>JAENHJ010000116.1:618406-1218406 GCA_025330945.1 Mucuna pruriens
CCGAGTCCATGAAGACGAGCCTACCGAAGCAACCAAAGGCCGAAATCATGTCGGCACATCTGGTGCCGAATCAAGACCAAGTCGGCCAGTCGGATCCAAATTCAGAAATTGAAAAATCTCCATTGCCACCACCACCCATAGAGCTAAAGCCATTGCCGAAGTCACCTAAAATACGCCTACTTGGACAAGGAACAAAGAACTCCGGTTATTATTGCTAACCATCTCAATCATGAGCAAGAAGAAAAGTTGTTGGAGGTCCTAAGGCAGCATAAGAAGGCAATTGGGTGGAAACTTTCTGACCTTCCTGGCATAAACCCTCCATATGCATGCATAGAATACTAATGGAGGAGGAGATTAAGCCCATAAGGCAGCAGCAAAGAAGACTGAATCCAACACTCCTGGACGTGGTTAAGAAAGAAGTTACAAAAGCTCCTTGCAGCGGGGATCATCTACCCCATCTAGGATAGCCAATGGGTGAGCCCCTGTGCAAGTGGTGCCAAAGAAGTCCGGCCGATGTCACGAAAAAACCAGCAGAATGAGCTGGTACCAACAAGGATTCAGAACAACTGGCGAGTGTGCATTAATTATAGAAGATTAAACCAAGCAACTCGCAAGGATCACTTCCTCTGCCTTTCATTGACCAAATGCTTGAAAAATTGGCAGGAAATCCCATTACTGTTTTCTTGATGGATTCTCGGCTACATGCAGATACATATTGCACCTGAAGATCAGCATAAGACGACGACCTTTACCTGCCCATTTGGTACCTTTGCGTATACACGCATGCCATTCGGCCTGTGCAATGCGCCGAGTACATTCCAACGTTGCATGATGAGTATCTTCTCGGACTTGCTACAAGACTGCATGGAGGTCTTCATGGATGATTTTACCGTATATGCTGACTCATTTGATGCATGCCTGAACAATCTATCAAGGGTGTTGAAAAGATGTATTGACACAAACCTCGTGCTCAATTTTGAAAAATGTCACTTCATGGTGACTGAAGGAATAGTATTGGGCCATCTGGTATCCAATAGAGGCATCAAGTAGATAAAGCCAAGATAGACATCATATCTTTCCTTCCAAACCCCTCTTACGTGAGGAGGTTCGCTCATTTTTAGGACACGCAGGCTTCTACAGAAGATTCATAAAAACTTCAGCAAACTTGCCTTGCCTCTGCCCAAGCTGCTTCTGAAGGGACGTGGAATTCAACTTTGATCAACCCCTGTATTGAAGCATTTCAGAATTGAAGACCAGACTCACGTCCGCTCCCATTCTGCAAGCACCAAACTGGGACCTGCCATTCGAATTAATGTGTGATGCATCCAACTCGACATTAGGAGCTGTTCTCGGCCAGAGAGCCGGAGTCGGCCTCCCAGTGCAGGTAATTGCTTATGCATCACGAACTATGGACTCGGCCCAGCAGAATTACACAACAACCGAGAAGGAACTATTGGCAATTGTGTTTGCCCTGGACAAGTTCCGCCCATACCTCCTCGGCACTAGAATAATTGTGTTCTCTGATCATGCGGCCTTGAGATACTTGTTGAAGAAGCCGGATGCCAAGCCGAGACTGATTCGGTGGATGCTTCTCCTTCAAGAATTCAACATTGAAATCAGAGATAAAAGAGGTGCGGAGAACTCGTGAGCAGACCACCTAAGCAGAATCCAAAAAGAAAGTGAACCGATGCCTATCCGAGATGAATTTCGGATGAGCACCTTTCGCACATAAAAACGTCTTCACCATGGTTTGCTGACATTTGTAATTTTGTGGCAACATCTCAATTTCCACCAGAGGCATCTCGGCCTTACAAAGACAAAATCGAAGTGATGCCAAGTACTACATTTGGGATGACCCCTACCTTTGGCGACTATGCAGTGACAAAGTCATCCGCAGTGCATTCCCTGAAGCCGAGTTCAATCTTGGTCCTCCAGTTCTGCCACTCGGCACCTGGAGGCGGCCATTATGGATCCACTCGGACTGCCGGGAAAGTGCTAGACTGTGGTCTCTACTGGCCAACCATCTTCAGTGATGCGCATGAATTCGTCTCCACTGCGAGAACTGCCAAAAAAGCAGGAATGGCCATGAGCAGAAGGCATGAAATGCCCCAACAACCCATCCAATTCTGTGAAATCTTTGATGTTTGGGGAATAGATTTCATGGGACCATTCCCAGTCTCCAATGGCTATTCATACATTCTGCTGGCCGTAGATTATGTATCAAGGTGGGTAGAAGCCATTGCCACCAGAACCAACGATGCTCGAGTAGTAGTGGACTTCCTGAAGTCCAATATCTTCTGCCGGTTTGGTGTGCCGAAAGCGCTCATAAGTGACCAAGGCAGTCACTTCTGCAACAGAGCCATGGCTTCCCTTCTCCTGAAATATGGGGTAGCACACATAATTGCTACAGCCTATCACCCCCAAACTAATGGCCAAGTAGAAGTATTCAACAGGGAAATCAAGAAAACACTACAAAAGATGACGAATCCCAACAGGAAAGACTGGAGCCGCCTCCTGGAGGACGCTCTCTGGGCACACCGAACTGCATACCGAACACCTCTCGGGATGTCTCCCTATAGGATTGTTTTTCGGCAAAGCCTGTCACCTTCTGTGGAACTAGAACACAGAGCATACTGGGCTGTTAAGCAGTGCAATCTGGCCTATGACCAAGCAGGGAGCAGAGAAAATTTCAGCTACAAGAGCTAGATGAACTCCGCTTGGGAAGCATATGAAAACTCCAGGATCTACAAGCAGAAAATCAAGCGATTCCATGACCAGCAGATCCTGAGAAAAGAATTCGAGTTGGCCAGAAAGTCCTCTTGTTTAACTCACGCCTCAAGCTCATTTCAGGTAAATTACGTTCTAGATGGGATGGGCCTTTTGTTATCACTAATGTGTTTCCCCCATGGTGCAGTACAACTAAAAGATGAACACAACAACAGCACCTTCCAGGTCAATGGGCACCAGATTAAGCCGTACCATGAAGGTCCAACGTCAAACATCCATGAAATGGAAAGCATGTCCCTGATGGAACCAACATCACCAGAGAACCCTACCCCACATTGCGGACAATGCAGATTTTAAGTGTGGGGGGGATGATCACAGTTTCTATCCCCATCATCCTGAACTCTGCTAGTTTAAATTACTTTGTTATTTCTTTCAATTGTGCGTTTTATTTCAAGTTTCATGTCATTTCAAATTTCATTTTTCTGTTTTTTCCATCTGAACAGAATTCCAAGTGGATTGTCAATCATAAAAGTGTCTTGAAAAGAATTTTGAATTGGCTTCTGGAAGTTCAGAAAAGACGGTAGGAGTAACTTTGCAACTTTGACAAGAGAAGTCTCTAACTTGAAGGAGATGAAAAATTTGTGCTCTGGGCAGTAACTGACTGAAAAATTGAAAAGAAAAACCTTGAGTCAGAGCTGATACAACCTGTGTGAGATTTTGAGCCTTGTAAATATGGATGGTTTGCATCTTTCCATTCTCTTCTTGTTCTTTAGTGTAATTTTTGCATTCATGATAACTGTATATTCGGCATTTTGCCTCAACTCTATGGATACAACTGTTTTCACATGCAGGAATGACATGATCTAGGCCATGTTTCTTATGAGCCCTGAGCCAAATAAAGCCTACCTGAACAAATGTATCTGTTGTTTCCCCATTTGAGCCTAACTAACCATTCTTTTGACAGCTCACTACAAGCCAAGGCCAAAAAAAAAAAAAAAAAAAAAACCATGAATTAACCTCACCCTATGGGAGCAGAGGAGCTTTGGAATTGTTTTGGGAATAAGTCATGATCAAGTGTGGGGGAACTCCAGGAAGCAAAAAGTTGTTCAACATTCTCCGAGGCTCAAAGAACAATAAAAGAATAAAAGCGGCGAAAGAAAGAAAAAAGAAAAGTGGAATGCAGCAGCTGAAAATCTGAGCTGAAGCAAATAAAGAAAGAAAGCAGCTGCATAAATGTGTTGTATAAGAAAAAGAAAAGAAAATGAGCTGGTGGCAGCAAGAAGGAGAAATTGGCAGCATCCTGAGTTACCCTCAGACTGATTTAAACTCACTCCCCATTGCTCCTCTCTTCCTCATGGGTCCTGGAACCAGTTTTTTTTCCCATATATTATCCACCCTGTGACCCAGCCTCGCTACAAACCGGAAAGAAGTCCTAGTGATCATAACTGTGTGTTTTTGCAGGTGTAAAAAGAGAGCTCTGTCAAAGTGTGGTAATTTCAGTTCCATGAATGTTGAGTGTAAATACAAGCCCAAGCACGAGAGAAGTAAGGGAGTGCTCTTCCAAATAAAAGCTCTGTCACCCTTGGTTGTCTTCTCTAGATTTGCAGGTCATTAATTTGCCTAGAGCACAGAAGGAGTAATTTCAGACTGAAAGAGCATCTCAAGCTCAGAGTGAATGAGTACCGACTCTGTCTCTGGTCAAACTGAAGGAAGCCAAGTGAAAAATTCTCTTCTATCTTTAAAAACCCCCTTAAGATTTTCATTTTATTTTGCCCAGGAGTGCAAAAAGGGTAAGTAAGTGTGGGGGTGTGATGAGTCACAGTTTATACATCTTTTAGGCACCTAAGAAGGAGGTTTGCAAGACTATTCTGTGCTTAAGAATGAACTGTTAGCTAAGATTCATTTTATGAGCTCAAATATATAGAAAATACAAATTTGTGCTAATTCAGATTTCTTAGCTAATAAAAGTAACTCTTCTTCTTTTGCAGAGGTCAAGCCGAGTTGACCAAAGTCAACAAGGGAGTTCCTAGAGATGAAGTCGTCCCGCCAGACCGACTCCAAATCGTCTCGGCAATCCTTGACTTGTAGCCCAGCAGCCCAGCGAAGAGTGGCCCAAGTACATTGACCACATCAGCTATCCAACTTGGAGGCCACCTCAGCGTTAGCTCATTGCCATGTCACTCCTAGGAGATCTGCCATGTCGGGATAGAAGATCCGTAGGGGTAGAATAGGATCTTTCACAATGTAATTCTGTTAGGATTCGCTAGGATTAGCATATCACAGCTCGTGTATATATAGGAAGAGCTGTGCACTTTTTACACGTTCTATTTTTGGGAATTCACTCCTAATACACCTCATTTTACTCCATCTCCTCACCCTCATCCTTCCATTCCTGGTGGCGCACGGCATGCTACTGCAGTGGCACTTCTCTCGATTGAGGAAGTGCAGGTCTAAGACTGGGAAGCTGGGACGTTCACTAGAGGGGACCGATCAGACTACTTGACGCACTTCTGGTGGAGCTGATCCTCAAGCACTTAGGCGAACGGAGGTGAACCACCACCATCAACCTTGGCGTCGTTGAGGAAGATGGAACCATCCGAACTCAGGACCACTGTATTTGTATTCTGATTCTGTTAATCGATTTCATTCTGAATTTCATATCTCTGTTCTCTTCCTCTACTTTAATTCACGATTGAATCTGCGATTGCAATTGAACTGTGAACAATGTTAAGCTCAGCCGATTGGAACTGGTTTAACTAATTCAGTAGGTAATCACTTAACGATTGTTGAAAGAGAACCTAAAATCAGCTCTGAACTTAATCCCTGTCAACTGATGAGGTAGCGATTGCATAAATCCTCAGTATGACAATGGACGAACCTTTGGCGATTGCCATATGACTACCAAAGGCTGATATGGACTATGAACTGGAGATTGGAACCTGGACTAGACTTGATTAATGGAACTGAATCTGAATACAGTTATATAATACTAATAGATAATTAGTAACAGTAGTATACATTTACTGCATTCATAGTCTTAGTTTATTTTCTGCATTACTGCATCCCAACTCCCCGCTTACTGCTTTCTTTACTGTTTTCTGGTTGAGACAGAGGTAATCCGCCTCTGTAGCGTCTGTCTGTACTCAGCCGAGACCAGGCCGGATAGTCTTAGCCGAGACCATCTCTGCCGAGACCGTCTCTGCTCAGTCTCTGCCAAGTACGACTCGGCTACAACCGAGGAGAGTCAACACTTCACATCTCAGATTCTGCATTGTTTAACTTGACACTAAATCACAATTGAGCACACTGTGTCCTTGAGAAAAATGACCTAGGGTTGACTATACTATAGTTAGCTTTAGTATTTGATAAGTGCGTTGAAACGACTGTAAAAAACCCACATCATCACTCTAAGCTCTTTGGGTTGCAGACTTGATTTAGTAACTCTGTCAATTCTGTTTCAAATGCCAAGTCGGCAACGTCGCTATAATCATCCTCAGAGTCTGAGAACTCTTGTACTTCATCGTAGTCGGCCTTTGAGCAGCTACTTGATTTGGTGATTCCAGCAAAATCTTCCACTTCTTCACTGCAGCTGTCTAGTTGGAAGTATTCCTCCACTAGCTCTTCCATCATATCTATGCCAAAGAGTGAATGGTCTTCGGTATGGTGCTTCATGGCTTCGAAGATGTTGAATTGCACCAATGTGTCACCAAATTCCATCGAGAGTGTTCCGACGTGTACGTCAATTTTTGTCCTTGCTATCATTAAGAATGGTCTCCCTAGTATTAAGGTTGACTCCTTTCCCGATGCCTCATCCTCCATGTCGTGCACGTAGAAATCCGCTGGAAATATTAATTCGTTTATTTGGATGAGAACATCTTCAAGAACTCCCAAGGGTTGCACAATGCTTCTATTGGCAAGCTGAATGGTCATCCTTGTGGGTTCCAGATCTCTGAAATTGAGGGACCTATATATTGATGCCAGCATGACGTTGATTGAAGCTCCTAGGTCCAGCATGGCATCAACAAATGTACAGTCACCAATTGTGCATGGGACCGAGAAGATTTCGGGATCTCGGCATTTCTTTGGCAGGACTTGCGAAATTCCTATAGTGGAATCACTCTTTGTTAGGGCCGACACCACGCCTCCAAATTCTCGACTTTCCTTCATCTTTCTTCTTTTGTGTACGCATAATTCCTTGAGGAATTTTACGTACTTTGGGATTTTTTTGATTGCATCGAGGAGTGGGATGTTGATTTTCACCTTCCAAAACATCTTCAGCAATTCTTCATCTGGCTTTGGTTTCCGTGCCAAAATGGTCTGAGATGGGAACGGTAATGGGACAACTATCTCTAGGTATGATTGTGAGTTGGAAATTGCTTCGGAGTCGGCTTCGGCTGACTTCGGCGTCTGCTGCTGTGCAGGTTGAGGTAGTTCTTTGCCACTTCTGAGTGTTACTGCACTAGCATTCCCTCTCGGATTCGGAATGGTTTGGGAGGGAAGGTTGTTTGAGCCGGCCGACTATAACTGGCTCACAGTATTTGCTAACTGTTCAATTTGCATCTTGAGATCCTGGATGGTGGCGGTCATGTTTTGCTGGAATTGCATGTTGCTAGAGCTTATTGATTGCTGGAACTCCAGATTACTTGTCACTAGCTGCTTCATTAAATCTTCCAGAGATGATGAATTGCCTTGCGTGGGTGATCTCCATTGATGTTGTGGGAAGGCTTGTGCCTAATATTGAGGACTCGACTATTGATAACCAGATGCTCCATAAGGCATATTCGGCACGGATCTGGCTCTCTGAGCTGCATACGGTCTTTGTTGTGGACCTGGCCAAAATGACTGTCTTCCATATGGCTGGTTGTCAAATTGCCGAGTTTGACACAGTTGTTTCCCGTACTGGAATCCTCCTACGACTCCAACACTTTCTGTTTGGCCCGACTCGGTTTCTTGTAAGGTGGGGCACGAATTAGTGGGATGCTCCACTGAAGTACATATGCCACAGACCTTTGCTGCCATGGCTGGATGATGTTGACTAACAGCCAGTTGTCTCACCAGAGATGTCAATTCGGTTAGCTGGTTCTCCAACCTTTGGTTGGAGGCTGCGCTGATTTCATTCACTGGCCGAGACGGATTCGGCCCCCTGATCCCAAATTGTTGAGTATTACTCGCCATGTTCGAGATCAGATACCTTACTGCTGTTGGTGTTTTGTCCATCAATGCTCCTCCAATGGCGGCATCAATCATGCTCCTATCCATCATTGACAGTCCTTCGTAAAAGTATTGGATCAGCAATTGTTCGCTGATCAGGTGGGGACAAGTGGCATAGAGCTTGTTGAAATGCTCCCAATACTCATGTAGAGTTTCTCTAGTATGTTGCCTTATCCCACATATTTCTTTTCTAATGGTCGCAATCCTGGAGGCTGGGAAGAATTTCTCTAGGAAGGTCCATTTCATATCTCCCCAAGTGTTAAAGAGTGCTGGCTGTAGATATAGCCAGTCCTTTGCGGCCTCCCTCAGGGAGAATGGGAACGCCTTCATTTTGATGTAGTCTTCTGGAATTCCCTGCGGCCTCATCGTGGAACAAACCACGTGGAATTCTTTGAGATGCTTGTGGGGGTCTTCTCCTGTAAAAACATGGAATTTAGGCAACAAATGTATTAAACCAGACTTCAACTCATATGTCTGAGCCAACTCCAGTTGCAAATATTGGATACACCAAGGCTAGTACACCACATCTAGAGTGGCTAGCTCCTTCAGCGTCCTATCATGATTTTCCATCTGTCCTTGCTCTATAAAAGTATTAGAACTTGAAACAAGTATGTCAGTATAAAGCAAATTAGAGTCGACGACAGGATCAGAACTTCTGCTATTATTTACTATTAGATTCCTAGTCCTCCTTAATCTACGTAAGGTTTTCTCTATTTCAGGGTCAAAAGCATACAGAGGGTTAGTGCTACTCCTAGTTATGCATCATGCAAGTCTAAAAAATGATTAGTGTTTTTTTTTGGACAGTGATGACAGTTAACAGTTAATTCTAATGAGAACGTAAGGATGCAACACAACGATGGATGCAGAATATAATGCTTAGTAATATGGAATGCAAAATTATGTATAATGCAAAATCAAATTTCTTTATTTTCTTTTGATAGTGAATTCACATAAAGATTTATTTAACAAATACAGACTCAAATTAAGGCTCGGCAGACTTAATAGACTCTAAAACAAACTCCACAGACTCAGATTTGACTCGGTTTACTTGGCACACAAAAACACAAAGGAACTTGTGTCCCCGGCAACGACACCAATTTGAAAGGTTCGTTTTTAGTCATCTTAACGAGTATCAAATAACTAAAGTTAACTATAGTATAGTCAACCCTAGGTCATTCTTCTCAAGGACACAGTGTGTTCGAAGCGTGTTTTAATGTGGGGTAAACAAGGAAGAAATGTAAGTGCAGATAGACGCTACAGAGTTGGACTAACTCTGTATCTGACTAGGACAACAATAAACGGGGGATTGAAATGCAAGGAAGGTAGAATACAGTAAACTGTAAAGTGTAAATGCAGCCATTAACTACACTATTGCTACTGCTATGACTGTGTTCATGCTTCAGTCCAATAATCGAGTCCTTTCTAGTTCATTCGTTCGGTTAACAATCCATGTTAGCCTTTGATATTCTCGTGACGATTGCCACACATTTGTTCGTTGCCATACCGAGGAATTACACGATCGCTACCTCATTAGTTGGCAGGGATTAAAGTCGAGCTTATTTTAGGTTCTTAATTAGATGATCTAGTTGATTACCTACTGTTTTAAATCAAACCAGTTCCAATCGGCTTAGTTCAATCATGGCTCCTTCACTTTGTGCAATCGCAACAAAGATAAGGAATTAATGTCTAGGAATGCAATAGAATTCAGAGTCAGAAATCACTTCACGTTAATGGAAACGAAATACAAACACAGGGATTTGGCTTTGGTGGCTCCACCATCCACGACAATCGCCATGGCCGACGGCGATGGTTCACCTTGAGTAGCTAGAATGCAAAGGATCAAGTTCTCTAGAGTGTGTTGGTATTCCAATCGGTCACCTCCAGCAACCTTCGACTTCTCAGTTCCTAGCCTACGTTCTTCGATCGAGAGAACGCCACTACAACATCGTAAACCACCGTGGGAGAGAAGATAAAAATGGGAGAAAAACTTAGAGATGGAAGTGTGAATGTGATTATGAAGCCAAAAGACCCCAATTTGTTCGTAGCTGCACCTATATATACAGGACGTGACAACTAACTTCCCTAACTATATTAACAGAATTACATTTGAAATCCCTGTTCTACCCTTGCTATTTCTTGCATTGCAAGTTACTCCATGGGGTGACGTGGTTGTTGAGCTGGAGCCAGAGTAGCTCCATATTGGTTCGCTGGTGTAGGGTGCCTTTGGGCTTCGCTCTTCATTGGGCCGAGATGGAGTCGGCCAAGTCAGAGGTAATTCCGGCTGGGCCTCCTTTAGATGGGCTGGGAGTTCGTTTGGACCTACAATGAAGGATTTTGTTAGCTTATACCTTGTTTTAGCGCAAATTTGCGTTTTTCTCTGGTTTTAGTCTCTTAATCTAGATCTTGGCTAACAATCATCTTTTAGGTACATGCGTTGCCTACTGACACCGCTCTTAGGTGCATGTTTAATGTATGATTTTTGACTCATCAATACTCAAAAGGTTGGAGGACTCATGCCTAAGCCCAAGTCCAAGCCCAGCATATACTTTGTATGTGCTTGCTGATTAACTTCTTAGAAACATGTGTATCTCATTTGTGTTTCATTTAGAGATCATTTGTATATCTTAGCTCAAGTCTCAAAGTACATTAAGGCTAAAGGTTTGCTTGTTTGGCTATGCAAATAGTGCAGTCTTAGCTTTCTTGACTTCATAGATAAGCTAGCCTTGGATAGTCTTATAGCTTGTTTGGATAGCAAGATAGGATAACCTCCTATCTAAACAAAGCTAGGCATGAGGGAAGCTATATAAGGCACCTCAACCCCTTGTAAATTATAATTTGATAAATGAAAGATAGTTTGTTGCTTTGCAACTTTGAAAGTTAATCTTTATCTTATTTTGAACAAGAGCCTTCAATTCTTATCAAGCTTTCAAAAGGCTTGTGGCGAATATCATAATGCTCTTATCTTCCTCAAGATTTGAGTAAGTGGTGAGTTCCTCAATTTCATTCCTTTCGTACTCACATTTTCTTGTTTCTTCCCCTATGTTCTTCATTCTTTTTGACAAAGCTCTTACACCAAGGAGACTTGTGACGTCCTAGACTTCAAAAAGATCATAGAGATCCCATTATTTTCTAATATTGATTTGAGAAAGGGATACCATCAAATTAGAATGAGGGAGGGTGATGAGTGGAAAGCAACTTTCAAGATTAAGTTTGGCCTATGTAAGTGGTTTGTCATGCCTTTCAATTTGACTAATTCCCCCAAGCACTTTTATGAGATTAATGAATCGTGTCTTAAGAAGCCTTATTGGCAAGTGTGTGGTTATTTATTTTGATGAAATCTTGATTTATTCTACTTGTGTGAATGACCATATCTTGCATGTTAGGAGTGTGTTGGAAATCCTTAGGAAGGAAAGTTTGTATGCTAATTTAGGAAAATGTGCCTTTGGCACTCATGAAGTTGGCTCCCATGGAGTCAAGGTTGATAAAGAAAAGGTTAAGGTCATTAAAGAGTGGCCTACACCTAAAATCGTGAGTGAGATGAAGAGTTTCCATTGGCTTGCAAGCTTCTATAGGAGGTTTGTTAAGAACTTTAGTACACTTGAAGTCCCCCTAAATAAAATCATAAAAAAAGTGTTGGTTTTAAGTAGGAGAAGAGCTGAGAAAGAGCCTTCCAAGCCTTGAAGGATAGGCTCACTCATGCTCCCATTTTAGCACTCCAAAACTTTGCAAAATCTTTTGAGTTGGAATGTGATGCCTCTAATGTTGGTATAGGGGATGTCTTATTGCAAGAAGGGCACCCCATTGCATACTTTAATGAAAAGCTTAAAGATGCCCACCTTAATTATTCCACATATGACAAAGAGCTCTATACTTTTGTGAGGGCCTTACATTTTTGGCAACATTATTTATTGCCCAATGAGTTTGTGATTGATGAATGGCGTTTTTAGTCGTTTCAACGTGGTTATCAAATAACTAAAGCTAACTATAGCATAGCTAACCTAGGTCATTCTTCTCAAGGACACAGTGCGCTCAGTTGTGGCTTAGTGCGAAGTAAAATGATGTAGAATCTGAGAGGTGGAGTGTTGACTCTTCTCGGCACTGGCTGAGTCGCTTTCGGCAGAGACTGAGCTGAGATGATCTTGGCAGAGACAATCCGGCTAGGTCTCAATTGAGTGCCGACAGACACTACAGAGAGGGACTATCTCTGTCTTAGGCTTAAGCAGTAAATGATGGGGGTTGAGGGTTGTAATCGAAGTCACACTAAAGATTGACGAAAAACAAAACTGAATCTAATTATAATGCAAATGCAATTGTACTACTCCTAATGCTATTGCCACGACTGTGTTCATGTTTAGTTCCAGGTATTAAGGTTTTTCCAGTTCAATTACTCCAATTACAGTCCTTATCAGCCTCCAATGTTCGTATGGCAATTGCCAAGGATCTATCCCTTGTCATACCGAGGATTTACACAATCGCTACCTCATCAGTTGGCAGGGATTATGTTCAAGCTAATTTTAGATCCTCACTCAACAATTGTTAAGTGATTATCTACTGAATTAGTTAAACCAGTTCCCATCGGCTTAGTTTAACATTGTTCACGTTACTTTGTGCAATCGCAACTCAGTAATCGAATTAAGAGTTCAGGAATGCAATTGAAATGCAGAATGCAGAAATACTCATAATATTGGAAATGAAATACAAACACAGGACCTGGATTCGATGACTCCGTATTCGACGACATTCGCCATGGATGACGGCGATGATTCACCTCCTCTAACTAAGACGTTGAGGTTCAGGTCCTCTGGAGTACGTTGGTGCTCCAATCGGTTCCCTCCAGTGACCTTCAGCTGCTCAGTTCCTAGCCTGCATCTCCTTAATCGAGAGAGACGCCCTTAACAGCACCGTGCACCACCGTGAGTGGAAGCGAGGATAAGCGAGAGTAATTGGAAATGAATGGGTGCGAAAACGTTTGAATGCCAAAGACCCTTAATCGTTCAGTGTTTTGCTTATTTATACAGGAACTAGACTAACTAACCTAACAGAATTACAAGTAAAAATCCCTGTTCTACCCTTGTTGTGTCTTGCATAGCACGCTACTCAGGAGATGTTGTGGCGCTTGAGTTGGCTCTTGTGTTGCTGATGTGGAATGCCACCTTGGTCGAGCTTCCTGATTATGCTTTTGGCTGAATGGGCCGAGTCTTCAATTTGGCTGACAGTCTCTCGGCTTGGGCTGGACCTGCAATGAAGAGATAGTTAGCTAAAAACCTTGATTAAGCACAGGTTGTGTTTTACTCAAGTTTAGGCCATTAATCTGGATCTTGGCTAACAGTCATCTTTTAAGCTCGTGAGTTGCTCAATGGCGCCCTTCTTAGGTCCACTTAAGATGTACATTTTATGACTCATCAAACCCCCACACTTAACCTTTTGCACTCCTGGGCAAAGCCTATGACTCAATTAAGGGTGATTTTAGTGAGTGATTTTTCTGTTTGATTTCCTTAAGCTGACTCTACAGAGTCGGCCTCTCTTCATCCCGGTTCAAGGCGCTCATGCAATCAGGGAGCTACTTCCTTTGGTTCTCAAGGGCCTTCATGGTTTCCAATTGGGAAGGTGTGCCCCCAGAGTGATAGAACTTTTACTCATGTGCTCAATTTTCTCGCTTCTCTCAAGTGTCTGGGTTGTGTTTACACTCAGCATTGCATGGGATTGGCGTTACCATATCTTGACAGAGCTCTCCTCTTACACCCGTGAAACACAACAATTATGATCACTAGGACTTTTCTGGCTTGTAGCGAGGTTGATGTTATGGATCGAATGGATGTAAGAAAACTAGCTTCAAGACCCACGGGGAGGAGAGGAGCAATGGGGAGTGAGTGTAACCAGTATGAGGGCAGTCCCGGTTGCTGTGGTCTCCTTTGATCTTTATTTACTCGCCGTTTTACATTCTTTCTTTCTTCTACTCATGCAGCTTGCTGATTTTGTTTATTTCAGCTTATTCATTTCTGCTGCCTGCTTTCTGTTTTTATGTACTTTCTTTTCTTTTCTTTCATTCCATTTCCTCTCCTTTTTCTCTTCTTCTGAACCTTCAGCTGCTTTTTGACCGAATTCTGCTCCCTAGACTTCCCCCACACTTGATTCTAACTCACTCCCAAGATGATTCCACGGCTCCTCGGCTTCTCAAGGGTGAGGTAAGAATGGTTTTTTTGGCCTCGGCTTGTAGTGAGCTGCAAGAAAAAGTGGTCAATTTAGGCTCAAAAAGGGGGTGACAAGGGTCAGCTTTGTTTTTGGACAGCTTATTTGGCTCTGGGCTCATAAGAAATATGGCCTAGATCATTTCATTCCTCCATGTGTAAAACAGTTGTATCTAGAGAGTTAAGGCAAAATTCAGCACACACAATTAACATGCTTGCAAAAATCGCTCAGAAAGAAGGGGGGTGGCCGAGTGTAAGCCATCTCTGTTGCAAGGCTCAAATTCTCACACTGGCTGATTCTGTTTCTTCACTCTGAAGGTTCCCTCTTCCCATTTCCACCACTTACCGCTTAGGACCCAAAGGTTTGGCTCTCTTCAGGCAAGGCAGCTTTTGCTCGGGAATGAAGAGATTCCTTCTAGTGGCTCGTCAGACTCTCGAACTCAGCAAGGAATTTCCTATCTTTGTTTTGGACACGTAATTCTGCTAGGGTGAGGTCATTCCGGCTGTGGTAGACTCGGCAGTGGAGACTCTTTTATTAACACAAACTTAAGACTTAAAATAGTATATCAGATATGTAATAAACGAAATGAAAAAGTTAGAGAAGAGAAGGGCAGATATGACGTGAATGATCAGTCCCAGATGGGGATAGAACCCCCCCCCACACTTAATCTCGGCATTGCCCTCAATGCTTAGATAGGAGGGGTTGGCCAAGTCAGCCTAGGCAATGCCATCTAGTGGAGTCGACTCCACCAATGAAATGTTCTCTATGTTTCTCTCAATTGGTGCTGGACCTTCGAGGAAAGGTTTGACTTGGTGCCCGTTGACCTGAAAGGTGCGGTTGGTCCGTTCTTCCCTTAGCTGTACTGCACCATGGGGAAATATGTCAGTAATAACAAAAGGTCCATCCCATCTGGAACGAAGCTTACCTGCTATGAGCTTTAATCTGGAATTGAATAGCAGCACTTTTTGGCCAATATGGAGAGCTTTCCTCAGGATATTTTGGTCGTGAAACTTTTTCACTTTTTGCTTGTAGATCCTGGCGTTTTCGTAGGCTTCCAAGCGAAGTTCATCTAATTCTTGAAGTTGGAACTTCGTATGCTCTCCTGCTTGGTCATAAGCCATGTTGCATTGCTTAACTGCTGATGATGGGCGTTTTTAGTCGTTTCAACGCGCTTATCAAATAACTAAAGCTAACTATAGCATAGCTAACCCTAGGTCATTCTTCTCAAGGACACAGTGTGCTTAGTTGTGAATTGGAGTAAAGTGAAGTGGAGTAGAATCTGAGATGTAAGGAGTCGGCTGTTGATAACCTGCTTGCCTCTGATAGGTGTTCGGTGTCGATCCGAATTGTTGGGTTGCATATGGTCCTTGATTCGGTCCTGGCCGAAATGGCTGTCTTCCCTGTTGCTGGTTATCAAATGGCCGATTCTGATACGGCTGCTTCCCGTGCTGAAATCCACCTATGGCTCCAACATTTTCTGGCTGGTCCGACTCGGTTTCTTGGAGAGTGGGGCACATATCAGTGGGGTGCTCCACGGAAGTACATATGCCACATACTTTTGCTGCCATGGCTGGTTGGTGTTGCCCAACAGCAAGCTGTCTCACCAATGATGTTAACTCGGTCAGCTGATTCTCCAACCTCTGATTGGAAGCTGTACCGATTTCATTCACCATCCGTGGTTGATTTGGCCCTCTGATCCCAAACTGCTGTGTATTGCTTGCCATATTGGAAATCAGATGTCGTGTTGCTGCTGGTGTTTTATCCATCAGAGCCCCGCCACTGGCTCTGTCTATCATACTTCTGTCCATCAGCGATAATCCTTCATAAAAATACTGGATCAGCAACTGTTCGCTGATCTGATGATGTGGACAGGTGGCACAGAGTTTGTTGAATCTCTCCCAGTACTCATGCAGTGTTTCTCCTGTATGTTGCCTTATCCCACATATTTCCTTTCTAATGGACGCAGTGCAGGATGCCGGAAAGAACTTCTCCAGGAAGGTGCGCTTCATGTCTCCCCAGGTATTGAAAAGTACTGGCTGAAGATACAGCCAATCCTTTTGCTCCATCCAGGAGAATGGAAATGCCTTCATTTTGATGTAGTCTTCCGATATCCCTTGCGGCCTTATTGTAGAACAGACCACATGGAATTCTTTTTAAATGCTTTGTGGGGTCTTCTCCGCAAGACCATGAAACTTAGGCAACAGGTGTATAAGACCAGATTTTAACTCATATGTTTGAGCTGGCTCCAGCTGTGGGTATTGGATGCACCAAGGTTGATATACCACGTCTGGAGTGGCTAATTCCTTCAGCGTCCTATCGTTATTCTCCATTCGTCCTGATTCTGCAAAGACGTTAGAACTAGAAACAAAATTGTTAGTGTAAAACTGGTTAGAGTCAGCTACAGAATCTATATTGATACTAGTATTTACTGCAATGTTCCTAATTTTGCGCAGTCTACGTAAAGTTAATTCTATTTCTGGGTCAAAAACATGCAATGGGTCAATACTACTTCTAGTCATGCATTGTACATGTTATGCAGAAATTTCAGAATTAGAAATAGTATTTGAACCAGTAAATGCAGAATTAGAAACTACAGCTATCAATTAACTAACCAATGGAACTACGGAATGACGTACAGAAAGAATGCAATTAAACTAGCAAGAATGCAAAACAGAAAAACTAGCTGAATGCAAGAATGTAATGCAGAAAGAAAGATGCAGTAGTGAATACAAAACAGAATGCTGATTCTACGTAGATATTTTTAACGGTGAATTTACGCAGAGAAACAAATAATAGTCAACATGCTTTTTATTTAGGATCCATAAACAAAACAGACAGACATAGACAAGTTCAAAAGACTCAAGACTGACTTGACAGACACACTTTACAGACTTGGAATTCGACCTCACTAAACTTGGCACACAAAGACACAAAAGAACTTGTGTCCCCGGCAATGGTGCCAATTTGATGATGGGCGTTTTTAGTCGTTTCAACGCGCTTATCAAATAACTAAAGCTAACTATAGCATAGCTAACCCTAGGTCATTCTTCTCAAGGACATAGTGTGCTCAGTTGTGAATTGGAGTAAAGTGAAGTGGAGTAGAATCTAAGATGTAAAGTACTGACTCGTCTCGGCAATGGCCGAGTTGCTCTAAACAGAGACTGAGCCGGGTCGACCTCAACAGAGACGATCCTGCTTGATCTCGGTTGAGTGCAGATAGACGCTACAGAGGTGGACTACCTCTGTCTCAGACTTAAAGGTAGTAAACAATGGGGGGTTGGAGTGCAAGTAAAGCAGAAAGTAAGCTAAGACTATGAATGCAGTAAACATATACTACTGTTGCTAATTACTATTGTTATTATTATATAACTGTGTTCATGTTCAGTTCCATTAGTTCAAGTCCAGTCCAGGTTCCACACTCCAGTTCTCAGTCCATATCAGCCTTTGGTAGTCTTATGACGATCGCCAAACATTCGTCCGTTGCCATACCGAGGAATTACGCAATCGCTACCTCATCGGTCAAGTGGGGATTAAGTGCAGAGCTGATTTTAGGTTCTCGATTAACTATCATTAACTGATTACCTACTGAATTAGTTAAACCAGTTCCAATCGGCTTAGCTTAACATTGTTCATATTCAAATGCAATCGCGATTCAAACATGAATTAAGGAAGAGGAAGGAGACAGAAGATATGAAATGCAGAATGAAATCGATTAACAGAAACAGAATACAAATACAGTGGTTCTGAACTCAGATGAGGCCATCTTCCACGACAATCGCCATGGTTGATGGTGGTGGTTCACCTCCGTTAGCCTGAGCGTTGAGGATCAGCTCAACCAGAGTGCGTCAGTAGTCTGATCGGCCCCCTCTGGCAGACTTCAGCTTCCTAGTCTCAGACCTGCACTTCCTCAATCGAGAGAAACGCCAATGAGCACCGTGCACCATCGTGAAAACGGAGAGAGCGAGAGCGAGAAAAATGGGTACAGTGAGTATGGAATTTTAGTGAGTTCAAAGACCGAACAAAAAGTGCACAGCTCCTCCTATATATACACGAGCTGAGCAGCTAGATGCTAACAAAATATCCTAACGAATCCTAACAGAATTAGAATTACACTATGAATGTCCTATTCTACCCCTATGGAGATATTCTAACGTGACATGGCAGATTTCCTAGGAGTGACATGGCATTTAAGCTGACGCTGAGATGGCCTCCGAGCTAGATAGCTGATGTGGTCAATAAAACTGGGCCTCTCTACTGGGCTGCTGAGTTGCAAGGCATGGGTTGCCGAGACGACTCTGTTCCTGCCGAGATGGAGTCGGTCTGGCCGAGACGACTTCATCTCGGCTGACACTCCTCTATTGACCCTGGTCAACTCGGCTTGACCTGCAGAAGAAGGAGTGATACTTTTATTAGCTAAGAAATCTGAATTAACACAGATTTGTATTTTCTCTATAATCGAACCCATAGAATGAATCTTAGCTAACAATCCACTTTTAAGCACAAAATAGTCTTGCAAACCTCCTTCTTAGGTGTCTAAAAGATGTATAAATTGTGACTCATCAACTGCCCAATAAGCTTTGTGCTCGAGCTCCACAGGGAGGTGACAGGCTTTCCCGGAAACAACCCGGTAGGGAGACATCCCTAGAGGTGTTCGGTATGCGGTCCTATGTGCCCATAGAGCATCCTCAAGGAGTCTACTCCAGTCCTTCCTACTGGGATTTGTCATCTTTTGCAGTGTATGCTTGATTTCCCTGTTAGACACTTCAGCTTGCCCATTTGTCTGGGGGTGGTATGCTGTGGCTATCCTGTGTGCTACCCCATATTTTTGAAGAAGGGTGGCCATGGCTCTATTGCAGAAGTGACTTCCCTGGTCACTGATGAGTGCTTTGGGAACACCAAACCTGTAGAAGATATTGGACTTGAGAAAGTCCACTACAACCTTGGCATCGTTGGTTCTGGTGGGAATGGCTTCTACCCATCGTGATACGTAGTCAACGGCAAGCAGGATGTATGAATAGCCATTGGAGATTGGGAATGGCCCCATAAAATCTATACCCCAGACGTCAAAGACTTCGCAGAACAGAATGGATTGTTGGGGCATTTCATGTCTCTAGTTCAAGGCCATCCCTGCCTTCTGGCATCTTTCAAAGGTGGAGACGAATTGATGGGCGTCTCTGAAAATAGAAGGCCAATAAAGGCCACAATCAAGCACTTTCCTAACAGTCCGAGATGAGCCGTAGTGGCCTCCTCCAGGGGCCTAATGGCAGAACCGGAGAACCGAATTGATCTCGGTGCCAGGGATACACCTGCGGATAATCTTATCAGTGCATAATCTCCAAAGGTAAGGGTCGTCCCATACATAATATTTAGCATCACTTCTGAGTGTTTCCTTGTATGACCGAGATGCGTCCTGTGGGTATTGAGATGTTGCCACGAAGTTGCAGATGTCAGCAAACCATGGTGTGGTCGTCTTGATATGCAAGAGGTGTTTATCTGGGAATTCATCTCGGATTGGCATTGATTCACTTCCCTTTTCAATCCTGCTCAAATGATCTGCTATAGAATTTTTAGCACCTTTTTTTATCTCTGATCTCCAAGTCGAATTCTTGGAGGAGAAGCATCCACCTGATCAGTCTCGGCTTAGCATCCGGCTTCCTCAACAGATATTTGAGCGCGGCGTGATCAGAAAACACGACTATTTTGGGCAGAAGGTAAGAGCGAAATTTATCTAAGGCAAACACTATTGCCAAAAGCTCCTTCTCAATTGTCGTGTAATTTTTCTTTGGGCCGAGTCCATGGTTCTAGACGCATACGCAATGGCATGGACTGGTTGGCCGACTCAACTCTCTGGCCGAGAACAGCTCCTAATGCCGAAGTTGGATCGTCGCACATTAACTTGAATGGCAGGTTCGACCGGTGCTTGCGGGATAGGTGCGGATGTGAGTTTGTTCTTTAGCTCCTGAAATGCCTCAATGCAGGGCTGGTCAAAGTTGAAATCCACATCCTTCTGTAGGAGTTTGGACAGAGGCAGAGCTATTTTGCTGAAGTCCTTGACGAACCTTCTATAAAAACCTGCATGTCCCAAAAATGAGCGAACTTCCCGCACAGAGGCGGGGTTTGGAAGGGAAGTGATTATGTCTATTTTCGCCTTGTCCACTTCGATGCCTCTGTTGGAGACTAGGTGTCCCAACACTATTCCCTCGGTCACCATGAAATGGCATTTTTCGAAGTTGAGAACCAGGTTCGTGTCAGTGCATCTCTTGAACACCCTGGACAGGTTGTTCAGGCATGCGTCAAATGATTCTGCATACACCGTGAAGTCATCCATAAACACCTCCATGTAGTCCTGTAACAAGTCCGAGAAGATGCTCATCATGCAACGTTGAAATGTGCTCGGGGCGTTGCACAGGCCGAATGGCATGCAGGTGTACGCAAAAGTACCAAATGGACATGTGAAAGTGGTCTTATGTTGATCCTCTGGTGCTCTGTGTATTTGCATGTATCCTGAGAAACCATCCAGAAAGCAGTAATGGGATTTCCCTGCTATTTTCTCTAACATTTGGTCAATAAAAGGCAAAGGGAAATGATCCTTGCGGGTTGCCTGATTCAGTCTTTTGTAATCTATACACACCCGCCAGCTGTTCTGAATCCTTGTAGATACCAACTCATCTTGTTGGTTTTTCATGACGGTTATTCCAGATTTCTTTGGTACTACTTGCACAGGGCTCACCCATTGGCTGTCCGAAATAGGGTAGATGATGCCTGCAGCAAGCACCTTCGTGACTTCTTTCTTGACTACATCTAGAATGGTAGGATTCAGCCTTCGTTGCTGTTGCCTTATGGGCTTAATGTCCTCCTCCATTAATATTCTGTGCATGCATATGGAGGGGTTGATACCTGGAAGGTCAGAAAGTTTCCACCCAATTGCCTGTTTGTGTTGCCTAAGGACTTCCAACAACTTGTCTTCTTGCTCGGGGAGGAGATTGCTTGCAGTGATGATCGGGAGCTGCTATTCACTATCCAGAAAGGCATATTTTAAGTGGCTAGGCAATGGTTTCAGCTCCATGGGTGGTGGAGGTGGAGATTTCTCAGTTATAGGTTTCGGATCCTTCTGGCCGGCTTGTTCTTGATCCAGCATCGTAAGTGCCGACATGATCTCGGCCTTATGCGGTTGCAACCGACTCGGCAAGTAGGTTTCGGCTCTTGGCGAGTCGAGTTTGGTTGTGGCTGCTTGTGCAATTCCGAACTCGGATCCGGGTGGAACGACGAGCTTTGCTTTGCTTTGGGTCTGATTCTTGGCGGCCGAAATGGTTTCGGCGAGCTTGTCGGCCCTTTTGTTTGACTCCTTGGCCGAGTTGACTTTCATTCTTGCGTTGACTCGGCTTTCCTCGGCCGACTTCATTTCGGTCGTGAATATGGTTGCCAGTTGTGCAGGTGGGGGCTTCGCAGTCTCGGCAACTTTTACCTCTGCACTAGCCTTACTCTCTGAGGATTGAGGGTAGCACACTTGGTTTATTAACGTGGTTAATTCTTTTTCGATTGCCAAGTCGCTAGTGTCACTATGGTCATCCTCAGAGTCTAGGGATTCTAATGCTTCATTATGATCGGCCTTTGAGCAGCTACTGGCTTCAGCAGTTCTAGCAAGATCTTCCATCCCTCCACTGCAACTATCTAGTTGGAAGTATTCCTCTATTAATTCTTCCATTATATCTATGCCAAAGAGAGAGTGGTCTTCGGTGGGGTGTTTCATGGCTTCAAAAATGTTGTACTGCACCAATGTATCACTGAATTCCATTGATAGCGTACCGACATGCACGTCAATCTTCGTCCTTGCTGTCATCAAGAATGGTCTCCCCAATATCAAGGTTGATTTCTTTTCCGATGTCTCGTCCTCCATGTCAAGCACATAGAAATCAGCTGGAAATATTAACTTATTTACTTGGACGAGGACATCTTCGAGAACTCGCAGGGGCTGCACGATGCTTCTGTTAGCAAGCTGAATGGTCATCCCTGTGGGTTCCAAATCTCCAAAATTGAGGGACCTGTAGGTTGATGCTGGCATGACGTTAATTGACGCTCCTAGGTCCAGCATAGCATCAGCAAATGTGCAATCACCAATAGTGCATGGGACGAGAAGATGCCAGGCTCTCGGCACTTCCTTGGCAGAACCTGTAAAATCCCTGTAGTGGGGTCATTCCTGGTCAAAGTCGATATCACACCTCCCAGTTCCCGATTCCCCTTCATCTTTCTCCTTTTGTGTACGCATAATTCCTTGAGGAATTTGGCGTACTTCAGAATTTGCTTGATCGCGTCGAGAAGTGGAATGTTGATTTCCACCTTCCGGAACATCTTCAGCAGTTCGTCATCAGAATCTAGTTTCCTTGCTGAGACGGTCCGGGATGGAAACGGCAATGGGACAGCGGTCTGTGAGGGAGACTGTGAGTCGGCTATTGTTTCAGAGTCAGCCTCAACTGGCTGCAGTACCTGATGCTGTGCAGGCTGGGGTAATTCCTTGCCGCTTCTGAGTGTTACTGCACTGGCATTCCCTCTCGGATTCAGAATGGATTGAGAGGGAAGGCTGCTTGAGCCGGCTGATTGTAGTTCACTCACAGTATTTGCTAGCTGTCCTATTTGCATCTTGAGATCCTGGATGGTGGCGGTCATATTCTGTTGGAATTGTAGATTACTGGAACTTACTGACTGTTGAAATTCTAGATTGCTTGTTGCCAGCTGCTTCATTAAATCTTCTAGTGATGGAGAATTGCCTTGGGTAGGAGTTCTCTACTACTGAGGCGGGAAGGATGGTGCTGGGTATTGCGGACTCGGCTGCTGGTAACCAACTGCTCCATAGGGTGCATTCGGCATGGATCCGGCTCTTTGAGCTGCATATGGACCTTGTTGTGGGCTTGGTCGAAACGGTTGTTTCCCATATGGTTGATTATCAAACTGCCGGTTCTGATAAGGTTGCTTCCCATACTAGAATCCTCCTACGGCTCCAACACTTTTGGTTTGGCCGGACTCGGTCTCTTGGAGAGTGGGGCACAGATCAGTCAGATGCTCCACTAAAGTACATATACCACAGACCTTTGCTGCTATGGCTGGATGATGTTGACTAACGGCCAGTTGTCTTACCAAGGATGTCAGCTCGGTCAGCTGGTTCTCCAGCCTTTGGTTGGAGGCTGCACCGATTTCGTTCACTGGCTGAGACTGATTCGACCCTCTGATCCCAAATTGTTGAGTGTTGCTTGCCATATTCGAGATCAGATGCCTTGCTGCTACTGGTGTTTTGTCCATTAGAGCTCCTCCACTAGCTGCATCGATCATACTCCTGTCCATCATCGATAATCCTTTGTAAAAGTATTGGATCAGCAGCTGCTCGCTGATCTGATGGTGAGGACAGGTGGCATAGAGCTTGTTGAAGCGCTCCCAGTACTCGTGCAGAGTTTCTCCTGTGTGCTGTCGTATCCCACAGATTTCTTTACTGATGGTCACAGTCCTGGAAGCTGGAAAGAATTTTTCTAGGAAGGTCCGTTTCATATCTCCCCAGGTGTTAAAGAGTGCTGGCTGTAGATATAGCCAGTCCTTTGTGGCTCCATCCAGAGAGAATGGAAATGCCTTCATCTTGATGTAGTCCTGTGGGATTCCCTGTGGCCTCATCGTTGAACAAACCACGTGGAATTCCTTGAAATGCTTGTGGGGGTCTTCTCCTGCAAGACCGTGAAATTTGGGCAACAAATGTATCAGACCAGACTTTAGCTCATAGGTTTGAGCCGGCTCCAGTTGTGGATATTGGATACACCATGGTTGGTACACCACATCCGGAGTGGCTAGTTCCTTCAATGTCCTGTTTTGATTCTCCATTTGCCCTGCCTCTGCAAAAATGTTAGTACTAGCAACAAAATTGTTAGTATAAGAGTGGTCAGAGTTAATGACAGAATTTACACTACTACTACTATTTACTGTGGTATTTCTAATTTTTTGCAATCTTCGTAAAGTTAGTTCTATTTCTGGATCAAAAGTATACAATGGGTCAGTGCTACTCCTAGTCATGCATCATGCGAGATTTAAAGTAACTAAAACAACAATTAATTCTACTGAAACAGAATGTGGTCAATATGTAATGCTGACTTAAGTGCAATGCAGAGTTAGAAAATTTAATGTATGCAATGCAAAATTAAGAATTTATTCTATATTTATATGTATATATTTGTTTTTGTTTTCTCAGTGAATTCACGTAAAAATTTATTGACAACTTCAGACTCGACAAATTATGAATAAAGCTCTTACAACTCGGATTCAACTTAATTTACTTGGCACACTAAAACACAAAAGAACTTGTGTCCCCGGCAACGGCACCAATTTGATGAATGGCGTTTTTAGTCGTTTCAACGCGGTTATCAAATAACTAAAGCTAACTATAGCATAGCTAACCCTAGGTCATTCTTTTCAAGGACACAGTGCGCTCAGTTGTGGCTTAGTGCGAAGTAAAATGATGTAGAATCTAAGAGTTGGAGTGTTGACTCTTCTCGGCACTGGCTGAGTCGCTTTCGGCAGAGATTGAGCCGAGATGATCTTGGCAGAGACAATCCGGCTAGGTCTCAGCTGAGTGCCGACAGACGCTACAGAGAGGGACTATCTCTGTCTCAGGCTTAAGCAGTAAATGATGGGGGTTGAGGGTTGTAATCGAGTCACACTAAAGATTGACGAAAAACAAAATTGAATCTAATTATAATGCAAATGAAATTGTACTACTCCTAATGCTATTGCCACGACTGTGTTCATGTTTAGTTCCAGGTATTAAGGTTTTTCCAGTTCAATTACTCCAATTACAGTCCTTATCAGCCTCCAATGTTCGTATGGCAATTGCCAAGGATCTATCCCTTGTCATACCGAGGATTTACACAATCACTACCTCATCAGTTGACAGGGATTACGTTCAAGCTGATTTTAGATCCTCACTCAACAATTGTTAAGTGATTATCTACTGAATTAGTTAAACTAGTTCCCATCGGCTTAGTTTAACATTGTTCATGTTACTTTGTGCAATCGCAACTCAGTAATCGGATTAAGAGTTCAGGAATGCAATTGAAATGCAGAATGCAGAAATACTCATAATATTGGAAATGAAATACAAACACAGGGCCTGGATTCGATGACTCCGTATACCACGACAATCGCCATGGATGACGGCGATGATTCACCTCCTCTAACTAAGACGTTGAGGTTCAGGTCCTCTAGAGTACGTTGGTGCTCCAATGGGTTCCCTCCAGTGACCTTTAGCTGCTCAATTCCTAGCCTGCATCTCCTCAATCGAGAGAGACGCCCTTAACAGCACCGTGCACCACCGTGAGTGGAAGCGAGGATAAGCGAGAGTAATTGGAAATGAATGGGTGCGAAAACGTTTGAATGCCAAAGACCCTTAATCGTTCAGTGTTTTGCTTATTTATACAGGAACTAGACTAACTAACCTAACAGAATTACAAGTAAAAATCCCTGTTCTACCCTTGCTCTGTCTTGCATAGCACGCTACTCAGGAGATGTCGTGGCGCTTGAGTTGGCTCTTGTGTTGCTGATGTGGAATGCCACCTTGGCCGAGCTTCCTGATTATGCTTTTGGCTGAATGGGCCAAGTCTTCAATTTGGCTGACAGTCTCTCGGCTTGGGCTAGACCTGCAATGAAGAGATAGTTAGCTAAAAACCTTGATTAAGCACAGGTTGTGTTTTACTCAAGTTTAGGCCATTAATCTGGATCTTGGCTAACAGTCATCTTTTAAGCTCGTGAGTTGCTCAATGGTGCCCTTCTTAGGTCCACTTAAGATGTACATTTTATGACTCATCAGTGATCCATAGTGATCATGCCAAGGTAAATTAAGTAAGAGGCATTCCAAATGGGTAGAATTCTTAGAGAAATTTCCTCATGTCATTAAGCTTAAACAAGGTAAAATGACCATAGTGGTAAATGCTCTTTCTAGTAGATATGCCTTGATTGTCATGCTTGAAACTAAATTGCTTGGACTTGAATGTCTTAAGGATTTATATGAGAATGATATTGATTTTTTGGTGAAGCCTTTGCCTTATGTGTCCATTGATGAGTCACAAACTATACACCTATCTTGGATCTAAGAAGGATCATTGCAAGCATATTTTGCACTTAAGGAATGGATATTAGCTGGGATTCATATTAGGAACCTGAAAATAGAGAAAATACAAAACTGTGCTAATTCAAGGATTTTAGCTGATTTTCCCCTTTCGTGCAGGTCCAGCCATCTCAGGTCCAACAGAGGAGGACCCAGGCCGATTCCATCTTGGCCAGGCCAAGCCACACAACCAAATGGCCCAACAAGGGAGCAACCCAATAAGAAGTGGCCCTATAGTAATTTCCACATCAGCCATCTAACATGGAGGCCACCTCAGCTCCAACGCAGATGCCACGTCACTCCTGGAGTAACTAGCAGTGCCCATCGCAAAGGTAGATTAGGGAATCCATTTTTGTAATTTTGTTAGACATTGTGGTTCGTGCGCTCATGTATAAATAGGAATGGTCGTGTAAATTTTAGGGGTCTTTAAATTCATTCTCTACACATTTTCATTGTATCCATTATCTTGCTCTCGCTTTCTCCACTTACGGTGGTGCACGGTGCCGCACTGGTGTTTCTCTCGATCGAGGAAGTACAGGTTTGAGACTAAGAAGCTGAAGTCTGTCAGAGGTGACCGCTTGGGATTCCAACGCACTCTGGTGGAGCTGATCCTCAATGCTCAAGCTACTAGAGGTGAACCACCACCATCAACCATGGTGATCGTCGTGGAAGATGGATCCATCTGAATTCGGACCGCTGCGTATGTATTCTATTTTCTATTAATCAATTCATACTGCATTTCTTGCCTCTGTTCCTCTCCTCCTCTTTAATTCATGATTTGATCCGCGATTGCAATCGAAACATGAACAAAGTTAAACTAAGCCGATTGGAACTGGTTTAGCTAATTGAGTAGGTAATCATTTAATGATTGTTAATAGAGAACCTAAAATCAGCTCTGAACTTAATCCCTACCAACTGATGAGGTAGCAATTGCGTAATTCCTCAGTATGGTAATGGACAAACCTGTGGCAATTGCCATAAGCATTCCCAAGGCTGACCTGGACTGAGAACTGGAGCAAGGAATCTAGATTGGACTTGAATTAATGGAATTGAACACGAACACAGTTACATTGTAATAACCATAGTAGTTATATTGTATCCGTAGCATCCTTGTATCTGCATTCATTTACTTCTTCCTCGTTTCCGCAATTAAACCCCTCTGTTTACTACTTTACGAGTCCGAGACAGAGATAGTCCATCTCTATAGCGTCAATTTTGCACTTAGCCGAAACCAAGTCTGATAAGTCTTTGCTGAGACCATATTGGCTCAGATTTTGCCGAGAGCAACACGGCCAGTGCCGAAACGAGTCAATACTCTACACCTCAGATTCTACGACATTTTGCTTCACACCGAATCACAATTGAGCGCACTGTGTCCTTGAGAAAAAATCGACATAAGGTTGACTATGCTATAGTTAGCTTTAGTTATTTGATGCGCGTTGAGACTACTAAAAATGAGCTTATCATCCATTCGGCCAATGGTGACTATTTTTGGCATTATGACTTTTTATTTAAGGAAAAAGGGTTGTGTGTGCCTAGGATTGGTGAAGGATGCATATAATGGTGCCTTTATGAGTCACTTTGGAGAACTTAAGACTTATGAAATATTGTTTGAGCTTCTTTTTGCCTCACATGAAAAATGATATTCATCATATTTGTGAGAGATGCTTGGTGTGTAGAATGGCTAAGTCTAAGAGTGCACTATGGGGCTTGTACACTACTCTCCCTATTCCCACTATCCCTTGGGTTGGTATCTGATGATGTGCGTTTTTACAGTCGTTTTACGCGCTTATCAAATAACTAAAGCTAACTATAGTATAGCTAACCCTAGGTCATTATTGATACTAGTATTTATTGTAGCGTTCCTAATTTTGCGTAATCTACGTAAAGTTAATTCTATTTCTGGGTCAAAAACATACAATGGGTCAGTGCTACTCCTAGTCATGCATCATGCGGGATTTAAAGTAATTAAAACAACAATTAATTCTACTGCAAAATTAAATGTAATGTATGCAAAATTGAATGTAATGCAGAGTCAGAAAATTTAATGTATGCAATGCAGAATTGAGAATTTATTCTATATCTATATGTATATATTTGTTTTTATTTTATCAGTGAATTCACGTAGAGATTTATTGACAAATTCAGACTCAAAAACTCTAAACGAAACTTCTTACAACTCGGATTCGACTCGGTTTACTTGGCACACTGAAACACAAAAGAACTTGTGTCCCCGGCAACGGCGCCAATTTGATGATGTGCGTTTTTAAAGTGCGTTTTTCTGCGCTTATCAAATAACTAAAGCTAACTATAGTATAGCTAACCCTAGGTCATTCTTCTCAAGGACACGGTGTGTTCGGGTTGTGAATTGGTGTAAAGTGAAGTGGAAGTAGAATCTGAGATGTAGAGTACTGACTCGTCTCGGCAATGGTCGAGTTGCTCTCAACAGAGACTGAACTGAGTCGATCTCAATAGAGACAGTCCGGCTTGGTCTCGGCTGAGTGCAGACAGACGCTACAGAGATGGACTATCTCGTCTCTCAGACTTATAAAGTAGTAAATGGGGGGTTGGAGTGCAAGTAAAGCAGAAAGTAAACTAAGACTACGAATGCAGAAAACATATACCATGTTACTAGTTATCTATTATTATTATTATTATATAACCTGTGTTCATGTTCAGTTCCATTAGTTCAAGTCCAGTCCAGGTTCCGCACTCCAGTTCTCAGTCCATATCAGCCTTTGGTAGTCTTATGACGATCGCCAAACATTCGTCCATTGCCATACCGAGGAATTACGCAATCGCTACCTCATCAGTTGGCAGGGATTAAGTGCAGAGCTGATTTTAGGTTCTCTATTAACAATCGTTAAATGATTACCTACTATATTAGTTAAACCAGTTCCAATCGGCTTAGCTTAACATTGTTCACGTCTCAAATGCAATTGCGATTCAAACGTGAATTAAAGAAGAGGAAAGGAACCGAAATGAGAAGTGCGTAATGGAATTGATTAATAGAAACGGAATACAAACACAGTGGTCCTGAGTTCAGATGGGTCCATCTTCCACGACGATCGCCATGGTTGATGGTGGTGGTTCACCTCCGTTAGCTTGAGCGTTGAGGATCAGCTCCACCAGAGTGCGTCAGTAATCTGATCGGTCCCCTCTGGCAGACTTCGGCTTCCCTATCTCAGGCCTGCACTTCCTCAATCGAGAGAAATACCAATACAGCACCGTACACCACTAGGAATGGAAGGATGAGGGCGAGGAGATGGAGTAAGTGAAGTGTATTAGGAGTGAATTCAAAAACAGAACGTGTAAAAAGTGCAGAGCTCTTCCTATATATACACGAGCTGTGATATGCTAATCCTAATGATTCCCAACAGAATTACATTGTGAAAGATCCTATTCTACGCCTATGCGGATCTTCTAACGTGACATGGCAGATCTCCTAGGAGTGACATGGCAGCCTGAGCTAATATTTGAGATGGCCACCGAAAGCGGGATGGCTGATGTGGTCAATACATTTGGGCCTCTCTCTTGGGCTGCTAGGCTGCAAGGCATGGGTTGCCGAGACGACCCTGGTCTGGCCGAGATGGGGTTGGTCTGATAAGGATGACTTCATTTTAAATTTGAGACTCCTTTTGTTGACCCTGGTCAACTCGGCTTGACCTGAGAAGAGGGAGTGACACTTTTATTAGCTAAGAAATCTGATTTAACACAGATTTGCGTTTTCTCTGTATTCAAACCCATAGAATGAATCTTAGCTAACAATCCTTCTTAAGCACAGAATAGTCTTGCAAACCTCCTTAGGTGTCTAAAAGATGCATAAATTGTGACTCATCACACCCCCACACCTACCCTTTTGCACTCCTGGGCAAAATAAAATGAAAATCAACAAGGGGAAATTTTTAAAGACAGAAAAGAATTTTTCACTTGGCTTTCTTCAGTTCAACCAAGACAGAGTCGGTACTCATTCACTCTGAGATCGAGATACTCTAACAATTCGGAAATTACTCCTTCCGCGCTCTAGGCAAATTCATGACCTGCAAATAAGAGAAGGTAACCAAGAGTGATAGAGCTCTCTTTTAGACAAATAACTCCCTCATTTCTCACGTGTCTGGGCTTGTATTTACACTCAACATTCATGGAACTGATATTACCATACTTTGGCGAATCTCTCTTCGTACACCTGCAAAAACACACAGTTATGATCACTAGGACTTCTTTTCGGCTTGTAGCGAGGCTGGGTCACGGGTATGATAGAATATGGGCAAACTAGCTTCATGACCCACGAGGAAGAGAGGAGCAATGGGGAGTAAGCTTTATCAGCCTGAGGGATAACCCAGAATGCTGTCAATTCCTCTTTCTTGCTGTAGCCAGCTCATTTTCTGTTCTTTTCTTTTATTTACTTTTATGCAGCTATTTCTCTCTTTGTCCGTTTCAGCTCAGATTTTCAGCTGCTGCTTCCTCTTTTTCTCTTTACTTTCTTTCACTCGCTTTTATTCTTTTTCTTGCATTTTCGAGCCTTAGAGGGTGCTGAACAACCTTTTGCTTCTTGGAGTTCCCCCACACTTGATCATGACTTACTCCCAAAAAAATTCTAAAGCTCCTCTGCTCTTCGAGGGTGAGGTTGATTCATGGTTTTTCTGGCCTTGGCTTATAGTGAGCTGTTTAGGAAGAATGGTTATATTAGGCTCAAACGGGGTAAACAACAGACACATTTGTTCGGGTAGGCTTTATTTGGCTCAGGGCTTATAAGAAACATGGCCTAGATCATGTCATTCCTGCATGTGAGAACAGTTGTATCCAGAGAGTTAAGGCAAAATGTAGAATATGCAGTTGTCATAAATGCAAAAATCACACTAGAAAAAGAAGAGAAATGGCAAGATGTAAGCCATCAATGTTTTCAAGGCTCAAAATCTCACACAGGTTGTATTTGCTCTGACACAAGGGGTTCCTTCTTAGATTCTTAATCAACTATTGACTAGAGCACAAAAGTTTCATTTCCCTAAAGCTAGAGAAATCTCTTGCCCCAGTTGCAGAGTTACTTCCTACTGACTTATTTAAACTTTCAGAAGCTAGTTCAAGATTCTTTTCAAAACAATTTAACTTTTTACCGACCACTTGGAAATTCTGATTAGGAGGAAAGATTAAAGGTAAATGACAAAATTGAAACTCTGCCAGGCTGAAGATGTTCCAGATCCGGCCGAGATGGCACAGAACCGGCATGGACTCGGCTTATTTTTTTTTTAAAAAAAAAATGAAACGACGCAACTGAAAGGAAACAACAACAAAATAAAAATTAAAAATTAGCAGAGTTCAGGAGAGTGGGAACAGAGTTAAGACACAGCAGTTGAGATGACTGTATATTTATCCCCCTCCACACTTAAAATCTGCATTGTCCTCAATGCGAGGCAGGATCATCTGGAGATGCTGGTTCCATCAATGATATTATCTCCATGTCATGAGTGATAGGCGCTGGACCTTCATGGAATGGCTTAATCTGATGCCCATTGACCTGGAAGGTGTTGTTGTTGTGTTCATCTTTTAGCTGTACTGCACCATGGGGAAACACATTAGTGATAACAAAAGGCCCATCCCATCTAGAACGTAGTTTACTTGCAATGAGCTTGAGGCGTGAGTTAAACAAGAGGACTTTCTGGCCAACTCGGAATTCTTTTCTCAGGATATGCTGGTCATGGAATCGCTTGATTTTCTGCTTGTAGATCCTGGAATTTTCATATGCTTCCAAGCGGAGTTCATCTAGCTCTTGCAGTTGAAATTTTCTCTGCTCCCCTGCTTGGTCATAGGCTAGATTGCATTGCTTAACAGCCCAGTATGCTCTGTGTTCTAGCTCCACAGGAAGGTGACAGGCTTTGCCGAAAACAATCCTGTAGGGAGACATCCCTAAAGGTGTCCGGTATGCGGTTCTATGTGCCCAGAGAGCATCCTCAAGGAGGCGGCTCCAGTCCTTCCTGCTGGGATTGGTCATCTTTTGCAATGTTTTCTTGATTTCCCTGTTGAACACTTCTGCTTGGCCATTTGTTTGTGGGTGGTAGGCAGTAGCAATTCTGTGTGCTACTCCATATTTTTGAAGAAGGGAAGCCATAGCTCTGTTACAGAAGTGACTGCCTTGGTCACTTATGAGTGCTTTTGGCATACCGAACCTCCAGAAAATATTGGACTTAAGAAAGTCCACAACCACTCTTGAATCATTGGTTCTGGTGGCAACGGCTTCTACCCATCTGGATACATAGTCCACGGCCAGCAGAATGTATGAGTAACCATTGGAGACTGGGAATGGTCCCATGAAATCTATTCCCCAGACATAAAAAATTTCACAGAATTGGATGGGTTGCTGGGGCATTTCATGCCTTTTGTTCATGGCCACTCCTGCTTTTTGGCAACTCTCGCAGGTGGAGACGAATTCATGCGCGTCCCTGAAGATAGTTGGCCAGTAAAGGCCACAGTCTAGTACTTTCCTGGCAGTCCGAGTTGATCCATAGTGACCGCCTCCAGGTGCCGAGTGGCAAAACTGGAGAACCGAATTGAACTCGGCTTCAGGAATGCACCTGCGGATGACCTTGTCACTGCATAGTCTCCAAAGGTAGGGATCATCCCAAATGTAGTATTTGGCATCGCTTCGGAGTTTATCTTTGTATGCCCGAGATGCCTCTGGTGGAAACCGTGATGCTGCAACAAAGTTACAAATGTCAGCAAACCATGGTGGAGACGTTTTAATATGTAGCAAGTGCTCATCAGGGAATTCGTCTCGGATAGGCATCTGTTCGCTTTCTTTCTCAATTCTGCTCAGATGATCTGCTACAGAATTCTCAGCACCTCTTTTATCTCTGATTTCCAGGTTGAATTCTTGAAGAAGAAGCATCCACCTAATCAATCTTGGCTTAGCATCAGGCTTCTTCAGCAAGTACCTCAAGGCGGCATGGTCAGAGAACACAATTATCTTGGAACCGAGAAGGTAGGAACGAAATTTGTCCACGGCAAAAACTATTGCCAAGAGCTCCTTCTCAGTTGTTGTGTAGTTTTGTTGGGCCGGATCCATAGTTCTGGATGCATAGGCTACCACGTGCACTGGTTGGCCGGCTCGAGCTCTTTGGCCGAGAACGGCTCCTAATGCCGAGTTGGATGCATCACACATTAATTCAAAGGGAAGGTCCCAATCTGGTGCTTGCAAAATAGGGGCGGATGTGAGTCTTCTCTTGAGCTCCTGAAAAGCTTCCATACAGGGCCGGTCAAAGTTGAATTCCACATCCTTCTGTAGCAGCTTGGACAGAGGCAGGGCAAGCTTACTGAAATTTTTGATGAATCTCCTGTAAAAGCCTGCGTGTACTAAGAATGAGTGAACCTCCCGCACAGAAGCGGGGTTTGGAAGGGAAGTAATGATGTCTATCTTTGCTTTGTCTACCTCGATGCCTCTGTTGGAGACCAGGTGTCCCAACACTATTCCTTCAGTCACCATGAAGTGACATTTTTCAAAATTGAGCACAAGATTTGTGTCAATGCATCTCTTCAACACTCTTGATAGATTGCTCAGGCATGCTTCAAATGAGTTAGCATACACCGTGAAATCATCCATGAATACCTCCATGCAGTCCTGCAGCAAGTCCGAGAAGATGCTCAGCATGCAACGTTGAAATGTGCTCGGAGCATTGCAAAGGCCAAATGGCATGCGTGTATACGCAAAGGTACCAAATGGGCAGGTGAAGGTTGTCTTATGTTGATCTTCAGGGGCTATATGAATCTGCATGTAGCCTGAGAATCCATCCAGAAAGCAGTAATGGGATTTTCCTGCTAATTTCTCAAGCATTTGGTCAATGAAAGGCAGAGGGAAGTGGTCCTTGCGAGTTGCTTGATTCAATCTTCTGTAGTCAATGCACACTCGCCAGCTGTTCTGAATCCTTGTTGGCACCAGCTCATCCTGCTGATTTTTCATGACGGTCATCCCGGACTTCTTTGGCACCACTTGCACAGGGCTCACCCATTGGCTATCCGAGATGGGGTAGATGATCCCTGCAGCAAGGAGCTTTGTGACTTCTTTCTTAACCACGTCCAGGAGTGTCGGATTCAGTCTTCTTTGCTGCTGCCTTATAGGTTTAATTTCCGCCTCCATTAATATTCTATGCATGCAAATGGAGGGATTTATGCCAGGAAGGTCAGAAAGCTTCCACCCTATTGCCTTCTTATGTTGCCTTAGGACCTACATCAATTTATCTTCTTGCTCTCGGTTGAGATTGCTAGCAATGATAACCGGGAGTTGCTGTGCCTTATCCAAGTAGGCATATTTCAGATGACTCGGCAATGTTTTTAAATCTATGGGCGATGATGGTGATGGAGATTTGTCAGTTTCTGAGGTTGGATCCGACTGGCCGACTTGATCTTGATCAGGCACCAGGTGTGCCGACGTGATTTCGGCCTCTGTCTGCTTCGACCGGCCCGACTTCATGGATTTGGTTATGGTCAAAATGGAGTCGGTATTAGCTTTAAGCGTTCCTTTTGAGTCGGCTCCGGATGGACTCTTTATTTTTGCTACAGTGTGAGTTAGGTCTTCTGTGGCCGAGATAGTCTCGGCAAGCTTGTCAGCTCTGACTTCTTCATTGACTCGGCCTTTTTTTGCCGACTCATTCGTGGCCGTAAAAATTGTCGCTAAGTGTGCAATGGAAGACTTTTCAGCTTCAGCGACTTTGTTTTCTGCGTCATTTGAATACTCTGAGTGTTCTGTGCTGTAGACTTGGGCTAGTAATTCGGAAAGTTCCACTTCAAGGGCCAAGTCAGCAACATCACTATGATTGTCCTCAGAGTTGGAGAGGTCTTGTACTTCTTCATAGTCGGCCTCTTCATCTATAACTCCTGGGCAGCTGCTTTCATCATCATTCTCAGCAGACTCTTCAATGTTTTCACCACTGCCATTTAGTTGAAGATATTCTTCAACTAGTTCATCAAGTATATCAATGCCAAAGAGAGAGTGGTCTTCGGTTGGGTGCTTCATGGCTTCGAAAATATTGAATTGCACCAAGGCGTCACCGAATTCCATGGATAGCATCCCTGCATACACGTCAATCTTTGTTTTGGCTGTCATCAAGAAAGGTCTTCCCAAAATTAAGGTGGATTCCTTTCCGGATGTTTCGTCTTCCATGTCTAGCACGTAGAAATCAGCTGGAAATATTAGTTCATTGACTTGGACGAGAACATCTTCGAGAACTCCCAGGGGCTGGACAATACTCCTGTTTGCTAGCTGAATGGTCATCCCCGTGGGTTCCAAGTCACCAAAATTCAGGGACCTATAGATTGATGTGGGCATGACATTAATTGAGGCTCCCAGGTCCAACATGGCATTGGCAAAAGTGCATTCGCCGATGGTGCATGGGACCGAAAAGACTCCAGGGTCTCTGCATTTTTTTGGCAGAGTTGAGGAACTTGTAGTGATTGCTCCATTCTGTGTCAGAGCTGACACCACACCTCCAGTTTCCTTGCTCCCCTTTATTTTTCTCCTTTTGTGTACACACAATTCCTTGAGGAATCTTGCGTACTTAGGGACCTGTTTAATAGCATCGAGGAGTGGAATATTGATTTCCACCTTACGGAACATCTTCAACAATTCTTCATCTGACTCTGGCTTTCTTGCCGAAGTGGTCCGAGATGGAAACGGCAATGGGACAGTTGTCTCTGGCCGAGACTGTAAGTCGGCATTCGATTCGGAGTCGGCTTCTTTCGATCTCGGCGCCTGCTCCAATGTAGGTTGAGGTAGTTCTTTTCCACTTCGAAGAGTGACTACACTGGCGTTACCTCTCGGATTTGGAATGGTTTGAGAGGGAAGGTTGCTAGATCCTGCCGACTGTAATTGGTTTACAGTGTTAGCTAGCTGTCCAATCTACGTTTTGAGGTCCTGGATGGTGGCAGTCATGTTCTGCTGGAACTGTAAATTGCTGGAGCTCACAGATTGTTGGAACTCCAGGTTGCTGGTTGCAAGCTGCTTCATTAGGTCTTCCAGAGAAGGAGAGTTGCCTAGAGTAGGCATTCTCTGCTGTCGTTGTTGCTGCTGGAAAGGTGGTGCTGGGTATTGCGGAGTCGGCTGTTGATAACCTGCCTGCCTCTGATAGGTGCTCGGTGTGGATCCGAATTGTTGGGTTGCATATGGTCCTTGATTCGGTCCTGGCCGAAATGGCTGTCTTCCCTGTTGTTGGTTATCGAATGGCCGATTCTGATACGGCTGCTTCCCGTACTGAAATCCACCTATGGCTCCAACATTTTCTGGCTGGTCCGACTCAGTTTCTTGGAGAGTGGGGCACATATCAGTGGGGTGTTCTACGGAAGTACATATGCCACATACTTTTGCTGCCATGGCTGGTTGGTGTTGCCCAACAGCAAGCTGTCTCACCAATGATGTTAACTCGGTCAGCTGATTCTCCAACCTCTGATTGGAAGCTGCACCAATTTCACTCACCATCCTTGGTTGATTTGGCCCTCTGATCCCAAATTGCTGTGTGTTGCTTGCCATATTGGAAATCAGATGCCGCGCTGCTGCTGGTGTTTTATCCATCAGAGCCCGCCCTAATCGGGCCGCGTCTATCATACTTCTGTCCATCAGCGATAATCCTTCATAAAAATACTGGATAAGCAAGCTGTTCGCTGATCTGATGATGTGGACAGGTGGCACAGAGTTTGTTGAACCTCTCCCAAAGACTCGTGCAAAGTGTCTCTCCTGTATGTTGCCTTATCCCACATATTTCCTTTCTAATGGACGCAGTGCGGGATGCCGGAAAGAACTTCTCCAGAAAGGTGCGCTTCATGTCTCCCAAGGTATTGAAAAGTACTGGCTGAGGATACAGCCAATCCTTCGCTGCTCCATCCAGGGAGAATGGAAATGCCTTCATTTTGATGTAGTCTTCCGATATCCCTTGCGGCCTCATTGTAGAACAGACCACATGGAATTCTTTTAAATGCTTGTGGGGGTCTTCTCCTGCAAGACCATGAAACTTAGGCAACAGGTGTATAAGACCAGATTTTAACTCATATGTTTGAGCTGGCTCCAGCTGTGGGTATTGGATGCACCAAGGTTGATATACCACGTCTGGAGTGGCTAATTCCTTCAGCGTCCTATCGTTATTCTCCATTCGTCCTGATTCTGCAAAGACGTTAGAACTAGAAACAAAGTTGTTAGTGTAAAACTGGTTAGAGTCAGCTACAGGGTCTATATTGATACTAGTATTTATTGCAGCGTTCCTAATTTTGCGTAATCTACGTAAAGTTAATTCTATTTCTGGGTCAAAAACATACAATGGGTCAGTGCTACTCCTAGTCATGCATCATGCGGGATTTAAAGTAATTAAAACAACAATTAATTCTACTGCAAAATTAAATGTAATGTATGCAAAATTGAATGTAATGCAGAGTTAGAAAATTTAATGTATGCAATGCAGAATTGAGAATTTATTCTATATCTATATGTATATATTTGTTTTTATTTTATCAGTGAATTCACGTAGAGATTTATTGACAAATTCAGACTCAAAAACTCTAAACGAAACTTCTTACAACTCGGATTCGACTCGGTTTACTTGGCACACTGAAACACAAAAGAACTTGTGTCCCCGGCAACGGCGCCAATTTGATGATGTGCGTTTTTACAGTCGTTTTACGCGCTTATCAAATAACTAAAGCTAACTATAGTATAGCTAACCCTAGGTCATTCTTCTCAAGGACACAGTGTGTTCAGTTGTGAATTGGTGTAAAGTGAAGTGGAAGTAGAATCTGAGATGTAGAGTACTGACTCGTCTCGGCAATGGTCGAGTTGCTCTCAACAGAGACTGAACTGAGTCGATCTCAATAGAAACAGTCCGGCTTGGTCTCGGCTGAGTGCAGACAGATGCTACAGAGATGGACTATCTCTGTCTCAGACTTATAAAGCAGTAAACAGGGGGGTTGGAGTGCAAGTAAAGCAGAAAGTAAACTAAGACTACGAATGCAGTAAACATATACTACTGTTACTAGTTATCTATTATTATTATTATATAACTGTGTTCATGTTCAGTTCCATTAGTTCAAGTCCAGTCCAGGTTCCGCACTCCAGTTCTCAGTCCATATCAGCCTTTGGTAGTCTTATGACGATCGCCAAACATTCGTCCATTGCCATACCGAGGAATTACGCAATCGCTACCTCATCAATTGGCAGGGATTAAGTGCAGAGCTGATTTTAGGTTCTCTATTAACAATCGTTAAATGATTACCTACTAACGTGACATGGCAGATCTCCTAGGAGTGACATGGCAGCTGAGCTAACGCTGAGATGGCCACCGAGCAGGATGGCTGATGTGGTCAATACATTTGGGCCTCTCTACTGGGCTGCTGGGCTGCAAGGCATGGGTTGCCGAGACGACCCTGGTCTTGCCGAGATGGGGTTGGTCTGATCAGGATGACTTCATTTCGGCTGAGACTCCTTTTGTTGACCTTGGTCAACTCGGCTTGACCTGCAGAAGAGGGAGTGACACTTTTATTAGCTAAGAAATCTGATTTAACACAGATTTGCGTTTTCTCTGTATTCAAACCCATAGAATGAATCTTAGCTAACAATCCTTCTTAAGCATAGAATAGTCTTGCAAACCTCCTTCTTAGGTGTCTAAAAGATGCATAAATTGTGACTCATCAGTATCTTCGTGGATTTTGTACTTGGTTTTCCTTAGATCAAAGGGAGGTAGAGACTTTATTTTTGTGGTGGTTGATAAATTTTCAAAGATGTCCCATTTTATTCCTTATTATAAGTAGATAATGCATGTCATGTGACCAATATTTTCTTTAGAGAGGTTGTAAGATTACATGGTCTACACAAGACCATTCATATAGGGACTCCAAGTTCCTAGGATACTTTTGGAGGACCCTATGGAGTAAGCTTGGCACTAAGATACTCTTTTCAACCACTTGTCATCCACAAACGGGTGGACAAACCAAAGTGGTTAATAAGCCTTTAGGCTAACTCATTAGATGCTTTGTAGGGAAGAGTATGAGAACTTGGGAAGAATGGCTACCTCATATTGAGTTTTCATATAATAGGGTAGTTAGTTCTACTACTTCTCATTCTCCATTTGAGTCGATGTATGGTTATAATCCCTTATCCCCTATTGATTTGTTGCTTTTACCTATTATACCTTCTTAGGTGAATGATGAAGGGCTTACCAAAGCCTAATTTGTTAAAAAGTTACATCAAAAGGCACAATCTCATATGGAAAAGAAATGGGAGAAATATGCTAAGCATGCTAATAAGGGAAAATGGAAATGATCTTTAAGAAAAGGGATCTTGTTTGGGTCCACTTGAGAAAGGAGAGGTTTCCTCACCTAAGAAAATCTAAACTCCTTCCTAGAAGATATAGACCTTTCAAAATTGTGAAAATAATTAATGATAATTCTTATAAAGTTGATATGCACTAAGAATATGGGGGAAGTACTAGTTTTAATGTGATTAACTTGACTCCTTTTGATGTAAGTACTCAAGCTCCAAATTTGAGGTCAAATTCTCTTCAAGAAAAAGAGGATGATGCATAGTTGGAGGGTCATGGTCATATTCCTCATGAATATTTCAAAGAGAAGGAAACCCCTCTACTTGAAGGTCCAATGACAAGGGGAAGATGAAGAAGCTTCAAGGATAAATTCAACAATAGTTGGCCCTCCTTAAGGGCCAAGGAGGGTACAGTAAGGGACACACTTTGTCTAGTTGCCAAATTGGTCTTATATAGTCATTTGTATAGATTATTTTCCATTTATTTTCATAGTAGAATAGGTGTATTTTCATTGTATAGCTTGCTTTTGGGACAAAGGCCTATTTTGAACCTGTTTTCCTAGCTAAACGATTTTAGTCGCTAATTCTGTTTCCAAACCCATTGCAAGTACTGTCATTAAGCTTAGAAGGCCTTTTGAGCTGAATTATACTTGGCTTGCTTTGGGCTTTTGTTGGATTTTCTTAATTAGGATTAGCTTAGCTTCTAATTAGGATTAGGAGATCACTATAAAAGCCTCTTTTGTAATTACCTTAATCTCTTTTGAATGAAATTATTATTGTGCTTTGTAGTCTTTGAGAGATATTCTCTCTACTCTTGTTTTGAACAAGAAACCTAATTGTTGTCAAGCCTCCATGATGCTTGTATCGAATCTCTACTTCTCTTATCTAATTTTATGAATTAGTAGTGAGTTAATCTTCTTACTCATCCATTTTTCCCTTTTCTTCTTCATTGAAACTTACGGTCACAAATTAGCCATGGATTTTTGGTTATTTTGGCTTTGGTGTTGATTATGGATCCAAAGGTTCATTAGAAGGCCATCCAAAGTTTGCCAACACCACTATCTGTGAGTGATGTAAGGAGTTTTCATAGGCTTGAAAGTCTTTATAAACACTTTGTGAAAAAATTTAGTCCAATTGCTGCCCCTTTAAATGAAATACTTAAAAAGAATGTGGAATTTGATTGGAAAGAGTCCCAAGAGAGAGATTTCCAAGCCTTGAAGGATAGGCTCACTCATGCCCCCATCTTAGCACTCCCAAATTTCACCAAATATTTTAAGTTGGAATGTAATGCTTCCAATGTTGGAATAGGGGACTATTTTGTTACAAAAATGACACCTTATTGATTACTTTATTGAAAAGCTTAAATGTGCCCACCTTAATTATTCTACTTATGAGAAAGAGCTTTATGCTCTAGTTAGGGCCTTACAAGTGTAGAACACTATTTGCTACCTAAGGAGTTTGTGGTCCAAGTGACCATGAATCTCCTAAACATTTGAGGGTCTAAAATAAATTAAATAAAAGACATGTCAAGTGGGAGGAATTTCTAGAGCAATTTCCTTATGTAATTAAGCACAGGAAAGGGAATTTGATGAAGATGTTCTCTCTAGGAGACATGTCTCACTAGCTATGCTTAAGACAAGTTGCTTGGGTTTGAATGCATTAAGGAATTGTATGTAGAGGATGATGATTTCAAGGACACCTGTGAGCTTTGTGTCAATTCGGCCAAAGGGGGTTTCTTTAGGCATGAAGGTTTCTTATTTAAAGATAAGAGGTTTTGTATACCTAGGAGTTCCATTAGGGAATTACTAGTGAGAGCGGCATATGAAGGTGGCTTAATGGGCCACTTTGGGGAGCTTAACACCTTTAAGACATTAAATGAACATTTCTATTGGCCTCATATGAGGAGAGATGTATGATAAGTCATATTTTACACACCTTACAGGGACTTAAGATGAATGTTTTTGGGATCATTTGGAGCCTAAGGATTGAGTCATAGCTAAGATTCGTATTATGGACCTAGAAATGGAGAAAGTACAAAATTGTGCTAATTTGCAGGTCTTATCTAATAAAAGATTCATCCCATTTTGCAAGACAAATCTGAATGATCTAGCCCATCAAGAGAGTCTCGACCTAGGTGAGTCGTCCCGGCCAAACCGACCTATCCCAAGACCGGTCGACTCTACAGTCCAATAGCCCAAAAAGGAGCGACCTGTTGCATTGTACACATAAAGCATCCCAACTGAGGTGCAAATGCATCTCCAAGCCCAACTCAGCTGCCATGTCACCCTGGAGAAGCTTGCAGCGCAAGTTACGTAAGGGTAAAATAGAAAAGGCAATATGTAATTCTGTTAGGATTTGTTAGCTAGTGTGTTTAGCAAGGTCCAACTCATGTATATATAGGAAGAGCTGGGCACGTTTAATGGTTGTTGAATTCAGATTTAATTCCATTTGCTTACATTCCATGCTCTCGCGCACACTCTCCATTTTCATGGTGGTGCATGATTCTTCATTGGTGTTTCTCTGAATCGAGGAAGTGCAAGTCAAGGGTTGAGAGGCCGAAGGTTGTCAGAGGGGACCGCTTGGCTTGCCATCGCACTCTGGTGGACCTAATCCTCAGCATCTTGGCTAACAGAGGTGAACCATCGCCGTTCGATCATGGCGATCATCGTGGAAGACAGATTCATCGAATTCACACCTTATGTTTGTATTTTGTCCTTAATAATATGAGTAGTTTCTTATTCCTATCTTGTGTTTGCAATTCCTACATTTTAATTCACTTATTGTGTCGTGATTGCATATAGTAATGTGAACAAATGTTGAACAAGGCCGATTGGAACCGGTTTAATGACTTCAGTAGGTAATCGATTAGAGAACCTAAAATCAACTCTGAACTTAATCCCTACCAACTGATGAGGTAGTGATTGTGTAAATCCTCGGTATAGTAATGGACAAATATTTGGCAATTCTCATAAGGAAATCTATGGTTGATACGGAATGTAACCTTGAGTGAACGAATTAGAACCAACTTGATTGTTGAGACTTAGCATGAACAGAATAGTAGCATTAGAGGTAGTCTAGCTTAGTTTCATTTAGATTCTTAGTTTCAGTTAGAAATCGAGTAAGTCCAACTTTGTTGCGTCTATTAGTGCTTAGCCAAAACCGTGTTGGATAAGGCTCTACCGAGTTCAAATCGAACGAGCCTTTGCCGAGAGCAACTCAGCACCTAGCCGAGAGTGAGCCTACATTCTACACTTGAGTTCTACATTACTTAGTATTCACGCAAAGTCATAATCGAACGCACCGTATCCTTGAGAGAATTTGACCTAGGGTTGACTATGCTATAGTTAGCTTTAGTTTATTTGATGCGCATTGAGATGACTAGAAACGAGCTTATTAAATTGGCGTCGTTGCCGGGGACACAAGTTCTTTTGTGTCTTTGTGTGCCAAACTTGAGTTAAGCCAAATCCCGAGTTTGTAGATTGTTGTGTCAGTCGAGTCTTAGATTCTAAAGTGAGTCTGTCTATTTTGAATTGGATCCTGAAATAATACAGCATGCTGAGTATGTGTTAAACTTTGTTGCGTGAGTTTCACTTCTAAAAAAAAACAAAATAATAACCATTTCTACAATATTGCATTCATTTTTTTTAATTGCATATTCAATTTTGTATTCTGTAGTTATTAATGTTTTGGTGTATACTGGTACTAACTTGCATAACTAACATTGATAGTTTCGCATAAGTAACTTGCATTTTTCTGCATGAGTTTATATAATGCATGACTAGGAGTAGTTCTGACCCATTGTATGATTTAGACCCTGAAATAGAGATAACTTTACATAGGTTAAGAAAAGCTAGGGATATAGTAGTAAGTAATAGTTCTAGAACCAAGTTAAACATACAAATTGAAATCTGGTCTTATACATTTGTTGCCTAAATTTCATGGTCTTGCAGGAGAAGATCCCCACAAGTACTTAAAGGAATTCCATGTGGTCTGTTCCACAATGAGGTCGCAGGGGATACCGGAGGATTACATCAAAATGAAGGCGTTCCCATTCTCCCTAGATGGAGTAGCAAAAGATTGGCTGTATCTACAGTCGGTTCTCTTTAATACCTGGGGAGACATGAAGCGTATGTTCTTGGAGAAGTTCTTTCCAACATCCAGAACCATGACCATCAGGAAGGAAATATGTGGGATAAGGCAACATTCTGGAGAAACTCTGCATGAATACTGGGAAAGATTTAACAAGCTTTGTGCCACATGTCTACATCATCATATCAGTGAGCAATTATTGATCCAGTATTTCTATGAAGGTTTGACGATGATGGATCGAAGCATGGTTGATGCTGCTAGTGGAGGAGCATTGATGGATAAAACGTCAGTAGCAGTAAGGTATCTGATCTCCAATATGACAAGTAATACACAACAATTTGGGATTAGAGGAGCCAGCCAATCTCGAATGGTGAATGAAATCAGTTTAATAGACAACTTGAGATTGGAAAACAAGTTGACTGAGTTGATATCATTGGTGAGGAAACTTGTTGTTGGACAACACCAACCAAGCATAGCAGCCAGAATTTGTGGCATATGTACTTCCATGGAGCACCCTACTGATATGTGTCCCACATTGCAAGAAACCGAGTCGGACCATCCAGAGAGTGTTGGAGCAATAGGTCTACCAATATGGGAAGAAGTCGTATCAGAGTCGGCCATTTGATAATCAGTAGTTTGGAAAGCAACCATTTCGGCTAGGGCCGAGTCAAGGGCCATATGTAGCTTAACGATTCAGACCCATCCTGAATGGACCTCAAGGACCAACAGGTTATCGACAACCGACTCCACCATATCAAGCACCACCGTTCCAACAACAACAATAGAGAATACCAACTCAAGGCAATTCACCCTCTTTGGAGGACCTGATGAAACAATTAGCAACTAGCAACCTGGAGTTTCAGCAAACCATGAGCTCCAACAATATGCAGTTTCAGCAAAATATGAACGCCACCATCCAAGACCTCAAGACGCAAATAGGACAGTTCTCCAATATGGTGAGCCATTTATAGTCAGTCAGATCAAGCAACCTACCCTCACAAACAAATCCAAATCCGAGAGGTAATGCAAGTGCAGTTACTCTGAGAAGTGGAAAAGCATTGCCATAACCAACACCGTAATAGTTGCCGAGATCAGCTAATGCCAACTCTGAGCCGGATGTTGACTCGCAAGTGCCTCAACAAGATAAAATTGTACCATTGTCGTTTCCAATTCAAACCGTCTCAATAGGAAGCCTGAATATGATGAAGAGCTGCTAAGGATGTTTCAAAAGGTGGAAATCAACATTCCACTCCTTGATGCGACAAAGCAAATTCCCAAGTATGCAAAGTTCCTCAAGGAATTGTGTGTACACAAGAGGAAAAAGATGAAAGGAAGTGTGGAAGAGGTATAGTATCGGCGTTGACCAGAAATGAAGATTTCACTGTAGGAGCATAACAAGCACTGCTAAAGAAATGCCGAGATCCCAAAATTTTCTCTATCCCATGCACCATTGGCGACTGTATCTTTGTCGATGCCATGCTAGACCTAGGAGCTTTAATTAATGTCATGCCAACTTCAATCTACAAATCCTTGAATTTTGGTGACCTGGAACCCACTAGGATGACAATATAGCTAGCAAATAGAAGTATTGTTCAACCCTTGGGCGTTCTCGAAGATGTACTCGTCCAGGTTAATGAGCTAATTTTTCCCAGCTGACTTCTATGTGCTGGATATGGAGGATGAGACATCAGGGAAGGGATCCACCTTAATCTTGGGTCGACCATTCCTTATGACTGCCAGAATGAAAATTGACGTGCATGCTAGGACGCTCTCGATGGAATTTGGTGATACTTTGGTGCAGTTTAATATCTTCGATGTCATGAAGCACCTCTTTGGCATAGATTTGATTGATGAACTAGTTGAGGAGTGTCTTCAACAAGACAACAGCAATGAAGGTATTTCAAGTTTTGTTGAAGATACTGATTCAATTGGTTGCTTAGGGTCCCTCACAAGAAGAGCCGACCACGATGAAGTTTGGGAAGTACACAATCTTTCTGACTTTGAGGATGATAACACTAATCTTACCGACTTGAGTCATAAAGCCGAGTTGAACAAATTATTAGACCAAGTGTGCAAGTATGAGAACCCGGAGTGTTCAAATAAGGTATACATTCAAGTTATTGAGATCAAAAAGTCATTCATAGCACAAGTGGCAACAATGTTCTAGCCGAGTACAAGTCAACTAAAAAAGGTCGAGACCGAGAGAAGACCGAAGTCATCTTGGCCAAAAAGACAAATGTCAAAGCCGACCCACATGTTCATGTGCAAGCCCAGACCATCTCGGCCAAAGAAGACTAGAACCAAGCAAGAGTCGAGTCTATCTAGGATAGTCAAGGTAAGAACCACGTTCCATCTAGATCCGACCTTAGTGCAAAATAAAGAGCTGAGTCCGACTCCAACCGGACAAGAGTCGATTCTTTCCCGGCCGAAAGGAGTTGGCCACAAGAGCCAAAGACCGAATTCATGTCGGCCAGCCGAATCCGAAGGAATGTAATGACAACTTTTCATCTCCGCCACCACCCATGGAATTGAAGACATTGTCAAGCCATTTGAAATATCCTTATTTGGATGCTAAACAACAACTTCCAGTCATCATTGCTAGCAATATCCACCAGGAGAAGGAAGATAAATTGTTGAGCGTCTTAAGGCAACATAAGAAGGCAATTGAGTGGAAACTATTGATAAGCTCGTTTTTAGTCGTCTCAATGCGCATCAAATAACTAAAGCTAACTATAGCATAGTCAACCCTAGGTCGATTTTTCTCAAGGACATAGTGTGCTCAATTGTGATTCGGTATGGAGTGAAATGACATAGAATCTGAAGTGTAGAGTACTGACTCGTCTTGGCATTGGCCGAGTTGCTCTCGGCAGAAACTGAGCCGAGATAATCTTGGCAGAGATCTATCTGACTTGGTTTCGGCTGAATGCAGACAGACGCTACAAACGCTACAAAGATGGACTATCCTTGTCTTGGACTAAAAAGTAGTAAATAGAGGGGAGTGGACTGCAAGTAAGGCAGAAAGTAAACTAAAACTATGAGTGCAACGAACATATACTAATGCTACTGGTTTTACTATTATTATTATTATGATATAACGATGCTCATATTCAGTTCTATTAGTCCAAGTCCAATCCTATTTCCGCACTCCAGTTCTCAGTCCATATCAGCCTTGGGAATTCTTATGGCAATTGCCAAAGGTTCGTCCATTGCCATACCAAGGAATTACGCAATCGCTACCTCATCTGTTGGCAGGGATTAAGTTCATAGCTGATTTTAGGTTCTCCATTAACAATCATTAAATGATTAACTACTAAATTAGTTAAACCAGTTCCAATCGGCTTAGCTTAACATTGTTCACGTCTTAAATGCAATCGCAATTCAATATGTGAATTAAAGAAGAGGAAAGGAACAAAGTTAAGAAATGTAGAATGAAATTGATTAATAGATGACAGAGTACAAACACAACGGTCTGAATTCAGGTGGATCCATCTTCCACGACGATCGCCAAGGTTGATGGTGGTGGTTCACCTCCAATAGCATGAGCGTTGAGGATCAAATTCACCAGAGTGTGTTGGAAGGCCCAATTAGTCCCCTCTGACAAACTTCGGCTTCCCAGTCTTAGACTTGTACTTCCTCAATAGAGAGAAACACCATTGTAGTACCATGCACCACCGTAAACGGGGGAAAACGAGAGCGAGAGAATGGATACAATGAGAGTGTTTTTAGAATGAATTCAAAGACCCCTAAAATGTACACGACTATTCTTATTTATACATGAGTGTGCAAACCACAAAGCCTAACAGAATCACAAAAGTGGGTTTCCTAATTTGCCCTTGCAATGTGCGTTGCTGATTGCACCAGGAGTGATGTGGCATCTAGTTGGTGCTGAGGTGGCGTCTGTGTCGGATGGATGACGTGGGAGACGCAACTGGGCCATTCCTCAATGGGCCACTATTCAGCGAGTTGCTGGAATTTTGGCCTGACCAAGATGGCATCGGCCTAAGTTCCCTGGTGCTGGATCTAAGAGCCTTGGCTAGACCTGCACTGAAAGGGGAATCAACTAAGATCCTTAAATTAGCACAATTTTGTATTTTCTCTATTTTTCGGTTCCTAATATGAATCCCAACTAAGATTCATTCCTTAGTTGTAAAATATGCTTGCAATGATCTTTCTTAGGCCCAAGATAGGTGTATAGTTTGTGACTCATCAGACCCCAACACTTACTCTTTTGCGCTCTTGGGCAAAATGAAATGAAAATCAACAAGGGGATTTTTTTAAGGTTGGAAAGAAAATTTTCAATTGACTCCGTTGAGCTTAACCAAGACAGATTCAGTACTCATTCACCCTGGGATTGAGATACTCAAGCAATCTGAGAATTGCTTCTTCAATGCTCGAGGCAAATTCATGACTTGCAAACAGGAGAAGGTAACCAAGAGTGATAGAGCTCTCACTGGGTGAATATTCCCTCAACCCCTCAAGTTTTTGGGTTTGTATTTACACTCAACATTACATGGAACTGGCATTACCATCCTTTGACAGAGCTCTCCTCCTACTCCTGCAAAGACACAAGCAGTTATGATCACTAGGACTTCTTTTTTGGCTTGTAGTGAGGCTGGGGTCACAGGTAGGATGAAATATAGAAACTGGCTTCAAGACCCATGGGGAAGAGAGGAGTAGTGGGGAGTAAGCTTTATTAGCATGAGGGATAGCCCAGAATGCTGTGATTTCCTCTCTTTGTTGTTGCCAGCTCACTTCTTTCCTTTTTCTTATCTTTCTTTCTTTTTTTTTATGCAGCTTTGCTGTTTTCTTTCTTTGTTTGATCCAGCTTAGATTTTTTAGCTTCTACTTCCACTTTTCTTTTTCTTTATTTCACTCGCTTCTTTTCTTTCTTTGTATTTTTGAGCCTTTAGAGGATGCTGAACAGCTTCTACTTTCTAGAAATTCCCCCATACTTGATTATGACTTACTCCCAAACAATTCCAAAGCTCCTCTGCTTCTTGAGGGTGAGGTTAAATCATGGTTTTTTCTGGCTTTGGCTTGTAATGAGCTGTAAGAAAGAACGGTTAATCAGCTCAATGGGGGTGAACAAGGGACAAAATTTCAGGTAGGCTTTATTTGGATCGGGGCTAATCAAAGACACGGCCTAGATCATGTCATTCCTGCATGTGAAAATAGTTGTATCCAGAGAGTTAAGGAAAAATGCAGAATATGCAGTTATCATGAATGGAAAAATCACACTAGAAAAAGAAGAGGAATGACAAGATGTAAGAAATCAATATTTACAAGGGCTCAAATTCTCGCATAGGTTGTTTTTGCTCTATCTCAGAGGGTTTTCCATTTTGTTTCCAGACAATCACTACCTAGAACGCAAGAGTTTCACTCCTGTTAAGCTTAGAGAATTCTCTTCCAGGGCTGCAGAAATACTTCCTCCTGTCTTCTCAAACTTCCAGGAGTCACTTCAAAACATCTTTTCAACTCACCTTTTCTTTTCGACCAACCACCTAATTCTGGAATTCTGCTAGGAGGGACAGGTTAGAAGACAAGAGGGGAGTAAGGATTTAAGTCTGGTTGAAGTCATTCCGGCTTCGGCCGTGACGGCCTCGGCCTGGGATGAATTCGGCTCTGAATTTTATTGGAATGGAACGACTTGGAAAAGAAGGAAAAGTGACTCAACAGACAAGACATTAACTTCAACAAGACACTAAAAAGACGAAACGAATACTAGAAATAAAACATAAATGCAATCAGGACAAAACGAATAAAATTGAACCAAGATGAAAGGTGTGAACAATATCAGATGACAGAATTCAATTCTACAGCTTTAGATGGCTACAACGGGTTCCATCAAGGAGATGATCTCCACGTTAATTGTAGTTGGAGTTGGACCTTCATGGAATGGCTTAATCTGATGTCCATTGACCTGGAAGGTGCTACTACTATGTTCATCTTGCAATTGTACTACACCATTGGGAAATTCATTAGTGATAACAAAAGGTCCGTCCCATCTGGAACGAAGCTTACCTGTTATGAGCTTGAGTCTTGAGTTGAACAGCAGGACTTTTTGGCCGACATGGAATCTGTCCTCAGGATCTTCTGGTCATGAAATTTCTTGACTTTTTGCTTGCATATCCTGGAGTTTTCATATGCTTCCAAGCGAAGTTCGTCGAGTTCCTGTAGTTGGAATTTTCTTCGCTCTCCCGCTTGGTCATAGGCCAAATTGCACTGCTTGATAGCCTAGTAAGCTTTGTGCTCTAGTTCCACAGGAAGATGACAGGTCTTACAGAAGACGATTCGGTAGGGGGACATCCCTAACAGTGTTCGGTAGGCAGTTCTATGCACCCAAAGAGCATCCTCAAGGAGTCGGCTCCAATCTTTCCTGCTGGGGTTGGTAATCTTTTGCAGCGTTTTCTTGATTTCCCTGTTGAAAACTTCTACCTGGCCATTAGTCTAGGGGTGGTATGCTGTAGCAATTCTATGAGCTACCCTATATTTCTGAAGAAGAGAGGCCATGGTTCTGTTACAGAAGTGACTGCCTTGGTCACTTCTGAGCGCCTTCGGCACACCAAACCTGCAAAAAATATTGGACTTCAGAAAGTCCATAACCACCTTTGCGTCATTGGTTCTGGTGGCGACGGCCTCTACCCATCTTGATACATAGTATACGGCCAGCAGAATATATGAGTAACCATTGGAGACTGGGAATGGTCCCATGAAATCTATTCCCTAAACATCGAAAATTTCAGAGAACAGGATGGGTTGCTGGGGCATTTCATGCCTTCGATTCATGGCCATTCCCGCTTTTTGGCATCTTTCGTAGGTGGAGATGAAATGATGAGCGTCTCTAAAAATGGTAGGCCAGTAAAGGCCACAGTCTAACACTTTCCTAGTAGTCCGAGTTGATCCATAATGGCCGCCTCCAAGTGCTTAGTGGCAGAACTGGAGGACCGATTTGATCTCGGCATCAGGAATGCACCTACGGATAATTTTGTCACTACATAGTCTCCAAAGGTAGGGATCATCCCATATGTAATATTTGGCATTACTTTGCAGTTTTTCTTTGTATATCTGGGATGCCTCAGGTGGAAACTGAGATGTTGCCACATAATTGCAGATGTCGGCAAACCATGGTGTGGTCGTCTTCATGTGCAAGAGTTGGTCATCAGGGAATTCATCTAGGATAGGCATCAGTTCGCTTTGTTTTTCGATTCTACTCAAGTGGTCTGCCACAAAATTCTTAGCATCCTTCTTATCTCTGATCTCTAAGTCAAATTCTTAGAGAAGAATCATCCATGTGATTAGTCTCGGCTTAGCGTCAGGCTTCTTCAGCAAGTATCTTAATGCAGCATGGTCAAAGAACACAATTATCTTCGAACCAAGAAGGTAAGAGCAGAATTTGTCTAGGGAAAACACAATTACCAACAGTTCCTTCTCAGTTGTTGTGTAGTTTTGCTAGGCCGGATCCATGGTTCTGGATGTATAGGCAATCACATGCACTGGTTGGCCGACTCCGGCTCTCTGGCCGAGAATAGCTCCCAATGTCGAATTGGATGCATCACACATTAGCTCAAATGGCAGGTCCTAGTTTGGTGCTTGTAAGATGGGGGCAGATGTGAGTCTACTCTTCAGCTCCTGAAATGCTTCGTTACAAGGCTAGTCGAAATTGAATTCCACATCCTTTTGTAGCAGTTTGGACAGAGGCATGGCTAGCTTGCTGAAGTTCTTAATAAATCTTCTATAAAAGCCTACATGTCCTAAAAATGAGCGAACTTCCCGCACAGAAGCGGGGTTTGGAAGGGAGGTGATAACATCTATCTTGGATTTATCCACCTCGATGCCTCTGTTGGAGACCAAATGTCCCAATATTATTCCCTCGGTCACCATGAAATGACATTTTTCAAAATTGAGCACAAGGTTTGTGTTAATACATCTTTTCAACACCTTGGATAAGTTGCTCTGACATGCTTCGAATGAATCTTCATACACCGTGAAGTCGTCCATGATTACCTCCATGCAGTCCTGTAGCAAATCCGCGAAAATACTTGTCATGCAACTTTGGAATGTACTCGGTGCGTTGCACAGGCCAAATGGCATGCGTGTGTACGCGAAGGTACCAAATGGGCAAGTGAAGGTGATCTTATGCTGATCTTCAGGTGCGATGTGTATTTGCATATATCCTGAGAATCCATCCAGAAAACAGTAGTGGGATTTCCCGAATAGCTTTTCCAGGACTTGATCGATAAAAGGAAATGGAAAATGGTCCTTGCGAGTCGCTTGATTCAGTCTTCTATAGTCGATGTAGACTCGCTAGCTATTCTGAATCCTTGTAGGTACCAGCTCATCCTGCTGATTCTTCATGACTGTCATCCTAGACTTCTTCGAAACTACTTGCACGGGACTCACCCATTGGCTATTTGAGATTGGGTAGATAATGCCTATGGCGAGGAGTTTCGTGACTTCCTTCTTGACCACGTCTAGGATGGTAGGATTCAGCCTTCGTTGCTGTTGCCTTATGGGCTTGATGTCCTCCTCCATTAATATTCTATGCATGGAAATGGAGGGGTTTATGCCTGGAAGGTCAGAAAGTTTCTACCCTATTACCTTCTTGTGTTGCCTTAGGATTTCCAGCATCTTATCTTCTTGCCCTTTGGTGAGGTTGTTGGCAATAATAACTGGGAGTTGTTGTTCATCGTCTAAGTAGGCCTACTTTAAATGTTTAGGCAACGTCTTCAATTCTAAGGGTGGTGGTGGAGATGATTTTTCTTTCGTTTGTGGATTCGGATCCAGCTAACCGACATGGACTGCATTCAGCACCAGGTGTACCGTCATGAGTTCGGCTTGTAGCTATATTGCCGAGTTGGTCTCGGCTTCTTCTTTAGCTTCGGAGTCGGATCCGGATGGAACTGTAATTTCAACTCTAGCTCGCGTCAGGTCTTCATTGGCCAAGATGGTCTCGGCAAGCGTATCAGCCTTGATGTTTGACTTTTTGGCCGAGTAGAGTGTTAGCTCGTCCTCAAATTGACCTTTTCTGGCCAACATGATCTCGGCCGTGAAAATGGTCGCCAATTGTGTAATGGGAGATTCTTCGATTTTGGCGACTTTGACTGCTGCATCCTTTGTACGCTTTGAGTGTTCTTGGTTGTAGACTTGGTCTAGTAATTCAGACAATTCAACTTCAAAGTCCAAGTCAGCAATATCGCTATGATCATCCTCAGAGTTGGGAAGGTCTTGTACTTCCTCATGGTCGGCCTCTTCATCTACGACCCCTAGACAGCTGATCTCATCAGCACTTCCAGCAAACATCTCAATGTCTTCACTGCTACTATTTAGTTGAAAGTATTCTTCAACTATCTCATCAAGTAAATCGATGCCAAAGAGGGAGTGGTCTTCGGTGGGGTGCTTCATTGCTTCAAAAATGTTGAATTGCATCAGAGTGTCACCGAATTCCATCTAGAGAGTCCCTGGCATGCACATCAATCTTGGTTTTCGCTGTCATCAGGAATGGTCTTCCCAGAATTAAGGTGGATCCCTTCCCGTATGTTTCCTCCTCCATGTCAAGCACATAGAAATCAGTTGGAAATATTAACTCGTTTACTTGGACGAGAACATCCTCGAGAACTCCCAGGGGCTGAACAATGCTTCTATTTGCGAGCTGAATGATCATCCCTATGGGCTCAAGATCGCCAAAATTCAGGGACTTGTGGATTGATGTGGGCATGACATTGATTAAAGCTCCCAAGTCCAACATGACGTCAGCAAAGGTGCAGTCGCCAATGGTGCATGGGACAGAAAATATTCCAGGATCTATACACTTCTATGGTAGTGCTCGTGAAGTACCTGCAGCGAACTCTTCATTTTTGGTCAAAGCCGACACCACGCCTCCAATCTCCTTGCTCCCTTTGATCTTCCTTCTTTTATGTACGCACAATTCCTTGAGGAATTTTGCATACTTAGGGACCTGTTTAATTGCGTCGAGGAGTGGAATATTGATTTCCACCTTCCAGAACATCTTCAACAGTTCTTCGTCTAACTCTGGCTTCCTTGCCGAGATGGTCCGAGATGGAAATGGCAGTGGGACAGCTCTCTATGGCCGAGACTGCAAATCAGCATTTGGTTCAAAGTCGACTTTGGTTGGTCTCGGCAACTACTGCAGTGTAGGCTGAGGTAGTTCTTTTCCACTTCTAAGTGTCACTGCACTAGCATTCCCTCTCAGATTCAGAACGGTTTGAGAGGGGAGGTTGCTAGATCCAGCCGACTACAATTGACTCACAATGTTGGCTAGCTGTCTGATCTGCGTTTTGAGGTCTTGAATGGTGGCGGTCATGTTCTACTAGAACTGCATATTACTAGAGCTCACAAATTGTTGGAACTCTAGGTTGTTGGTTGCAAGTGATGTTGGGCATTTTTAGTCGTTTCAACGCGCTTATCAAATAACTAAAGCTAACTATAGCATAGCTAACCCTAGGTCATTCTTCTCAAGGACACAGTGTGCTAAGTTGTGAATTGGTGTAAAGTGAAGTGGAGTAGAATCTGAGATGTAAAGTACTGACTCGTCTCGGCGATGGCCGAGTTGCTCTCAACAAAGACTGAGCCGAGTCGACCTCAACAGAGACGATCCTGCTTGATCTCGGTTGAGTGCAGACAGACGCTACAGAGGTGGACTACCTCTGTCTCAGACTCAAAGGCAGTAAACAAGGGGGGTTTGGAGTGCAAGTAAGTAGAAAGTAAACTAAGACTACGAATGCAGTAAACATATACTACTGTTACTAATTACTATTGTTATTATTATATAACTGTGTTCATGTTCAGTTCCATTAGTTCAAGTCCAGTCCAGGTTCCATACTCCAGTCTCAGCCCATATCAGCCTTTGGTAGTCTTATGACAATCGCCAAACATTCGTCCATTGCCATACCGAGGAATTATGCAATCGCTACCTCATCAGTTGGCAGGGATTAGGTGCAGAGCTGATTTTAGGTTCTTGATTAACTATCGTTAACTGATTACCTACTGAATTAGTTAAACCAGTTCCGATCGGCTTAGCTTAACATTGTTCATATTCAAATGCAATCGCAATTCAAACATGAATTAAGGAGGAGGGAAGAGAAAGAAGATATGAAATGCAGAATGAAATCGATTAACAGAAACAGAATACAAATACAGTGGTTCTGACTTCAGATGAATCCATCTTCCACGACGATCGCCATGGTTGACGGTGGTGGTACACCTCCGTTAGCCTGAACGCTAAGGATCAGCTCCACCAGAGTGCGTCAATAGTCTGATCGGTCCCCTCTGGCAGACTTCGGCTTCTCAGTCTCAGACTTGCACTTCCTCAATCGAGAGAAACGCCAATGAGCACCGTGCACCACCGTGAAAACGAAGAGAGCAAGAGCGAGAAAAATGGGTACAGTGAGTATGGAATTTTAGTGAATTCAAGACAGAACGTGTAAAAAGTGCACAGCTCTTCCTATATATACACGAGCTGTGATATGCTAATCCTAACAAATCCTAACAGAATTACATTGTGAAAGATCCTATTCTACCCCTATGCGGATCTTCTAACGTGACATGGCAGATTTCCTAGGAGTGACATGGCAGCTGAGCTAACGCTGAGATGGCCTCCGAGCTGGATAGCTGATATGGTCAATACAATTGGGCCTCTCTATTGGGCTGTTGGGCTGCAAGGCATGGGTTGCCGAGACGACTCTGGTTCGGCCGAGATGGAGTCGGACTGGCCAGGATGACTTCATCTCGGCTGAGACTCCTTTTGTTGACCCTGGTCAACTCGGCTTGACCTGCAGAGGAAGGAGTGACACTTTTATTAGCTAAGGAATCTAAATTAACACAGATTTGTATTTCCTTTGTAATCGAACCCATAGAATGAATCTTAGCTAACAATCTACTCTTAAGCACAGAATAGTCTTGTAAACCTCCTTCTTAGGTGTCTAAAAGATGTATAAATTGTGACTCATCAGCAAGCTGCTTCATTAGGTCTTCTAGAGATGGAGAGTTGCCTTGAGTAGGCACTCTCTACTGCTGTTATTGCTGTTGGAAAGGTGGTGCTTGATATTGCGGAGTCGGCTGTTGATAACCTGTTTGTCTTTGATAGGTGTTCGGCGTGGATCCGAATTGTTGAGCTGCATATGGCCCCTGATTCGGTCTTGGCCGAAATGGAAGTCTCCCATGTTGTTGGCTATCAAATGGCCGATTCTGATACGGTTGTTTCTCGTATTGAAATCCACCTATGGCTCCAACGTTCTTTGGTTGGTCCAACTCGGTTTCTTGAAGAGTGGGGCACATATCAGTGGGGTGCTCCACGGAAGTACATATGCCACATACCTTCGCTGCCAGGGCTGGTTGGTGTTGTCCAACTGCAAGCTGTCTCACCAATGATGTCAATTTGGTTAGCTGATTCTCCAATCTTTGGTTGGAAGTTGCACCAATTTCATTCACCATCCAAGATTGACCTGGCCCTCTAATCCCCGAACTGTTGCGTATTACTTGCCATATTGGAAATCAGATGCCTTGCTGCTGCTGGCGTTTTATCCATTAGAGCTCCTCCACTGGCTGCATCGATAATGCTTCTGTCCATCATTGAGAGTCCTTCATAGAAATACTGGATCAACAACTGCTTGTTGATCTGATGGTGTAGACAGGTGGCACAGAGTTTATTGAACCTTTCCCAGTACTCATGCAGAGTCTCTCTTGTATGCTTCCTTATCCCACATATCTCCTTCCTGATGGATGCAATTCTGGATGCCAAAAAGAACTTCTCCAGGAATGTGCGCTTCATATCTCCCCAAGTGTTGAAAAGTAATGCCTGAAGGTACAGCCAATCCTTCGCTGCTCCATCCAGGGAGAATGGAAACGGCTTCATTTTGATGTAGTCTTCCGATATCCCCTGCGGCCTCAATGTGGAGCACACCACATGGAATTCCTTCAAATGCTTGTGGGGGTCCCCTCCTGCAAGACCATGAAATTTAGGCAACAGGTGTATAAGACCAGACTTTAATTCATATGTTTGGGCCGACTCCAGCTGTGGGTATTGGATACACCAAGGTTGATACACCACGTCTAGAGTGGCCAATTCCTTTAATGTTCTGTCATTGTTCTCCATCTGTCCTGGCTCTGCAAAAATGTTAGAACAAGCGACAGAATTGTCAGTATACAAATGGTTAGAGTCAATGACAGAATCAGAATTTCTACTATTAATTACTATTAGATTCCTAGTCCTCCTCAATCTACGTAAAGTTAATTCTATCTCTGGGTCAAAAGCATATAAGGGGTCAATGCTACTCTTAGTCATGCATTGTACATATTATGCAGAAAAATCAGACTTGTAGCAATACTTACAAAACAGTAAACTACGACTATCAGTCAATTACCTAATAAAACTTGAAGAATGCAATGTAACAATGCAAGTCAATTGTGCGATGTGGAAATGAATGCAAAACAGAATGCTAACACTATGCACTGTAGAGACAAATGTTTTGTTGTGGTTTTTTTTTTTTTTGGCCGTGAATTCATGCAGAAAAATTAACAAACACTCAATATGCTTTTTATTTAGGCTCCAGAATCTAGAAGGTACACACAGACAAATTCAAATGACTCAATATACTGACGTGACAGACACACTGTACAGACTCGGGATTTGACTTTACTTACTTTGGCACACAAAAAACAAAAGAACTTGTGTCCCCGGCAACAGGGCTAATTTGATAAGATCATTTTTAGTCGTCTCAACGCGCATCAAATAATTAAAGCTAACTATAGCATAGTCAACCCTAGGTCGATTTTTCTCAAGGACACAGTGTGTTCAATTGTGATACGGTGTGGAGTGAAATGACGTAGAATCTGAGGTGTAGAGTACTGACTAGTCTCGGTACTGGCCGAGTTGCTCTCGACAGAAACTAAGCTGAGATGATCTCGGCAGAAACTAAGCTGAGATGATCTCGGCAGAGATCTATCCGACTTGGTTTCGACTGAGTGCAGACAGACGCTATAGACGCTACAGAGACGGACTATCTCTGTCTCGAACTGAAAAGTAGTAAATAGGGGGGAGTGGACTATGAGTAAGGCAGAAAGTAAACTAAAACTATGAATGCAGCAAATATATACTATTGCTACTGGTTTTAGTATTATTATTATTATGATATAATGGTGCTCATATTCAGTTCTATTAGTCCAAGTCCAATCCTATTTCCATACTCTAGTTCTCAGTCCATATCAGCCTTGGGAATTCTTATGGCAATCGCCAAAGGTTCGTCCATTGCCATACCGAGGAATTACGAAATCGCTACCTCATCTGTTGGCAAGGATTAAGTTCATAGCTGATTTTAGGTTCTCCATTAACAATCGTTAAATGATTACCTACTAAATTAGTTAAACCAGTTCCGATCGGCTTAGCTTAACATTGTTCATGTCTTAAATGCAATCGCGATTCAATTTGTGAATTAAAGAAGAGGAAAGGAACAGAGTTAAGAAATGTAGAATGAAATTGATTAATAGAAGACAAAGTACAAACACAGCGGTCTGAATTCAGGTGGATCCATCTTCCACGATGATCACCAAGGTTGATGGTGGTGGTTCACCTCTAGTAGCCTGAGCGTTGAGGATCAGATTCACCAGAGTGTGTTGGAAGGCCCAATTAGTTCCCTCTGACAAACTTCGGCTTCCTAGTCTCAGACTTGTACTTCCTTAATCGAGAGAAACACCATTGTAGTATTGTGCACCACCGTAAAAAGGGGAAAACGAGAGTGAGAGAATGGATACAATGAGAGTCTGTTTAGAATGAATTGAAAGACCCCTAAAATGTACACGACTATTCTTATTTATACATGAGCGCGCAAACCACGACGCCTAACAGAATCACAAAAGTGGGTTTCCTAATCTGCCCTTGCAATGTGCGTTGTTGATTGCACTAGGAGAGATGTGGCGTCTAGCTGGTGTTGAGGTGGCCTCTATGTTGGATGGTTGACATGGGAGATGCAACTGGTACATTCCTCATTGGGCCGCTATTCAGCGAGTTGCTGGAATTTTGGCCTGGTCGAGATGGCATCGGCCTGAGTTCCCTAGTGTTGGATCTGAGAGCCTTGGCTAGACCTGCACTGAAAGGGGAATCAGCTAAGATCCTTGAATTAGCACAATTTTGTATTTTCTCTATTTTTCGGTTCCTAATATTAATCCCAGCTAAGATTCATTCCTTAGTTGTAAAATATGCTTGCAATGATCTTTCTTAGGCCCAAGATAGGTGTATAGTTTGCGACTCATCAACTATCTGACCTTCCAAGGATAAACCCCTCCATCTGCATGCACAAAAATTTAATGGAGGAGGAAGCCAAGCCCATAAGGCAACGACAAAGAAGAATGAATTCAACCATTTTAGATGTGGTCAAGAAAGAGGTGACAAAACTGTTTGTTGTAGGGATCATCTACCCCATCTTGGATAGCCAGCGGGTGAGCCCAGTACAAGTAGTACCTAAAAAGTTTGGTATGACCGTCACGAAAAACCAGCATGAGGAGTTGGTACCTATACAGACTCAGAACAACTAGCGAGTCTGCATCGCAAGGATCACTTTCCTTTGCCTTTCATTGATCAAGTCCAGGAAAAATTAGCAAGGAAGTCTCATTATTGTTTTCTTGATGGTTTCTCTGGATACATGCAAATCCACATTGCACTTGAAGATCAACACAAGACCACCTTCACCTGCCCATTTGGTACCTTTGCGTACACTCACATGCTATTTGGCCTATGTAATGCATCGAGTACATTTCAACGTTGCATGACAAGCATCTTCTCGGACCTACTGTAGGATTGCATGGAGGTGTTTATGGATGACTTCACGATGTATGCCGATTCATTTGATGCATGTCTGGAAAACCTATCCAAGGTGTTAACAAGATGCATTAACACAAACTTGGTTCTTAACTTTGAAAAATGCCACTTCATGGTAACCGAGGGAATTATGTTGGGATATCTAGTGTCCAACAAAGGCATGGAGGTTGATAAATCAAAGATTGACATCATCACCTCTCTTCCAATCCCTGCTTCTCTGCGGGAGGTTCGCTCATTTCTAGGACATGCAGGATTCTATAGAATATTTATCAAAAATTTCAGCAAGATTGCCCTGCCATTGTCTAAACAGCTGCAGAAAGATGTGGAATTTAAATTCGACCAGCCCTGTATTGAAGCCTTTCAGGAGCTGAAGAACCAACTCACATCCGCTCCTATTCTTCAAGCTCCTAGTTGGGAGCTACCATTTGAGCTTATGTGTGATGCATCTAATTCGACATTAGGAGCCGTCTTAGGCCAAAGAGCTGGAGTCAGCAAACTAGTGCATGTAATTGCCTATGCATCTCGAACAATGGATCTGACCCAGTTAAACTACACAACAACTAAGAAGGAGTTGTTGACAATTGTATTTGCCTTGGACAAATTTTGTTCATACTTACTAGGCTCCAAAATAGTTATGTTCTCTGACCACGTTGCACTGAGATTCTTGCTGAAGAAGCCAGATGCAAAGCCGAGACTGATTCGGTGGATGCTTCTCCTCCAAGAATTCAATATAGAGATTAGAAATAAGAAAGGTGTTAAGAATTCAGTAGCAAACCATTTAAGCTGGATTGAGAGGGAGAATGACCTGATGCCTATTAGAGACGAATTCCCAGATGAGCAACTTTTGCACATCACCACGCCTACACCATGGTTTGTAGACATTTGCAACTTGGTGGTAGCATCTCAGTTTCCATTAGAGGCATCTCAGTTATACTAGGAAAGACTTCAAAATGATGCCAAATACTACATATGGGATGATCCCTACCTATGGAGACTTTGTAATGATCAAGTTATTTACAGGTGCATTATTGACGCCGAGATCAATTTGGTCCTCCAGTTTTGTGATGCAGCACCTGGAGGCAGCCATTATGGATCAACTCGAACGGCCAGGAAAGTACTTGATTATGGGTTCTATTGGCCCACCATTTTTAGGGACGCCTATCAATTCATCTCCACCTACAAAAAATGCCAAAAAGTTGGAATGGCCATTAGCAGAAGGCATGAAATGCCCCAACAACCCATCCTGTTCTACGAAGTCTTTGATGTTTAGGGTATTGACTTAATGGGGCCATTCCCACTCTCCAATGGTTACTCATACATTTTGTTGGTCGTAGACTATGTGTCAAGATGGGTAAAGGCCATAGCCACCAAGACCAATGATGCCATGGTTGTAGTGGATTTCTTGAAGTCCAATATCTTTTGCCATTTTGGTGTGCTAAAAGCGCTCATAAATGACCAAGGTAGTCACTTCTACAATAGAGCCATGTCCTCCTTACTCCACAAGTATGGGGTGGTGCATAGAATAGCCATAGCCTATCACCCCAGACCGACGGCCAAGCTGAAGTTTTCAATAGGGAAATAAAGAAGACACTACAAAAGATGAGCAATCCCAACCGGAAGGACTAGAGCCAACTCCTTGAGGATGCTCTTTGGGCACATAGAACTGCATATCGAACTCCGTTGGGGATGTCTCCCTACCGGATTATGTTCGGTAAAACATGTCATCTTCCAGTGGAAATAGAACACAAAACTTACTGGGCAATCAAGCAATGCAATTTGGCCTATGACCAAGTAGGGAAGCAAAGAAAATTCCAACTACAAGAACTGGACGAACTCTGCTTGGAAGCCTACAAGAACTCTCGGATCTATAAGCAGAAGGTTAAGCGATTTCATGATCAGCAGATCCTAAGGAAAGAGTTCCAAGTCGACCAGAAAGTACTTTTGTTTAATTCACGTCTAGAGCTCATCGTAGGTCAACTCTGTTGTAGATGGGATGGACCTTTTATTATCACTAATGTTTTTCCCTATGGTGTAGTCGAACTTAAGGATGAACACACCAACAACATCTTCTAGGTCAATGGGCATCAGATTAAGTTATTCCATGAAGGTCCAACACCAATAGCAAGGGACATGGAGACCATTTCATTAATGGAACCTGCTCTACTAGATGACACACCTTGAGCCAATCTGATGGACCCCCTGTATTCATGTCATGCACTAGGGACAATGCATCATCTAAGTATGGGGGGATAGTGTGGCCATCCAAGGCTAGCTGAATTCTATGCTTGAAATTTTTTTTCTACTCGTGAAAACTCCATGCCGACTCAATTCTGACTATCTGTTTCTGTTTTGTTTCTGTCTTGATATTTCTTTTCGTCTTAATTCTCTTTTTCGTTTTCATTTTAGCCTAATTTTCATCCTAGTTTTTTTTCCCTTTGTTTTAAAAGCTACCCAAGCCGAGTCCATGTTGACTCCAACTCCATCTCGGATGGATTCGGATCGGCTTCGGTACGGACTAGCCAATTTCAATTTTTGTTTTTAAATTTTGAGTTTGTCTTTCCTAACTGAATTTTGAACTCTAATTACTGAGAAAAACGCCTTGAAAAAGAATTTGAAACAATTTCCTTAAGTATTAAATGAAGCAGTAGGAAGCAATTCAGAACCGTAGAGGACTGATTTTTCAAGCTTAACAGGGAATGAAATTTTGGCACACTTGGGCAAGTAGGTGATTGAAAAACAAAAACGATAGACCATTAGTGGTAGAGAAATTAGCCTTGTGAGAATTTTTGAGCCTGTGTACATATAATGGCTTTGCATCGTGTCATCCTCTCTTTCTTGTGTGATTTTTGCATCCATGTTAGCTATGTATTCTAGACTTTGCCTTGACTCTCTGTATATATCTGGTTTCACATGTAGGAATGAGATGATCTAGGCCATGTTTCTAATAAGCCTCGAGCCAAATGGACCTACCTTGGAAATCTTATCCCTTATTTACCCTCTTTGAGCTCGAATGACCATTCTTTTGTGACAGCTCATTACAAGCCAAAGCCGGAAAAACCATGATTAACCTCAACCTTAGGGGACAAAGGAGCTTTGGAATTGTTTTGGGAGTAAGTCATGATCAAGTGTGGGGGAGACACTAGGGGACATAGCAAGAGTAGTGTATCCAAAAGGGTTGAAAAAGAAAAGAAAGAAAGAAAATCAAGTGTAGGATAAAGCAAAGAAAAATAAAAGAAACAGCCAAAAGTCATAAGCTGTAGCAAAATCACAACACAAAGCTGCCAAATAAGAAGTGAGTAAAAAGAAGAAAAGAAAAATAGAAAAAGTGAAAGAACAGAAGTGAGCAAGAAATGTTTCAATTAAATTTGCAATGTCCTGGGGATATCCTTCATACTTGTGCACTTACTCCCCATTGCTCTCCTATTCGCTATGGTTAGAAAACTCACTTTTCCATCATGTACCCTACCTTTTAATCCTGGCCTCGATACAAGCCAAGAATGAAGTCCTTTTGATTATGATTGCATGTGTTTTTGAAGGTGTGAAAGGAAAGGCCAGTCAAGGTTTGGTAATAACAGTTGCATAGGATGTTAAGTGTATATACAAACCCAAGCACTAGAGAGGTTGAAAGAATATTGTTCCGTGAGGGAGCTCCATCACTCTCGGTCATCCTTTGGTGTTGCAGGTCACTTAATTGCTTGGATGTGGAGAAAGTAATTCTTGCAGATTGCTTGAACATCTCAATTCTTAGGGTGAAGGAATGTTGATTCTGGTTTTATCTAAAGCTTGAGAAATTTATTGACAATTCCTTTTCTCTTTTAAAAATCTCCCTTGTTGTTTGAAATTTGATTTTGCCCAAGAGTGCAAAAGTGTAAGTGTGGGGGTTTGATAAGTCATATTTTACACACCTTACGGGGACTTAAGATGGGTGTTTTGGGGATCATTTGGAGCCTAAGGATTGAGTCTTAGCTAAGATTTATGGACCTAGAAATGGAGAAATTATAAATCTGTGTTAATTTGTAGGTCTTAGCTAATAAAAAATTCATCCCATTTCGCAGGACAAATCTGAATGATCTCAGCCCAAGTGAGTCATTCCGGCCAGACCGACCCATCCCAAGATTTGCCGACTCTACAGTCCAACAGCCCAAAAAGGAACAACCCATTGCACTTTACGCGTAAGGCATCCCAGCTCAGGTGCCAACGCATCTCCAAGCCTAGCTCAACTGCCATGTCACCCTGGAGAAGCTTGCAATGCAAGTTACGCAAAGGTAGAATAGGAAAGGCAATCTATAATTATGTTAGGATTCGTTAGCTAGCATGTTTAGTAAGGTCCAACTCATGTATATATAGGAAGAGCTGGGCACGTTTAATGGTTGTTAAATTCAGATTTAATTCCATTCACTTACGTTCCATTCTCTCGCGCACACTCTCCATTTTCACGGTGGTGCACAATTCTTCATTGGTGTTTTTCTCGATCGAGGAAGCGCAGGTTAAGGATTGAGAGGTCGAAGGTTGTCAGAGGGGACCGCTTGGCTTGCCATCGCACTCTAGTGGACCTAATCCTCAACATCTTGAATAATAGAGGTGAACCATCACTGTTTGACCATGGCGATCATCGTGGAAGATGGACTCATCAAATTCACACCCTATGTATTTTGTCCTTAATAATATGAGTAGTTTCTGATTCCTATCTCGTGTTTGCAATTCCTACATTTTAATTCACTTGCTATGTCAGGATTGCATATAGTAATGTGAACAAATGTTGAACTAGGCTGATTGGAACCGGTTTAACGACTTCAGTAGGTAATCGATTAAAGAACCTAAAATCAAATCTAAACATAATCCCTGCCAACTGATGAGGTAGCACTCAGTATGGTAATGGACGAATGTTTGGCGATTGTCATAAGGAAATCTAAGGTTGATACGGAATGTAACCTTGAGTGAACGAATCATAACCGACTTGATTGTTGAGACTTAGCATGAACACAGTGGTAGCATTAGAGGTAGTCTAGCTTAGTTTCATTTAGATTCTTAGTTTAATTGTTGTTTTGCTTAATCTACAACCCAAACCCCATATTTTCTGCATTTTAGTCTAAAACTGAGTCAATCTGACTCTGTTACGTCTGTTAGTGCTTAGTTGAGACCGTGTCAGATAAGGTTCTACCAAGTTCATATCGGACCAGTCTCTGCCAAGAGCAACTCAGTACCTAGACGAGAGTGAGCCTGCATTCTACACTTGAGTTCTGCATTACTTAGTATTCACGCAAAGTCACAATCGAACGCACTTCGACCTAAGGTTGACTATGCTATAGTTAGCTTTAGTTTATTTGATGCACGTTGAGACGACTAAAAACGAGCTTATCAATGTACATCATGTATATGAAAGGTGTTTGGTTTGTAAGGGGGCAAAGTCCAAGGTCTCTCCCCATGGTTTTTATATTCTACTCCCTATCCCTACTTCCCCTTGGGTGGACATTTCTTTGGATTTTGTCTTAGGATTGCCTAGATCTAAGGGTAGGCAAGATTCCATCTTCGTGGTAGTAGATAGGTTTTCAAAGATGGCCTAATTTATACCTTGCCATAAGGTGGATGATACTTGTCATGTGGCCAATCTTTTCTTTAGGGAGGTGGTGAGACTTCATGGTCTTTCCAAGACCATAGTCTCAGATAAGGACTCGAAGTTTCTTAGCCATTTTTGGAGGACCCTTTGGAATAAGCTTGGCACTAAGCTACTCTTCTCTACCACTTGCCATCGTCAAACAAATGGTCAAACTAAAGTGGTAAACAGGACCATGTCTCAACTTTTGAGATGCTTTATAGGAAAAAGTTTGAGATCATGAGATGAATGACTACCTTATATTGAGTTTGCATATAACATGGCAGTTAATACTATCACATCTCATTCTATGCTGGTGTATGGGTTCAACCCCTTAACACCCCTTAATTTATTACCCTTACTAGATGTGGCTTCTAGGCTAAATGAGGATGGATTCTCAAGGCCCAATTTGTTAAGAATCTCCATGAGAGAGATAGGTCTCATATTAAGAAGAAAGTAAGCCAATATGCTAAACAAGAAAATAAAGGATAGAAAGGAAAATGTTTTTTAGAGAGGGAACCCAGTACAGGTCCATTTGAGGAAGGAAATGTTCCCGAGCTTGAGGAAGTCTAAACTCCTCCTAGGGGGATGGACATTTCAAGATCCTTAAAAGAGTGAATGCTAATGCTTATATGGTTGTTGGAGATATTATAGATATTTGATAAGATATGATAGGTAATTCATTAAGATGTTATAAATATCTAAATATTTCATTAGATTAAGAGGTTACAAATATCTAAATATCTCATTAGGAGATCGTGATCATTGTAGTTTATCTACAATGATTATCTTTATTTTTCTGTTATTATTTTTAAGTAGTCTTTACCCTATAAAAGGGAAATTAGAAATTGTATTATTCAATTTAATTAATACAAAGTTTCTTTTACTTTCAATATGGTATCAGAGCTTTAGATCTTGGGATCTCTATTTCTGCTATCGTTTATGCTGCCTCACTTAAGTAAGCTACTACCCTCTAACGAGACTCATACGTCGACATGAGACTAGTCAAAGTCTTCTTTGTCATTTCCAACTATTGGTGATAACGACAAAAGATAAAGTCATTATCTTGGGAGCTAAGGAACTTCCAAATTGAAGCTTGGACGAAAAGAAAATGATTGCAATGAACCAAAGCAAGTAGTGAAAAGAAGGCGAAGGGAAAAGTAAAATCCATTTACTAGTCCCAGATTTTGACCTCTATGAATCCATCTTTGATGGTGCAACCTTGAACATGCCATTTCCATTCCAATCTTAATAGCCCATAATTTAGCCACTACCAATGTTTTATAATTGCGTAAGGCACTGGAAAAACCAAAAATAAGTTTACCCTTCCAATTCCAACCTCGAGGCATGGAATGATAACGACCAAATTGACCAAGAGAATGAAAGTAACCTTGGTCGCATTACCATTGCATTACCAACCATCATCCCTTCCATGACTCGTGCTTTTATTTTATTATAAGCCTTGACTTTTTTTTTGCCCTTTGATTGTCATTATCCTTTCTAGAAGAACCAGTAGAATTGGACCTTGTCGAGACAGTTGTGAGTTTTGGCTTTTCTATATTGCATGGCTTGTTAAACCTTTGTATGAGTTTATTAGTGATTTTGTCCCCCTCTTTTGTTATTGAAGAAGGTTGTATGAGTCATAGCTAGGGCTTTGACGACAGTGATAATCGTCAGAAACATCGAAGTTGGGGGTGTGGCAACTGTTATGTTGGTGGCATTTGTGAGGGATTACGATGGTGGGAGATGGCATTCCCATTGAAGAAAAAAAGCAAGCAACTCTACAGTCTGACTTTTCTACATTCTCAAACTACTTTACCACAAATTCTCTTTGTTATGTTCTACTTTACCATAAATTCTCTTAGTTTTACCCTTATGATTTTGGGACGTGTCAAACTTGTTACCTCGATTGCGTCTCTACTTGGTGTTGACCATTATAATAGATTTATGAAGAATTGTACTTCACCGTTGGTTCTCATCACATTCCTTTTAGTGCATCTCCATAGGATGTGTGGATTGAGCATTGGTGCCCATCATGATTTTTTTTTCGCTACAGGATTCTTCAATTTTGATCTCTTTTTTCACTCTCACAACAATGTTAAAGCATGATTGATATGACAAGGGAATAACTCAAGCCATCAATATTTTTGTTACGCAAGGGAGAATCCAGAGGGAATCAGAACAATATTTATTATGTACACCAACGATTTGATGAAATGTTTTAAATTTATTTTGGCTTTTGAACCATAAGTTTGCTAAGTTGCGGTTGTGGTTTCTATGTTGCTCATGTGGTGCTTGTGAATTTTTTTGAAGACAAATTTGTATTGAAATGGTTTCTTGCAACTTTCTTTGATGAAAGCTTCTCTATATGGTGGCTAAGCATTTGTTCTTGGTTTGCTTCTACCTGTTTAGGTGGTTAAGCATGTTTGCTTTTGTTAAGTTGTTAAGCCTTGAGTTGTGACGTTCGCTTAATGGTTAAGGTTTTTGCTCATTAGCTTTGCATCTTTTCTTATATATTAATCGTATTAGTGATGACTTCTTTCCCACCAACGTTTATTCTGATGAAGACTTCTCTCTCATCAATGTTGATTGGTGGTGACTTCTTTCCCACCAATGTTTATTCCGATGAAGACTCTTTTCTCACATACGAGATATGACTTCTCTCTCATCGATGCTGATTGGTGGTGACTTCTTTTTAACCAACGTTTTTTTCTGATAAAGACTTTTCTCTCATTGACGTTGATTGGTGGTGACTTCTTTCCCACCAACATTTATTTCGATGAAGACTCTTTTCTCACACACGAGGTGTGACTTCTCTCTCATCGACGTTGATTGGTGGTGACTTCTTTCCCACCAACTTATTTTGAGGAAGACTCTTTTCTCACACACGAATTATATTATGTATGACTTCTCTCTCATCGACGTTGATTAATGGTGATTTTTTTGAAGCTTCCAAATGCGATTTTTTTAGAAAGGTGGACTTTGCTTGATGGACATCCTAGCTATTTTGACTAAGCTATATTTTTACCAAATTTATCTAACTTCTCCAACATGCTCTCTAACTTCTCCAACATCTTTGAGTTGCATTTCAAATTATTATTTAAAAACTCAATTTTTATCTTTATTTGTAGGGAAATAAAATTTTCTTTGTGTAACAATTTGAAAGCTTAGTAAGCTTTAATTTGAGGGGGACTATTGGAGATATTATAGGTATCTAATAAGATATAATAGGTAACTCATTAAGATGTTAAAAATATCTAAATATCTCATTAGGAGATCGTGATCATCGTAGTTTATCTACAATGATTATCTTTATTTTTCTGTTATTATCTTTAAGTAGTTTTTACCTTATAAAAGGGGAATTAAAAATTGTATTATTCAATTTAATCAATATGAAGTTTTTTTTTTTTTACTTTCAATAATGGTATATATGCCCTAAGAGTATGGGGTAGTAACACTTTTAATGTCTCTGATTTATCTCCTTTTGTTTCAAGTACATCGCCACCAAATATAAGGACAAATTCTCTCCAAGAAAGGGAGTATGATGTGTATGTGGACTAGGATTTAGGAGACACTCAAGAGGACATGGAGAACTTAAAGAGTATTTCATTGACCATGAAGGAGTTAAGGTGGTTTGGTTGAGGAAGACCACAAACCAACGACTTGCAGAAGATTTCGTTGTAATCTCCTTGCAACTACAAATGGATCTACATATTTATACAACCTTTTATAATTTTGATAATCTAATGTGACGATAGAAACATGAGGAATAAAAGGATAAAAAATCTCCAACATTTGGTACTAATAGTTCAATACAAGTAGAGGCTTAACTTGATACTTGCGTTTGGTGGTTCGGTTTCCCTTGATAGCAAGCATTTGCTTCACTGCTTGTTTCTTATATAAGGCTGTTCTAAGTGGATCTTCCACCACGAAATTGTTAGTTAAACTTTTTTAAATTTATTTTATGCTGCCAATTTTATCAAGGTTGTGGTCCTTTTGAGTGGAGATATATGGAAAGATAAAAAGATGATTGGTCATTTAAAATTTTCTGACGCTCATATTGGATAATGGACGGTGGATTTCATAGTGGAGAGATCTCCATCACTTTCTGCCTTCTGATCTTTGATACTTCTGATTTATTCCTCAAGGCGTCTCTGCTTTCTCTATTCAATTATGTTCCCTGTAACGCTCGTATTTTGCTTTTTTTGAGTACTTGTTTTCATTGAGGTCAGATTAGCTGATTTTGTCAATGTAGTTGGATTAAAAATCCAGAGGATTTCTTTTTTCGGGATTTTTTTTATTTGTTTTGTAAACTGTACCTATTAAAGATGATTATGAAGCAGATTGTAACTATGCATTCCACAATTGTTCATTAATGTAAAATCTCTAGTGATGGATGAATCGATGATATAAAAACAAAAATTAAAACTATGTAATATCAGTACTGTTGCAGAATGGCACTACAATTTCTTTGCCTAGTGCGTTCCATCCTGTCAGATAATATATATACAAATTAACAGAACAAAATAATGGCCATAAATTATGCAATTCTCCATAAAACAACATATTTTATACTTTGATTGATTTTGGTACAGTCAGATACCATTTTGGTGGTGTTAAAAGTATTACAGTTCTATATGTTTTCGTTGGTACAGCAATATTCACATGCCTAAAACAGGGGAAAAAATGTAACGCGCGGATTTCATTTCAAGAATGTCCTTTTGGCAGAAGTCCACTAATAATTTTTTACGAGAATGTCAGGGACATATGGGCAACATAAGGGAAATGGCCAGCACAATATAACCACTTTTGTTAAAAAAAGTCCTCCAGAATTTATATTACTAGCACGTGAATAATTTTTTTAACAGAAATATTGTCCATTATTTTACTAGATATAAATTTTCTTATACAATCATTTTCAAGACTTAAAATGAAAAAATATGCTCATTAATTACAATTTTAATGCTAAAATATTTACCCTTGTTAAATACACTTACACATTTATTAAGTTTTATTTAAGGAAAATTCTAGTTTTTACGAAACAATCGACGAAAACTATGGCACAAATTGGCGTGGCTTATTTATGTTTAATTCTTTAATTTTTTTCGAGATATTTAATTTGTTAATTAGCCAATAAAAAGCCTTGCCTTTTTAATTCGTGAAAACCCATGCCTAAGGTTTTCGTACCATTAAGCACTAATGCTTATTTAATATCATGGTAAGGTATAAAATTAAAGGGAATTTTAATATAGGAGAGTAATTTAATACGAATATCTTTCTACGAAAAACGACGAATTCTTATTTGACCATATAACATGTTTTTTTTTCGTTAATGTGATTCAAACCTATAATATCCCGAATTTTCTATTATTTATTATTGCATGTAAATATTATGAATTATTATTAATATTATTTGATATAAGTAATTGTTTTGATTAATTTATACATGTCATTAATTTAAATAAAGTTAATTTAAAAATTATGCATTGGGTTTTAAAAATGAGTTTTTATTTAATTAAATATGGTAATAAGTTATGGATCTATTTTGATGCGTTGACTTGTTAAAAGAAAGCTTACGCAACCTTTACACGTTAGAGTTGTTCCATTATTGAATTAGTTTTCTAAATATGTGATTTCAAACTCAAGAGGAGAGGAAAGAGAACCATTGGGGGAAGTTTGAGAGAAACATCAAGAGGAACCTTGAAGTCGTATTCTGTTGTTTTTACTCACGAGGTAAGAGGTGAAGTGAAATTATCTCACTATTTGGGTTTTCTTTACGTAAGACATGTAGAGGGGTGATAATGTTGTTGACAAACCATCAAAATACTAGATTTCCTATGATTTTAATAGCATAGGGGTCAACCTAGGTCGATTCTCACAATGACACATTTTCGTCATGCCTAAGTGTCACACAACCTAAATTGTGACGTTAGGCATTGTCGGATGAAATGGGCCGAGTTGAAACCATCTTGGCAAGTTCATGGCTGAGGCTAACTTGGCCACTAGGAGTCGCCACCAGCGTTTTGGTTTAGGGAATGCCAAGAAACCTGGTGGAGAAGGCTGATCCTATAATCAGAGATATGGATTCGGGAGTTGGCTACGCATTGGGGACACGGGATGTCCCAACACGCCTATCACCTGATAGTTATCCTTGGTCAGCTACAAAGGAATGGGAATGATGTTCAAGTTTGGGGTCATATGGTTTGTGGAGTGGTAGGGATGAAGCTTACGTCTTTATTGTATTTTTAGGTTTCATGACTTAATAGGAGTATGTCTCCTATGCCTACGTACCTCGGCTGTAGAGGAATCAAAGTCCACGTAGTTCTTGCAGGTGATGGGTTTAAGGGATGGCAAACCCGACTCGTATCATGCTAGGCTGAGACACACTCAACATTGGAAAGGATAGGCTTGGGAGGATGATTCGTCACGTGGGGCCGAGATAGACTCGACCTTAGTGGGAAGGACTTTGGTAGGGGTAAGACCATCTTGTCTTGGCAAGTGTGTCGAGACGGATTCAGCTTGAAAAGGGTTGTTCATTGCTCAATAGCAACTGCATCTCATCTCGGCTAGTTAGCCGAGGTGGATTCGGCCCTGGCTACAAGGGAGAGGGTGGGAGATTTGGCTTTGGTTTTACTCAAAGGGGGAAGGCTTTAACTTGAAATATTTATGCACTTATATTACTAACCTAGTATCCAAAGGAGTCAAGCCCCTTTTGCCTTTCGTCGAGTACGTTTACTTCTCCTTCGATCTAGCTCTAGGGTTCCCACTGGTCTCCTTTCGTGCGATCATCAGTTTTCTCCTCTTTCTCTTGCCCACTCTCTCTTCTCTCTTTCTCACTTGCAGATTCTCTCTTGCACCACTTTTCTCACTAGCCTTTCCTTTCTCTCTTCAATTTTTTATCTAGTTCTCTTCGTCTCGAGGCCTTTTATAGGCCCTGAGACTGGCCTGATGTAACTCCCCATGATCCCATGATTCCCTCACGGTCATGGCGGTTACTTGGTTGTGGAAGTTGATTCCACTACCCATGATCCCTTCCTCAACGTGAGTCATGGTGGGGCCCACATAGACATGCTGAAGACTAAGTCCCAGATAGATTTAGGGTCTCACAGTTGCCCCCTCTTTATTTGTGTTCATCTAGAGGATCAGTATGAGTCTTCCTGGATGAGCATAAATAAAGATTCACATGTGAGCTCGATTTGGGGAATTCTTGGGGGTTTGAGGATAAAGGGCTTATTTGGCTGGTCAATGGACTTTCCCTTAGGGTTCAAAGGTTGATTTGAGTTTACTGGACTATCTGTTAGGGGTCTAGGGTCAGTTGAATCTATGAGTTATCCATTGGGGGCCCAAAGTTGGAGAGGTCACTGAACTATCCATTAGGGGTCCAAGATTGATGGGATCCATGGGCTATCCATTAAGGGCCCAAAGTTGAAGATGTCACCAGACTATCCATTAGGGGTCCAAGGTTAATTGAGTTTATGAGCTATCCATTGGGGGCCCAAGATTGGAGATGTCACTAGACTGTCCATTAGGTGTCGAGGGTTAGTTGAATCTTTGGGCTATCCGTTGGGGCCCAAAGTTGAAAAGGAATTGGACTGTCCAATAGGGGTCCAGAGTTGATTGATATGGATAATGAGGAGATATTTTCAGGTTGGGATCGAGAGATTTGTTGTTTTTTTTAGACCATATCGGTGTGTGTGGGCCAGGCTAGGGTGGTTTAGGTTGGGCCACTTGGTGTGGGCCATGATGGCCTTTTTGTGTTGCTTTTATTTTGTTTATTTTTTTGTTTTTGTGTACCACATGGGGCCTAAGTTTGAATTTTGGGAGAAGGTCCAAGGTTGTGTTTGAGGGGACACGCCTTGTCTCTCTTCATACATGTCTCTTCGTTTTTGAGGGATATCAATGGAGGGTGGTGTAATGATTGTTCCGTTTTGGAGGAGTGCGCCTCCTTAATCACCTGTCGCGGAGTTCCCAGGTTCGCATTTATTAGGGGCCGCCTGGCGTCAAGGGCGTCAAAACTTATTTTCTTCTTGAGAGCCCTCACTTCTTCATTTTCACTGTATCTTTTCTATGCTTTTGAATTTTCTGGGTTTTGTGTTCTCTGAGTTTCCCTCCAAACTTCTGAATCCTCTTCATGTTTCTTCAGAGCTTCATCCTCTTTGCCGCCATGTTAGGTACCTCCAGTTCTCAAAATTATTCTTCTTCTTCATCCTCTTCTTCATCAGGCTTTGAGGCCTTGGTGGCCATGCCTGTGGCTGTGGCTGAGGCGACCTCCTCTAGGTCCCCTGCCCCCATTGTGTTAGGGCAAGAGCATTTCAAGTCGGTGCACAAGGATGTGCTTGCATATGCTTCTGAGATGTCTCACTTCGAGGTGGCATCTCTATTTGAGGGCAAGAGATGGGTTCGCAAATCCCATGCTCACCAGTTTGTCAGGACACGCTATTCTTCATCCAAACGGGTGTGTCATGTTGTCAAGGACGGGGAGAATGATTTCGTGTATATGTACAAAACCGTCCTCTTGGACTTGGGGGTGACCCTCCCCTTTGATCATTTCATCGGGGATGTTCTTCGAATGACAGGGGTGGCTCTAGTGCTCACAATGATTCCATCGGCTTCAGTCTTCTTGAGCCAAGTACATCGTCGAGCCGAAAAGAAGGTTGGTTGGGTATCTCTAGCCCCTTTGCCGAATTCAAGTCTCTTCACTGCCTACACAGCTTCTTACAAGGGCTTCAAGAGCCGGTTTATGAAGATCAAGGCAATGAATGGGGCATCCTTTTGCTTTGACCCCAGGCCCATGCCTTTGTATTGGAGATTGCACTTGAAGGCCCAGGTGATGCACAAGAGCCAACTTTCCTTGGAGGGGAAGGTTGATCTCCAACTCTTGGACGAGTTGCCCTGAGGGATGAACTGCAAAGAAATAGTGACTATGGCGATGGAAAACCTGCCCCTCTATCATCTGAAGAGTGAGTTATTGTTTTTTAGTGCTATGTTGTTGATTCAGCCTAGTGTCGATTTCCCTAACTTTCATTCTCCCTTTTGCAGATATGATCGAGGGCCAGGGTGTAAACATGGAGGAATTGATTCGGAAGGCAAAGTTATTTTCAAAGGCCAGGGGCACTGATGAGTCACAATTTATACATCTTTTAGACACCTAAGAAGGAGGTTTACAAGACTATTCTGTGCTTAAGAGTAGATTGTTAGCTAAGATTCATTCTATGGGTTCGATTACAGAGGAAATACAAATCTGTGTTAATTTAGATTCCTTAGCTAATAAAAGTGTCACTCCTTCTTCTGCAGGTCAAGCCGAGTTGACCAGGGTCAACAAAAGGAGTCTCAGCCGAGATGAAGTCATCCTGGCCAGTCCGACTCCATCTCGGCCGAACCAGAGTCGTCTCGGCAACCCATGCCTTGCAGCCCAGCAGCCCAATAGAGAGGCCCAATTGTATTGACCACATCAGCTATCCAGCTCGGAGGCCATCTCAGCGTTAGCTCAACTGCCATGTCACTCCTAGGAAATCCGCCATGTCACGTTAGAAGATCCGCATAGGGGTAGAATAAGATCTTTCACAATGTAATTCTATTAGGATTTGTTAGGATTAGCATATCACAGCTCGTGTATATATAGGAAGAGCTGTGCACTTTTTACACGTTCTGTCTTGAATTCACTAAAATTCCATACTCATTGTACCCATTTTTCTCGCTCTCGCTCTCTCCGTTTTCACGGTGGTGCACGGTGCTCATTGGCGTTTCTCTCGATTGAGGAAGTGCAGGTCTGAGACTGAGAAGCCGAAGTCTGCCAGAGGGGACCGATCAGACTACTGACGCACTCTAGTGGAGCTGATCCTTAGCGTTCAGGCTAACGGAGGTGTACCACCACCGTCAACCATGGCGATCGTCGTGGAAGATGGATTCATCTGAAGTCAGAACCACTGTATTTGTATTCTGTTTCTGTTAATCGATTTCATTCTGCATTTCATATCTTCTTTCTCTTCCCTCCTCCTTAATTCATGTTTGAATTGTGATTGCATTTGAATATGAACAATGTTAAGCTAAGCCGATCAGAACTGGTTTAACTAATTCAGTAGGTAATCAGTTAACGATAGTTAATCAAGAACCTAAAATCAGCTCTGCACCTAATCCCTGCCAACTGATGAGGTAGCGATTGCATAATTCCTCGGTATGGCAATGGACGAATGTTTGGCGATTGTCATAAGACTACCAAAGGCTGATATGGACTGAGACTGGAGTATGGAACCTGGACTGGACTTGAACTAATGGAACTGAACATGAACACAGTTATATAATAATAACAATAGTAATTAGTAACAGTAGTATATGTTTACTGCATTCGTAGTCTTAGTTTACTTTCTGCTTACTTGCACTCCAAACCCCCCTTGTTTACTGCCTTTGAGTCTGAGACAGAGGTAGTCCACCTCTGTAGCGTCTGTCTGCACTCAACCGAGATCAAGCAGGATCGTCTCTGTTGAGGTCGACTCGGCTCAGTCTCTGTTGAGAGCAACTCGGCCATCGCCGAGACGAGTCAGTACTTTACATCTCAGATTCTACTCCACTTCACTTTACACCAATTCACAACTGAGCACACTGTGTCCTTGAGAAGAATGACCTAGGGTTAGCTATGCTATAGTTAGCTTTAGTTATTTGATAAGCGCGTTGAAACGACTAAAAATGCCCAACATCAAATTGGCACCGTTGTCGGGGACATAAGTTCTTTTGTCTCTTTGTGTGCCAAGTTTAGTGAGGTCGAATTCCGAGTCTGTAAAGTGTGTCTGTCAAGTCAGTCTTGAGTCTTTTGAACTTGTCTATGCCTGTCTGCTTTGTTTATGGATCCTAAATAAAAAGCATGTTGACTATTATTTGTTTCTCTGCATGAATTCATCGCTAAAAAATTAAGCTACGTAGAATCAGCATTCTGTTTTGTATTCACTACTGCATTTTTCCTTCTGCATTACATTCTTGCATTCAGCTAGTTTTTCTGTTTTGCATTCTTGCTAGTTTAATTGCATTCTTTCTGTATGTCATCCTGTAGTTCCATTAGTTAGTTAGCTGGTCGCTGTAATTTCCAATTCTGCACTCACCATTTCAAGTACTATTTCTGATTTTTCTGCATAATATGTACAATGCATGACTAGGAGTAGTACTGACCCATTGTATGTTTTTGACCCAGAGATAGAATTAACCTTACGTAGATTACATAAAAATTAGGAACATTGCAGTAGATACTAGTATCAATATAGATTCTGTAGCTGACTCTAACCAATTTTACACTAACAATTTTGTTTTTAGTTCTAACGTCCTTGCAGAATCAGGACGAATGGAGAATAACGATAGGACGCTGAAGGAATTAGCCACTCCAGTCGTGGTGTATCAACCTTGGTGCATCCAATACCCACAGCTGGAGCCAGCTCAAACATATGAGTTAAAATCTGGTCTTATACACCTGTTGCCTAAGTTTCATGGTCTTGCAGGAGAAGACCCCCACAAGCATTTAAAAGAATTCCATGTGGTCTGTTCTACAATGAGGCCGCAAGGGATATCGGAAGACTACATCAAAATGAAGGCATTTCCATTCTCCCTGGATGGAGCAGCGAAGGATTGGCTGTATCTTCAGCCAGTACTTTTCAATACCTGGGGAGACATGAAGCGCACCTTCTGGAGAAGTTCTTTCGGCATCCCCTTCGTCCATTAGAAAGGAAATATGTGGGATAAGGCAACATACAGGAGAAACACTGCACGAGTACTGGGAGAGGTTCAATAAACTCTGTGCCACCTGTCCACATCATCAGATCAGCGAACAGTTGCTGATCCAGTATTTTTATGAAGGATTATTGCTGATGGACAGAAGTATGATAGGCGTAGCCAGTGGCGGGGCTCGATGGATAAAACACCAGCAGCAGACACGGCATCGATTTCCAATATGGCAAGCAATACACAGCAGTTTGGGATCAGAGGGCCAAATCAACCACGGATGGTGAGTGAAATCGGTGCAGCTTCCAATCAGAGGTTGCAGAATCAGCTGACCGAGTTAACATCATTGGTGAGACAGCTTGCTGTTGGGCAACACCAACCAGCCATGGCAGCAAAAGTATGTGGCATATGTACTTCCGTGGAGCACCCCACTGATATGTGCCCCACTCTCCAAGAAACCGAGTCGGACCAGCCAGAAAATGTTGGAGCCATAGGTGGATTTCAGTACGGGAAGCAGCCGTATCAGAATCGGCCATTTGATAACCAGCAACAGGGAAGACAGCCATTTCGGCCAGGACCGAATCAAGGACCATATGCAACCCAACAATTCGGATCCACGCCGAACACCTATCAGAGGCAAGCAGGTTATCAACAGCCGACTCCGCAATACCAAGTACCACCTCTCCAACAGCAACAACAACAGCAGAGAATGCCTACTCCAGGCAACTCTCCATCTCTGGAAGACCTGATGAAGCAACTTGCAACCAGTAACCTGGAGCTCCAACAATCTGTGAGCTCCAGCAATTTACAGTTCCAGCAGAACATGACTGCCACCATCCATGATCTCAAAATGCAGATTGGACAGTTAGCTAACACTGTAAGCCAATTACAGTCGGCAGGATCTAGCAACCTTCCCGCTCAACCCATTCCAAATCCGAGAGGTAACGCTAGTGTAGTCACTCTTCGAAGTGGAAAAGAACTACCTCAACCTACACTGGAGCAGGTGCCAAGATCAAAAGAAGCCGACTCGAGTCAAATGCCGACTTACGGTCTCGGCCGGAGACAGCTGTCCCATTGCCATTTCCATCTCGGACCACTTGGCAAGGAAGCCGGGAGTCGGATGAAGAATTGTTGAAGATGTTCATGAGGTGAAATCAATATTCCACTCCTCGATGCTATTAAACAGGTCCCGAAGTACGCAAAATTCCTCAAGGAATTGTGTGTACACAAAAGGAGAAAAATAAAGGGGAGCAAGGAAACTAGAGGTGTGGTGTCGGCTCTAACACAGGATAGAGCAATCACTACAAGTGCCCTAACTCTGCCAAAAAAATGCAGAGACCCTGGAGTCTTTTCGGTCCCATGCACCATCGGCGAATGCACTTTTGCCAATGCCATGTTGGACCTGGGAGCCTCAATTAATGTCATGCCCACATCAATCTACAGGTCCCTGAATTTTGGTGACTTGGAACCCACAGGGATGACCATTCAGCTGGCAAATAGGAGTATTGTCCAACCCTTGGGAGTTCTCGAGGATGTTCTCGTCCAAGTCAATGAACTAATATTTCCAGCTGATTTTTACGTGCTAGACATGGAGGACGAAGCATCTGGGAAGGAATCCACCTTAATTCTGGGAAGACCTTTCTTGATGACAGCCAAAACAAAGATTGATGTGTATGCGGGGACGCTCTCCATGGAATTCGGTGACGCTTTGGTGCAATTCAATATTTTGAAGCTATGAAGCACTTGATCGAAGACCACTCTCTCTTTGGCATTGATATACTTGATGAACTAGTTGAAGAATATCTTCAACTAACTGGCGATGGTGAAAACATTGAGAGTCTGCTTGAGAATGATGATGAAAGCAGCTGCCCAAGAGTTCTGATGCAGAGGCCGACTATGAAGAAGTACAAGACCTCTCGACTCTAAGGACAATCATAGTGATGTTCTTGACTCGGCCTTTGAAGTGGAACTGTCGAATTATTAGACCAAGTCTGCAAACACGGAACACTCGAGTATTCAAATGGCCTTGAGAAAACAAAGTCATTTGAAGCTGAAAAGTCTTCCATTGCACACTTAGCGACAATTTTTACGGCCAAGAATGAGTCGGCCAAAGAAGGCCGAGTCAATGAAGAAGTCAAAGTCAACTTCGGCCAAGGAAGTCAAACTGAGCAAACTTGCCGAGACCATCTCGACCGCCACAGAAGACCTAACTCATCTTTGTAGCAAAAATAAAGAGTCCATCGGGATCCGACTCGGAAGAAGGCAGCTTAAAGCCAATGCCGACTCCATTCCGACAATAGCCAAAACCATGAAGTCGAGCCGGCCGAAGCAAACAGAGGCCGAAATCATGTCGGCACACCTGGTGCCTGATCAAGATCGAGTCGGCCAGTCGGATCCAACCCCAGAAACTGACAAATCTCCATTACCGTCACCACCCATAGAATTAAAAACATTGCCGAGTCACCTAAAATATGCCTACCTGAACAAGGACCAACAACTCCCGGTTATTATTGCTAGCAATCTCGACCAAGAACAAGAGGACAAGTTGTTGGAGGTTCTCAGGCAACAAAAGAAGGCAATAGGGTGGAAGCTAGCAGACCTTCCTGGCATAAACCCCTCCATTTGCATGCACAGAATATTAATGGAGGAGGAAATCAAGCCCATAAGGCAGCCATAAAGAAGACTGAATCAACACTCACGGACGTGGTCAAAAAGGAAGTTACCAAACTCCTTGCTGCAGGGATCATCTACCCCATCTCGGATAGCCAATGGGTGAGCCCTGTGCAAGTGGTGCCAAAGAAGTCCGGGGTGACTGTCATGAAAAATCAGCAGAATGAGCTGGTACCAACAAGGATTCAGAATAGCTGGCGAGTATGCATTGACTACAGAAGATTAAACCAAGCAACTCGTAAGGATCACTTTCCTCTTCCTTTCATTGACTAGATGCTTGAGAGGTTAGCAGGGAAATCCCATTACTGCTTTCTGGATGGATTCTCAGGCTACATGCAAATTCATATAGCCCCTGAAGATCAACATAAGACAACCTTCACCTGCCCAGTTGGTACCTTTGCATACACACGCATGCCATTTGGCCTCTGCAATGCTCCGAGTACATTTCAACGTTGCATGATGAGCATCTTCTCGGACTTGTTACAGGACTGCATGGAGGTATTCATGGATGACTTCACGGTATATGCCGATTCATTTGAAGCATGCCTGAGTAATCTAACAAAAGTGTTGAAGAGATGCATTGACACAAACCTTGTCTCAATTTTGAAAAATGTCACTTCATGGTGACTGAAGGAATAGTGTTGGGACACCTAGTCTCCAACAGAGGCATTGAGGTAGACAAAGCAAAGATAGATATCATTACTTCCCTTCCAAGCCCCACTTCTGTGCGAGAGGTTCGCTCATTCTTAGGACACGCAGGTTTTTACAGGAGATTCATCGAAAATTTTAGTAAAATTGCCCTGCCTCTGTCCAAGCTGCTATAGAAGGATGTAGAATTTCACTTTGACCGGCCCTGTATGGAAGCATTTCAGGAGTTGAAGAGAAGACTCACATCCGCCCCTATTTTGCAAGCACCAGACTGGGACCTCCCCTTAGAACTAATGTGTGATGCATCCAACTCGGCATTAGGAGCCGTTCTCGGCCAAAGAGCTCGAGCCGGTCAACCGGTGCACGTGGTGGCCTATGCATCCAGAACTATGGATCCGGCCCAGCAAAACTACACAACAACTGAGAAGGAGCTCTTGGCCATAGTTTTCGCCATGGACAAATTTCGTCCCTACCTTCTCGGGTCCAAGATAATTGTGTTCTCTGACCATGCCGCCTTGAGGTACTTGCTGAAGAAGCCTGATGCTAAGCCAAGACTGATTAGGTGGATGCTTCTTCTCCAAGAATTCAACCTGGAAATCAGAGATAAAAGAGGTCTTTGAGAATTCTGTAGCTGATCATCCGAGTAGAATTGGGAAAGAAGGAGAAGCGATGCCTATCCGAGACGAGTTCCCGATGAGCACTTGCTACATATTAAAACGTCTCCACCATGGTTTGCTGACATTTGTAATTTTGTGGCAGCATCTCGGTTTCCACTAGAGGCATCTCGAGCATACAAAGATAAACTCCGAAGTGATGCCAAATACTACATTTGGGATGATCCCTACCTTTGGAAACTGTGCAGTGACAAGATCATCCGCAGGTGCATTCCTGAAGCCGAGTTCAATTCGGTTCTCAGTTCGCCACTCGGCACCTGGAGGCGGTCACTATGGATCAACTCGGACTGCCGGGGAAAGTACTCGACTGTGGCCTTTTTGGCCAACTATCTTCGAGGGGGCGCATGAATTCGTCTCCACCTGCGAGAATTGCCAAAAAGCAGGAGTGGCCATGAACAGAAGGCATGAAATGCCCCAACAACCCATCCAATTCTGTGAAATCTTTGATGTCTGGGGAATAGACTTCATGGGGCCATTCCCAGTCTCCAATGGGCACTCCTACATTCTGCTGGCCGTGGATTACGTGTCAAGATGGGTAGAAGCCATGGCCACCAGAACAAATGATGCAAGAGTGGTTGTGGACTTTCTGAAGTCCAATATTTTCTGCAGGTTCGGTGTGCCAAAAGCACTCATAAGCGACCAAGGCAGTCACTTCTGTAACAGAGCGATGGCCTTCCTTCTTCAAAAATATGGAGTAGCACACAGAACTGCTACTGCCTACCACCCCCAAACAAATGGCCAAGCAGAAGTGTTCAATAGGGAAATCAAGAAAACATTGCAAAAAATGACCAATCCCAGCAGGAAAGACTGGAGCCGCCTCCTTGAGGATGCTCTCTGGGCACATAGAACTGCATACCGAACACCTTTAGGGATGTCTCCCTATAGAATTGTTTTCGGTAAAGCCTGTCACCTTCCTGTGGAGCTGGAACATAGAGCATACTGGGCTGTTAAGAAGTGCAATCTGGCTTATGACCAAGCAGGAGAGCAGAGAAAATTTCAGCTGCAAGAGTTAGATGAACTCCGCTTGGAAGCATATGAAAACTCTAGGATCTACAAGCAGAAAATCAAGCGATTCCATGACCAGCAGATCCTGAGAAAAGAATTCGAGTTGGCCAAAAAAGTCCTCTTGTTTAACTCACGCCTCAAGCTCATTGCAGGTAAACTACGTTCTAGATGGGATGGGCCTTTTGTTATCACTAATGTGTTTCCCCATGGTGCAGTACAGCTAAAAGATGAACACAGCAACAGCACCTTCCAGGTCAATGGGCATCAGATTAAGCCATTCCATGAAGGTCCAACGCCTATCACTCATGACATGGAGATAATATCATTGATGGAACCAGCATCACCAGATGACCCTACCTCGCATTGAGGACAATGCAGATTTTTAGTGTGGGGGGGATAAATATACAGTCATCTCAATTGCTGCGTCTTAACCCTGTCTCCACTCTCCTGAACTCTGCTAATTTTAATTTTTGTTTTGTTAGTTTAATCACTTTGTTGTTCTCTTTCGGTTGCGTCGTTTCATTTTATTTTATTTTTATTTTTTTTCAAATATAAGCTGTCTAAGCCGAGTCTATGCCGGCTTCGTGCCATCTCGGCCGGATCCGGAACATCTTCGGCCTGGTAGAGTTTCAATTTTGTCATTTACCTTTAATCTTTCCTCCTAAATCAGAATTTCCAAGTGGAACGGTCAAAAGCAAAATTGTTTAGAAAAGAATCTTGAACTGGCTTCTAAAAGTTTAAATAAGTCAGTAGGAAGTAACTCTGCAACTGTGGCAAGAGATTTCTCTAACTTGAGGGGAATGAAACTTTTGTGCTCTAAGCAGTGATTGATTGTAGAACTAAAAAGGAAACCCCTGTGTCAGAACAAATACAACCTGTGTGAAATTTTGAGCCTTGTAAATATTGATGGCTTACATCCTGCCATTTCTCTTCTTCTTCTAACATGATTTTTGCATTCATGTTAACTGCATATTCTACATTTTGCCTTAACTCTCTGGATATAACTATTCTCACATGCAGGAATGACATGATCTAGGCCATGTTTCTTATAAGCCCTGAGCCAAATAAAGCCTACCTGAACAAATGTGTCTGTTGTTTACCCCTTTTGAGCCTAATATAACCATTCTTCCTAAACAGCTCACTACAAGCCAAGGCAAGAAGAACCATGAATCAACCTCCCTCGAGGAGCAGAGGAGCTTTGGAATTGTTTTGGGAGTAAGTTATGATTAAGTATGGGGGAACTCCAGGAAGCAAAAGGTTGTTCAGCACCCTCTAAGGCTCGAAAATGCAAGAAAAAGAATAAAATCGAGTGAAAGAAAGAAAAGAGAAAAAGAGGAAGCAGCAGCTGAAAATCTGAGCTGAAACAAATAAAGAAAGAAAACAGCTGCATAAGTTGTATAATGAGAAAAAGAAAAGAAAATGAGCCGGTAGCAGCAAGGAGGAGAAATTGACAGCATCCTGGGTTACCCCTCAGGCTGATAAAGCTTACTCCCCATTGCCCCTCTCTGCCTCGTGGGTCCTGGAGCTAGTTTTCCCATATTCTATCCTACCCGTGACCCAGCCTCGCTACAAGCCGAAAAGAAGTCCTAGTGATCATAACGGTGTGTGTTTTTGCAGGTGTAAGAAGAGAGATTTGCCAAAGTATGGTAATATCAGTTCCATGAATGTTGAGTGTAAATACAAGCCCAAACACGTGAGAAATGAGGGAGTTATTTGCCTAAAAGAGAGCTCTGTCACTCTTGGTTGCCTTCTCTTGTTTGCAGGTCATGAAATTGCCTAGAGCACGGAAGGAGTAATTTCCGGATTGCTAGAGTATCTCGATCCCAGAGTGAATGAGTGCCGACTCTGTCTCGATTGAACTAAAAGAAGCCAAGTGAAGAAAATTCTTTTCTATCTTAAAAAAATTTCCCCCTTGTTGATTTTCATTTTATTTTGCCCAGGAGTGCAAAAGGGTAAGTGTGGAGGTGTGATGAGTCACAATTTATACATCTTTTAGACACCGAGATGAAGTCATCCTGGCCAGTCCGACTCCATCTCGGCCGAACCAGAGTCGTCTCGGCAACCCATGCCTTGCAGCCCAGCAGCCCAATAGAGAGGCCCAATTGTATTGACCACATCAGCTATCCAGCTCGGAGGCCATCTCAGCGTTAGCTCAGCTGCCATGTCACTCCTAAGAAATCTGCCATGTCACGTTAGAAGATCCGCATAGGGGTAGAATAGGATCTTTCACAATGTAATTTTGTTAGGATTTGTTAGGATTAGCATATCACAGCTCGTGTATATATATGAAGAGTTGTGCACTTTTTACACGTTCTGTCTTGAATTCACTAAAATTCCATACTCACTGTACCCATTTTTCTCGCTCTCGCTCTCTCCGTTTTCACGGTGGTGCACGGTGCTCATTGGCGTTTCTCTCGATTGAGGAAGTGCAGGTCTGAGACTGAGAAGCCGAAGTCTGCCAGAGGGGACCGATCAGACTATTGACGCACTCTGGTAGAGCTAATCCTTAGCGTTCAGGCTAACGGAGGTGTACCACCACCGTCAACCATGGCAATCGTCGTGGAAGATGGATTCATCTGAAGTCAGAACCATTGTATTTGTATTCTGTTTCTGTTAATCGATTTCATTCTGCATTTCATATCTTCTTTCTCTTCCCTCCTCCTTAATTCATGTTTGAATTGCGATTGCATTTGAATATGAACAATGTTAAGCTAAGCCGATCAGAACTGGTTTAACTAATTCAGTAGGTAATCAGTTAACGATAGTTAATCAAGAACCTAAAATCAGCTCTGCACCTAATCCCTGCCAACTGATGAGGTAGCGATTGCATAATTCCTCGGTATGGCAATGGACGAATGTTTGGCGATTGTCATAAGACTACCAAAGGCTGATATGGACTCGAGATCGAGTATGGAACCTGGACTGGACTTGAACTAATGGAACTGAACATGAACACAGTTATATAATAATAACAATAGTAATTAGTAACAGTAGTATATGTTTACTGCATTCGTAGTCTTAGTTTACTTTCTGCTTACTTGCACTCCAAACCCCCCTTGTTTACTGCCTTTGAGTCCGAGACAGAGGTAGTCCACCTCTGAAGCGTCTGTCTGCACTCAACCGAGATCAAGCAGGATTGTCTCTGTTGAGGTGAGGCTCGACTGCCAGTCTCTGTTGAGAGCAACTGCCATCGCCGAGATGAGTCGTATTTTTACATCTCAGATTCTACTCCACTTCACTTTACACCAATTCACAACTGAGCACACTGTGTCCTTGAGAAGAATGACCTAGGGTTAGCTATGCTATAGTTAGCTTTAGTTATTTGATAAGCGCGTTGAAACGACTAAAAATGCCCAACATCAGGCACCCCTACTGCTCCCAAGGAAACTACTGATGTCGAGAAGTAGTCGGTGGTGCCTGCGACCGAAAAGAAGCCAACATCTATAGGCGCCAAAAAGATGGCGGTCTGTACTGTGGCCAATAAGGTGGTGGTCTTGGCCGGGGGCGAGAAGATGGCGGTCTGGACTAAGGCTGAGAAGGTGACGGCCCCAACTGGGGCCAAGAAGGTGGCTTCCGAAGAAGCATCGGTTAGGGCCAAAAAGGGTCGACTCTCCCTCCTCCTGATCCAAGTGCAGCTAAGAGAAAAGCTAAGGTCATGGCTGCGAAGGAGGCTTCACAAAAGAAGGGGAAGGCCATGGCATCTTCTCAACCTACCCTAACTTCCGCTCAACCAAAAGGGAAGGTGACCATTACATCAGGGCCAGAGCTGCCCCTTAGGGGCCTATCGTGTTATGTTGCTGGTCTCGTGACCAAGTCTTTATGGGGGCTTGGCTTGGAGTTCCAAGGTATTCTTTCCTTAAACTACATCCATCAACATGACCGAGGGTTACTAGTGAAGGCCGACGCTGATAGCTCCTTCGACATGATGGCTGTTTATCATGTCCGTTTCTTGGCCACTCTCGAAGTCTAAAGAGGTTTGGCAAAGAGATCCAAGCATATCTTGATGAAGGAGGCCCTCTACGAGAAGGAATTTGAAAAGATGCAGTAGGCTAACGCCAACCTCAAAGCCAAAGGTCGGAGGGCGAAGGTCGACATGGACAAGATGAAGGTCAACATGGAGAAGCTGGGGGATGATCTTGCTGCTTCAAAGTCGAAGGTGGCTTCCTTGAAGGTGAAATCTGAGGTCGAAGTGGCGTCCATGAAGGAAAAGGTGGCAAAATTGAAGGATAAGGCAACTGCGTCCGAAGCCGAGGTATCTGAACTAAAGGCTTCTCGAGCCTTTGTGCAGAAGGCCTCAAACTCGATGTCCAAGGACTTAAGTGCAGCTTGTGCTAGGGTTGTTGAAGTAGAAGTTTCCTTGACTTCAGACAAAGAAGCCAAGGCCCAATTGGAAGAGGCTTTGAAGGTTGCTGAGGCAAAGATTGCTCCTTTGGAGGCTGAAGTGGTTAAGGTTAAGAAGGAGAAGCAGGCCCTTGCTGCCAGGGTGGACCTCTTGGAAGGAGCTATTGTTGAACAACATGAAGATGATTTCAATAAGGCCCTTAGGAAGATCGCTTTGCTGGTCTTTGACTTCGACTTGAGCCCTTATGCCATGACCAAAGAAGTCAAAGACGAGAAGCTTATTTCCCTCCTAGACTCTCCTCCGAAATGATCTTATATTTTCTTGTAGATTATTAACAACATTAATGAAATGACTTTTTTTTTCTGCTGCTATTTTTGGTTATTTAATTTTGGACTTTTGGTTTGTTTGTTTGTTTTGCGTCCTTTAACTTATGACCTTTAGAAAGGAAAACAGAACCTAAATTGATTTAAGATAACAAACTAAATTGTGGCACTAAGGAAGGACCCTTGGCATGGAGCCTTAACCTCTAAGTGAAACCAATCAAAGCTCACTAAATGGCTTCAAGTGCGTAACCCATGAAATTGGCTTTGACTTTGGATACTTTGAGGGGTGGAAAAGGGCTTGGACCTATGATTTGACTAAGAATTGGACCGGGGAAGTGATTTCCACTTCACTAAATAGACTTAGAACGTGGAAAAAGGGCTGACTCAACACCACTTGATTCGACGGAGGTGGTTCCTTGAGGTTTGTTCATGGAGCAGGAGTGTCCAAGTTGTTGTTTTGGGGTCCTCGAGGGACTTAAGTTAAGGAAAAGCCTAGGGGCCTAAGTATTCAAGCTACCAGGCTCTATCAGCTAACCTTAGAAGTTCAAGTTAGGTTCAACTTTGGAAGATCCGACATGGAGCCAGCTTGGGTAATCAGGCTTTGCAAGTCCTGGAATCCGAGAGGGAGTCAGCCAAATGCGTCCGATATAGAGTCGGCATCCTAGAGCCCGAGAAGGAGTCGGCTAAGGGAGTCCGACATAGAATCGGTAGGGTTCAGTTTAGGTAAAATGAGGGGAGCCAATATGGGTGTATGCAAGGAGGGGATTGGTATGTCATGCATAATTAGTTTTTTTTTTGGGCAAAGAGTAAATGACTACATCTCAAGGTTGTGCATGTTGTTTCAAGTATGTTGTAGTAGTGATCCACACCTAATATTCGTCCTTTCCTTTATAGCGGGAAATTTGACCAAAGGAGTCCAACAAGTTCAAGAGGCTACTTGGGATACCAACTGCCTGGCTAGGCTTGAGGTGCCTCCGTTCCTTGGACCACCTTAAAAATGTTTTTGCTTCTTATTGAGTTTTAATGAAATTTTAGCATGCAAGGGGGAAAAGAAAGATATGACAAGAAAAAAATCACGATTCAAACCAAGATTACAAGTGAGTCCTCGAATTGGGATCAGTCCCTTGGCCTAATGCTAGAGAGTGAAGATTGGTAACAATCTCCTGATGCCAGATTTCCCTATCCTTTCTTCCACCCCGTTAGGACATTGGTGCCTCTATCATTGCCCAGTGAGACTTCAAGGGAAGAACATCTCGATGGAGTCCGCATTGACGGGATGTTTTAGGTCTTGACCTTCGACATTAGTTAAGAGTAGGACTCCTCTGGAGAAGGTGCGTTTTACCACGTAGGGTCCTTCATAGTTAGGTGCCCATTTCCCTCTCTGATTTTTGGCGTTAGGCAATATCTTTTTCAGCACCATGTCTCCCTCCTTGAACACACGAGGCTTTACTTTCTTGTCGAAGGCATTCTTGATCCTTTTCTGATAGAGTTGGCCATGACATAGAGTTGCAAGCCGTTTTTCTTCGATCAGGTTTAACTGGTCGAGTTGTTGCTGAATCCATTTTGCTTCTTCCAATTCTACTTCGGCTAGAACTCTCAAGGAGGGTATTTTGACTTCTATTGGGAGGACCGCTTATGTACCGCACTAGTGAATAGGGGGTTGCCCTTGTGGATGTTCGTACAGAGGTACGGTACTCGTGCAGCATGTAGGGGAGCATTTCGTGCCAATCCTTGTAAGTTACCACCATTTTTTGTACTATTTTCTTTATGTTTTTGTTGGTGGCTTCTAGTGCCTCATTTATTTTGGGACGATAAGGTATAGAGTTGTAATGAAAGATCTGGAATTGCTTGCAGAGCTTTGTCATCATTTTATTGTTTAAATTAATGTTGTTATTTGTGATGATATGAGTTGGGAGGCCGTATCGGCATATGATGTCTCGATGAATTTTACCACTACGTTGTGTGTCACGGTAGAATATGATGTGGCCTCTACCCATTTGGCGAAGTAGTCGATGGCTACTAGGATGAATCTGTGTCTATTAGAAACCTTGGACTCAATGGGCTGGATTACATCTATGCCCCACATGGAAAAACGACCAAAGGGAGGTCGATTGTGTAGAGTGGAAGGAGCTACGTTGATGTGATCAACATAGGTCTGGCATTTCACGCATTTTTTAATGTGTTGGTAGTAGTCTAATTCCATCGTGGTCCAATAGTATCCTGGTCGAAGGATTTTACGGGCTAGAGCATTCCCATTTGCATGTGTGCTGAAGGTCCTTCTGTGGACATCTTCTATTATCCTTGCAGCCTCCTGACCATCTACACACCGAAGGAGCGTCATGTTCATATTTCTTTTATACAGTACGGTTCCACTCAAGAGGAAACCAGAAGCCAGCCTCCTTAGTGTTCTTTTACTATTTTCGAAGGCTCCCTCTGGATATTCCCCTTTTTCCAAGTACCTCTTTATGTCGAAGTACCAAGGTTCCGAGTCTGCCTCCAATGTTTCATGACTCAAATGTTGACAATAGGCCACATGAGGCTATTGTTGGACATGGATTGTCATTTCTTGACCTTCGTTCACTTGCACCATAGCTGACAAGGTTGCGAGAGCATCAGCCATCTAACTTTCTTCGTGAGGGACGTGGTGGAAGGTAACCGCATCGAATGCTTCAACTATCTCCTTTATGTGATCGTGGTAGGGAATTAGTTTGGCATCTTGCATTTCCCATTCCCTCCGGAGTTGGTAAATGACTAAGGCCGAATCTCCGAAGACTTTGAACTTTTTCACTTGGTGTTCCAAAGCCATCATGAGTCCCATAGTGCAGGCTTGGACTACTCTTATCCCATTTCCTAGTAGGTTGGATGCCCTATCAAACCACGTCGTCCACTCCTCCACTTGAAGTTCGATGCTCATAGTGGCCGTGATGTGTTCATATTGAAATTCATGGAACAAGGGTTGAGAATCTTCCAGGGGGTGGTAAGCTAGGTGTTCTACTAAGGCGCTTCCTTTAACGGCTTTTTGGTTTACGTATATGATATCATATTCAAACAAAGCCATTTGCCATCGTGCAATCCATCCTGTAAGGGCTAGTTTCTCAAAGATGTATTTGATGGGATTGGTTTTGGCTACTAGCCAAGTAGTATGAGACAACATGTATTGTTTGAGCCTTTTAGCAGCCCAGACTAAAGTGTAATAGGTTCGTTCCAATGCTGGGTACCTCTTTTCACAATCTGTGAATTTTTTACTGAGGTAATAAATGGTTTGTTCTTTCATTCTTGTGGATTCTTGTTGTCCTAACATACAGCCCATGGACTCTTCCAGTACCGTTAAATAGAGGATCAAAGGCTTTGTTGGAATTGTAGGAACGAGAACCGAGGGGTTCTCCAGGTACCCTTTGATCTTCTCGAAAGCCTTTTGGTATTCTGAGTCCCATTCGAGTTTTTGTCTCTTTCGGAGGAGCTTGAAGATTGGATTACACGTGGCTGTCAATTGGGAAATGAACTAGGCTATGAAGTTTACCTGAGCCAGGAAACCCCGTATCTCCGATTCTGTTTTGGGGACCGACATTTCGCTAATGACTTTCACTTTGTCCGGGTCCACTTCTATACCTCTCTTATTTACCATAAAGCCGAACAGCTTCCCTGATTTTACGCTGAAGGTACACTTGGCTAGATTCAACCTTAGCTTATACTTCTGGAGCCTAATGAATAACTTTCGTAAGTCCTCTATGTGTTGCTCTGGTGTCTTCGACTTCGCAATCATATCGTCCACGTATACTTTGATCTCTTTATGCATCATGTCGTGGAACAAGGCCACCATTGCCCTTTCATAGGTTGCGCTAGCGTTCTTGAGCCCGAACGACATCACCTTGTAATAGAAGGTTCCCCACAAGGTGATGAAAGTAATTTTTTCTTTGTCCTCCAAAGCCATCAAGATTTGATTATATCCTGAGAAGCCGTCCATGAAGGAAAAAAATGTGTGTTGTGCGGTGTTATCTACATCAATGTGGGGTAGTGGGAAATTGTCTTTAGGACTAGCGCTATTCAAGTCTCTATAGTCAACGTACATTTGTACTTTTCTGTCTTTTTTGGGCACCGGTACTATGTTTTCTACCCACTGTGGGTAATTCCCCATGGCCAAGAACCCTTCATTCCATTGCTTTTCCACCTCCTCCTTGATCTTTAAGGCTATTTTTGGTCTCATTCTTCTTAATTGCTGTTGGACTAGGATCGAACCTAGGAGCAAGGGTAATTTGTGTTCCACAATCTCGCGGTCTAAGCCCGACATATCTTGGTAAGACCAAGCGAAGACATCTACGTACTCTTTCAAGAGTTCGATGAGTTTCGACCTTAGGTCGGGTGGCATTCGTTTGCCCACTCAAACTTCCCTCCTTTCTATTTCGTTTCCAAGATTGATACCTTCGAGGTCTTCATCTAGAGGTTGGAACTTTGGCCTTTCCTACTCTATCCATATTTCAATTTCAACCAAGGCTTGGGCTTTCGTGCCTTCATCCTCGACAGGTTTGTTAGGTTGGCTAGGGTCCTCACACATGAGGATAGTGCTACCGTTTGGGGAAAGTTCATTATTCGTACTGCGTTATTTTATTCGAGAGAAAGAAACTTATTTTAGCGAAGGTTTAGACGAATGTAGGTAAAACATAAAAGAAAATGAAGGGAACGAAAGAAGAGGACAAAAGAGATGAATGAAAATGCATGCAAATTTCATTAAAGTCAAATTTGCATTACAGGCGATTTTACAAGATCAAATTACATTTTTGAAAGGTACTGGTCAGGGAGTGCCTCAACTATCCAGTTTGTCAGTTCCTTCTTGGTAACGTAAACCCGTCCTTGTTGGTTTGTTGGCCAATCCTCTATCATTGCAATGCTTCCCTAGACGAAGTGTTGACTCAAAGTTAGTTCTACTTAGGATGGGCTCAAGTTCCTGAATTTGTTGCCCCCTTGATAGCCAAGTCTGGCTTTCCCCGCATTTTATTGTATGGTGACTGGGGTTGGTATACCATTCAGGTAGGGCCCAGCCCTTTGCCTGACTGGTATCCTCCTTTGATCATTACTCAGAATGCCATGGCTTCTACTGCAGAAGGGGTAGGGTTTTCTAGACTGAAGCTTGTTGCGCATACGACTTCAAGTGATTGGAAAGAGGTTTCCAGGGCCTTCTCATCTTCTTCAATATATTCATCGGGTACATGGGTGCTGATTACTAGTTCCTTCTCCCCCATCACACTAAATAACTAATGCCCCACGACGAACTTCACTCTTTGGTGAAGGGAGGAGGGTACGACTCCTGCTGTGTGAATCTAGGACCTGCCAAGGAGGCGACTATACGCAAGATGAATATCCATGACCTGGAAGGTAATGTCGAATACGGTTGGGCCAATGTAGATGGGGAGAGTAATCTCTCCCATGACTTCTCTTTTAGACCCATTGAATGCCCTTACTACCACTGAGTTGGTCTTCAATTCGGAGTTGAAAGAGCATAACTTATCCAGGGTCGCCTTAGGCAAGACATTGAGGGATGAGCTATTGTCGATTAATACCCTTGCAATCATGTAATCTCCACATTTTATAGAGATATGGAGAGGTTGATTATGCCCCCTTCCTTCGGTTGGCACCTCTTCCTCTGAGAAGGTCAAGCGCCCCCTGCTAGTGATGTTGTTTATCATGCTGCCAAACCTCTCAACAGTTATATCCTAGGCTACATGAGCCTCATTTAGTAACTTTAGGAGAAGGTTTCAGTGGATCTCCGAGTTTAGGAGCAAGGAAAGGAGTGAGATTCATGCGAGAGTTTTGTTCATTTGGTCCAACAATTCATATTCGCTGTGCCGAATGAGCTTCAAGATTTCCTCCGCCTCCTTCCCTACTATGGGAGCCTTTGAAGTTTCCGTCGCCACGTCCCTTGCCTCAACGGATGGACCCTTCTTCCTTAGGGCATCAGGGGTGTAGATTCTACCGCTCTTGGTTAATCCCCCTGTCTCTGTGATATAAATGACCTCCTTAGTAGGGTCGTTATCCTCTGGCTCCGTAGGTGCTACCTTTTTCATCGGGCCATATTGCCTTGGCATAGCGTGGTTGTCCCGTTATGCCGGCTTAGCTGGGACTTGGATAATAAGGGGAGCTTGGGGTGCAAGAATCGGGTCGTAGCATATGATAAGCGACTTCAGGAAAAGATCTCTCGCTTGCCCGATAACTGCTACCTGTGCAGTATGGTCTCAGCTACTACCCACTTCATTGGATTCTTGACCTGGGGACTCGTGGCTTCAAGCATTAATGGATTGCCCCCCGTGAGGCGGGTGGGGATTGTTGTTTACATTTGGCTCATTTTCTTTAAAACTGAGCCACCCTCCGTCTATGAGGTCATGAACCTTATGCTTAAAGCCCCAACACTTTTCTGTAGAGTGCCCAACAACTCCTACGTGGTAGTTGCACTTTGCATTGAGTTCGTAGCTCTTGGGATAGGGAGGTTCCAACGGCTTTAGCAGAAGTACCGTTATCATGTTCCTTTGGAGCAAGAGGGGAAAAAGTGTTGTGTAAGTCATGGGGATAGGAGCGAAAACTCTTCCCCTCCTGCTTTGTTGTGTCGGTCAAGTACCTTGGACGTTTGACGTGTTCGCTGTTTCGGCCTTGGGCTGAGTTGGCATGGTAATCGGGGCCAATGTCCCTGGCTTGCTCAGGATGATTTGCAAAGTGCTAGGGCTTTTTACTTGGCCATAGAGGTTAGAGGGGTCTATTATTATGGTGTTAGCCTCCCCTTTCCTCCTTTCTTGATTAGACTTCCTGACGAAGCCAGTGCCATTGTTGGTTTGAGCGAACTTTTCCCGTTTTAAGCCTGACTCGATCCTTTCTCCTACAATCACAAGATTGGCAAAGCTTAAGGTTACGCTTCCTACTGCCTTGTCATAAAAGGAGGATGGGAGTGTGCCTATAAACATGGTTACCATTTTTTTTCTGTTAGAGGGGGCTGGACCTAGGCTGCCAACTCACGCCATCGCTAAGTGTAGTCCTTGAACCCCTCCAACTCTATTTTCAACAAGTTCTAGAGCCAAGAGCGATCAGGTGTCATGTCCTCATTGTACTTGTACTGACGGATGAAGGCTTTAGCGAGGTCTCTCCATGTCTTTACTCGTCCTTTCTCCAAGTTAACGTACATGCTCAAGGCTGCCCCTGTCAAACTATCCTAGAAGCAGTGTACCAGAATCTTGTCCTAATGGATGTAGGACGCCATCTTCCTACAGTACATGGCTAGGTGCATGTGAGGGCAAGAGCTTCCCTTGTACTTTTCAAACTTAGGTGTTTTGAAGTCCACGGGAAGTACTATGTCAGGCACCAAGTAGAGGTCAACGACGTCCAAGCCGTGGCTATCAATACCTTCAATAATTCGCACGCACTCTTCTAGTGAATTCAACTTCTCTTCACCCAGAGGAATAGTTCCTTGGGTCCCAGGGGTAGGTCCCGTCTATCTACTAGGATCGACTAGATAGGGGGCCCCGGTAAATTGCACGTGTGGGCACGTTCCATATACCAGAGGGGGTAGCACCTCTGATCCTTTCGTGGCTCTAGCCCTTAAATTATTTCCGCTAGCCTACTCATGTCCTTCTGCCATAGGTTGTTCTTCGGTATTGGCATTCCAGCCGGAAGGCATTCCATAGGGGTAGACATTATGGTGCGATGGGGGTAAACCTTGGAGAGTGGGTGGTGGTCCCCTAGATGACTGCAACTACATTCGGGGTTACTCCTTAGGTAGCTGCAGTGGCATTTAGGGCGACGCCCTGAGTGAGGAGATCCAACATCTTATTGATCTGCTCCTTCATTTGCCCCATCTCCGCTCTTAGGTCCAAATTCTATTGCTCCAAGTCCTTGATTGCTTGCTCCATGTCTTTAGTCCTAGACCGAGTATGGTACCGATGGCAAGGCATAGTCGATTTCTCTTTCCTAACATTGTTTGGGTGTTAAGTATCACCTTTCTTCTTTTTTTATTTATTTTATGCGATGCATGATGTAAAAAAAAGAAAAATGGAATGAATGATGTATGCTTGGTTATTTTAATCACGAAATATTTCAAGAAGATGAAAAAGCGTTTCATTAAATCCAATCAAACAGTGTGTAGACATTAAATAGTGCGTGATTGTTCCCCTTTTTTAGGGTGGCGCGGCCATTCTTTTCATGTTATCATACAGCCCTCTACATAGCTCTAAAAACAGCGATATTTCCCTTAGTGTCTTTATAGGGTCGACCATGCCTTAAGCGACGAGGAGGCTTCTAGGGATGTACATTAGTGCTTGGTTCGCCAGCCATGCAAGCTTAATGTACTGATCCTTTCAAAATGGGGTTTCCACCATGGTGGCTTGTACCTGCTCTGCAACAGCATCGGCGATTTCTTGGCATCTCTGTTTCTAGCTTTCTAGGGCCCCCTTTAGTTCTTGGATAGTCGCTTGGGATTATAACTCTACTTTGTCCACCTTTCCCCGTGCTTTGACCAATTCAAACAAGCTTTGTCGCCTTTGGTCCTCCAACTATTCTTTGGAGCATTTGGCCCTTGTCAATTCTTCTTCTAACAGGCGTATCCTTTCCTAGAATTGTTTTTCCCGCTTTGTCACCCTCGCCTTAAGGTCTAGCAGAGCTTCCTTTAATTGTTCCTTTTTGGATACTACCTAATCGCGTTCAGTTCTTCTAGAACACATTTCTTGATCTGCCACTCTCAGGCAACTACCTACGTTTAGGCGAGTTTCCTTTTCAGCTCGAGCTCTTTTGTTTGTTAGTAGAGCTCTACCTTTAGGATCCCCTATTTAGTCTTCATTTGTTCTAGGGTGTCCTCAAGCTCCCATATCTTGAGTGTTTCCTAGACTTCGTAGACCCGTGCCTCCTGGTCTTGGTGTTGAACCTTGCCCCCAAGCAGCCCAACCAGTTTACTTTAGCTTTTAAGCCAAGCTTTGTAGCTTGGGAAGGCTCCGCAGCTCCTGGTTCCCCATTCAACTCCTCTCCTTATGACGTTATTCTAGGCATTCTGATTTTTTTGTGATGCTCTCCTTTGTGGGACTCCGGTCTGTGTATCAAGAAAGGTGTCATGACTTCTTCCGGGGGAGCCCTAATCATGGGGTATCTAGCTTGTCGTGTTGTCAACTCAGGGTTATAATTGATGGCCCCCTGGGTTCCTAGGAGTAGGACATTTGGGTATCCCCCACATCTAAAGATCATCTATTTTCGTTCATTCCAGGGGGGTACCAACGTATCGTTCTTTCAGAAGCCTCACTCAATTGTCTGACCCAACGCTCCTTTAACATGATTCTGATCTAGCTCCACTTGAAGTCTTCTACTTTACATGTAGTTTTTCCCTTGCTATGGAATAAGTGGGTCATCAACCATAAATATAGCAAGTGAGTGCATCATCTCAGACTTCCCTCTTTCCTCTCACAATAATAGTTGAGGGTGTAGTAGGTGTTGGCCAAGACTGCCATGATTGGATTTTCTCCTTTATCTTTTGGCCAGGAATGCTTCTATAGCTGCAAAGTCTATGTAATCCTCCAGGTGAGGGAACAGTAGTATCCCGTAAACTAATAGTCCGAAAACATCCATGATTGTTGGCCAGTCCTCCTCTTCCCGAAGCCAAAGTAGCCTCTCCTCTAAGTAGATCCTATGGACTCTCTCTAGCCCATTTCAATTCCTTTTCCATTTTGCCATTTCTGACTCTGATATCCTTAACAGTTTAAATACCATAGCTCAGGAAGGGGATTTCCCTTGGTGGAAGGGATGTGAGGATTCCGCCAAAGGTAGCCCTAGTAGACGCTCGTACTCTTCTAAGGTGGGGGCCATTTGAAAATCTCCGAAGGTGAAACATCGCGTAGGCGGATCATAGTATTGGACCAAGGCTTTTAATGCTGCTAGCTGCATCTCAACTTCAAGGATATGTAGGAGGTTTCCATGCTTCCTTTCGAAGGCTCTACGTCATTGCCCTCTTAAACAACTACCCCAATAACGGAGTGATTTGAGATTTGGTGTTTTGGCCTGAATAGGACACCACTGCTTGACACGATACTGAGTTTCTATTTCCATCTTCTAAAATTTCCATGATTAGTTTAATGCAATGTGATGCATGTATTGTTTTTTCTTTTTGTGTATGCTAATGTGATGCTTGGTAGGTAGGGTGGGGTTGTAAATGCAATGCATGAGGTTCTTTATTTCTATGTGTGTATGAATGCGAGGTTAATATGATGTCTGGTAGGGTTACGGTTTTAACTGTTTCCTTGACCGGCTCCATCTCGGATTTGCTGGCCGATTCCAACTTGGCCACTAATCTACCTAACCGGTTTGGCAAAAGGGGTTTCACAGGGTTCTCACCATTAGGTTTCTAGGCTCCTCACCATTAGGTTCATCGATCCATGGACCTCCTAAGGAACACTACCACAAACAGCATAAAATCCCAGAATGCGGTCGTCCCTTAAGGCGGTCAGCCCTAGGTGGAACTATCGCGGTCACCAGTATAGAGAAAACCTCCAGTATGGGTACAATTACACGTTCCTTACTCCCTAACACATAGGCCCGGGAATAGGACCCCTCTCGTTGATATAGTCACAAGCTGAAACAACCTTCCCAACAAATGCCCCCTAGTCACAGTATTATCATAGTAACATTAAGTCTTTTGTCCTATCTCTTAAAACCATCCTCAGTGGAGTCGCCATCTGTCACAACTTAAATTGTGACGCTAGGCGCTGTGCGTCGAAATGGGCTGAGTCGAAACCATCTTGGCAAGTTCATGGTCAAGGCCAACTCGACCACTAGGAGTCACCACCAACGTTTTGGTTTAGGGAACGCCAAGAAACCTGGTGGAGAAGGCTGGTCCTATAAACAGAGTTATAGATTCGGGAGTTGGTTACGCATTGGGGACACCGGATGCCCCAACACGCCTATCACTTGATAGTTACCCTTGGTCAGATACAAAGGAATGGGAATGATGCTCAGGTTTGGGATCATATGGGTTGAGGAGTGGCAGGGATGAAGATTACGTCTTTATTGTATTTTTGGGTTTCATGACTTGATAGGAGTATGCCTCATGTGCCTACGTACCTCGACTATAGAGGAATCAAAGTTCACGTAGTTCTGGCAAGTGGTGGGTTTAGGGGATGGCAAAGCTAACTCATATCATGCTAGGCTGAGACGCACTCAGCATTGGGAAGGATAGGCTTGGGAGGATGATTCGTCATGTGGGGCTGAGATAGACTCAGCCTTAGTGGGAAGGACTTTGGTAGGGATGAGACCATCTCATCTTGGCAAGTGTTCCGAGACGGATTCGGCTAGCAAAGGGTTGTTCATTGCTCAATAGCAAGGCCGTCTCGTCTCGGCCAGTTAGCTGAGGTGGATTTGGCCCTGGCGACAAGGGAGAGGGTAGGAGATTTGGCTTCGATTTTACTCAAAGGGGGAAGGCTTTAACTTGAAATATTTATGCACTTATGTTACTAACCTGGTATCCAGAGGAGTCAAGCCCCTTTTGCCTTTCGTCTAGTACTTCCATTTCTCCTTCGATCTAGCCCTGGGGTTCCCGCCTGGTCTCCTTCATGCGATCATCAGTTTTCTCCTCTTTATCTTGCCTACGCTCTCTCTCTTTCTCACTTATCGGTTCTCTCTCGCACCATTTTTCTCACCAGCCTCTCCTTTCTCTCTTTAATTTTCGACTTGGTGCCTTTTGTCTTGAGGCCTTTTATAGGCCTTAAGACTGGGCTGATGTAACTCCCCATGATCCCATTATACCCTCACATTCATGGTAGTTACTTGGTTGTGGGAGCTGATTCCACTACCCCATGATCCCTTCCCCAATGGAGGTGATGGCGACTCTTCCTCCAAGCCCCTTAGTGTTCAATCCATGATATTTGGTTGGCACGTTGGTGGACTGACAGCTTATTGCGCCCAATGATCAGACGAAAGTTTAGGAATTTGGTTTTCCTCGGTCCTTAGAGGTGGTTCAAAGGTATGACGGCTATACTTTCGTTTTCACTAGGGCTATAAAGCAAGAGTTGGGAACTTGGTAGCTCGCTAGGAGACGTTGTCTACAAAAAATAAGGAAGTGCACAAGGCTTTGTTGAAGTTGAGTGCCGAATATACAGATGCACAGGTGAAGATAAATAGCTACTAGGATGCCATTGCCAACCTTCAAAGTGACCTCGACAAGGCCGTGATGGAGACAAAAGATCTGTATTTGGGGCAGCAAGAGTTAGAGAAGTCTGGAGATTATTTTTGCACTTAACTGGACATTTTGCAGAAGGATGGGCTTGTTGCTAAAGAAGAGATATCTCGGCTAAAGGGTGAGCTTGCTGCGAAGGATGCTCTATTGAAGGAGAAGGACGTCCTCCTAGATGAGCGTGGCTTTGCCATCGCTGAGCAGTTTGAAGGGGGGTTTGCTCATGCTTTGGAACAAATTGCCTTCCTTTACCCAGATGTAAATCTTTCGGTTGTAGGTCCTTTTGAAGAGATAACCGGTACGAAGCTAGTGGATGTTGACGTGGGGCCGAATCTTGACAATTGATTCCCTTCCTTCAATCTGACTCAATTCAATTTTACTTTCACTTGTTATTTTCGTTTTTTGGGACAAGGTTGTGCTTTCATTGTGTTTGAATTATTTTTCTTTTGCTTTTGGTATGCTATATTTTTCTTGAATGTTTTCGTGTTTAGTTCCTTCTGAAGTAAATTTTGGACTCTCGACCTCCTTTTTTAGGATTATGTCCTGTTTGGACTTGGTTCCTTTTTGAAGTAAATTTTTTGGGCTCCCGGCCTCCTTTTTAGGACCGTGTCTTGTTTGGACTTGGTTCCTTCCGAAGCAAATTTTGGGCTCTTGGCCTCCTTTTTTAGGACTGTGTCTTGTCCTATTTGGACTTGGTTCCTTTTGAAGTAAATTTTGGGCTCTCGACCTCCTTTCTTAGGACCGTGCCCTGTTTGGACTTGGTTCCTTCTGAAGTAAATTTTGGGCTCCCGGCCTCCTTTTTTAGGACTGTGTCCTATTTGGACTTGGTTCCTTTTTGAAGTAAAATTTTGGGCTCTTGACCTCCTTTTTAAGGACCATGTCCTATTTGGACTTGGTTCCTTCTTAAGTAAATTTTGGGCTCTCGGCCTCCTTTTTTAAGACCGTGTCCTCAGGTTTTGTCTTTGTGCCTTGAAGGGACCTCTTCAACTGGCTTCGTATGTCTTTCACTTGTGCTTGGAGGGGACCTCTTCGGCCATCCTCTCAAGTCTTTTTTTTTTTGTGCCTATAGGGGACCTCTTCAACCGTCCTCTCAAGTCCTTTTTGTGCTTTGAGGGAACCTCTTCAACCATCCTTTCAGGTCCTTTTTATGCTTGGAAGGGACCTCTTCAACCATCCTCTTAGGTCTTTTTTTTTGTGCTTGGAGGGGACCTCTTCGACCGTCCTCTCAGGTCTTTTTTGTGCCTGGAGGGGACCTCTTCGGCCATCCTCTCAGGTCATTTTGTGCATAGAGGAGACCTCTTCGACTGTCCTCTCAAGTCTTTTTTGTGCCTGGAGGGGACCACTTTGGCCGTCCTCTTAGGTCATTTTTGTGCCTAGAGGGGACCTCTTCGACTGTCCTCTCAAGTCTTTTTTAGTCCTCATCGTTTTTGCTGGAAAAGTTATTTTCATTGTATTGAATTTAGTAGAAGGAAAAAAAAGCATCAAGTTTTGATACATTCGAGGTGGTTTGAGTCTAACTATGATACAACTGGAGGTTAAGCCCATTCCATGTCCTTGGTATTTTCTTACCGTCAAGGTACTCTAATTGTTAGGCTCCTGATAAGCTCGTTTTTAGTCGTCTCAACGTGCATCAAATAAACTAAAGCTAACTATAGAATAGTCAACCCTAGGTCAAATTCTCTCAAGGACACGGTGCGCTCGATTATGACTTTGTGTGGAAACTAAGTAATGCAGAATTCAAGTGTAAAATGCAGACTCACTCTCGGCTAGGCACCGAGTTGCTCTCGGCAGAGACTAGTCCGATAGGGACTCAGTAGAGCCTTATCTGACATGGTCTCAGCTAAGTACTGACAGACGCAACAGAGTCAGACTAACTCAATTTCGGACTGAAATGCAGGAAACTGGGGTTTGGGTTGTAGATTAAGTAAGGCAACATTTAAACTAGAATGCAAATGAAACTAGGCTAAACTACCTCTACTCAGCTATGGCGTGAGTTGACAGCTCAAGTGCAACCACCTATCACAGAAAGGGAAATGGTCACTATGTTTATTGATACTCTCCCTTCCCCGTACTACAATAGGGTAGTAGGGAATATGGCTTCCAACTTTGCCAACCTCGTGGTAGTAGGCGAAAGGATAGAGTTGGGTATTCAATGAGGAAGGTTTACCCAAACCAACAGCGGCACTAGCTTCGCCAAGAAGCCAACATCAGAAAAGAAGAAGGGTGAGACCAACGTTGTGTTGATCGAACCCATCTTCCCTCAGACTAAAGCAAACACATCCTCGTACCCCACTCAAGGGGGACCCTGGTCAGCGATAGCGTAACCAACGCCATACATTCCACCGAGCCAACCGCGAGTAGATGCGGGGACTACCACCAACACAAGGTCGACACAACAAGGCGCGAGAAGGTCACACAGGGTACTAGCCCTAATTCCCATGACTTATACCAAGCTTTTTCCCTTACTACTAGAATAGAAACTAATAGAGGTAGTCCCTATGAAGCCTCTTGAACCTCTATACCCAAGGAGTTATGACCCTAACGCCAGGTGCGATTACCATGGCGGGGCCATAAGGCATGCCACGGAAAGATGTTGGAGCTTGAAGTATAAGGTCTATGATCTTTTGGATGACGAGCTGCTAGGGTTTGAAGACAAAGGGCCCCAATGTACATAGTAACCCTCTCCTGGCCCATGGAGCCACGACAGTCAACACCATAAGCCACATGGATAAGAGGGTTGCAAGTCCCGACAGAAGGAAAAACGAGGAATCCGGGCAGGCCATGGATTCAGCTAACCGGGTGGAGGAAGGACCCAACTCGTATCAGTCAAACGACGTCATCACAGTTACATATATAGAGGGAAACGGTAACCCTTGCCCCAAACCGTTAATAATTCAATATAACTCGGCCCCCAAACACAGGGTACCTTTTATCATCTAGGTCCCAGCCAGGCCTGTTTACAACAATAATGCGGTGCCATGGAAGTATCCGACGGAGGAACCACAGGCACCCCAAATAATAAAGGAGATTGCATCTCCTAAAATCACCAACATAGCGGAGTAGGGGGCATGACATAGAGTGGGAGAATATTCGCCCTAGAAGCCCTAAGAAATAAAGACCTGGCTCCTACGATAAAAGAAAAAATAGTAGAGCCACCCAAAAGAATGGTGATAGAAGAAGAGGCTAAGGAGTTTCTTAAGGTAATCTGGCACAACGAATATGAGATGCTGAACCAACTGCACAAAACGAAAGGCGCGAATTTCGCTCCTATCGTTGTTGATTAACTCGGAATGTCACCAGGAACTCCTCCTGAAGGTACTAAATGAGGCCCACGTACCTCAAGACATTACACCCGCAAAATTCGGGGGCATCATCAACAGCATCACCGCAAGTCATCACCTATCATTTTTTGAAGAAGAGGTCTCAATCGAAGGTAAAAGCCATAATCAGCCCCTTCATATTGCAGTCAAGTGCGGAAATTACATGATAGCAAGGGTGATGATAGATAATGGGTCCTCATTCAATGTCATGCCAAAAACCACACTGGATAAACTCTATTCCCCTGGCGCTATCTTGAGAAACAATCCAGTTGTGGTTAGGGCTTTCGATGGCTCCAAGCGGGAAGTGATGGGCGAAATCACACTCCCAATACGCATAGAGCCAACGACCTTTGACATCACCTTCCAGGTGATAGATATTCAGCCAACATATAACTATCTACTGGGCCGACCTTGGATACATGCCGCGGTGGCAGCCCCTTCATCTCTGCACCTGAAAAGTCAAATTCATAGTCGATGGACAGCTAATCAGCATCATGGGAGAAAGAGAAATGATTGTCAGCACACCCTTTCCCACAAAATACATTAAGGGAGATGAAGAAGCTTTGGAAACTTCTTTTCAAGCACTAGAAATAGTGGGTACAACCATATCGAAGGCAAAAAGAGGTGATCTCAAGTCTTCCAAAGCGGTGATCATGGTGGCAAAGGTACTGATTAGTAACGACTTTGAACCTGGCAAAGGGCTAGGAAGAAGGCTCGACAGCATAGCAGAGCCAGTGGCAATACAATAAAATCTAGGGCGAGCCAGACTCGACTATAGCAGGGTTGCAAGGAAAGGAAAACTAGGGTGGAAAGTCCAAGGCAAGCAACAGATAAGGTCTAATCTCCACCGTCACTTCACCAGTGGGGGCATCATGACTCCAAAACATGTGACAACAGTGGAAGATCAATCGATGGAGCCGGTAGAGTGGGTACACCCCATGGCGCGAGAGCTGGATAATTGGACCGCCAAAGCGCTGCACGAACCAGTCTTTTGGAAAATGTAATTAAAAAAACATGTAAAAAAGGGGCCTAGAGACCAATTCCAAATAATATAGTAAAAAATAAAACTTGTGAACACTCATTCCTTTCTCATTTTCATTTCATTTGCATTTGAGCCGCGTCTGAAGCACGTTTTTTTTTCTACTTTCTTTTAAAATGCGGTAAAAATAATAATCAGCCCAAACAAAAAAACCTTCCCCCAAATCAATAACGCAGCTCTTGCACCTGACGACGCTGGCAAATCCAGTAGGTAAGATGAAGAGGAAGAGACGGAGGAAGAAGCCTTGAAAGAGCTTGAAAGGTTGCTAGAACAAGAAAGGCCAAAACTCTAGTCTGGCACTAAGGAGTTGGAGGTCATCAATCTCGGCAGGGGAGAAGAAACTAGAGAAATACGGATAGGCAAACTAATACCGTCAGATTTCAAGCAAGGGCTGACCGAGCTCCTGAGGGAGTATGAAGATATTTTTGCATGGTCTTATCAAGATATGCCAAGGCTAGACACTGCCATTGTTGAACACAGGCATTGTTGAACACAGGCTACCTTTAATCCCCAACGCCATCCCAGTCTGGGCAACAACGAGGAGAATGAAACCAGAAGTGGCCTTAAAAATCAAAGAAAAAGTAGAAAAATAGGGGAAGGCCAGCTTTCTAGCAATGGCGGAATACCCCCAATGGGTGGCCAACATTGTGCTAGTCCCCAAGAAGGATGGAAAAGTGCGGATGTGTGTTGATTATAGGGACCTCAACAGAGTGAGCCCAAAGGATAACTTTCCTTTACCCCACATCGACCTATTAGTGGACAACATTGCTCAACACTCATGTTATTCCTTCATGGACAGAGTCTCCAGATACAACCAAATCCGGATGGCCCCTGAGGACAAGGAGAAAACCACTTTCATCACCACATGGGGGACGTTTTGTTATAAGGTCATGCCATTCGGACTCAAAAATGCTGGGGAAACCTATTAGAGGGCCATGGTCACTCTCTTCCATGACATGATGCACAAAGAAGTGGAGCTCTATGTGGATGATATGATTGCCATGTCAAAAACACCAAGGCAACACATCGATGACCTATGTAAACTTTTAGAAAGGCTACAAAAATATCGGCCTAGGTTAAACCCCGCCAAGTGCACTTTTGGAGTTGGGACGAGGAAGTTATTGGGATTCATAGTCAATGAAAGAGGAATTGTACTAGATCCAGATAAAGTCAAGGCCATCCGGAATATGCCGACCCCAAAAACTGAAATAGAAGTAAGAGGCTTCTTGGGAAGGGTCAACTACATAGCCCGATTCATCTCTCAGTTGACGGCTACCTACAGCCCAATATTTAAACTCCTACAGAAGAACTAGAAGATGGAGCGAAACCAATAGTGCCAAGAAGCCTTCAAAAAGGTCAAGCAGTACTTGGAGGCACCTCCTGTTCTCGTCCCAACAGTACTCGGCAAACCTCTAATACTTTACCTGACGGTGCTAAAAGAATCCATGGGGGGTATTTTGGGTAGTGAGATGACTCCGGGAAAGAACAGGTCATCTATTACCTCAATAAGAAGTTCACAAAATGCGAACAAAGGTACTTAGCACTAGAGCGAATGTGCTACGCTTTGGTCTGGGCTGCGAAGAGGTTGAGGCAATACATGCTGGCTCACACCACGTGGCTTATTGCTAAAATGGATCCTTTCAAGTATATCTTCGAAAAGCCAACACTAACGAGGCGGATAGCACATTGGCAAATGGCTCTATCAAAATATGACATAGTCTATACAAGTCAGAAAGCCATTAAAGGAAGCGCTTTGGCAGAACAGCTAGCCTATTATCCTCTAAACGAATACCATCCCCTCTCACACGAATTCCCGGACGAGCATATCATGGTGGCGGAAAAAAATAAATAGGAGGCTGAATTACATGAGTGGAAACTTTGGTTTGATGGAGCCTCAAACCTACTGGGAAACAGGATAGGAGTTGTGCTGGCATCCCCAAAAGGCCAGTACTTTCCTTTCTCGGCAAGGCTAGGGTTTGACTACACCAACAACATGGCAGAATACGAGGCCTGCGCCATGGGGATCACAATGGCCATTGAGCACCAAATCAGCATGCTTAAGGTCTTTGGTGATTTGAGGCTAGTTAACTACCAACTCCGTGGAGAGTGGGAAACACGAGACGCCAAGTTGGTCTCTTACCATTCACACATAATGGCACTTAGTGAGCATTTTGATGAAATATCTTTTCACTATGTACCACGAGACAAAAATCAAATGGTCGATGCTCTGGCAACCTTGTCAGCCATGCTCCAAGAAAACCAAAACAAGAAGATGACTATACACGTCTGGCAGCAGACCAGGATGGCTCATTGTCAACAAGTAGAAGAGGTAGAAATTGATGGCAAACCCTGGTATCATGACATTAGAAAATACTTAGAGGAGGGCACTTGATAAGTCATTTTTAAGTCGTCTAACACGTACCAAATAAATTAAAGCTAACTATAGCATAGTCAACCCTAGGTCGAATTTTCTCAAGGACACAGTGTGCTCAATTGTGATTTTAGGTGCAAACTGAAGTAATGTCGAATCTAAGTGTAGAGTGTTGACTCGTCTCGGTCACTAGCCGAGTTGCTCTTAGTAGAGGCTGAGCCGATATGATCTCAGTTGAGACTTATCAGGCTCGGACTCGGCTGATTGTAGATTTGATGCAACAGTGTTGGACTGACTACGTTTCAAACTTAGAAAGTAGTAAACAAGGGGGTTCTGAATGCGAGTAGAGTAAAACAGAAAGTAAACGAACTATCAATGCAGAGAAAATATACTACTATTACGAATATTACTATTATTATTATTATGATATAACTGTGTTCATGTTCAGTTCCATTAATCCAAGTCCAGTCCAATTTCTTCACTCCAGTTCTCAGTCCATATCAGCCTTGGGAATTCTTATGACAACCGCCAAAGGTTCCTCCACTGCCATATTGAGGAATTACGCGATCGCTACCTCATCAGTTGGCAGGGATTAAGTTCAGAGCTGATTTTAGGTTCTCAATTAACATTCATTCGTTGATTGCCTACTGAATTAGTCAAACTAGTTTCAATCGGCTTAGTTTAACATGATTCACATTCAAAGTGTAATCGCGATTCAGATTGTGAATTAAAGAAGGAGAAGAAAACAGAGATAAAAAATGTAGAATAGAATTCGATTAGTAGGAAACAGATTACAAACACAGTGTCCAAACTCAGGTGGATCCATCTTCCATGATGATCACCATGGTTGATGGTGGTGGTTTACCTCCAGTAGCTTGAGCGTTGAGGATCAGATCCACCAGAGTATGTTAGAAAACCCAATCAGCCCCCTCGACAAACTTCGGCTTCCCAGTCTCAGACCTGGACCTCCTCGATCGAGAGAAGCACCAATGCAACACTATGCACCACCGTAGATGGAGAAAACGAGAGCGATTTAATGGAGATAGTGAAGGTGCGTAGAGTGTGAGTTCCAAAAAGACCCCTAAAAACGTACACAGCTACTTCTATATATAAAAGAGCTAAAGCATGCGAATTACAAGCCCTAACAAAATTACAAAAGTGGATTTCCTATTCTACCCTTGCGTGACTTGCGCTACAACTTTCCCTAGGGGTGACATGGCAACTAAGCTGGAGCTGAGGTAGCCTCTAAGCTGGATAGCTGACGTGGATAGCACCTTTGGGCCGCTCCTTATTGGGCTGCACCTACTTGGGCTGTTGGGCTGTGAGGCCTAGCCTGGTTGAGACGGAGTCGATCTCGGCCGAGATGGACTCAGCCTAGCCTTGCAGAAGAGGAGGAGAAAGCTTTTTGTTAGCTAAGGCCTTCAATTTAACACAAATTTGTATTTTCTCTATTCCTAGGTCCTTAATGTGAATCTCAGCTAACAGTTATTCCTTAAGCACAAAATAATCCTGCAACACTGTTCTTAGGTCCATACACTTAACCTTCTTAGGTCCATACACTCATCAGACCCCTACACTTAACCGTTTGCACTCTTGGTCAAAATCAAAAGAGAATCAACAAGGGAGATTTTTTTAAAGATAGGAAAGAGTTTTTTCAATTTGGCTTCCTTAAGTTCAACCAAGATAGAGTTGGTACTCATTCACCTTGAGATTAAGATACTCAAACAGTTTGAAAACTACTTCTCTTGTACTCTGGGTGAATTCATGACTTCCAAATAGCAAAAGGTAGCCAAGAGTGATAGAGCTCTCTGATGATGAGCGTTTTTACAGTCGTTTTACGCGCTTATCAAATTACTAAAGCTAACTATAGTATAGTCAACCCTAGGTCATTCTTCTAAAGGACACAGTGTGCTCAATTGTGATTTAGTGTCAAGTTAAACAATGCAGAATCTGAGATGTGAAGTGTTGACTCTCCTCGGTTGTAGCCGAGTCATACTCGGCAGAGACTAAACAGAGATGGTCTCGGCAGAGACTATCCGGCTTGGTCTCGGCTGAGTGCAGACAGACGCTACAGAGGGGGACTACCTCTGTCTCAACCAGAAAACAGTAAGGAAAACAAAGTAAAGGGGGTTTTGAATGCAAGTAAGCAGAAAATAAACTAAGACTATGAATGCAGTGAATGTATACTACTGTTACTACTTATCTATTATTATTATATAACTGTATTCAGATTCAGTTCCATTAATTAAGTCCAGTCCAGGTTCCAATCTCCAGTTCATAGTCCATATCAGCCTTGGGTAGTCATATGGCAATCGCCAAAGGTTCGTCCATTGTCATACCGAGGATTTATGCAATCGCTACCTCATCAGTTGACAGGGATTAAGTTCAGAGCTGATTTTAGGTTCTCATTCAACAATTGTTAAGTGATTACCTACTGAATTAGTTAAACCAGTTCAATCGGCTTAGCTTAACATTGTTCACAGTTAAATTGCAATCATGATTCAACGTGAATTAAAGTAGAGGAAGGAGAACAGAGATATGAAATGCAGAACGAAATCAATTAACAGAAATAAAATACAAATACAGTGGTCCGAATTCGGATGGCTCCATCTTCCTCAACGATCGCCAAGGTTGATGGCGGTGGTTCACCTCCGTTAGCCTAACTGGCTGAGGATCAGTTCCACCAGAGTGCGTCAAGTAGTCTGATCGGTCCCCTACGGTAAGCGTCCAGCTTCCCAGTCTTAGACCTGCACTTCCTCAATCGAGAGAAGCACCAATGCAGCGCCTTTGTGCACCACCGTGGAAATGGAGAGAGCGGGAGCGAGAAAATGGATCTGATGAGTGTGGAATTAAAGTGAATTCAAAGACGACTAAACAGTGCACAGCTCCTCCTATATATACACAAGCTATGATTAGCTAATCCTAACTTGAATCCTAACAGAATTACAGTGAATGTCCGATTCTACCCCTATGCAGATCTTTTCACGTGACATGGCAGATTTCCTAGGAGTGACATGGCAGATGAATTGGCATTGAGGTGGCCTCCAAGCTGGATAGCTGATGTGGTCAATACATTTGGGCCACTCTCTTCGGGCTGCTGGGCTGCAAGTCAATGGGCCGTACCGAGACGACTCTTGCTTGGCCGAGATTGAGTCGGTCTGGTCGGGACGACTTCATCTCGGCTGAGACACTTCTGTTGACCTTGGTCAACTCGGCTTGACCTGCAGGAAGAAGGAGTGATACTTTTATTAGCTAAGAAGTCTGAATTAGCACAGATTTGTATTTTCTCTATATTCGAGCTCATAAACTGAATCTTAGCTAATAGTCCATCCTTAATCACATAATAGTCTTGCAAACCTCCTTCTTAGGTGTCTAAAAGATGTATAACTTGTGACTCATCACACCCCACACTTACCCTTTTGCACTCCTGGGCAAAATAAAATGAAAATCAACAAGGGGAAATTTTTAAAGATAGAAAGAATTTTTCATTTGGCTTCCTTCAGTTCGACCGAGACAGAGTCGGCACTCATTCACTCTGAGCTTGAGATGCTCTATCAATATGAAATTACTCCTTCTACGCTCTAGGCAAATTAATGACCTGCAAACAGGAAAAGATAACCAAGAGTGACAAAGCTTTTGGGCAAATCATTCCCTCATTTCTCTCGTGCTTGGGCTTGTATTTACACTCAACATTCATGGAACTGAAATTGCCACACTTTGACAAAGCTCTCTTCTTACACCTGCAAAAACACGCACAGTTATGATCACTAGGACTTCTTTTTTGGCTTGTAGCGAGGCTGGGTCATGGGGTGGATAATATATGGGAAAAACTGGTTTCAGGACCCTTTGGGGAGAGAGGAGCAATGGGGAGTAAGTTTAAATCAGCCTGAGGGTAACTCAGGATGCTGCCAATTTCTCCTTCTTGCTGCCACCAGCTCATTTTCTTTTCTTTTCTTATACAATACATTTATGCAGCTGCTTTCTTTCTTTATTTGCTTCAGCTCAGATTTTCAGCTGCTGCTTTCCACTTTTCTTTTCTTTCTTTTCGCTTGCTTTTATTCCTTTATTGCTCTTTGAGCTTGGGAGAGTGTTGAACAACGTTTTGCTTCCTGGAGTTCCCCACACTTGATCATGACTTACTCCCAAAACAATTCCAAAGCTCCTCTGCTCCCATAGGGTGAGGTTAATTCATGGTTTTTCTGGCCTTGGCTTGTAGTGAGCTGTCAAAAAAAATGGTTAGTTAGGCTCAAATGGGGAAACAACAGATACATTTGTTCAGGTAGGCTTTATTTGGCTTAGGGCTCATAAGAAACATGGCCTAGATCATGTCATTCCTGTATGTGAAAACAGTTGTATCCAGAGAGTTGAGGCAAAATGCAGAATATACAGTTATCATGAATGCAAAAATCACACTAAAGAACAAGAAGAGAATGGCAAGATGCGAGCCATCCATATTTATAAGGCTCAAAATCTCACACAGGTTGTATCAGCTCTGACTCAAGGTTTTTCTTTTCAATTTTTCAGTCGATTACTGCCTAGAACACAAAAGTTTCATTCTCTTGAGCTAGAGAATTCTCTTGTCAAAGTTGCAGATATGCTTTTACTGACTTTATTCAAACTTTCAGAAACCAATTCAAAACTCTTTTCATGACATTCTTGTTATTGACAATCCACTTGGAATTCTTGTTCAGGAGGAAAAACAAAATTGAGATTTTAAATTCTGAAAAACGAGAGATTGAAAAACCAGAAAAAATGAAATACGCAATGAAAAGAAATAACAAGTAATTTAAACTAGCAGACTTAAAACTAACAGAGAATTAGAACTGGCAGAGTTCAGGATGAAGGGAATGAAAAGAGAAAAAATTGGAATTCTTGGATCATCCCCCACCCCCACACTTAAAATTTGCATTGTCCTCAATGCAAGGGAGGGTCATCTGGAGCTGTTGGTTCCATCAATGATATGTCCTCCATTTCCGGAATGATTGACATTGGGCCTTCATGGAATGGCTTAATTTGGTGCCCATTGACCTGGAAGGTAATGTTGTTGTGTTCGTCTTTTAGCTGTACTGCACCATGGGGAAACACATTAGTGATAACAAAAGGCCCATCCCATCTAGAACGTAGTTTACCTGCAATGAGTTTAAGGCGTGAGTTAAAACGGGGAGGACTTTTCTGGCCAACTCGAAATTCTTTTTCAGGATCTGCTGGTCATGGAATCGCTTGATTTTTCTGCTTGTAGATCCTGGAGTTTTCATATGCTTCCAAGCGGAGTTCATCTAGCTCTTGTAGCTGAAATTTTCTCTGCTCCCTGCTTGGTCATAGGCCAGATTGCACTTTTGCTTAACAGCCCAGTATGCTCTGTGTTCTAGTTCCACAGGAAGGTGACAGGCTTTGCCGAAAACAATCCTGTAGGGAGACATCCCTAAAGGTGTCCGGGTATGCGGTTCTATGTGCCCAGAAGAGCATCCTCAAGGAGGCGGCTCCAGTCCTTCCTGTTGGGATTGGTCATCTTTTGCAGTGTTTTCTTGATTTCCCTGTTGAACACTTCTGCTTGGCCATTTGTTTGCGGGTGGTAGGCAGTAGCAATTCTGTGTGCTACTCCATATTTTTGAAGAAGGGAAGCCATGGCTCTGTTGCAGAAGTGACTGCCTTGGTCACTTATGATTGCTTTTGGCACACCAAACCCGGCAGAAGATGTTGGACTTCGTGAAGTCCACTACTACTCGAGCATCGTTTGTTCTGGTGGCAATGGCTTCTACCCACCTTGATACATAATCTACGGCCAGCAGAATGTATGAATAGCCATTGGAGACTGGGAATGGTCCCATGAAATCTATTCCCCAAACATCAAAGATTTCACAGAATTGGATGGGTTGTTGGGGCATTTCATGCCTTCTGTTCATGGCCATTCCTGCTTTTTGGCAGTTCTTGCAGTGGAGACGAATTCATGCGCGTCTCTGAAGATGGTTGGCCAGTAGAGACCACAGTCTAGCACTTTCCGGCAGTCCGAAAGTGGATCCATAATGGCCGCCTCCAGGTGCCGAGTGGCAGAACTGGAGGACCGAATTGAACTCGGGCCGAGGGAATGCACTGCGGATGACTTTGTCACTGCACAGTCTCCAAAGGTAGGGATCATCCCAAATGTAGTACTTGGCATCGCCGGATTTTATCCTTGTACAGCCGAGATGCCTCTGGTGGGAACTGAGATGTTGCCACAAAATTACAAATGTCAGCAAACCATGGTGAAGACGTTTTTTATGTGCAGAAAGGTGCTCATCTGGAAATTCATCTCGGATAGGCATCGGTTCACTTTCTTTTTGGATTCTGCTTAGGTGGTCTGCTTCTGAGTTCTCCGCACCTCTTTTATCTCGATTTCAATGTTGAATTCTTGAAGGAGAAGCATCCACCGAATCAGTCTCGGCTTGGCATCCGGCTTCTTCAACAAGTATCTCAAGGCCGCATGATCGAGAGAACACAATTATTCTAGTGCCGAGAAGGTATGGGCGGAACTTGTCCAGGCAAACACAATTGCCAATAGTTCCTTCTCGGTTGTTGTGTAATTCCCTGGCCGAGTCCATAGTTAAGTGATGCATAAGCAATTACCTTTGCACCGGAGGCCGACTCTCGGCTCTTTGGCCGAGAACAGCTCCTAATGCCGAGTTGGATGCATCACACATTAATTCGAATGGCAGGTCCCGGTTGGGTGCTTGTAGAATGGGAGCGGACGTGAGTCTAGTCTTCAACTCTGAAACGCTTCGATACAGTGTTGATCAAAGTTGAATTCCACGTCCTTCCAGTAGCAGCTTGGACAGAGGCAAGGCAAGTTTGCTGAAGTTTTTTATGAATCTTCTGTAGAAGCCTGCGTGTCCTAAAAATGAGCGAACCTCCCTCACAAGAAGAGGGGTTTGGAAGGAAGATATGATGTCTATCTTGGCTTTATCTACTTGATGCCTCTATTGGATACCAGATGACCCAATACTATTCCTTCAGTCACCATGAAGTGACATTTTTCAAAATTGAGCACGAGGTTTGTGTCAATGCATCTTTTCAACACCCTTGACAGATTATTCGGGCATGCATCAAATGAGTCAGCATATACGGTAAAATCATCCATGAAGACCTCCATGCAGTCCCTGTAGCAAGTCCGAGAAGATACTCATCATGCAACGTTGGAATGTACTCGGCGCATTGCACAAAGCCGAATGGCATGCGTGTATACGCAAAGGTACCAAATGGGCAGGTAAAGGTCGTCTTATGCTGATCTTGGTGAATATGTATCTGCATGTAGCCCGAGAATCCATCAAGAAAACAGTAATGGGATCTCCCCGCCAATTTTTCAAGCATTTGATCAATGAAAGGCAGAGGAAGTGATCCTTGCGAGTTGCTTGGTTTAATCTTCTATAATCAATGCACACTCGCCAGTTGTTCTGAATCCTTGTTGGTACCAGCTCATTCTGCTGGTTTTTCGTGACAGATCAGCCGGACTTCTTTGGCACCACTTGCACGGGTGGCTCACCCATTGGCTATCCGAGATGGGGTAGATGATCCCCTGCTGCAAGGAGCTTTGTGACTTCTTTCTTAACCACGTCTAGGAGTGTCGGATTCAGTCTTCTTTGCTGCTGCCTTATGGGCTTGATCTCCTCCTCCATTAATATTTTATGCATGCAGATGGAGGGGTTTATGCCAGGAAGGTCAGAAAGTTTCCACCCTATTGCCTTCTTATGCTGCCTTAGGACCTCCAACAACTTTTCTTCTTGCTCTTGGTTGAGATTGCTAGCAATAATAACCGGGAGTTGCTGTTCTTTGTCCAAGTAGGCGTATTTTAAGTGACTCGGCAATGGTTTTAGTTCTATGGGTGGTGGTGGCAATGGAGATTTGTCAATATCTGAATTTGGATCCGACTGGCCGACTTGGTCTTGATTCGGCACCAGGTGTGCCGACATGATTTCGGCCTTTGATTGCTTCGGCCGGCTTGACTTCATGGGCTCAATCAACGTGGGAGTGGAGTCGGCCTTGGCTTCGAGTTAGCCTTCTGAGTCGGATCTGGATGGAACATCAGTGTTTTCCACAGTGTGAGTTGAGTCTTCTTTGGCCGAAATGATCTCGGTGGGTTTGTCGGCCTTGGTTTCTTTGGCCGAGTTGACTATGGCTCCTTCATTGACTCGGCCTTCTCTGGCCGACTCGGTTGCGGCTGAAAAGATTGTTGCCAGCTGTGCAAATAAGTATTGGTTAGTTTAAGCAACTTCAGCCTCTTCACTTTCTCGAGCACTCCGGGTTTGTCTTATTGCATGCTTGGTTCATTGTTTTGAATAATTCGGCCTTGAATTCCAAGTCAGCGATGTCATCATATTCGTCCTCGGAGCTGGAGAGGGTATGTACTTCTTTACTGTCGGCTTCTTCATAGATTCCTAAGCAACTGATAATATCAGTAACTTCAGCAAAATCTTCCATGCTTCCACTGCAGCTGTCTAGTTGAAGATATTCTTCAACCAGTTCTTCAATAAGGTCAATGCCAAAAGGGAATGGTCTTGATTGGGGTGCTTCATAGCTTCGAAAATATTGAATTGCACCAGAGTGTCACCGAATTCCATTGAGAGAGTCCCAGTATACATCAATCTTTGTTCGTGCCGTCATCAAGAATGGTCTTCCCAGAATTAAAGTTGATTCCTTTCCGGCTGTCTCATCCTCCATGTCAAGAACATAAAAGTCAGCTGGAAAAATTAGCTCATTAACTTGGACGAGAACATCCTCAAGAACACCCAGGGGCTGGACAATACTCCTGTTAGCAAGTTGAATGGTCATCCCTGTTGGTTCTAAATCTCCGAAATTCAGGGACCTGTAGATTGATGCCGGCATGACATTGATTGAGGCTCCCAAATCCAGCATGGCATCGGCAAAAGTGCATTCACCAATGGTGCATGGAACAGAAAAGATTCCAGGATCTCTGCATTTCTTTGGCAGTGTTGCTGTCCCTGTGGTGGAAGTTTCATTCTTAGTTAAGGCCGACACCACACCTCCAACCTCCACACTTCCTTTTATCTTCTTCCGCTTGTGCACACAGAGTTCCTTGAGGAACTTTGCGTGCATTGGGAACTTGCTTGATGGCATCAAGGAGTGGAATGTTGATTTCCACCTTACGGAACATCTTCAGCAACTCGTCATCCGACTCTAGCTTTCTTGCTGAAGTGGGCCGAGATGGAAATGGCAATGGAACAGCTTTTTTCTGGCCGAGACTGTAGGTCGGCATTATGCTCTGAGTCGGCTTCTAGTGATCTCAAGATCTGCTGCAGTGTAGGTTGAGGTAGTTCTTTTCCACTTCGAGAGTGACTACACTGGCGTTACCTCTCGGATTTGGAATGCTTTGAGAGGGGAGATTGCTAGATCCCGCCGACTGAAGTTGGCTCATTTGTGTTAGCTAGCTGACCAATTTGCGTTTTGAGGTCTTGGATGGTGGCGGTCATATTTTCCTGAAACTGCATGTTTGGAGCTCACAGATTGCTGGAACTCCAGATTATTGGTTGCAAGTTGCTTCATTAGGTCCTCCAGAGATGGAGAGTTGCCTTGAGTAGGCACTCCGCCGCTGTTGTTGTTGTTCTTTGAAAAGGTGGTGCTGGGTATTGCTGAGAGTCGGCTGTTGATAACCTGCTTTGTCCGCTGATAAGTGTTCGGTGCGGATCCGAATTGTTGGGTTGCATATGGCCCTTGATTCGGCCCTGGCCGAAATGGTTGTCTCCCATGCTGCTGGTTATCAAACGCCCGATTCTGATACTGTTGCTGCTTCAGACTTGAAATCCACCTATGGCTCCAACATTTTCTGGCTGGTATTCGACTCGGTTTCTTGGAGAAGTGGGGCACATATCAATTGGGGTGCTCCACGGAAGTACATATGCCACATAATTTTGCTGCCATGGCGGGTTGGTGTTGTCCAATAGCAAGCTGTCTCACCAATGATGTCAACTCGGTCACCTGATTCTCCAGCCTCCGATTGGAAGTCTGCACCGATTTCATTCACCATCCGGGATTGACTCGGCCCTCGATTCCGAACTACTGTGTATTACCAGCCATGTTGGAAATCAGGTGCCTTTGCTGCTGCTGGTGTCTTGTCCATCAAAGCTCCACCACTAGCTGCATCTATCATACTCCCTGTCCATTAGAGATAGTCCTTCATAGAAATATTGGATCAGCAGCTGTTCGCTGATCTGATGATGTGGACAGGTGGCGCAGAGTTTATTAAACCTCTCCCAGTATTCATGTAATATTTCACCTGTATGTTGCCTTATCCCACATATCTCTTTTCTGATGGTCGCAGTTCTGGATGCCGGAAAGAACTTCTCCAGAATACACGCTTCATTTCTCCCCTGGTGTTGAAAAGGTAGAATTTGAAGGTACAGCCAATCCTTTGCTGCCCCATCCAGGGGAGAATGGGAATGCCTTCATCTTGATATAGTCCTCCGATATCCCTGCGGCCTCATGGTAGAGCAGACCACATGGAACTCTTTCGGTGCTTGTGGGGGTCTTCTCCCTGCAAGACCATGAAATTTGGGCAACAGGTGTATAAGACCAGATTTCAACTCATATGTTTGAGCTGGCTCCAGCTATGGGTATTGGATGCACCAGGGTTGATACACCACGCCCTGGAGTAGCTAACTCCTTCAACGCCCTATCGTTATTCTCCATTCGCCCCTGATTCTGCAAAAGCGTTAGAACTAGACACAAGATTATCAGTACAAAGCTGGTTAGAATTAGCTACAGATTCTATATCAGCACTACTATTTACTACAGTGTTCCTAATTTTTCGTAATCTACGTAAGGTTAATTCTATTTCTGGGTCAAAAACAGTCAATGGATCAAGTATTACTCCTAGTCATGCATCATGCAGATTATGCAGAAAAGAAAGATGCAGTAATATATGCAAACAAAATGCTACCTCTAAGTACTACAAAATGGTTTTACACAGAAAAATTATTGATATAGGGCATGCTTTTTATTCAGGATCCAGAAACAATAGAAAAAACATAGACAAATTCAAAATACTCAAGACTGACTTACACTTCACAGACTCGGGATTCGACCTTACTTAGCTTGGCACACGAAAACACAAAAGAACTTGTGTCCCCGGCAACGGCGCCAATTTGATGATGAGCGTTTTTACAGTCGTTTTACGCGCTTATCAAATTACTAAAGCTAACTATAGTATAGTCAACCCTAGTTCATTCTTCTCAAGGACACAGTGTGCTCAATTGTGATTTAGTGTCAAGTTAAACAATGCAGAATCTGAGATGTGAAGTGTTGACTCTCCTCGGTTGTAGCCGAGTCATACTCGGCAGAGACTAAACAGAGATGGTCTCGGCAGAGACTATCCGGCTTGGTCTCGGCTGAGTGCAGACAGACGCTACAGAGGGGGACTACCTCTGTCTCAACCAGAAAACAGTAAGGAAAAACAAGAATGGGGGGTTTTGAATGCAGGTAAGCAGAAAATAAACTAAGACTATGAATGCAGTGAATGTATACTACTGTTACTACTTATCTATTATTATTATATAACTGTATTCAGATTCAGTTCCATTAATTAAGTCCAGTCCAGGTTCCAATCTCCAGTTCATAGTCCATATCAGCCTTGGGTAGTCATATGGCAATCGCCAAAGGTTCGTCCATTGTCATACCGAGGATTTATGCAATCGCTACCTCATCAGTTGACAGGGATTAAGTTCATAGCTGATTTTAGGTTCTCATTCAACAATTGTTAAGTGATTACCTACTGAATTAGTTAAACCAGTTCCAATCGGCTTAGCTTAACATTGTTCACAGTTAAATTGCAATCGCGGATTCAACGTGAATTAAAGTAGAGGAAGGAGAACAGAGATATGAAATGCAGAACGAAATCAATTAACAGAAATAAAATACAAATACAGTGGTCCGAATTCGGATGGCTCCATCTTCCTCAACGATCGCCAAGGTTGATGGCGGTGGTTCACCTCCGTTAGCCTAAGCGCTGAGGATCAGTTCCACCAGAGTGCGTCAGTAGTCTGATCGGTCCCCTCTGGTAAACGCCCAGCTTGGGGTCTTAGACCTGCACTTCCTCAATCGAGAGAAGCACCAATGCAGCGCCGTGCACCACCGTGGAAATGGAGAGAGCGGGAGCGAGAAAATGGATACAGTGAGTGTGGAATTAAAGTGAATTCAAAGACGACTAAACAGTGCACAGCTCCTCCTATATATACACAAGCTATGATTAGCTAATCCTAACGAATCCTAACAGAATTACAGTGAATGTCCGATTCTACCCCTATGCAGATCTTTTCACGTGACATGGCAGATTTCCTAGGAGTGACATGGTAGATGAATTGGCATTGAGGTGGCCTCCAAGCTGGATAGCTGATGTGGTCAATACATTTGGGCCATTCTCTTTCTGGGCTGCTGGGCTGCAAGTCAACGGGCCGGCCGAGACGACTCTTGCTTGGCCGAGATTGAGTCGGGCCTGGTGGGACGACTTCATCTCTGGGCTGAGACACTTCATTGACCTTGGTCAACTCGGCTTGACCTGCAGGGAAGAAGGAGTGATACTTTTATTAGCTAAGAAGTCTGAATTAGCACAGATTTGTATTTTCTCTATATTCGAGCTCATAAACTGAATCTTAGCTAATAGTCCATCCTTAATCACATAATAGTCTTGCAAACCTCCTTCTTAGGTGTCTAAAAGATGTATAACTTGTGACTCATCACTCTCACTTGGGCAAGTATTCTCTCAACCTCTCAAGTGTTTGGGTTTGTATTTACACTAATCATTGCATGAAACTAGCATTCCTTTACTTTGACAAGACTCTCCTCCTACAGCTGCAAAAACACAAGCAGTCATGATAACTAGGACTTCTTTTCGACTTGTAGCGAGGCTAGGGACATGGGTAGGATAAAATATAGGAAATGGTTCCAGAACCCGTGGGGAAGAGAGGAGCAATGGGGAGTAAGCTTCATCAGCATAAGGGGTAGCCCAGGATGTTGTGATCTCCTTCCTTTATTCCAATCTTAACTACTTGCTTCCTTCCCTTTTTCTTATCTTTTTCTTTTTCTTTCTTTTCTGGTATTCATGAAGCTTTGCTGTAATTCTTTGTTTTCAGCCTTGAATTCTTAGCTGCTTCTCTACTTTTCTCTTTTTCTTTCATTCGCTTACTTCTTTTCTTTTCTTTTTGAGCCTTTAGAAGGTGCTGAACTGGTTCTACTTCCCAGAACTTCCCCCACACTTTGATGATGACTTTCTCCCAAAACAATTCCAAGGCTCCTCTGCTCCCTATGGGTGAGGTTAAATCATGGTTTTTTCTGGCCTTGGCTTGTAGTGAGCTGCCAGGAAGAATGGTTGATCAAGCTCGAAGGGGGTGAACAAGGGATAAAATTTGATTTCCGAGGTAGGCTTTATTTGGCTCAAGGCTCATAAGAAACATGCCCTAGATCATGTCATTCTTGCATGTGAAAACAGTTGTATCTAGAGAGTCAAAGCAAAATGCAGAACACATAGTTAATCATGAATGTAAAAATCACACAAGCAAAGAGAGAGTGGCAAGATGCAAGCCATCAATATTTACAAGGGCTCAAATTCTCACATGGGTTATTTTGCTCTATCATAGAAGGTTTTCCTTTTTGGTTTCCAGTCAATCACTCCTAGAACATAAGAGTTTCATTTCGGTCAGGCAAGAGTCATCTCTTCTCAAAGTTGTAGCATTACTTCCTATTGTCTCATCAACTTCCAACTTCTAGAAGTCAATTTAAGATTTTTTCCAAAACATTTTTTTTGACAATCCAATTCTGGAATTCTGTTGGGAGGAAACAAGTCAGAAAACAAAAGACAATTAAAACCTTATCTGGCCGAAGTCACTCCGAATCTGGCCGAGATGGCACAAAACTTGGATGAACTCGGCTTCACAACTTTTATTGAAACAGGGAAGGAAGGAAAAATGGCTCAAAGGAGAATTGAAACAAAGATAGAAATGAATAAAACAGAAATTCAAACAAAAACAAAAACAAACATTGAGCCAAAATGACAGGTTTTGAACAACATCAGCACAAAATTTAAGGTTCAGATTCTGCAGTCTCAGATGGCCACAACAATGCCCCCCCCCCCACACACACACACACTTGGATTTTGCATTATCCTCAATGCTTGATATGATTGAGAGGGGCTCGCAAAGTAGGCTTAGGTTGTGCCATCCGGTGGAGCTAGTTCCACCAGTGAGATGGTCTCCATGTCACCTGCAATAGGTGCTGGACCTTCATAGAATGGCTTGATTTGATGCCCATTGACCTGGAAGGTGCTGTTACTTTGTTCATCTTTTAGTTGTATTGCACCATAGGGAAATAAGTTAGTGATAACAAAGGGTCCATCCCATCTAGAGCGAAGCTTACCTGCTATGAGCTTTAGTCGTGAGTTGAATAGTAGCACTTTCTGACCGACTCGGAGGTCTTTCCTCAAGATCTGTTGGTCATGGAATTTCTTGACTTTCTGCTTATAAATCCTAGAATTCTTGTAAGCTTCCAAGCGGAGTTCATCTAACTCTTGCAACTGGAATTTTCTCTACTCTCCGGCTTGGTCATAGGTCAGATTGCACTGTTTCCCAGCCCAATAAGCTTTGTGCTCTAGCTCCACAAGAAGGTGGCAAGTTTTACCGAAGACAATCCGATAAGGTGACATCCCTAACGGTGTTCGGTATGCAGTTCGGTATGCCCAAAGAGCGTCCTCAAGTAGTTGGCTCCAGTCTTTCCTACTTGGGTTGATCATCTTCTGCAGTGTTTTCTTAATTTCCCTGTTGAAAACCTCTACTTGGCCATTTGTCTAGGGCTGATATGCTATGGCAACTCTATGCACCACTCCATACTTGTGGAGAAGGGAAGCCATGGCTCTATTGCAGAAGTGACTGCCTTGATCACTTATGAGCGCTTTTGGCACACCAAATCAGTAGAAAACGTTAGACATCAGAAAGTCCACAACTACTTTTGCATCATTGGTCTTGGTGGCAATGGCTTCTACCCATCTTGAAACGTAATCAACGGCCAGCAGAATATACGAATAGCCATTGGAGACTGGGAATGGCCCCATGAAATCAATACCCCAAACATCAAAAACTTCATAAAATAAGATGGGTTTCTAGGGCATTTCATGCCTTCTGTTCATGGCTATTCCGACTTTTTGGCATTTGTCGTAGGTAGAGATGAACTGATAAGCGTCTCTGAAAATAGTTGGCCAATAGAGCTCGCAATCAAGCACTTTCCTGGCAGTTCGAGTTGATCCATAGTGGCCGCCTCCAAGTGCTGAGTGGCAAAACTAGAGGACTGGATTGATCTTAGTGTCAAGAATGCACCTACGAATAACTTGATCACTGTAGAGCCTCCAAAGGTAGGGATCATCCCACATGTAGTATTTGGCATCGCTCTGGAGTTTTTCCTTGTAGAGCCGAGATGCCTCCGGTGGATACTGAGATGTTGCCACATAATTGCAGATGTCGGCAAACCATGGTGTAGACGTTTTGATGTGCAGCAACTGCTCATCTGGGAATTGGTCTTTAATCGGCATGAAATCTTCTTCCCTCTCAGTCCTTAAGTGGTCTGCTACTGAATTCTCAGCACCTTTCTTGTCTCTGATTTCTATGTCGAATTCTTGAAGGAGAAGCATCCACCGGATTAGTCTTGGTTTGGCATCTGGCTTCTCCAACAAGTATCTTAATGCAGCATGGTCAGAGAACACAACTATTCTTAAGCCGAGAAGGTATGAACGAAATTGTCCAAGGCAAAGACAATTGCCAAAAGTTCCTTCTTAGTTGTTGTGTAGTTTTGTTGGGCCGGGTCCATGGTATGAGATGCATAGGCAATTACATGCACAGGTTGGCCAACTCCAGTTCTTTGGCCGAGAGCAACTCCTAATGCTGAATTGGATGCATCACGCATCACACATCATCTCAAATGGCAAGTCCCAGTTTGGTGCTTGCAGAATAAGGGCGGATATGAGTCGGTTCTTCAGCTCCTGAAATGCTTTAGTACAGGGCTGGTCAAACTTGAATTCCACATCCTTCTGTAGAAATTCTTAATGAATCTTCTGTAGAAGCCTACATGTCCTAGGAAGAAGCGAACTTCCCGCACCGACGTGGGGTTTGGAAGGGAAGTGATGATATCTGTCTTTGATTTGTCCATTCAATGCCTTTGTTGGATACTAAGTGACCCAACACTATTCCCTCAGTCACCATGAAATGACACTTTTCGAAATTCAGCACTAAATTTGTGTCAATACATCTCTTCAACACCTTGGACAGGTTCTCCAGGCACGCCTCAAATGAATCCGCATACACCATGAAGTTATCCATGAACACCTCCATGCACTCCTGCAGTAGGTCCAAGAAGATGCTTGTCAGGCAGCATCGGAATGTGCTCGACGCGTTAAACTGGCCAAATGGCATGCAAGTGTACGCAAAGGTGCCAAATGGGCAAGTGAAGGTGGTCTTGTGTTGATCTTCAGGTGCAATATGAATTTACATGTATCCTGAGAAGCCATCCAAAAAGCAGTAATGGGATTTCCCTGATAGATTTTCCAGGACTTGATTAGTGAAAGGCAAAGGAAAGTGGTCCTTGTGCGTTGCCTGGTTTACTCTTCTATAATCAATGCAGACTCGCCAATTGTTCTGAATCCTTGTTGGCACCAACTCGTCGTGTTGGTTCTTCATGATAGTCATCCCGGATTTCTTTGGTACAACTTGCACAAGGCTCACCCATTGGCTATCCGAAATAGGGTAGATGATCCCTATGGCAAGAAGTTTGGTGACCTCTTTCTTGACCACATCCAGGATTGTCAAATTCAGTCTTCTTTGCTATTACCTTATGGGCTTGATTTCCTCCTCCATCAATATTCTATGCATGCAGATGGAGGGGTTTATGTCAGGAAGGTCTGAAAGTTTCCACCCGATTGCCTTCTTATACTGCTTCAAGAATTTATCAACTTATCTTCTTGCTCCTAATATAGGCTATTGGCAATGATAACCAGAAGTTACTATTCATTGTCCAAATAGGCGTATTTCAAATGATTCGGCTTCTTGTGTAGTGTCGGAGTCGGATCCGAGTAGAACAGTATGTTCAGCTCTTATTTGCTTCTAGTCTTTATTGGCCGAGATGGTCTCGGCAATCATATCGACTTTGTCTCTCAACATCTCGGCCGAGTTGACTTTGGTCTTTCCTTATTCTCGGACTTCATTGGCTAAGTTGACCTTTTTCTCTTCTCGGTCTCGGTTTTGCTTGGCCGAGTTGACCTTAGTCATTTTTTGGTTTCGGCCTTCAGTGGTCGACTTGCCTTTAGCTGTGAAAATTGTTGCCAGTTGTACAGATGAAGGCTTGTTGGTTTCGGCAACTCTGACTGCTGCATTATCTACACGCTCTAGGTTTTTGTGATTGCAGACTTGGTCTATTACTTCGAGCAATTCGGCTTCAAAATCCAAGTTGGCAATGTCCTCATTGTGATTGTCTTTAGAGTTGGAAAGATCTCGTACTTCCTTATAGTCGGGCCCTTTTTGTTATGGATGGTGACATAAGCATTTTTAGCAAAATCTTCTATATCTTTATTACAGCTGTCTAGTTGAAAATATTCTTCAACTAGTTCTTCAATCATGTCAATGCCAAAGAGAGAATGGTCCTCAGTGGGGTGCTTCATGGCTTCAAAGATATTAAATTGCACCAGGGTGTCACCGAATTCCATTGAGAGCATCCTAGGAATGCGGCTTGAATTGCAGAAGATCGTGGCATGATTGAACACAAAGCCCCATGAGGATCAACCTATGGATTGTTGGTAATAACAAATTAAATCAGGTGGTCGGGAAGATGCTAGATGGCAGGATCAGAGGCACCCTTAGTGCCCCCCAAGGGCTATAAAAGACCTCGCTGTGAAGGACTCAAGGCCAAGAATCACTAGACAAGAAAAGGGAATCGCTAAGGAAATGTTGTTAGAATTATTTGAGAGACACCTATGTAAGTTCCTAGTTACTTGCACCAATCTTCTCTCTGGATACCAGGTATGGTTCTTGGCCGAATCTTATTCATCATTCGGCAAGCCATCATTCACTTCATAAACAGTGTGCATTACCCTTCAGATGGCCGGTGAGCCATTATTCATTTCATAAACAGTGTGCATTACACTTCAGATGGCTGGTGAGCCATTATTCATTCATAAATAGTGTGCATTACACTTCAGATGGCTGGCAAATGATCATTCACTGTATAAACAGTGTGCATTACACTTCAGATGGCCAGCAAGCCATTATTCATTCCACAAACAGTGTGCATGACGGTTCGTAGGGTGGCGCATAGCCAACCCTTGAATCTATGCATTCGAGCACAACGTATTTCACACATTCGGGTCAACCTGCATGTGTCCGAGTCATCCTAGCTCACTCACACACACCCAAAAAACGCCCAAAGGATAGTCCGACTATAGACCCTTAGTCTCCAGGTTGAATACCCATGGACTCAGTTTCCACCGCCTCGGGGACGGCCAAGCGAAAGTCCCCTCCCACTATTCATGATACACAATCGATTTCCTAAGGAAATATGCCTAATGGAAAGTCTAGTCCTACATGTACTCACAAAACTACATTAACTTTGATCCCTCTCGGCTAGGAGGGGTACGTAGGAGAGAGAGGCACACTCTCGTCAAGTTCAAAATCATCCACATTTCACCTTATGCATTCCTGATTCGGTCAAGCTGTAGGAAGTGAAGGTTGTGCAAACATATGCAAGTCATAGGGTAACTACCAGGTGGTAGGCAGATGGGATGACTCGCTATTCTCATGCGTAACCGACCCCTTTCTTGGATCTTTGATTCGTTTACCTGTCTTATCCGTCTTAGGTTCCAATGTATAAATGAACATTGGTGGCGACTCCAGTCCAGGTTAGTACAGGTTTAGTCAATCCCTAGGATTGATGGAATCGGTACCAACTTGATGCTGGGTCAGCAAGCGAGTTTGATCTCCGGCACACCTCCTCCAAAAAATATGAAAAAAAAAGAAAAGACCCCTCCCGGCGCGATACAGGTCACATCAGTGTTAATATGGTTGAGATTTTCGACTCTATGGTTGAGGTTTCAAATCTTGTTGATATGATTGAGGTTTCTGACTCAATGATCAATATTTTTGATTTTGCTGATACGATTGAAATTTTGGATTCTGTGGCTAACTGGTCCAACTTGGCTAATTTGGTTGATAATTCTCACCTTGCTTATATGGCTAAAGTTTCACATTCTGGGACTGAAGTTTCGAACTCTATTAATATTTTTTCAACTGATTGCCAAATCTTGCCGACTCTTTGAATGATATTTTTGACCTTGCTAACATGGTTGATATGGCTGATTTTTCTTTTCTTTGTTTAGCTGACCTTAAATGCATGTGTGATGGAGACACAGAGTGCTCCATTTGTTCAGAAATTCACGTTGTTATTGCAGAAGGGCCAATAGGGGCAGAAGCGGCAGTAGTGACAGAAACCGAGTTTGACTCCAGAAATCAAAAGGGAGCCAAGTTCGACGTTAGAAATCAACACGGAGCCGAGTCCAACTCCAACAAACAGGATGATATAATCTTACTAAGGGATCAGAAGGCGGACTGTCTTGAAAATAGGTGAAAACGTGACATGGTGAAAAGGAACTTGACCCTAATCGCGACCTGCTAGTAGAACCAAAGTTATCAAGCGTGGCATGGTAAAAAGGAACTTGACCCTAACCGCGACTTGTTAGTAGAACCAACACTATAAAGCGTTCTTAATCCTAACAACAAAGGATAAGTTCTCACAACGAGAAGATTTTATTAAATTCTAAATTGTAAATTCTGATTGATTACAAGAGCTTATTTATAGGCTTAGGTAGGCAGCACGGAAGTTAAAGCCCAATAATATTTTAATTGACATAAAATCTTAACCAATCAAAATCTCTATCTCTATCTAAAATCACAATCAAAATCTCTATCTAAAATAAAACAAAAAAGCTCTATCTAAAATCTCTACCAAAAATAAAAAATCTTTATCTCTATCTAAAATCTCAATCAAAATCTCTATCTAAAATAAAAAATCTCTAACTAACTACTTAGCCCAAATTACATGACAATGACTTGGGCTTTGTTTATGTTCTTTAAGATGGGCTTCATTCTTCATCAACTTGCAATAAAGTGACCCATTTTGGTGTAGCCTCTGACTCACAAAGCTCTGATATTTTTCCTTAATTCTTGAACTTAGGTTCGACATGGATTGCTTCATCATTTTGGTTTTGGACCTACTTATAGGACCTCTAATGTCACGTAAATTATCTTTATCTTTGTCAGTTGGGTTTCTATCATTCCCTCCCTCTTCGAAAGGATTTGTCCTTGAATTAAATTCCTCACCTACAACAAGTAAAGATAAATCAACAACATTTAAAGTAGAACTTACATTACCATATGCAATTGATAAATCCAGCTTATAGGCATTGTCATCGATCCTTTCTAACACTTGAAAAGTTCCATCTCCTCTTGGATACAACATAGTATTCCCCTTACCTTTCTTGTACTTGATCACATAAGGAAACAACTCTATGAACTCCAGCCACTTGGCATGTCTCTTTTGAAGCTTACCTTGAGATTTTAGAAACTTCAGACTTTGATGGTCAGAATGGATTATGAACTTCCTTGTCCACAAATAATATTGCCCACTTTGTAATGTCCTCAGCAAAGCATACAACTCCTTATCATAGGTAGAGTAGTTCAACGCAGGCCTACTTAGCTTCTCACTAAAATATGCAATTGGTTTGGATTCTTGCATCAATACAGCTTATATCCTAACACCAGAAGCATCATATCCAATTTCAAAAGCTTTATCAAAATTAGGTAGATAGAGCACAAGTGTATTGGTCAACTTATCTTTCAACAAATTAAAAGTTTCTCATGCACATCATCCCACTTGAACACAACATCCTTTTTAACAAGCTCATTTAATGGTGCAACAATAGAACTAAAGTTTTGCAAAAACCACCTATAAAAACATGCTAAACCATGAAAGCTTCTTACCTCATTTGCATTCTTAGGTATAGGCCATTCTCTAATTGTCTTTACCTTTTCTTCATCCATACTTATTCCTTTTGAGCTTACAACAAAACCCAAAAACACAATAGATTCAAGACAAAATGAACACTTTTTGAGATTTCCATACAACTTATTTTCTCTTAAGACATTAAGAACAACATGCAAATATTCAACATGTTTATCTAAAGTATTGCTATAAATCAAAATATCATCAAAATACACTACTACAAATTTTCCAATGAAAGAACACAAAACACAATTCATTAGTTAAGCCAAATGACACCATTAACCACTCATATAAACCATATTTTGTTCTGAAAGATGTTTTCCATTCATCATCTTCTTTCATACGAATTTGATTGTATCCACTATTCAAATCAATTTTAGTAAACACACAATAACCAAATAATTCATCAAGCATATCATCTAACCTAAGAATAGGATATCTATACTTTACAGTGATTTTATTGATGACCTGACTATCAATGCACATGTGCCATGTTCCATCTTTCTTTGGAACCAAGATAATGGGCACATAACATGGACTAAGACTGTCCCTCACAAAGCCTTTTTGCAACAACTCATTCACTTGCTTTTGAATTTCCTTTATTTCCTTGGGATTTGTTCTATAGGCTGATCTATTTGGAATTGGACAACCATGAACAAGGTTAATTTGATGCTCAATACCTCTTAAAGGAGGTAACCCATGAGGCACGTCATTTGGAAAAACGTTAGTGAATTCCTATAGAAAAGACTCAATTTCACAAGGAAAGGAAGAATGAAATTTGTTAGTGAAATAAACATCCTTGTACAAGAGTACAAGTAGTTTCTCTTTTGCTAATAACATACTCTCAACCTCTTTTATCTTTGCAAATGCACTCATTTTCTTAATTTTCTCTTCATTGCACTCAATTTCATGTTTTTCTTTCTTCTACTTATTTTCACTCATATTTTCTTTTCTCTCTCTTGCAAATAAACTCATTTGCTTTTTCTTTTCTAAATAGATTTCTTTTCTTTTGCTTTTCTCATTCTTTTGTTCACTTTTTTCTTTTGTTTTTTCATTCTTTTTTTCTTCTGATTCCTCACACTCTGTTACTTTCCTCATTTTTATTTGGTCTTCACATACTTTCCTTGGAGACAATGGAGTAAGAGTAATTTTCAGCTCATCGTAAATAAAAGAAAAACAATTGGTATACCCATTGTAGGTCACCTTGCGATCGAGCTGCCATGGGTGGCCCTAAAGTATATGCTCTGCCTCCATAAGAACCACATCACACAGGACTTCACCTTTGTAATTCTCAATAGCAAAAGGAACTGAAACTTTCTTGTCAACCTTTACTTCTCCAATATTACTAAGCCATTGCAACTTAAAAGGCCTGGTGTGTTTGACAGTTTGCAAATTTATTTTCTCCACTGTGATAGTACTAGCCACATTGGTGCAACTTCCACTTTCAATAATCATGCTACATACCTTGTCATTTATGTGGAACCTAGTATGAAAATTATATTCACGTTGGTCCATGTCACTACGGTCCTCTAATGGTGGTATTTCATCATCACTTGAGCTCTCACTTTCTACTTCTCCATTATCCCGTGTAACCATTGCTCTTTTATTTGGACATTGGGAAGCAATATGCCCAACTCCTTGACACCTGAAATACTTGATATTATGTGATATATAGGATGTATTAGTATCAATTTTACCTTTAGAGGGAGCATTTGAATATTTGGCAACCACATCTTCTTTAGGATTTGTAACAACTGTATTGTTCTTCCAATTTGATCTCCATGAAAAGCTAGAAGATGAAGCAAATTTGGAAGAGCTTTCAGACTTCAACTGCCTCTCCACTTGAATTGCTTTGTGCACTAAATCCTCTATCTCCATATAATGCTGCAACTTCACCACATCAGCTATCTCCTTCTTTAAGCCTCCAATGAATTTAGCCATAGTTACCTCACGGTCTTCCTTCACATTGGCTCTAGTCATGGCTATTTTCATCTCCTTATAGTAATTTTGCACACTCATAGAACCTTGGGTTAAGCATTGCAATTTTCTACACAAGTCCCTATGGTAATGGTTTGATACAAATCTTTTTCTCATGACAGACTTCATATCTTCCCACGTACGAATGGGCGTTTTTCCATTTCTACATCTGTTAATCACAAATTGATCCAACCAAATATTAAAATAGTTAATAAATTTAATAATTGTTAATTTTACCTTTTTCTCCTCTAAGTAGTTGTGGAAATCAAACACATGTTCAACTTTTCTCTCCCACTCCAAGTATACTTCAGGATCATTCTTTCCTTGGAATGCATGGATTTTCTTCTTATTATTACCCAAGTAATTGTCACGTCTAGGTTCACCTCTTCTTCTTTCATTTTCATTATGTCGTCCATCTGAATACTCTTCTTCTTCATGTTCATATAAAGGATTGCTATACATGGTAAACACCTTAGAAACCAACTTGGATGCTAAACAAGAATCTTCTTCTTCTTCTTCATTGTGTCGATTAGAAGGGCTCCTATACTTGGGTATAGGTTGTAAATCATCCAACTTGGCATTTAGAGCTTTGAATTGTTCTTGAAAAGTCTTGATGAGTAATTTGAAATCAAAATCCCGTTCACCTTCTTCTCTAGTAATGATTAAAATACTACAAAAATAAAGTTAGAAAGAAAATAGATCTTCATGCAAACACTCTCTCACGTGTTTACACTTGAATTATGTGTAGTCACTCGTGTATCACTCAATTTGGGTTTTTTTTTTCTACTCTCGCTTTTTACCACTCAACTTTTCCTTATGAGCTCTTAAGTAAGAACTTTTAAGAATGATGCTAAGAAGCAAGAAACAATAAGAATTTGGATCATGTGACAATTTTAGAGGGTAAGAGTTAGCAAGAAGCAAGGAAGCCCCTTATTTTTTAGTTTGATTTTTTTTTTTGTACGATTTTTTTTGGTACGATATATTTTTTGGTATGATTTATTTATTTATTTATTGGTATGATTTTTTTTTGAAAAATTGACAAAAAAATAGAAATGCAAATGAAAACAACATCTGGTTTCAAGAGTTGAAGCTTTGATACCAAATGATATAATCTTACTAAGGGATCAGAAGGCGGACCGTCTTGAAAATAGGTGAAAGCATGACGTGGTGAAAAAGGAACCTGACCCTAACTGCAACCTACTGGTAGAACCAAAGTTATGAAGAGAAAGCTTGACCCTAACCGCGACCTGCTGGTAGAACCAACACTATAAAGCATTCTCAATCCTAAGAACAAAGGAAAAGTTCTCACAATGAGAAGATTTTATTAAATTCCAAATTGTGAATTTTGATTGATTACAAGATCTTATTTATAGTCTTAGCTAGGCAGCCTGGAAGTTAAAGCCAAATAATATTTTAATTAGCATAAAATCTTAACCAATCAAAATCTCTATCTCTATCTAAAATCTCTATCTCAAATAAAAAAATCTCTACCTAAAATCTCAATAAAAAATCTCTACCTAAAATCTCAATAAAAAATCTCTATCAAAAAAAAAAATCTCTGTCTCTATCTAAAATCTTAATCAAAATCTCTATTAAAAATCTCTATCTAAAGTAAAAAATCTCTAACTAACTACTTAGCCCAAATTACATGACAATGACTTGGGCTTTATTTGTGTTCTTCAAGATGGGCTTCATTCTTCATCAACTTGCAATAAAGTGACCCATTTTGCTACAGCCTCTGACTCACTTCGCTCTGATTTATTTCCTTAATTCTCAAACTTAGGTCCAACACGAATTGCTTCATCATTTTGGTTTTGGACCTACTCATAGGACCTCTAGTGTCATGCAAATTATCTTTATCTTTGTTGGTTGGGTTTCTATCATAGGAGGAAGCCAAGTCCAACTCCAACAATAAGGAAAAAAAACCGAGTCCGCCTCCGATAGTCAAAACCCCAAACAGGTAGAGGTCGAGTCTATTCCCGGTAGCCAAGTCTGCCACCAAACAAAAGGCGAGTCCAGTCTTGGTAACCAAGGCTGCAACCAGAAAAAGGTCGAGACTATGCCTGGTAACCAACTCTACACTCGGACAACCGAGGTGACACTCAAACGACCGACTCTACACTCGGACAGCCGAGCCTAATCCCGACAACCGAGTCAGAAAGCAGCAAGTAAAACTTCTTCATTTCCCTCACTAGCAGAGTCGATACTAGTGCCATCCTTGGTGTAGCCGTTACATGCCTCAGTAAAATTGCATTCTGAATTATCTAAAAACTCTGAATTTTTTGGAAATTTTGATTTTAAGATTTTTGTTAATTATAACTATTCTCTTTGTGTAAAAATCAACAATGTTAATAATGCGAGTGTAGGAGTCATAGACAGTGTAGATATTGAGGAGGTTGTAGTAGTGCAATCCCCATTACCATCTGGGGTGCTGCCATTACATGTTCTAGTAATTACAACCAACCAACTCAAGGTTGAGCAAAAGGAAGAGTTGTTGCAAGTCTTGAAGAAGCCGAGAAGCTTCTATAGCCACTTGGTTAAGCATTCACCTTTCAGATTTTTGTTGAAGAAGCCACCAGAAGATATGATATTGAAATTATCAAGATGGATGAGGAGGAGGCTCCCCCAAGCTATTACAAATACGAGCGGAGCAAAAATGCTAGATATCAAAATTTGCACATTCTTTCCACCTTGAGAAAGAAGTTTTTTTTTTCTTATTTCCCCCCTTTCCCTTATGTGCATATATGTTTGCATTGAGGACAATGCTTCCTTTAAGTGTTGGGGGGTGTTCAGTAGTAGGTGTTTTTTCTGTTTTTTCGGTTCTTTGTCCAATTTTTACTATTTTCTATTTTTGCTGTTTCTTTTCCTATGTGTTGTTTCTATCGGGTCCACCCGACTCCGTTTCTTGTGTGTTGTTTTTACCGAGTCCATGCTGACTCTGATTTCATTATATGTCGGATCTGCACCGACTCCCATTTTTTTTTCTTTTTCGTTTTTTTGTTTTTGGTTTTCATTTTTTTGTTTCCATTTCTGTTGTTTCTATTTCTTTGTCTTTCTGTTTTCCGATTGTGAGAAAAATATTTTGCAAAATTTAAATGGATTTCTTTAGGTTGAATAAAATATGAAGAAGTAGTGCATAATCCTGGATAAGAGGTTTTCAACTTGACGTGGAAGGAAATTTTTGCATCCTTAGGAAATGAGTGACTGAAAAATTAAAGTTGAAACCATTAGTGATAGAGCATTTAAATCGTGTAAGAATTTGAGCCTTGTATATAATAATGACTTTCTTCTTGTCATTCTCATCTTTCTTGTGTGATTTTGCATCTATGTTGATATATTACTCTAGGTTTTGCCTTGACTCTCTTTTATACTTCTTGTCTCAAATGCATTAATGAGATGATCTAGGCCTTCTTTCTTATAAGCTACTAACCAAATAAGATCTACCTTGCAATGAATCCCTTGTTTACCCTCTTTGAGCCTATAGAACCATCTTTTTTAATATGGTAGCTCATTATAAGCCTAAAAACCGAAAAATCATGACCAACCTAAACCTTAGGGGTCAAAGGAGCTTTGTAATTGTTTTGGGAGTAGGTTCTATATAAGTGTGGGGGTGATACTCCAAGCAATTGCGAGTAAGAAGTACATTGAAAAAGTAGCTTGTACCAAGTGATACTTATACGTTGAGAAAAAGGGTTGTTGAAAAAGAAAGAAAAAGGGTGTGAAATGAAAATGGTGGATGAAAAAGAAAAAATGGCCAAAGCAAAAAGGTTGCAAGAAAAATGCAACACAAAGCTGCAAAAGTACAAAAGGGAAATATAAAAGTGAGAAAAGAAAGGAAAATATACAAAGGAAAAGGTAGAGCATTGGAAGAAGTATTTAAAATAAAAATCTTGTAGTATCTTGGTGTGAGTCTCCATACTTATAAGACTTATTCTCCATTGCTCCTCTCTCCCCTTTTGGTTATTGAAAGCTCACTTTACTTTCTTATATCCTACCTTAACCCTAGCCACGTTACAACCCTAACGAAAGTCCTATTGATCACTATTGCATGTGTATTCAAGTTGTAAAAATTTAGAGGTTAGTCAAAACTTGGTAATGTTAGTTAATATAGGGTGCTTAAGTGTAAACACAACCCTAAACACTTGAGAGATTGAGAGCACATACCTTGCGAGGGCTCTGTCATTTTCGGTTGCTCTTTAAATTTTTTATGTTTGCTTGTTCACTTTGGATGTTGAGAATGTAACTTTCATAGATTGTTTAAATATCTTGAGTCTGGGGTGAATGTATACTTAATTTGTTTATCAACTTAATGATTTCATTTGAAAAGACATCTTCTTGCAATCAGTTGTTTTTCATTTTTTTTCCTTATATGATTTCTTTTGATTTTGCCCAGGAGTGTAAAAGTGTAAGTGTGTGGGGGGGGGGTCTAATAATTCATATTTTAGACACCCAATAAGGTCTTGAGATGGGTATTGTAGACTCTATTTTGTAGTTAAGAATCACGTATTAGATAAGATTCAGATTATCGAGCTAAAAACAGGGAAAATACAAATATATGCTAATTTGAGGATTTTAGCTAACAAAAAGAGTAAACTCATTTTACTGGTCAAAACTAGAGTCCCAAATGAAATCATCCCAGCCAAGACCGAAGTTGTCCCGGTCAAATAAAGTCGTCCCAGCTAGACAAGTTCCTCTCCAAGCCAACTTCGACTACGTCTCCACAAGCCGACTCCAGATGCCAAAGTCGTCTCATCTATCCAGATTCATCCTAGCAACAAGACCGACTTCGCTCTAGCGATTTCGAGCACATGGTCATTTAGGAAATAGTTAGTTAGTTCATTAATTCTGTTATTTCAGTTAGTTGTTAGATAGTTAGTCAGTTATTTCTATTAAACCAGTTAGTGTATAGTTAGTTAGTTAGTTGATCAAAACGTGTATAAAAAGAGAGGCATAGCTCGTTCATTGGTGACGCATCAACACATTTCTTTCTTATCAGATTCGATACATACACTCACACATCCATTACTCTCGCTTCCATGATCAGTGTTTCAATGGTGCTTTAGTGATGCTCAATTGATCGAGTGGGCATAGGCGTAGAGGTCGAGCTGAGCAGGTTGCTAGAGAGGACTGACTAGGAGGGGCAGATTTGTTTATCTTCACGACACGCTCTAGAACGTACCGCCTCTCATGTTCTCTGGCTTTCTTCGATTGAACACTGTAGCTCTACCATAACGGTCGTCATGGGAGGTTAAGTTCATAATTCCATGCATCTACATTCCATGTATCAATACACTAGTTATACAATGAAACGAGTTTGCATTTCTCTACTTTTCTATTTGTGATTCCTGTTTATTACTCTATTCTTGCTTGTGTCATGATCATGCATGTGTAAGAATAGATCACATTAGGTTAGGGGCCAGTCGGAGTGGACGAATGTTAGGCGGTTGTCTTAAGAACATAGGTTGGTTTGGAATAACATCCATCACTAAGAACCATAACCGATTGCTTGCTGAACTATAGGATTAATATGCTAAGTATTTTGTTCATTGTTTGCTATCTTTAATTTCGTAGCTCGTAGTTTACTTTCTACCTTTCATTTGCAATGCCAATAAAACCCCCCCTACTTTTACTTTGGTTTCCCACAATTCTACATTCCCAATTTTGTATGATTTTCAGCCTTTTACACTAGACATCACAAGAATAACGTGTCCTTGAGAGATTAGACCTAGGTTGCCCCTATGCTATATAAAACATAGGTAATCTAGTTATTTTTTGATAGTTGAATTGACGACTAAAAACAACTTATCAAAATTCTGATAATTCATATTTGAGACATCCAATAAGGTCTTAAGATGGGTATAGTAGACTCTATTTTGTAGTTAAGAATCACATATTAGCTAAGATTCAGATTTCCAGGCTAAAAACAAGGAAAATACAAATCTATGCTAATTTGACGATTTTAGCTAACAAAAGGGATAAACTCATTTTGCATGTCAAAACTGGAGTCCAAATGAAGTCATTGATAAGTCATATTTTATACACTTCACAAGGGCTTAAGATGTGCATTATTAAGATCATTTAATGATTAAGAGTCCTATCTTAGTTGAGATTCGAATTATGGGCCTAGAAATAGGAAAAATATAAATTTGTGCTAAAATAAGAATTTTAACTAACAAAAGATTGCACTTGTTTTGCAGGCTTGAAGCCGAGAGCATCGCGGTCCAAAAGGACCATCTCGGCCTAGTAGAAGCCGAGAGCATCCCGGCCCAAGTCGACGTCAATGGCCAAAATCACTTCAGCAAGAATACAAATATGATTATGCTAAAATTAGGGAATCTGTAATGCAGATTTGATTATCCTAGAATTAAGGAATCTATAATGCAGATATGATTATGCTAGAATCAAAGGATTTGTAATCTCCTAGGATTGAGAAATCTGTAATCAGTAATTCAAATTTGTAATATGTTAACATCAGGAAAATATGTAATTCAACGATTCTGTAGGATTAGATTTAGATTTAGCCAGCTTGTGTATAAATAAAGCATGCCAGGCCACGACTTCGGTGCGGAAAAATAGTGAAATTCTAGACCTAGCGTCGTCAGCAACTGTAGACATTCCAAGCTAGCACGGTGGTACATGAAGCTTTAGTAAGATGTCTCTCTCGATCGAGGAGGTACAGGACTAGGATTTGGGAAGTTGGAAACTGTTGGAGGTGATCGCTTGGTATAGCTGACGCAGTCCGATGGATGGAAACCTCAACGCTTGGCCATCACTGTTGCAGCACTACTGTTCTTCCATTGGTGATCGTCGTGGAAGGAAGACTCTCTAGAGAACGCTGAATTCCCACCTTTGTATTCAATTCTCTTTTCAATATTATAACTGATTTGTAATTCTGTCTCTTGATTATAATTTTTGCGCTTTAATCTGCTTTTAACTTTGTCGCGATTGCACATTGTTAAGAGTAGATCACATTAGACTAGGGCCAATTGGAACTGGTTTAATAATCTGATTAGGTAGAGAACCTAAAATCAACCAAGTACATACTCCCTGCCAACTGATGAGGTACTGATTGTGTAAATCCTCGATATGGAAATGGACAAACGTTCGACAATTGTCGTAAGAATCTAAGTTGATTTGGAGTATAATTCTACGTAAGAATGGGAACCTGTTGTGTGTTGATTTCTGAATTGATATAGTAGTTAGTATAGATTAGTTTAGCATAGTTTAGTTTACTTTTAGTACTTAGTTTATTTTTCTGCATTTAAACACAAAACCCCCTATTTATTGCTTTTCCAGAAGTCCGAGACCGAGTCAGTCCGACTCCATCGCGTCCATCCGAAATCGAGCATATCCGACTCTGTTGCATCCGAGTCTGCACTTAGCCGAGACCATGTCAGATTCGTCTCTGCCGAGACCAAATCGGATTAGTCTTTGCCGAGAGCAAGCGGCAAAGACGGCATTCTACACTTGACGTTTCTGCATAAAACTTTGATTTCTACACATAGTCACAATTTAACACACTATGTCCTTGAGAGAATCGACCTAGGGTTAGCTATACTATAGTTAGCTTTAGTATTTATTTGAGGCATGTAAGACGACTAAAAAATCGCTTATTAGTCCTCCCAACTGAGACCGAAGTCGTCCTAGCCAATGAAGTCATCTTGACCAGACAAGTTCTTCTCCAAGCTGACTCCGACTCCATCTCCGCATGCCAATTCTGTCACCAGTAGTCAAGTCCAAGCCGTATGCCGACTCCGACTCTAGTAGCCGACTCCAGATGTCGAAGTCATCCCCTCTATTCGGATCCATCCCAGTAGCAAGACTAACTTTGCTCCAATGATTTCGAACACGTGGTCATTTTGGAAATAGTTAGTTAGTTAGTCAGTCTATTATTTCAGTTAGTTGTTAGTTAGTTAGTTAGTTATTTTCGTTAGTTAGTTAGTGTAAACAGTTAGTTAGTTAACCACAACTTGTATAAAAGAGAATAGTTACCTCATTGTTGCAGTTGGACATTCACATTCCCTTCCGATTAGATTCAATACATACACTCACACATCCATTACTTCCACGTTCCATGATCAGTGTTTCACAGTGCTTCATTATGGCGTCTAGTTGATCAAGTGGATGTAGGACCAGGATCTAGGTAGCGGCTGATTGCTAGAGAGGACTGACCAGGTATTCGGCACACTCTGGTGGACTAACCCCTTTGTACCTGGTCATCTCCGATGGAACACTGCAACTTTGCGACAACAATCGTTGTGGGAGGCTGAGTCCATAAGTTCATGTATCCACACTTCATGTATCAATCCGATGGTTATTTAATGAAATGGGTTTGTGTTTCTCTACTTTTCTATTTGTGATTCCTGTTTGTTTCTCTATTCTTGCCTGTGTCACGATCGTGCATGTGTAAGAATAGACTACGTTAGGTTAGGGGCCGAATGGAACCAATCTAACAACTTTATAGGTAATCAATAGAAAACCTACATCAACCATGGGCATAATCCTTGCTAATTTGAGGCCGCGATCGTGTAAACCCTCAGTTGGCAATGGACGAATGTTAGGCAATCATCTTAAGACTTAGGTTGGTTTGGAATCACACGCATTAATAGGAACCGAAACCAGAATCATTTACTTGCTAACTTTGGAATTGGTATGATAACTATTTGTTTGTTCATTGCGTGTTTGCCTTTAATTTCGCAGCTAGTTAGTTTACTTTCTGCTTTTAATTTTCAATGCCAACAAACCCCCCTACTTTTACATTCATTGTTTGAGTCTGCATTTTGCATTTCCGATTCTACATGATTCTCAACCTTTTACACTAGACATCACAAGAATAACATGTCCTTGAGAGATTCGATCTAGGTTGCCCCTATGCCATATAAAACATAGGTAATCTAGTTATTTTTTATAGTTGAATTGATGACTAAAACAACTTATCAAGGGTGTCCTTTGGATGACCCATTTGATTGACACATTTGGACACTAAGTTCTTTAGATGCTCCCTATGGATGCTAGCAACCTTTGGATGATGGAATACCCCTTTTAGGAAATGGACCTCCTTGGCCAGTTGCCTTTGGACAAAGGCTCCTTAGGACGACTTTGGACCCTAGACAAAGCCTAGAAGCCATTTGACTTAGTTGCTGACTTTTTGCACCTTTGGATGCACAACCGTAGGCAAGCTTTACTAGATGGATTCGCGGGATTGACTTATGACTTGTGGCCCAAGGGCCAATCAAGATAGTTTGAATACTTGGTGCGTCTTTTTCTTGTACAAGTAGCTGAACTTACGCACTTTGTATTAGCTTTTGGATCATTTCGAATGATAATTGCTTTTTAGCAATTGAAAGAGTGACTCTCGTTTGTTCTTGGATTAGAATACTTTATTCTCATCAAGTTCTTTACGAGGCTTGTGGTGAATCTCGATTCTCTTATTTGATTCTCCCCTGAAAATTAGTAGTGAGCCATTTCTAAACTCTTTCCATATTTCTATTTCAATTCCTTTCATCCTATCTTTAATTTTCACGATTTACTTACTCTGATAATTCATAAAATCCTAAAATCCTATTCTAATTTCAGTTTCGATCATGGCAATTATGAAGTGTAGAGGATCCAGGTAGAGTCAAGATGGTCCACGAGAGTGATTCCAATCAAGAGCTTTCTGAATCCTAAGTTCTAGAATCTGGATCGTATCATAACCCCATCATGGGTCACCGTCCTATCATATTGCCAAGGCCTACCCAATAGTATGTGATATGAATTGGACCCAAGACATAGGGGATACTCAAGAGGAAATGAGGAACTTAGAGAGCACTGCATTTCAAGGCCCCTTAACAAGGTGTAGATTGAGGAGGCTTCAAGAAGGATTGCAAAAGGAGTTGGGCCTCCTTAGGGGCCAAGGAGGGCCTAATGAGGGACACACTTTGTATACTTTGTTTAGCTTCCAAATTGGCCTTTGTATTTTCATAGTACAATAGGTATATTTTCCATGTATAGCTTGCTCTTAGGACAAATGCCAAAATTAGGACCATTTACTTGCTACCAACTTTCGGTCACTAAAGGCATCACCAAATACATTAGACATTGTTGTGACGAATTGGATTTAGTCCTTATTAGGCTCTTTTGGGCCTAGTCTTAGCTTAGTTTAGGATTATTTTAGTCACTAATTAGGATTAGTGAAGGACTATAAAATCCCAAAATGTAATTAGCCTAAGCATTTTTTAATGAAATTAGATTTGCGCTTAGCACTTTTAAAAGACTTCCTCTCTTCTCTTGTTCTTGAACAAGAACCCTAATTCTCATCGAGCCTCCATGATGCTTGTGGTGAATCTCTACTTCTATTATCTAATTATTAGGAATTAGTGATGAGTCACCTTTTTCCTTATCCATTTTTTCCTTTTCGTCTTCACCCATTTTCGACCACAACATTTAGCCATGGATTTTTGGTTTATGGAGCTTTTTTGTTGATTGTGGATATGTCTTTATCAATATATGAGTGGCTTCCATGGGAACCACATCAAAAACTACCTCATTCTTATAGTTCCTCACAATAAAAGGCAAGGCTACTTGCTTATCTACTGCTAACTCCATTCTTTCACTAAGCAATTATAACTTATAAGGTTTGGGGTAAGCAAAGGTAGGGATAAATAATTTCTCTACTAGCCTAAGACTAGCCACATTAACACTACTACCCACATCTATGATAATAGAAAACAACTTTCCTATCACAAGACACTTAGAGTGAAAGATATTCTATCTTTATGTTTCGGCCTCCTCCATAACTTTGCTGCTTATGAGTCTCCTAACCATGAGAAGATCCCTCTCAAAATGAGAATACTCACTAGAGATGACTCTATCTACTTATAGAGGAAGATTCCTCTTGTGAGCTCTTACTCTCCACCTCCCCATTCTCTCTCAAGACCATGGTTTTTCTATTTGGACATTGGGAAGCTATGTGTCCCTTGCCCAAGCATTTAAAGCACTTGATATTGCTAAACCTAGAAGAACTTGGTCTACGTGGTGCTTTCCCCTCCTTTCGACTAATGAAGGGTTCACTCTCTTTCTTAGGAATATTGTCCTCTCTAGGCCTATCTTTTTCTGTACCCTTCCAACTAGAGTATGGATAGGGTTTTCTAGACACTTGTGTCCTTTTTAATTACAACTCCACCCTAGTAGCCTCCCCAGACTCCACTATTTAGGCTCTCATTAGGTCCTTCTCCATTTCCTTATGATACTTTTTCACACTCTTGGACCCTTCCTATAGTCTTTTAAGCTTATTGTATAGGTCCTTATTGTAATAGGATGGCACAAAACTCTCCCTCATTAGCCTTTTTAATTCGGCCCATGATTCACAAGGCTCCTTCCTCATCCTCCTTATGTCTCCTAGTATTTGATTCCACCACACAAAGGTATAGTCACTAAATTCAAGGGTGACTAGCCTTACCTTCATCCTCTCGTGATAATCAAAATACTCAAAAATTTGATTTACTTTTAACTCCCAATTTAAGTAGGAATCCTCATTTGCAATATCCTAAAAAATGATGGTATTTTGCACTTCTTGCTATCTAACTCTTCTGTCCTAGGCTCCTCTCTAGCCCTTGTTTGCCTCCCATGCCTTTCATGTCTCTCATTTCTTTCATGTCTCTCATTCCTTTGAGACCTAAAGGACAAATTATGCTCACTTATGTGTCCTTCATCATGGCTTCCCTTACTCTCATGCAATGAAGCTTCCTTTTGCCCCTCCTTCTCTCTACTAAGGGATTCAACATTAGCATTGACATTTTAAGTCTCTTTCTTCATTGAATCCAACCCCTCCTTGTCTTTTTTCCCTAGTTTCTCAAACCTCTCCTCCAATCTCATCATATACTTCTTTATTTGCTTGGATTTTGGGGAATAGTTTTCCTAATCCTCACTAGTCTCTCCCATGTTTTTCTCCCTCAAACGCTCACTTGAAACTTCAATTTATTCACTCAAACACTGCACAAAACTGAAAGCAATCTAAGGCAACTACTTCACCACTCCTAAGTGTATAACACTAACAACTCGTGTTTCACACTTTGGGGCTCCTTCTCTAATAAACTTTCTTTCCTTTTCCCACTCAACTTCTCTTTATGGCTTGAGCAACAATCTAACTCTACTAATCAAGATTGAAGCTGCTAGTGAAAGATAAGCAAATCTCTAGTCAGTTCAAGGAAAAGAAAACTTAAAGACAAAACTAGGAATCCAAGAAAAACAAGAAACAAACGCTCAAGAAGGATGCTAAACTCAAAGACAATTGGATGAGTCAATTAAGATGAAAAGAACTAAAATATGCAAGGGAAAAGAAGTCAATATATGTTGTTCAAAGAGTTATACAACATGTAGCTAAATTAAGGGTATGTTGTGTGCATGTTAGGGAAGATGGAAAATAGAATAGTTAAGTAGGGGAATGAATATGAAGAAGTGTTTAATTTCCCTTGTTTTGTTTGAACTATATATAACTTTTCATTCTAAGTTGAGGTGGAAGAATTTACAAAACGGTAGAGTACCTATTGTAGTTACTCCATCTTTGCTTGATCTTTATATTTTTTTATCTTTACCAAACACACTTTAAGTTGGTTATTAGCATTGGTAGCATTTTAAGGTTATTATAACTAGAACCTAGGTGAGCTTTGGCCTTAGATGTGTTTCTAGTCTATTTACACCTTGTTGGCATTAAATCACTATTTTGGTTACAAGCCCATTACTAATCCATAACACTAAGATAAATATATATATATATATATATATATATATATATATATATATATATATATATATAACCATGTTAAATTGTGTACTTGTTTTCTATTCCTTGCTTACCATTCGTACATACACCCTACTTACAACATTACACTGCAAAGATGACATGAATATTATAGAGCATTTGCATTTGATATGTAACTATATGCTTGGAAAAAGGAGAAGAGGTGAGTATCCCCTTGTTTTTAATTATATATTATAAATCACTAATCTCTATTATTGTTTGTATTAGTGAAATCAAATGGACAGTCACCCTAACTGTATGGATTGTGGATGGTGTATACCTATATAAGAATACCAATATTGTCTAAAAATGCTTATATGTTATTCTTTCATTCATGACATCTTCTAACACATTGCATGTTTCTTTGTTCTAGGTCTTAATTTACTTTGTTTTTCTCTTCTGTTGCTATTATTCCTTGTTTAACTTGTATTTTTGCGAATGTGTATTATGTATACCCTAAGGTAGATTGCTTGGTTTTATTTCAGTGTAGGTTGAGCTTAAATTTATTACCTAGTAATGGTTATGTTCCTTATTATTTGTAATTTCTAATCATTTGAATATCTTGTTAGGTGAAGGAACCTGCTCTAAAGTTGCCCTGAAATTGTCTGTCTTGCATGCTACCAATCTAGGCAATTAATGTTCTCAAGTTTGTTTAGTAGTTTTTCTTTTCTTTGCAACACCAAGGGCCATGGAATCTAAGACCAGTAGTAGCTAGACAATATTGGGAAAATGTTTTTCTACTTTCATATATGTAACTGCTGAGTTAATGACAACAAAATAATGCTTGAATATGTAATATGCTAGGTCCATAGTCCTTTTTATTCTGCTACCTTTTGTATTGTGATATACAATCATGTTTGGAAAGTTCATTAATGGATTTGGTGGATTGTTTTTATATAGCTCTCTGTATTGTTTTTGTGGATAGCTTGGATTTTTTTGTGTGTATAGGTTTGAAAAAAAAAATGAGAATGAATTTCAATCCAATGTGTAAAAAAAAATCTAAATAAACGTGTTCTTAAGGACGTGATCTTTATGTATTTGTCGATAGACAACACTTCCTCTAAGACATGTTCTCTATGTACTTGTAGATAGACAACACTCCTAAAAAAGACGTACTTTCTATGTACTTACAAATAGAAAGCACTTTCTCTAATACATGCTCTCTATGTACTTGCATACAACAATTATTCTTATACGACCTGTTCTCCAATGTGATAAACAGTAAGTGCTTGCAAAGCAATTTCTATAAATAGAAAGCATATTCTATAGGAAGCGCTCTCTATGTGATAGAGAGCACTTGTTTACAAAGCTTTTCTCTAAATAATATATAGATTACTTGTAAGTGCTTTCAAATGACAAAAATAAGTATTTTTTATAACAATTTTTGGTGTAGTGTAGCCAAAGCTTTTTTTATTCTAATCTATCGTAACAAGAGACAAATTTATAAAACTTAAGGAAAAACTCCCCAAATATCTAGAAAACATCATGAATCAAATCTAAGTAATTTTATTATAAAATGCAAAATCGGGGAAAGTAACATACACACAAAGCATTGCCGCTGAATTATACAAGCAGCAGTCCCATTAAACAACCAAGAGGGGAGACCAAAGCACCATAAGGGACAGTACCTTACAAGAGAAAGAAAAGTAGGGATGGCTCTTAATTGTTCTATCGTTACAAAGTTCAAACGCCACTATTTTTTGAAATTTGAAACAAACCTCTCGATAGAGAAATAACCACAAAGGAGAAAGAAAATACCACATAAGAGTTGATGTCTCTTAATAGTTTGACATCAATTTGCTGTCACAAATTTGAACATAACAATTTTTTCAAATTAGCCAAACTTTAAGTTACTAACCGACTCTTAATTGCTTAATATATCAATTAAATTTTGAGCACACCTTTCTAATTTCTCCCTGTGTACCTGTCTTTACCTCTACACTACTCAATTTAATCATAGCCTTAGGAAATTCATAATCAAATCTAATCCCCAACAACCCTCTTATATTCCCTGCATAATTTTGCACCACACTTCTTGTAGCAGCGTCTCCCCACAGCCTCTGGTCGGACTCTAGAACCGCATTACCATCACGCACATTTTTGAAGAAACTAACATCAAATTTGGCTGGACTATCTTTGTCCAACGACACCTTTGTCAAGCCATTCCCTTTATTGGGACAAAGTGCTTGAAGTTGGGCTAAGAAAGATTGGTTTATAGTTGGATCCGAATTGCCAGTGGTGGTGAAATTATTTAGGCGGTAACTGAAGAATCTGCATTCTGCTTGGCCTATCGTATGTGCCCCTGCAGACAGACAAGTAACACATTCATACTTTGTTTTTTATGTAGTAGCATAATTATGAATCACACAGACATGTAATAATGTGCGAGAAAGCACACCAACAAGGGTGACAAGGTCGTGGTCGTCCAGGCCTTTGTCAGAAAACTTTTTCCTCTGGACAGAAATAGGGTCAAGTGGAGAAGGCAAATTTGAGGCTTGAGATGATAAAGAAATCCTCCCATCTCTTCTTCCAGTAGGTACTGACCAACTTGGACCATTACTCTGCCATTTATTTAAGCGTTACTTTTATCAACCGAAGCAATAAATCATGAATAAGCCCTTACTACAATACAATATATTATATGTTTGGTCATCTTAACTCCTCACTTAATGATAAATATTTTTAAAATTAGACCCATCAATTAATTAGCCAAAATATTTATTTAAAATTTAATAATTAAATTGTGGTTAGACCTATATTAATAAAATAATAATAATTAAATAATATATAAAATAATATTAAAGAAATGTAACATCATAATTTTATTACACAAAAAACTATAAATAAAACATAATTTTATAAGTTTTTAACCTTCAAAGTATACATAAACGTTTATATTAATTATTAAATATCATAGTACTTAGGTTTAAGTTTCAATAATAGACATCAATATTTATTAATAATAACAAGTTTATATTTAGAATAAAAAAGAAAATGACAAATATTTTAAATTAATTTAAAAAATTAAAATAACGTTGTATTAAATATTTTTTTTATTAATCTCCTATGAACCAATTTTTATTTATTAATTTTTAATTCTTTAATCAGTTTCTTTTTTCAGATTAGTTCTATGATTTATTTAAATAGAATGCTTGACTGATTTATTGGTCCAATCGGTTGATTTGGTCTGATTTTCAAAATATTGATTAATAATTTACTTTAGTCATTGACTTTAAAAATATCATTCATGTTTTTTTTTCTTCTTGAATAAATGAGATAAAAAGAAGACTAATTTTTCAAACTTAAGAATATCAAACTAAAATAGTTAGTGTTCATTAATACTAAGGAATAAAGTAAATGGCATTTTCCAAACTAAAGAAATTAAGTTGAAATTTTAATAAAATTAAGTACTAAAATGACTGACATATATAAGGCACTTAAGTGAGATTTCACAGGATTGAAAGAGAAATGAGGTGTTTATGTTAGTGTGCTTGAGTGTGGGACTAGACATTATATTTAGTACCAAGTCGACAGCATCACGTGCTGCCAATGCTAGTATGTCAGCGCATGAGACAACACCAGGACATGTGGCCTCGAGTTGTGATTTTGCATCCTCAATCACTTCAAAACCTCTTAGACCAGAATTTGGAAACGCATTCCGCTCTGCAGAAGAGCCTTCAATCAAGATTGAACCATCGCAGCCCTGTCGGAAACAATGCAGCACAACTAAATAAACAACCTCTATATCAAAATAAAATATGCAACATGCTAACCATAAAAAGTTATGCAGCACATTATTAGTGGCAAACCTGGACAAAACAATCATGAAAATGAAGCCTGAGCAGGCCAGGAGCAATCGTAGGATCTTTATTAAAGTAAGATTCAACAGTGGACCGAACCGTGGCCTCTGCGTTTGGGCATGAAGAGGAATAAAACCTGGTTTGGAGTTGGGCTTGTACCGTCAAAATCGTCATGAAAATCGTTAATGAACCCAACCGTATGTCTTCCATTTGGTACTAATAGTTCAATACAAGTAAAGGCTTAACTTGAAACTTGGTGTTTGATGGTTCAGTTTCCCTTGATAGCAAGCATTTGCTTCACTGCTTGTTTCTTATATAAGGGTGTTCTAAGTGGATCTTCCACCAGACATTGTTAATTAAGCTTTTTTAAATTTATTTTATGCTGCCAATTTTATCAAGGTTGTGGTCCTTTTGAGTGGAGATATATGGAAAGATAAAAAGATGATTTGTCATTTAAAATTTTCTGACGCTCATATTGGATAATGGACGGTGGATTTCATAGTGGAGAGATCTCCATCACTTTCTGCCTTCTGATCTTTGATACTTCTGATTTATTCCTCAAGGCGTCTCTGCTTTCTCTATTCAATTATGTTCCCTGTAACGCTCGTATTTTGCTTTTTTTGAGTACTTGTTTTCATTGAGGTCAGATTAGCTGATTTTGTCAATGTAGTTGGATTAAAAATCCAGAGGATTTCTTTTTTCGGGATTTTTTTTATTTGTTTTGTAAACTGTACCTATTAAAGATGATTATGAAGCAGATTGTAACTATGCATTCCACAATTGTTCATTAATGTAAAATCTCTAGTGATGGATGAATCGATGATATAAAAACAAAAATTAAAACTATGTAATATCAGTACTGTTGCAGAATGGCACTACAATTTCTTTGCCTAGTGCGTTCCATCCTGTCAGATAATATATATACGAATTAACAGAACAAAATAATGGCCATAAATTATGCAATTCTCCATAAAACAACATATTTTATACTTTGATTGATTTTGGTACAGTCAGATACCATTTTGGTGGTGTTAAAAGTATTACAGTTCTATGTGTTTTCGTTTGTACAGCAATATTCACATGCCTAAAAACAGGGGGAAAAAATGCAACGCGCGGATTTCATTTCAAGAATGTCCTTTTGGCAGAAGTCCACTAATAATTTTTTACGAGAATGTCAGGTACATATGGGCCACATAAGGGAAATGGCCAGCACAATATAAGCACTTTTGTTAAAAAAAAGTCCTCCAGAATTTATATTACTAGCACGTGAATAGTTTTTTTAACAGAAATATTATCCATTATTTTATTAGATATCAATAATTTTCTTATACAATCATTTCAAGACTTAAAATGAAGAAATATGCTCTTTAATTACAATTTTAATGCTAAAATGTTTACCCTTGTTAAATACACTTACACATTTATTAAGTTTTATTTAAGGAAAATTCTAGTTTTTACGAAACAATAGACGAAAACTATGGCACAAATTGGCGTGGCTTATTTCTGTTTAATTCATTAATTTTTTTTCGAGATATTTAATTTGTTAATTAGCCAATAAAAAGCCTTCCCTTTTTAATTCGTGAAATCCCATGCCTAAGGTTTTCGTACAATTAAGCACTACTGCTTATTTAATATCATGGTAAGGTATAAATTAGAGGAAATTTTAATACATGAGAGTAATTTAATACGAATATCTTTCTACGAAAAATGACGAATTCTTATTTGACCACACCATACACATACAGTATGAGTGAAAGTTCAAAATTGGTTTCCAATCAAATCTCTTCTCGCAAAATTCGTATAAATCAGCTGGAAAGACCAGCTGATTGACTTGGACAAGGACATCCTCTAGAACACCCAGGGGTTGGACAAAGCTTCTATTTGCAAGTTGGATTGGCATCCCTGTAGGCTCTAGATCACCAAAGTTCAGGGCTTTGTAGATTGATATTGGCATGATATTAATTGAGGCTCCCAAATCCAGCATGGCATCAGCAAAGATACATTCGCCAATGGTGCATGGGACTGAAAAGATTCCGGGATCTCTGCATTTCTTTGGTAAGACTTGCGCACCTATAGTGAATTCTTCATTTTTGGCCAATGATGAGTCATAAATCATACATCGTAGGTGGACCCAAGAGAGTGTTAATAAGCAACTCACGTACTTAAAAGATGACTATTAGCCAAGATTCAAATTAGGAACCAGAAAGCAAAGGAAATACAATTCGGTGTTAAAAGATATTAGCTAACTATTCTTTTATTGCAGGTCCAACGAAGTCTCTCAGCCATCCAAAGAAGGCCCAATCAAGATCATCCTTGACCTATTAACTCTATTTTGACCAGGCCAAGACTCAGCCCAGAGAACAAGAGCGGCTAGTAAATAGAGCGGCCTTATAAGGAGCGAAGCCCAAGCGGCATTCCACGTCAACCATTCAGAGGCCACCTCAGCTCCAATTCAGCAGCCATGCCACCTTGGAAGTAACTTGCAGCGCAAGCCATGACAAGGGTAGAATAGGGATTTCATTTTGTAAATTTGTTAGGGACGTTAGCTTTCGCGCCTTGTATATATAGGAGAAACTATGAACAAATCAGGGTCTTTGGCATTCATAATTTCCCACTCACATTAATTCCCAATTTCTCTCGCTCTCGTCTCTTCCATTCACGGTGGTGCACGGTGCTGTCACTGGTGCTTCTCTCGATTGAGGAAGTGCAGGTTAGGAACCGAGAAGCCAAAGGTTACCAGAGGGGACTGATTGGTTTACCAACGCACTCTGGTGGACTTGATCCTCAGCATCCTAGCTAATGGAGGTGGACCATCACCGTCAACCATGACGATCGTCGTGGAAGATGGAGTCACCGAATCCAGGCCCTATGTTTGTATTTCGTTTCCAATAATATAAGTGTTTTTTGAATTCTGATCTCTGTTGCATTCCTCTCCTTTAATTCAAAATTTAATTGGCGATTGCAATTGAACTGTGAACAATGTTAAGCTAAGCCAATCGGAACTGGTTTAACTAATACAATAGGTAATCAACTAGAGAATCTAATTGAGAACCTAAAATCAACTTGAACTTAATCCCTACCGATTGATGAGGTAGTGATTGTGTAAATCCTCGGGATGGCAATGGACAAACCTTTGGCGATTGTCATAAGAATACCAAGGGCTGATATGGACTGTGAACTAGAGTGACTAAACCAGAAAGACCTTGATTATTGGGATTGAACATGAACACAGTAATATGAGTAGTTTAGTATAATTGCAATAACATTCGTAGTTTGATTTCTATCTTTATTTCACCTGCATTTCAATCCCCCTGTTTACTGCTTTTAAGTCCGAGACAGAGATAGTCCGTCTATGTAGCGTCTATCTACACTTAGCCGAAACCAAGTCAGATAGATCTCTGCCGAGGTCATCTCGACTTAGTTTCTGCCAAGAGCGACTTGGCCATCACCGAGACGAGTCAGTACTCTACACCTCAGATTCTACATCATTTCACTTCACACTAAATCACAATTGAGCACACTGTGTCCTTGACAAAAATCGACCAAGGGTTGACTATACTATAGTTAGCTTTAGTTATTTGATGCGCGTTGAGACGACTAAAATGAGCTTATCAGTCAACGCCGACACTATACCTCCTGCTTCCACACTCCTTTTCATCTTCTTCCTCTTATGTACACACAATTCCTTGAGGAATTTTGCATACTTAGGAATCTACTTGATGGCGTCAAGAAGTGGGATGTTGATTTCCACCTTGCGGAACATCTTCAGCAACTCTTCATCCGATTCAAGCTTCCTTGCCAAGATGGTCCGAGTTGGAAATGGCGTTGGGATACTTTTCTCTAGCCGAGACTGCGAGTTGGCATTCGATTCGGAGTTGGCTTTGGCTAATCTCGGCAACTGCTATGCTGGTTGAGATAGTTCTTTTCCACTTCTCAATGTAACTGCACTTGAGTTCCCTCTCAGATTCGAAATTGTTTGAGAAGGAAGGTTGCTGGATCCAGCCAACTGTAATTGGCTCATAGTGTTGGCTAACTGTCCTATCTGCATCTTGAGGTCTTGGATAGTGGCGGTCATATTCTGCTAGAACTGGATGTTGCTGGAGCTCACAAATTGTTGGAACTCCAAGTTGCTAGTGGCTAGCTGCTTCATCAGGTCCTCTAGAGATGGAGAATTGCCTTGTGGTGGCATTCTCTGTTACTGCTACTGCTGGAAAGATGGTGCTTGATACTACGGAGTCGGCTGTTGATAACCTGCTTGCCTCTGATGCACATTCGGTATGGACCCGAATTGTTGAGCTGCATAGGACCCTTGATTCGATCTTGGCCGAAATAGTTGTCTTCCATACTACTGATTATCAAGTGGCCAACTCTGATACGGCTGCTTCCCGTACTGATATGCACCTATTGCTCCAACACTCTCTGACTCGTCCGACTCGGTTTCTTGAAGTGTAGGGCATATATCCGTGGGGTGCTCCACGAAAGTACAAATGCCACATGCTTTTGCTGCCAAGGTGGGTTGATGTTGTCCAACAACAAGTTGTCTTACCAACGACGTCAACTTAGTCAGCTAATTTTCCAACCTCTGATTGGAAGCTGCACCGATTTCACTCACCAGTTGGGATGGACTCGGCCCTCTAACTCTAAATTGTTGCGTGTTGCTTGCCATGTTGGAGATCAAGTGCCTTGCTGTTGTTGGTGTCTTGTCCATCAATGCTCCTCCGCTGGCTACATCAATCATGCTTTTGTCCATCATTAAGAGTCCCTCGTACAAGTACTGGATCAGCAGTTGTTTGCTGATCTGATGGTGTGGACAGGTGGCATAGAGCTTGTTGAATCTCTCCCAATATTCATGTAGAGTCTCTCCTGCATGTTGCCTGATCCCACATATTTCTTTCCGGATGGACGCTGTTCTGGATGCTAGAAAGAACTTCTCCAGAAAGATGCGCTTCATATCTCCCCAGGTGTTGAAAAGTGTTGGTTGAAGTTACAACCAATCCTTTGCAGCTCCATCAAGGGAGAATGGGAATGCCTTCATCTTGATATAGTCTTCCGGGATCCCCTACGGTCTCATTGTGGAATAGACCACGTGAAATTCTTTCAAGTGCTTGTGGGAGTCTTCTCCTGCAAGACCATGAAATTTTGGCAGCAAATGAATAAGACCATATTTTAATTCATATGTTTGAGCTAGCTCCAACTGTGGATATTGGATGCACCAAGGTTGATACACCACATTTGGTGTAGCCAACTCCTTTAAGGTTCTGTCATTGTTCTCCATCTGCTCCAACTCTGCAAAATTGTTAATGCTACTGTACTCAACAGAATCAGAATTGTTAGTGACAGGACTACTATTGTCAGAACTAGAAACAGAATTAGAACTACCACATACTACTATGTTCCTAGTTTTTCTTAACCCACGTAAAGTTATTTCTATCTCAAGATCTAAAGCATACAAGGGGTTAGTGCTACTCCTAGTTATGCATCATAAAATCATGCAGAAAAATTAGAGTTAGCGTTATAGTTAAAAGAACAGAAGATTGGTAATTATCAAAATGTAAGGAAGATGTAGTAAAGAAAATGAATATTGTATTACAACTAAGTGTTTTTGTTTTTTTTCTTTAGCAGTGAAACTCACGCAAAACTAACACATATTCAGCATGCTATTTTATTATAGGATCCAAATCAAAACAGACAGATTTCAAAACTGACTCTATGACTCGACTGACACAGCAACTACAGACTCGGGATTCGGCTATTACTCAAGTTTGGCACACAAAGACACAAAAGAACTTTGTCCTAGGCAACAACGCCAATTTGATAAGAGTGTTTTTAGTTGTATTCCGTTTATCAGATAAACTAAAGCTAACTATAGTATAGTCAACCCTAGGTCGAATTCTCTCAAGGACACGGTGTGCTCAATTATGATTTTATGTGAAAATTGAAGTAAATCGAAACTCTTGAGTGTAGAGTGCCGACTCGCTCTCGGTAGGGACTGGTCCGATATGGACTCGGCAAAGCCTTATCCGACACGGTCTCGGCTAAGTGCAATAGACGCTACAGAGTCGGACTGACTCTGTCTCAAACTGAAAAATAGGAAATAGGGGGATTTGAATATGAGTAAGGTAAAATGAAATTAAGCTAAAATGCGAATGCAACTAAACTAACTACTCTACTGCTACTTCTATTACTGTATTCGTATTTCGGTCCAAGAATCAAGTCCATTCTGGTTCAGTCACTCAGTCCACAGTCCTTATCACCCTTTAATGTTCTTGTGATGATCGTCAAACATTCGTCCATTGCCATACCGAGGATTTACACAATCACTACCTCATCAATTAGTAGGGATTAAGTCCAGAGTTGATTTTAGGTTCTCAATTAGGTTCTTTAGTTGATTACCTACTGAATTAATTAAACCAATTCTGATCGGCTTAGCTTAACATTGTTCACATTACCTTGTGCAATTGTGACGCAGCAAGTGAATTAGATTTCAGAAATGTAATAGAGACAAGAAATCAGAAAACACTTATATTATTGGAAACAAAATACAAACATAGGGCCTGGATTCGGTGATTCCATCTTCCACGACGATTGCCATGGTCGACAGCGATAGTTCACCTCCACTAGCTAGGATGTTGAGGATCAAGTCCACCAAAGTGCGTTGATAATCCAATTGGTCCCCTCTAGCAACCTTCGGCTTTTTAGTTCCTAACCTGCACTTCCTCAATCGAGAGAAACGCCAATGATAGCACCGTGCACCACCGTGAACGTAGAAGATTAGAGCGAGAGAATGGAAACAATGGAAGCGGGAAAATATGAATTCCAAGAGCCCCGAAAAAGTGCACAGTTCCTCCTGTATATACAAGAGCTGGCTTTGCTAAAACGCGCTAACTACGAAGCCTAATAGAATTACAAATTGGATTCCTAATCTACCCTTGCGTAACTTGCGCTGCAAGCTTCTCCAAGAATGACGTGGCAGCTGAGCTGGAGTTGAGGTGGATACACCTTTGGGCCATTCCTTATTGGGCTGTTGGACCGAGAGGCCTGGCTTGGCCGAGATGGAGTTGGTCTGGCCGAGACGACTTCATCTCGGCAAAGTCTTCTTGTGATGGGCCAAGATTGTCTCGGTTGGACCTCTTATGATGGGTTGAGATCATCTTGGCTAAACTTGCAAGAAAAGAAGAACAAGTCTTTTATTAGCTAAGATCCTCGAATTAGCACATATTTATATTTTCTCTATTTTTAGGTTCATAATATGAATCTTAGCTAATAATCAATTCCTAGGCACCAAATGATCTCTAAAACACTCATCTTAGGGTCCTGTAAGGTGTATAAAATACGACTCATCACTGATCCTGCAAGAAAGAGGAATGAGTCTTTTATTAGCCAAGATTCTCAAATTAGCACAGATTTATGATTTCTCTATTTTTAGGTCCATAATATGAATCTCATCTAAAACTCCATTCTTAGACCTTAGTTGATCCCAAAAGCACCTATCTTTGGTCCCTATAGGGTGAACAAAATATGACTTATCATAGCGCAAGAAGGATCATTTAGGGGGTAGAATGGTCAATTCAACACTTGTAAATCAGTTAGGAATTTGTTAGGATTAGACGTGCGTTGCAAGGAACCCACTATTGTATATATAGGGACCTAGTGCATGATTTAATGGGTTATTGAATTCAAACTTTATCCATACTCATTTACGTCCATCTTCTCGCTCTCGCTCCCATTTTCACGGTGGTGCATAGTACCTTAGTGGAATCTCTCTCGATTGAGGAGGTGCAGGCTAGGAACTGGGAAGCCGAAGGTTATTAGAGGTGATCGCTCGGTATAGCCAAAGCACTCTGGTGGAATAGATCCTTAGCGTTCGAGTCAATGTTGGTGAACCATCATCGTTCTTCCATGGCGATTATTATGGAAGGCGAAACCCATGAATTCATTCCGTGTAGCAATACTCTATTTCAATAATATGTTGGTTTGCATTTCTTACTTCTTGATTATGAATCCTATTCTAATTTGCTTTACTGTGTTGTGATTGTGCATTGTTAAAACGGATCAACGTTAGACTAGGCCAATTGGAACTGGTTTAACAACTTGATTAGGTAATTGATTATGGACCTAAAATCAACCACGTGCTTACTCCCTGCCAACTGATGAGGTAGAGATTGTGTAAATCCTTGATATGGAAACGGGCGAACGTTCAACGATTGTTGTAAGATCTTTAGGTTGATTTGGAAGCATAATCTTGAACTAAGGACCAAGAACCGATTGCTTATTAAACTCTGTGTTGATACAGTAGTTAATTTGTATAGTTTATGTTGTATTTATTTTCATACTTAGTTTACTTTTTGTCTTTACATTTTTGCAGAACAAAACCCCCTTATTTCATGCATTTCAATCCGAGACCATGTCTAGTCCGACTCCATCACGTTTGTTTGTGTCCAAACCTGCCTCTACCGAGACCGGATTAGATCAGTCTTTGACAAGAGCAAGTTGGCATTCTATACACGACGTTTTCTACATTAGCTCTGATTTCCACATTAAGCCATAATAGAACACATTGTATCCTTGAGAGATTCGACCTAGGGTTACACTATGCTATAGTTAGCCTTAGTTTTATTTGATGCGCGTAAGACGACTAAAAAAACATAGTTATCAAACATCAAGAGGAACCTTGAAGTCGTATTCTATTTTTTTTACTCACGAGGTAAGAGAGAAAGTGAAATTATCTCACTATTTGGATTTTCTTTAAGTAAGACAAGTAGAGTGGTCATCCCTAGAACCTTGGGTTTGCATGTTTTGGGTTGCCTCTAAAGAGGGATTAAACTCCTAAATTAGTATGGCATCTTTGTGTATGATTTTTTGTTGGTGTTGACGTGATAATCAGTTGTTGATTGGTGAATTTCATGTCTGACTTGAATTCTAGGTTTATCTTATTGAGATTATGCAAATTTGGGGATTTCTTGTGTATGGGTGTAACTGGTGTGTTTTAATTGTTTTGGTGTTGCTTTGAGTACATTTTTATGTGCTAAATTCATATCTATCAAGAAGAAATAGAAAGCCATTAGTTCCCCTTTGATTTGGTTGAGTTTTCAACAGAATCTCAAAATTGCAACCTGTTATTCGTGGCCACTCGTTGGACAAGAAACATAAATAAAAGGATTTCTCAAGTGTTAGGCCAATTCGTTAGGCGAGTGCAACACTTATTGGGTGAATACAAGCTCTAGAGCTCTTTATGGCACCACTCGTTGGGCAAGTATGGAGGCTCGTCGAGCAAAATGTGTAACAAAGAGTTAGAACTCTTTGTTAAGTGATTCGTTGGGCAAGATGGTGAGGTCCAAAGGGTTGAAACCATTTGTAACCTATGATAAGCTAACGATTAGTTGTTATTTTCTCTATCAAGATACTAGTTTTTCCTAAGCTAAAGTAGGACAAGGTCAACCTAGGTCATTCTTCTCAAGGACATGTGGCTCTTGTATTTTCTAGGGTACAAGGCTGAGATATATGCAAAGCAAAATATGTAGAGTGTGGACTTGACAATGAAAGGTAAATTGGGGGGTTTTTGACAGAAAAGTAAAGTACTGAAAAGTAAATGTGCATAAATGCAAATTGCAGGAAAGTAAAAAACTAAGGCTACAAGGGTAAAGGTAAACTATTTCTACTAAAATGTATATTTAACATACCGAATACAATGGGACTCAATGAATGGTTTTGCTTCGGATTCCTAGTATTCATGTGATTCCTCACCAACCCACTTTCCTACGACAACCGTTGAACATTTGTCCATTGCCAACTGAGGGCTTACACAATCCAAGGCCTCAAGATGATAGGGATTACGCACTTAGTTGATGTAGATTATCTAATGATTACCTATAATCTTGCCTAGGTAGTTTCCAGCTAGACCCTAATCTAGGCGTGATCTATTCTTATCATGTACAATCATAACACAACAAGAACAAATTAACTACAAGAATTACACACACAAAAGCAAAGAGAAACATAGTCATTTATTGATTAACAAAGTACCGATACATGTAGTCAATTTATGGAAGAAGAGGATGATCAGCGTAGGACCCTAAATCCATTTGGCTTAATAGGCAAGCCACAAAAACCTCAAGCCCAAAGAAGATTCACGCCTAAGAGGGCCAAGAAGAGACCCATTAGGAAAGTTAGTCGATTCAGCCACACTTGAGAAGAAGAACACAACATACTCAACGATAGTTAGCAGGGCAAAGCTGGTAAGGGCATATACGACCCGGCTCATGACTCGGACGAAGCCCAAGAGGACCAGTCTCCACCCCTTGCTGTAAGGCAGATGTAGAAAAGGGACCCAAATAATCAGGGACTTGAAGTGGCAACGACCCCACCTCACGATGATGAGAGTTGACCAACTTAGCAGAATCAAATAGAATCTGCCACCTCAACGCGATGGTAACAACCTCACCAAAATCAAAGCAATCTGAGTCGCATGATCTTCTAGAAAGAAAAGAGGGGCTACCAATAAAGCCACTCTAGCAAACCAGGGGATCAAGCACAAGCGTATCAACTTGGGGATCACCAAGACTAACGAACTAGACCAAGAGGCTAGAGCAGCTCCCCGTGGCAAGATCATACGCGCTTTGATTACCCTCTCAAAGGCTATAAAAGGCCTCAACGCAAAGAGCTCAGGGCCAAGAATCGAAGACTAGTGGAGAGGAGCGGAATCGCTGAGGAATTGCTGCGAAACTGCAACTCAAATTCTGAAAAGATCAGCTACAAACTTACGCAGAGATTAGCTCTATAGATCCCTGGTAAGCTTCTTGGCCAAAACTTCAATCAAGCCATAAACATTCTCTCTAGGCACACTTCAGAGGGCAAATACGTAATTCGTCACACGAGTTGGGCTCCCCCTCTCACTAAACTTAAAACTTCCCCGAGTCCATATGATTCCAATACTAGCACATAACCCATTTCAATGGTGAATTGAGTCCATCTCGCCTGCATCTCAAGGTTTGTAATACTCTAGATGGCTGGCAAGCCATCTTAGTTTTATTTTAGAATCCACCACATTTTCACCCCAGCATCCACCACACTTCGGATGGCAGGCAAGTCGTCTCAACATCGAACTGAAGCACAAACATTTTAGGTGGCAGGCTCATAGCTTGCCCCAACTTAAAGCTGAGTCGGTCTCAGCCACCCCGACCTAGCACTCCGTACACCTCATCTGACCCCGAGTCAGTGGGCACACGTTCGTGTCGACCCAGCATGCATGTACACGAACACTCAGTCCAACACCGAGACGAGATGCCTAGTGGATGGTTTCGACCTCACCCTCAAACAGCGAAGGCTGAGTGCCCAACGGAAAGCTCGATCCTCGTATCCTCGACCCCGATGGACGCCTAAGGGAAAGTCCAACCACACTGAGACCACACCCTACATGCACAACACTGTTCATGTTCCGAGGTAAGGATGGCTAAGGGAAAGTCTGACTCTGTCACTTACCGCACGCATCTCTCCAGAACTACGTCGGCTTCGATTCTCCCGACTCGGAGGTACGTAGGAGCGAGGGGCCTACCCTTGTCAAGTCGATCATCCCACCAAAACCTATGCCTATGTCATCTGCCACTATAGTAGAGGTTACATAGCATGCAATTCATGGGGTAACTACTAGATGGTAGGCAGATGGGATGATACGTCACTCTCATGCGTATATGACTCCTTACCTAAACTCTCTATTTCGAGACCGTGCCTTATCTGCCCTAGGTTTCTAGTGTACCATCAAACACTGGTGGCGACTCCAATCTGAGTCATTTTGGTCTGAGCCAGCCCTCTTGGGGGATGGCTCAACCGTTGTTGACTCATTGCACTGAGTCCCCGAGGATTCCTGACATCTCCTTAGACTGTGGTTCCACGCTCATTTCAACCTCCTTGTCATCATTCCTCTAAATTTGCGCCAACATGACTTAGGTTGCATTAGATGGCGATTCCATTGGGGGAGTAAACGCGACGTGCGAGCCGAGGCCTGGCAAAATGAATGGTATGTTATGTAACCTCTACTTTGGTTTCGCTCTCTTAATTTTTCGTGCTTCTTCTATTTTGTACCGTGTTTTGCCATTTGGGGAAACTTGGACAGGGGAATAAAAGTAACTGACACTTGCCACTGAGCCAAATTTTGATATGGTCCTATTCTCGAGCTTGTGTGATAAGAAAAGCGATGGGCGTGTAATGACCCCCCTCCCCCCCTTTGAGTTTATCTCTAGACGGGCGGTCATGATAGCCCAGCCAGAGCGTGATCTTTTAGGGCATGTCCATACTCTGGGATTCATTCCCGTCTATGGAAGGTGCCCAAAAAAGATCTTAAGTTCTGGTGGCCAAAGGTGAGGTGTTTAAAGCCACGAGCGGATCCCATAATTGCCCTAGAACCCTCAGGAACAGCCACAACCCCTTAGGAGGACAAGAACTCCTTTGCACCAAGTTAGCCAATTCACCAGCATCGATAATCGAGCCTTCCCGTTCGAATACCTTCAAGGAGTCAAAAGCATATTGCATACATAAGTACGTAACATAAAATAAAAAGGGAGAGGCAGTATGACATGCATAACACGAGCATACCTGACAGTGAGAATTCGCAGGTACATGGCCACAAAGACTAGCTATGGGATTTAGATTATTGGAACCTGCGAGAATTGGCCTTTTGCCCTCCGAAAGATCTTTGTAAATAATAATAGTCGCTTTCCAGCTCTCACGTGTTTGCATAACTCGCCAAGTACAACGTGGCATGCATGGCCCCCGATTTCTGTTCTTCTACATGCACGGCATAACATTAGCACATAACATACATTACATGATCATGTCTAACGAACACACGTTGCGATCCCAGAAAGGTTAAACTGTCCGCATACACGATGTGCTCTAAATCTAAGGCTATGGAAATCAAAATTGAGGCACTCGAATTACAGAATAGGACCTGAAAGGGGAGGTAAGCCAATTGAAAGAATAGGTGGCTCAAATGTTCCAGATCCTCTCACAGACTAATGCCGCCATCACAACCATGGCTAATCACGGCAATACTGGGCACGCCTAAGCCGACAACACCGCTGACCCTCTGCCCCATGCAGTAAGGGACTCGCCATATGGAATGCCATATGAGTGGAACGCCGAAACCCCCACTAATGAGGAACAAGAACAACCGAGGACCAAGGCCCAATGTCAAGCCTCACGAACTACTCTACCCCTCGTGGTCCACAGAAAACACCTCCGGTCGAGGACAAGTGGCAGTCCCTAGAGGAACGACTCTATGCCGTAGAGGGTGGAAACCTGTTCGAGCTAGAGGCTGTGGATCTCTGCCTCATTCCAGATGTGGATCATCTGGCTGATTTTAAGACCCCGAAATTCGACAAGTACAAAGGAAGTTCCTACCCCAAGGTTCACCTGGCTATTTATTATAGAAAGATGGCAGCCTACATATACGACGATAAGATCCTCATCCACTGTTTCTAGGATAGCCTGACGAGAGCAACCCTCAACTGGTATGTCAGCTTAGAGCGGGGGCACGTCAAAAATCGGAGGGACTTGGCGGAAGCCTTCTTGAAACAATATAAATACAATGAGGATATGGCACCGGATCACTCCCAGCTCCAAAACATGGTCAAGAAGGAACAAAAAGGCTTCAAGGAGTACGCGGAGAGATGGCGCGAATTGGCAATGCAGGTTCAACCACCAATAACTAAAAGGGAAATGGCCACCATGTTCATAGACACCCTTCCATCCCCATATTACGACAAAGTGGTGGGATGTGTCGCCTCCAACTTCGTGGACCTCGTGCTGGTGGGCGAGAGAATAGAGCTGGGCATCAGACGTGGTAAGCTCGCTCAAGCAACGTGGTTCTAATAGAGCCTGTCCTCCCACAAGGGAAAGGAACCACTCCCTCATATCCAACCCAATTTCATGTCGAGACCAGGTCTATGGCTGCCCAAGCTAGCTCGCCGCCAATGCCATATGTCCCTCCTTATCAGCCACGAGCCGATGTAGGAGTAGCCGTCACTCTAGGGTCAGCACAACAAGGCGCAAGAAGACCACCCAGAACACTGACTCTGATTCCTATGACCTACACAGAAATGCTCCCTCAATTGCTAGAGTAGAAGCTCATGGAGGCACTACCCCTCAAGCCTCTAGTTCCCCCGTATCCGAGAAGCTACGACCCCAATGCCAGGTGTGACTACCATGGTGGGGCTATAGGCTATACCACCAAAAGATGTTGGAGCCTGAAACACAAGGTCCAAGATCTTTTAGATGGTAGTTTGCTCAGTTTCCAAGATCAAAGGCCGAACGTGCAAAATAACCCTCTCATGGCCCACAGAAGCGTGGTTGTCAACGCGATAAGCCATGAAAACAGGGAGAGGGCAAAGAGCCCCAACAGACGGGGAGGGAGCTTGACGGCTCGATCAAGGTGGTAGCGCTACAAGAAAATTTGGGACGATCCAGACTCGGCTATACGGGGCTTGTAAAGAAGAAAAGACCAGGGCAGAAAACCTAGGGTACGTAGTAGAACCTCTAATGGGGGCATCATACCCCTAGGTCAAATCGCAATGACAAAGAATCAACACTCTAAGCCGACAGAATGAGTACATGGTGGCCTAGGAGTTGAACAGTCAGACAAACAGAGCGTTACCCAACTCGGTCTCCCAACAAAAGTAAATCAAATAAGTACATGTATATAGGACCCTAAGCCACCTTCAAACAATTTAATAAAATATGCAGTATACTTTCCATTGATTTTATCCTTCATTCTTGCATTTCAAAAGTTATCCAATTCAGCCTGAAGCTTTTTTTTCTTGCTTCCCAAACGTTGTAAAATTGAGTAGCCTAGATTTAGAAACTACCCGTTGAATTGATAATGCAACCCTCGCACCCGACAAAGTTAGCAAATCCAATCAATAAGATGGTGGGGAAATCCTAGAGGAAGAAGTTTTGATTGAACTCAAAAGAGTGATAGAACAGGGAAGACTCTAGTCCGATAACCATCAAAAAGGGAGGCAGCCCTGATATCACACAAGGGGCAACCAAGAACTGCAAGAGAGCCTTAAGAATGTTAGCAGCTGGTTTCACCTGGAATGAGCCAGTCCTCCACAAGAAGAAGTGCGGGCTTAACACTACTCCGTGGCATAGACACCCCGAGGGCAATAAAAATGGAAAAAACAAAAAACAAAATGAACAAAAAAAACAACAAAAAGAAAGGGAGACACAAGAAGCAAAAGAAAAAGAAATGAAAAAGGAAAAATGAAAATCAACAAAAAGCAAAGAACGAGAAATCAAAAACACCCTCGATAAAAAGGTGAAGACCCGCCCATGCAAGGGAAGACACTTGATACCTAGAAAAATTGGGCCCAATGCCAAGGACTTGAGACAGAACTAGGCTCCAAACTGTGAAAAAATCTTATGTATCTTCTCTGTAAGAGCCTCAATATTAACCAACCTGGTCAAACTGTTCTATCCCTGAGACTTCAATTGAGAAAGAATCCAAAGGTCAACCCTAAGTCTCCAGGACGGAGGAGTTAGCACCGCCGACGCGAGGGCAACCGTTATCAACCCCTAGCGAAAGGCATTAGGCCGAAAGCTGGTTCTGACCTGTATTCTACCCCATGGGTATCAATCCCCTGCAAAAGGCATTAGGCCAGAAGCTGGTACTCTACTCCATGCGATCCCTAAGGAGAGATCCATACTCGTGAACTCTCCCATCAACAAAATTTTCTCACAACATATTCTATTAAGTAGAGGGAAGACTAAGACATAACATATTCTCACAAAATTTTCTAACTAACTGACTAACTAACTCCTTAACTACCAACTAACTTCCCAATGATTTCATGCTCGAAAGTGTCACTAAAAACGGGTTAGGCTAGAATATACAAGACAAAGCCCAATTAGAGTGGGTGCAAAGGCACTAACTGCAGGTTCATATTTGATACTACAAATGGTCGAACAGGGTTGAGCCCTAAATAAAGAAGTTATAGATCTTTGTTATAGCTTTCTAGGGCTATCAAGATTGTCCAATTTAGAGGTCTTTAGCTCTAGATATGGCTTGCATAAGATAGCAACCTCATAATGAAAACTATGTCCAAAAATAAGCAAATATTAGCAACTACCCTCAATTAAGTTCAATGAACCACGACTCAACCAATGTGTTAATGTTAACCAGAAAATAATGTCAAATGTCCAGCATAAGTCACTATTAAGTGCATAAAAAATGCTCTATCAATGAGGCAAGTGAGTGCTTGAAGTGTGTGAAGTTTATTAATGGCTTGCACCTTGAGATTAAGCAAGATAATAATTACCAAAAGATTTGCCAATTCCCTATTTTGGTGAGTAGGTGTAGGATCTACGATGAAGACAACAAAGTTATGGTTTCACACCATAAGGGTGGTGTGGGGCTTACAAAGGGGAACCGTTTGGAGGTTAGAGTAGGAGTTATCCTTACTCGGCTCCATCCTTTGGGGAATGGAGATAACCATCAAGGTGGTTAGAGGCTTGCATAGTCATCTAGAGCTACTAGTGGAGGATCTGTTTTTGTCAATTATAATTGGTGTATAAAGTGTAGTCATCTTGGTCACCTTGCAAGCAAGTGTACAAATAAGGAGGTGACTTGCTTTAGTTGTGGTAAGTAAGGTCACATCGCGAGGAACTGTACATTTTCAAAGAAATAGTCTCCTAGTGTTGGAAAGAGTGATCAAAGCAATCATTTCAAGACTACTAGGAAAGTCTTTGCTCTTAGTGGTGCTAAGGCCTCCGAGCCTAAGAACTTGGTAAAAGGTACATGCTTCATAAAACTCTTATCCTTTTGTTGTACTCTTCGATTGAGAAGAAACTCATTCGTTCATATCACATGATTATGTGTCTAAATTTGAATTGCTTGTATCTCCTTTAAAGTATAAGCTTGTTGTTAAAACCCCTGCAAACGATTCTATTGTCACTTAAAATGTTTGTTTGGAGTGTCCTTTAAGTATGTTCGATAGGGATTTTTTTGTTGATTTAGTTTGTTTGCCTCCTAGTCAACTAGATATTATTCATAGTATGGATTGGTTATCAACCAATCATGTCCTTATAAACCATTCAGATAAAATTGTTGTCGTTAGAACACTTGTTATGGGTAAAGATGAGAGATTCATAACTACCAATGAAGCTAAGGCATTTTTGAAAGAGAAAACCCAAGCATACATGTTGTTGAGTTCTTTAAAGGTTGATAGAAGCATGATAGTGGGGGATGTGGCAATCATGAGAGAGTTTCTTGGAGTGTTCTCTAAGGATATGAGTAGTTTAGTGATAATGTTGTTGAAACACTATCAAGACTAAATTTCCCTTAATTTTGTAGTATATGGACTAACCTAGGTTGAATCTCTCAAGGAAACAATCATGTAATGCCTAACCTTATTCAACAAAAACCGATTTGAATGCAAAAAGGGGGGTTGTATGTAAAACAAAATTATGCAAAAAATAGAATTATGTAGAAAACAAAAAAGAATTCAAAACACAATTATGTAACATCAATCTAAGGATCCAATCATGTAGTTTTGTTACCACAATTCACACAAGGATGAAAATTCACATAAACTCAAGATTAATTAGATAATCATCTAATATACGTCCATACATATTGATATCATAATTGTAGTCCCTAATTAGCATGGATTCAAGCACATAATTGGTTGATTTTAGGTGATCAATTGATTACCTAACCTTGATTAGATTGGGATTAATCAATCCTAACCTAACATAATCCAAAATCTCAAACGAAATCAGAATCATGAAAATGGGTAAAAAATTGGAAAGAAAAGAAAGACATAACAAAGTTTGCATAATAAAGAAATCAAGAACTCAAACCTAACCATAATTATGGAACCTTGAATTGATAAGAGAGTTTATCCTTCCATGGTAATCGTCATAAAAAAACACAAAGAAAACATTGAAGAGGAGAGAGGAGAAAGAATAAAGAGGAAACTTGTGATCCAAGAAACTTCCTAAATCCAAGTGTGTACAATCTAAAAATGTCTCCCCTAACCCTACTAACCAACTACTATTTATTACATACTTTGAATGCCAAGGAAGGTGGTCTAGACCAAAGGAATTTGTAGCCTTAAGTCCCACCAACCAAGGTCCCAAAATTGGGCCAGAATATACAAAGGAAGGTGCAACAGAGTAGGTGAATTTCACATGTATTTTTTACACCAAAGATGGTCAAATTAGGTTGAGCCCAAAAGAGATAAATTGTAGATATTTGTCTTAGCTTTCTAGAGTCACCAAGATTGCTCAATTTGGAGATCTGTAGATCCAGATATGGCCTGCACAAGATAGCAACATCATAATGAAAATTATGTTCGAAAATAAGCAAAGATTAGCAATTAAACCCAGTTAAGTCCAATAATCCAAGACTAAATCAATGTGTCAATATTAACCATAAAATGATGTCAAATACATTCAGCATAAGTTACTAGTAAGTGCCTCAAAAATGCTCTATCATTCACCACCAGAGAGGGAAATTGAATTCTCTATAGGCTTAGTCCTAAGGATAGGATCTGTATCTATAACACCTTATATGATGTCATCTTTAGAGTTGGTTGAGCTTAAGAAATAGTTAGAGGAGCTTTTGGAGAAGCAGATTGTAAGACCTAGTGTTTCCTTATTCGAGCACCAGTCTTGTTAATAAAGAAGAAGGATGGTAGAATGAGGTTGTGTGTATACTATCATTTGCTGAACAAGGTCATGATTAAGAATAGGTATCCTTTGCCTAGGATAGATGACCTTAGGAATAGTTAGTGGGAGCATATGTGTTTAGTAAGATATACTTGAGGTTAGGTTACCATTAGATCCGTGTGAAGTCTGAGGATGTCCTGAAGACTACTTTTAGGACCCACTATAGTCACTATGAGTACATGGTTATATCTTTTGGTGTGACTAATCATCCCTACTTAGATAGTTTTGTAGTAGTGGTCATATAAGATATCCTAATGTACTCTAAGACTAGGGAGGAACATGTTGAGCACCTGAGAGTTGTGTTGCAAGTCCTTAAGGACAAGTAACTTTATGTCAAGATGTCAAAGTGTGACTTTTGGCTAAAGGAGGTGAGTTTCCTAGGTCATGTTATATCTTAGGGGGGTATAGTTCTAGATCCCTCTATGACGGTATAGTGTTAGGATGTTAGGTAGTTCATTAGACTACTAAGAAGGTCAAGTTGATCGAAGATAAGATAAGAAAGATCCATAGTAGGTAGAAGAGCTATCACAATAAGAGACAGAAAGATTTTAAGTTCAAAGAAGGGGATTATTTGTTCTTTAATGTCACTCCATGGATTGGAGTTAGCAGGACTCCAGATTCAGCATGCAAAATAAGTTTACTCTTTTTGTTAGCTAAAATCCTCAAATTAGCATAGATTTGTATTTTCCCTATTTTTAGCCTGAAAATCTAAATCTTAGCTAATACGTGATTTTTAACTACAAAATAGAGTCTACTATACTCATCTTAAGACCTTATTGGGTGTCTAAAATATGAATTATTAGACCCCCATGCTTACATTTTTGCACTCTTGGGAAAAATCGGAACAGATCATTAAGGAAAAAAAATTGAAATAACTAGTTGTGAGAATAAGATGCATTTTTAAATGAAACCCTCAAGTTGACAAAAAAAAATAAGTATACATTCACCCCGGAATCAAGGCACTCAATCAATCTACAAAATTACTTTTTCCAACATCCAAAGTGAACAAGCAAACAACAAAAATTTAAAGAGCAACCACAAAATGGTAGAGCTCTCTCAAGATATGTGCTCTCAATCTCTCAAGTGTTTTAGGGTTGTGTTTACACTCAAACACCCTATGTTAACTAGAACTATCAAGTTTTGACTAGCCTCTAATTTTTATGACTTTAAAAACACATGCAATAGTGATCAATAGAACTTTATTGGGGTTGTATCGTGGCTTAGGGTAAGGTAAGATATATAAGAGGTGAAGTGAGCTTGAATAACCAAAGGGGTGAGAGGAGCAATAGGGAATAAGTCTATAAGTATGGAGACTAACCCGAAAAAAAATATTTCACATAACACTCCATGTTTTTCCCTTTATATTCTTTTTCTTTCTTTTCTCACTTTTTTTTTATTTTTCTTTTGTACTCTTCTAGCTTTGTGTTGCATTTTTCTTGCAACCTTTTTGCTTTTACTTCCTTTTCTTTTCTTTAATTCAACCCACATTTTCTTTTCATACCCCTTTCTGTCTTTTTCATCAACCCTTTATCACAACATACACGTATTACTTGGTACAAGCCAATCTTTCAAGATACCTCTCGCCATGCCTTGAGGTGTCACCCCTACACTTATATGGAACCTATTCCTAAAACAATTCCAAAGCTCCTTTGACCCTTACAGTTTTAGGTTGATCATGGGTTTTCCACCTTTTGGCTTGTAATGAGCTACCATAAGAAAAAATGGTTATATAGGCTCAAAGAGGGTAAATAAGGGATTTTATTTGTAAGGTAGGTTCATTTGGCTAGTAACTTGTGAAGCAAGAAGGCCTAGATTATGTTATTAATGCATGTGAAACAAGTAGTATAAAAGAGAGTCAAGGAAAAAACCTAGAGTAATCTATCAACATAGATGCAAAATCACACAAGAAAGAAGAGAATGGCAAGATGTAAAGCCATTTCATATAAGGCTCAAAAAAATCTCACACTGATAATTGCTCTATCACTATTGGTTTCAACTTTAATATTTTTCAGATACTCATTGCCTAAAGATGAAAAAGTTTTGTTCCAGGTTAAGCTGTGACACCTCTTAATCTAGGATTTTGCACTACCTCTTCATGTTTTATTCATCCTAAAGAAATCCATTTAAACTTTGCAAAATATTTTTCTTAGCAATCGAAAAATAGAAAAACAAAGAAACAGTCGAAACTCAAACAAACAAAGAAATAGAAAGATGGAAACATAACGAAAAATAGAAAACGTAACAGAGTCGGAGTCGGCACAAACCCGATAAAAAACAAATTGGAGTTGGCACGGACTCAGCAGAAACACCAGCAAAAATAGAAAACAGTAAACCCCCCCCCCCACACACACACACTCACTTAAATGAAGCATTATCCTCAATGCAAACATATATGAACATATGGGAAAGGAGCAATAAGAAAAAAACTTTTTCCTCAAGGTGGAAAGAATGTGCAAAATCTGATATCTAGTATCTTTGCTTCGCTCCTGTTTGTAATAGCTTGGGGGAGTCTCCTCCTTATCCATCTTGATAATTTCATTATCATGTCTTTCACTGGCTTCTTCAACAAAAATCTGAGCGGTGAATGCTTGACCAAGTGGCCATAGAAGCTTCTTGGCTTCTTCAAGTCTTGTAACAGCTCTTCCTTCTGCTCAATGATAAGCTCGTTTCTAGTCGTCTTAACGTGTATCAAATAAACTAATGCTAACTATAGCATAGTCAACCCTAGGTCGAATTTTCTCTAGGACACTGTGTCCTCGATTATGACTTTATGTGAGAACTAAGTGATGCAGAAACTTAAGTGTAAAATGCATACTCACTCTCGGCTAGGTACCGAGTTGCTCTCGGCAGAGACAGGTCCGATATGGACTCGGTAGAGCCTTGACCGACACGTTATCGGCTGAGTGCTGACATACACAATAGAGTCGAACTGACTTTGTTTCGGACTGGAATGCTGGAAACAGGGGGTTTGGTTGTAGATTCAGTAAAGAAACAATAATTACACTAAGAATGCAAATGCAGCAAAACTAGCTACTCCTACTGCTACTACTGTGTTCATGTTTAGTCTCAACAATCAAGTCGGTTCTAGTTCTTTTACTCAAGTTCACCTTCCATATCAACCTTTGGTTTCCTTATGACGATTGCCAAACATTTGTCCAATGCCATACTGAGGATTTACACAGTCGTTACCTCATCAGTTGGCATGGATTAAGTTCAGAGTTGATTTTAGGTTATCTGATCGATCACCTATTGAAGTTGTCAAATCAATTCCAATTGGCTTAGTTCAATATTCGTTCACATTACCATATGCAATCGCAACATAGCAAGTGAATTGAAATATAGGAATCGCAAATATGAGATTGAAATTAGAACTACTCATATTATTGAGAAAGAAGTACAAACATAGGGTGCGAATTTAATGGATCAGTCTTCCACGACGATCGCCATGGTCGAACAGCGGTGGTTCACCTCTGTTAGTGAAGGCACTGAGGATCAGGTCCACCAGAGTGCGATGGCAAGCCAAGCGATTCCCTCTGACAACCTTCGGCCTCTTAGTCCATGACCTGTGCTTCCTCAATCTAGAGAAACGTCATTGAAGACACCATGTACCACCGTGAATATGGAAAGCATGCGCAAGATTATGGAGCGTAAAATGTATATGGTATCAAGTATGAATTCAACAACCATTAAATGCGCCTAGCTCCTTCTATATATACATGAGCTGGAATTCTGAACACGTAAGCTAACGAACTCCTAACTGAACTATAGAGTGAAATTCCTACTCTACCCTTGTGTAAATTGCGTTCCAAGCTTCTCTAGAGTGACGTGACAGCTGAGTTGGATTGCCAACGTGGACAGTACAATTGGGTCACTTTTGATTGGGTTGCTGGACCATAGGGTCGGCCTGTCCTAGGACGAATTGGTCTAGTCGGGACGACTCTCCTGGGCCGAGACTGACTCGGTGGGCCAAGATCCACCAGGTTCATCCTGCAAAAAGAAGAATGAGTCTTCCATTAGTTAAGACTCTCAAATTAGCACAGTTTTATGATTTCTTTATTTCTTGGTCCATAATATGAATCTTAGCTAAAACTCAATCCTTTGACACTAATTGATCTAAAAAGCACCCATCTTAGGTCCCTATAAGGTGTACATAATATGACTCATCACTCAACCTAGAGATGGTTGGTTGTAATTACTAGAACATGTAATGGTGGCACCTTGGATGTCAATGGGGACTGCACTGCTACAACCTCTGCAATATCTGTATTGTTTGTGACTCCTACACTTGCTTTAGTAGCATTGCTGATTTTTACACAAAGAAAATATGCATAATTAATAGAATTCTTAAAATTAGAGTTTCCAAAAAATGTAGAGTTTACAGAGAATTCAGAATGCAATTTTACTGAGGCTTGTAATGGCTACACCATGGATGGCATTGGTATTGACTCTTCTACTAGTGAGGGAAATGAAGAAGGTTTACTCGCTGCTTTCTAACTCAACTACCAGGATTGGGTTTGGCTGTTTGAGTGTAGAGTCGGCTGTCCTAGTGTCGTCCCAGTTGTCTGACTATAGAGTTGGTAACCGGGCATAGTCTCGACTTTTGTTTGGTTATGGCCTTGGTTATTGATAAGCGTGTTTTTAGTCGTCTTACACGCCTCAAATAAATACTAAAGCTAACTATAGAATAGCTAACCCTAGGTCAATTCTCTCAAGGACACAATTTGTTAAATTGTGACTAAGTGTAGAAATCAAAGTTTTATGCAGAATGTCAAGAGTAGAATGCCGACTCGCTCTTGACAAAGACTGATCCGATTTGGTCTCGGCTAAGTGCAGACTTGGACGCAATAGAGTCAGACTGACTCGGTTTCGGATGGACGTGACGTTATACACAAGCTGACTAAATCTAAATCTAAATCTAATTCTACAGAATCGTTGATTCCTTGATCCCAGTACATTTCTTGCTCAATTACCTGAATTACATATTTCCCTGATCTTAACAAATTACAAATTTGAATTATAGATTTCTCAATCCTAGAAGATTACAAATTCCTTGATCTTAGGAGATTACAAATTCCTTGATCTTAGGAGATTACAAATTCCTTGATTCTAGCATAATCATATCTGCATTACAGATTCCTTAATTCTAGGATAATCATATTTGCATTCTTGTCGGAGTGATTTTGGCCACTGAAGTCGGGTAGGGCTGGGATGCTCTCGACTTCCATGCTTTCTCCATTGGGCTGAAATGCTTCCTTTGGGATGAGATGCTCCTTTTGGGCTGAAATGCTCTTAGCTTTCAAGCCTGTAGAACAAGTCTAGTCTTTTATCAGTCAAAAATCCTTATTTTAGCATAAATTTATATTTTTCTTATTTCTAGGCCCATAATTCAAATCTTAACTAAGACAGAACTCCTAATCACTAAACGGTCTTAATAATACCTATCTTAAGCCCTTGTGAGGTATATAAAGTATGACTTATCAGTTACCAAGACCGAACTCGGCTTTTGTTTGGTGGTGCACTCGGCTACCTGGAATAGACTCAGCCTCGGCTTATTTGCGGTTTCAACTACCGAAGGCAGACGCGGTTTCTTCTTGATTGTTGGAGTCGAACTTGGCTCCCTATTGATTCATGGATTCGAGCTCGGCTGCCTTCTATTTTTTGGAGTCGGACTCGTCTCTTTTCGAATTTCTTGAGTTAGACTCGACTCCCTTCTGATTTCTAGAGTCAGACTCAACTCTTTTCGGATTTCTAGAGTTAGGCTCTACTCTCTTCTGATTTCTAGAGTCAGACTCAACTCCTTGCTTATGTCTAGAGTCAGACTCGGCTCCAGTCACTACTATCGCTTTTGACCCTATTGGCCCTTTAGCAATAGCAGTGCGAATTTCTGCACAAATGGAACACTACGTGTCTCCATCACACCTGCATTCACAGTCGGTTAAACAAGGAAAAGAAAAATCAACCATATCAACCATGTTAGCAAGGTCAGAAATATCAAAAGAGTCAGGAAGATCTGGCACATCAGCCAAAAAATATTAACAGGGTCCGAAACTTCAGTCCCAGAATCTGAAACTTTAGCCAAGTTGGACTCGTTAGCCACAAAATCTGAAATTTCAATTGTATCAGCAAAATAAAAAATATTGACCATCGAGTTGAAAACCTTAATCATATTAGCAAGATCCGAAATCTCAACCATAGAGTCGGAAATTTTAACACTGTCCGACATATCAACAATAGAATTGGCACCTTAGGCCCTATCAGTAAGGTCAGCATCAACACATACGGAATCAGCAATCTCAGCCATATCAACTGAAATGTTAAACACATAATCAGCCCCCTCAATCATATCAGTAAGGTCAGCAACATCAAAGACAAAGTTGGCAACCTCAACCATATCAGCTAGGTCAGAAACAGTATCTACACAATTAGCAGTCTCGACCATCTCAATAGAGTCAGAGACATCCACTATAGAGGTAGAAACTTCATTCATCTCAGTAGAGTCAAAAACATCATCTACAAAGTCAGCAACTTCAGCCATCGCAGTAGAGTCAACAACAATAACCATGGAGTCGGCAAAGTCTGGCATAGTAGTTGTGACTACTGAAGATTGCAATTACTACGCCATGGGCGGTAATGGAGGTTGTACTACTACCACTTCTGAATTAGCTATAACTCCTACACCTACATTTGCATTAATAGCATTACTAATTTGTACACAATTAGAACACTTAGTTAACCCATTACAAGTTAATCACAATGGGTAATAGAATTCTCTAAATCCAGAATTTTAGAAAATTCATAATGCAAATTAAATGATTGTTGTTGTGGTAGCTCCTTACTACTTCTCACGGTTATGTCACTCATATGTCCGTCTCGTGGACTGGGGATGGTCTGAGAAGGACTATGTCCAAACCTCTTGAAATATATCTAATTTGCCATGGTGGTTAATTCTCTAATTTGTGTTTGCGAATCCTACAATGTGGCACATATATCCTCTTGGAATTTCATGTTGTTTGTTGTCAACTGCTTCATCAACTCTTCCAGCAAAGATGAACTAGCAAGTTGCTAAACCGGTTGTTGTTGTGGATGTCGGATAGGTGGTGCTTGGTATTGTTGCGGTTCAATTTCGTACAAAATGGCACAAGCATTGGTTGGATGTCCTACAGAACCACACATACCACATTCTTGCTCTGGTGGCCTATTGTGGTGTTGTCCAACGGCTTGCTATCTAACAAGAGAGGTCAATTCCTCTATGTTATTTTCCAATCTCTAATTGCTAGCAACAACTGCCCCATTCCTTACTCTAGGTGCAGTAGATCCCCCAAAGTCACATTGTTGAGTGTTACCGGAAAAATCATGAAACTTAGGCAACACATGGGTTAGTCTAGCTTGATAAAGTTCGTATGGTCGAGCTTGTTCCTAGTCGGAATATCGAGGACACCACGGCTGGTACGTCATTGCATATATAGCCTATTCCCTCAAGGTTAGAACCAGTATTAGAATTACCAAGATCAAAAGAATTAAAATTGGTACTAGTATTAGGATGGCCAAGATTAGAGGAATTAAAATCGGTACTAGTATCAGGATGGGATGCACATGTGTTATTAACAGAATCAAATACAAAAACAGAAACAACAAAATGACACTACGCTTAAAAAAATTATGCAGAAAAGAAAGACATGGATTATCCTACATAACAAAAAAAATTAACTGTAAATAATGAAATTATCCGAATAATAGAAAAAAAATTCAAAAAAAATAAGAAAATCATGCATTACTTAACAGAAAAAAAAATCATGCAGAAAAATAATGTAATGATTAAGATGTAGTAAAAAAGAGTTTGTAGAAAAATGAATGCAAGATATAGTAAACAAATTATGCAGAAAAATGAATGCAAGATACAGTACACAAATTATGCAAAAGAAATGAATGCAAAATACAGTAAACAATTTATGCATAAGAAATGAATGCAAAACACAGTAAACGAATTATGCAGAAAAGAAAAAAAATTATGCACCAATTAGCTTTCTTTTTTTTTAAATACTCACGCAGCTACTCTTTACGGACTCAATCCCTGTACAAGTGCACACGACAGACTCACTCAAATAGACTCAATACCTCCAAACTCTTCACAAATACAAACAAAGACTCGATACTAAAAAAACACAGCCATGACAAACTAAAAATAAACTTAGTAAAAAAAAACTCGGTATTTAGTAAACAAAAATAGACTCGGCAGTTAATAAGCAAAAATAGACTCAACATGTATACAAAAACTTAGACTCAGACTTAACAGACTAGACTCAGAAAACTAAAAACATAAACTCAGCATGCGAAAGAAAGACGCGGACTCGGTATACCAAAATAGACTTGGGAACGTAGCAGACTCGGGTTCGGCAAAATACTCAAACTCGGCACACTATGACACACAAAATGTGTGTCCCCGGCAACGACGCCAATTTGATAGGGTTGAATTTAGTCGTTATTTCAACTATCAAAATAACTAGATTTCCTATGTTTTGGGTAGCATAGGGGCAACCTAGGTCGAATCTCTCAAGGACATGTGATTCTAGTGATACCTAGTGAAACGGGCTGAGAATATACAGAGCTGAGAATATAGAATGTGGACTTAGTAAAGGAAAGTAAAATAGGTGGTTTTGTATACTAGCTAAGTAGTGTAGAAAGTAAATGACTAGCTATGAAAGTAAAGGCAACTACAATTACTACAATTAATAGAAAAGATAGTTATTGTATCACTTCCAGAGTTAGCAATTAAATGGTTCTAGTTCTAGTTCATATTCCGCATGCAATTCCACACCAACCTAAATCTTAAGACAATCGCCTAACATTCGTCCATTGTCGATTGAGGGCTTACACAACCATGGCGTCGAGTTAGCGGGGATTACGCTCGTGGTTGATATAGGTATTCTATCGATTACCTATAATGTTGCTTAGATTAGTTCCGACCGGCCCCTAACCTAGCATGATCTATTCCAATCATGCACGACCATGACATAGGCAGAAATAGAGAAGTTAACAAGGTTCACAAAAATAACAATAAAAGAAAGAAAACCTATTTTATTGGATAACCATTGTAGCAATGCATGAGGTGAATTATGGATATGTTGAAAGTGAACTCAACCTCCCACGATGACCACCATGGTAGAGCTGCAGCATTCAACCGAAGAAGACTAGAGAACATGAGAGGTGGTACAATTCTAGAGCGTGTCATGAAAGTAGATGAATTTGTCCCTCTTGGTCAGTCTATCTCTAGCAACCTGCTTAGCTCAAACTCTATCCTACACTCACTCGACGGACTGATAATCACTAAAGCACCATTGAAACATTGAGGAATGAAGCATGAATGGAGGGATGTACAACGGAGTATGGATTCGTAAGTATGTTTATGCATCACTCTCTATGACAATGGCTAACCGATGAACAAACTACATCTCCTTATTTATACATGTTAGACTAACTAACTCTAACAGAATTAACAAAAATAATTGTCTAACATAATAGAAATAACGAACTCAACTAACTAACTGTTTGTTGGAATTGCTGGAGTGGAGTCGGTGTTGTTGCTGGGACGAATCCGGTATAGACGAGACGACTCAGCAAGTGTAGACGAAGTCGGCACACGGAGATGGAGTTGGCTAGCTAGAGTCAGCATGCAAAGCCTCCATGCAGAGTTGGTCATACGGGACACTTCTGGCCTTAGTTGGGATGACTTTGATCTCTAGAATCGGCTATAGGAGTCGAAGTTGGCATACTAACTTGACTATTGGAGTCGGCATGCAGAGACGGAGTTGGCACACAGAACTGGAGTCGGCTACTGGAGGCTAAGTCGACTAAGAAAGGAACTCGTCTTGGCCGGGATGACTTCATCTGGTCGGGATGCCTTCAGTTGGATGGGACGCCTTCGATCTCGGCTAGGATGGTCGAGAGGACTTGGACTTGGTCTCGACTGGGATGATAAAGGACTCCAGATTCGACCTGGAAAATGAGTTTACTCTTTTTGTTAGCTAAAATCCTCAAATTAGCATAAATATGTATTTTCCCTGTTTTTAGCCAAGAAATCTAAATCTTAGATAATACGTGATTTTAAATACAAAATAAAGTCTATTATACCCATCTTAATACCTTATAGAGTGTCTAAAATTTGAATTATCAATGTCCAAGATGGACCCCATCAAATACATCTTTTAAAAGTCAGCCCTAACAGGAAGGATAGCACGATGATAGATGGCTCTATCAGAATACGACATTGTGTATGTGAGCCAAAAAGCCATAACAGGAAGTGCCCTAGCAGAGCATCTAGCCCATCATCCGATCTTGGACAATCAACCCCTCCAAGATGAATTCCCTAATGAATACATCATAACCGTGGTAGAAACCGAACCACAATTAGATGAGTGGATAATGTGATTTGATGGAGCCTCGAATCTATTAGGGAATGGAATTGGAGCAATTTTAGCCTCGCCAAAAGATTAATGTTTCCCTTTTCTGTAAAGACTAGGATTCGACTACACTAACAATATGGCAAAATACGAGGCTTGTGCCTTGGGGATCATGATGGCCTTGGATCATCAAGTGAAAAGGCTTAAAGTCTGTGGGGATTCGGCATTGGTCATCTACCAACTCCATGGAGAGTGGGAAACACGGGATGCCAAGTTAATCCCTTATCGTGCCCATGTTAAGGAAATGCTCGAACATTTTGACAAGGTCACTTTCTAGCACATCTTGCGTGAAGAGAATCTGATGGCCGATGCCCTTGCTACCTCGTCAACCATGATTCAGGTAAATGAGGCACAAGAATTAACTCTCAATGTTCAACATCATTCAAAGTTAGCATACTATCAACAAATAGAACAAGATGAAAGGGAAGCGGATGGAAAGCCTTGGTACTACGACATTAAGCAATATCTCAAAGATGGGGAATATTCAGATGGGATATCTGAGAATGATACGAGAACACTAAGAAGGATGACATCTAGATTCTTCCTAAGCGATGAAGTGCTATACAAAAGGAGTGCTTATATGACTTTGCTCCGATGTTTGGATGCCCAAGAGGCCAAGTAAATAATGGAGGAGGTACATGAGAGAGCCTTTGGCACGCATGCGAATAGGCACTCCCTGGCTCGAAAAATCTCAAAGGTAGGTTACTATTGGACCAAAATGGAGGCGGATTGTTGCAATCATGTAAAAAGATGCCTCAACTGTCAAATCTATGCCGACAACATCCATGTCTCCCCTTCAACTCTACATAACTTGATGGCTTTATGGCCTTTCTCCATGTGGGGGTTGGACATGATTGGTCCAATTGAACCTAAAACCTCTAATGGACACAAATTCATCTTGGTGGCCATAGATTATTTTACCAAGTGGGTAGAAGCGGCTTCATATGCTAGTGTGACAATAAACGTAGTGGTAAAGTTCATAAGGAGAGATATCATATTCCGATATGGTTTGTCGGCTCAAATCATTACGGTTAATGACATAAACTTAAATAAAAAGATGATGATTGAGTTATGCGAGCAATTCAAGATTCTGTACCACAATTCTACACCCTATCGTCCAAAGATGAATGGGGCTATTGAAGTCGCCAACAAAAACATCAAGAAAATAGTTCAAAAGATGGTGGTGACTTAAAAAGATTGGCATGAGATGTTATCCTACGCATTGCACGAATATCGCAATTCAATCTGAACCTCCACAGGGGCAACCCCCTACTCACCGGTGTATGGTATGGAGGCTATCCTCCCGGTGGAGTTCAAATACCCTCATTAAGAGTCTTAGCGGAAGTCGAATTGGGAGACGCTGATTGGGCCCAAGCCTGTTTCGACCAACTCAATCTCATTGAAGAAAAGAGGTTGGCTCCCTTATGCCATGGACAACTCTATCAAAGGAGAATTAAGAGAGCATTGGACAAAAGAGCACGTCCTCGTACATTTCGTGAAGGGGACTTGGTACTCAAGAAGCTCTTACTAACCTCCAAAGATCGTAAGGGAAAATGGACTCCAAATTATGAAGGGCCATATGATAGGCTTTAAGTTGGTCATCACTTCTCTTATCAAAATACTAGATTTTCCTAAGCTAAAGTAGCATAGGATCAACTTAGGTCATTCTTCTCAAGGACACTTTTGTTCCTATATTTCTAAGGTTCAAGGCTAGGAAAGATTACAACACTAGGCAGTAGGATGCAACTCTTGCAATAAAGGTAAAATAGGGCATTTTAAACAGAAAAGTAAACTTACAAGAATTGTAAAGGCTATCTAAAGTGTTAACAAGAAAGTAAAGAATTACAACTACATTATCTACTTCTATTTATCTAACATATATTAATTATATTGGATATAATGAGATCAAAGAATGATTCTAGTTCAAATTCCTGGCACACAAGTATTTCTTCACCAACCTATTTCCTAAGGCGACCGCCTAACGTTCATCTGTTACCCATTAAGGACTTACACAATCTAGGGCCTCGAGTTAGTAGGGATTAGATCGTGGTTGATGTAGATTATCTAAAGATTATCTATATTATTACCTAGGTAGTTTCTAGCCAGACCCTAATCTAGGCGTGATCTATTCTTAATATGCACAAACACACAAATCATGCACATATTGAATTTCCAAGAATTACAAGCATACAAGCATAAAGAAACATATGCACTCATTAATTAACAAAGTATGGATTCAAATGGAAAAGATGGTGATGATCAACTTCCCACAATGACCGCCATGGTAACTACAGTGTTCAACCAAAGGAGAACAACGAACATGAGAGGCCATACCCTCTAGAGTGTGCCAAATTCCTGGTCAGTCCCCTCTAGCAACTCTACTTAGATTGAACTCTACCCTACATCCACTCGAGCCTGAATGAACAACTTTGAAGCACCATTGAACAAAGATGTTGGTATGGAAATGGAGGTGTGAGCATATTGCGCGTATTTATCGATAATTTGCACTAAGCTCTAAACTTAGCTATGCATGCCTATTTATACATGTACCCTAACTAACTCTATAACAGTAATAACCATTTTAACAGATTCAACTACCTGACCTAATAGAAGTACTCAAAATAACAACCCTAACTACTTTCCTAACTCCTACGTGCTTAATTACATTCTACACGTGCTTGAATCTTGCTTTTGGTGGAGTTGACCTCCTGGAGCCAAGATGGATTCAGTTCAACATGGGAATCAGCATTTGGTTCTTGGATACGGAGTCAACATTTGTCTTGAGGTCAACATCCGGTTCTGGAGTTGGCATGCGAATATCACCTTGGAGTCGGCCTTTGAAGTCGGCTCTATAAGAGTCGGCATCTTGACTGTTGATGATAGAATCAGTATCACGGAGTCAGCTTCATCCGGCTGGGACGCATTCGGTCTTTATGGGATGTCTATTTTGACCGGGGCAGAGTCAGCCTGGAGGGTCTCGTTTGGCCTGGACGATCCTCTAGCTGTTTTGACTTTGTTTGGATTTCTCTTCTAGCCTACAAAACAAAACTTTATATTTTTTTTAGCTAATATAAGAAACTTAGCTAGGTTTTGTGTATTCCTTAGTTAAAATTTGGAACATTAAATCTTAGCTAACACCTGATTCTTAACCATTATTTATATTCTATTTCACCCATCTTAAAGATCTACTAAGGGGTATAAACTATGTACTATCACCATACATTGTAAAGTGTGCCTTTTTAGGGGGAGCCTTGATCCTAACAAACTCAACAAGCCAAGACTTAAAGCATCCCATCAATGCAGACGTAGTAAAGAAGTTATACTCGTGAAGATCCGATTAGAAGAGGGCTAGAGGTTGCCCTTTGATAGTCTAAGGATTGGCTGTTATTTCCTCTATCAAAATACTAGATTTTCCTATGTTAAAGCAGCACAGGGTCAACCTAGGTCATTTTTCTCAAGGACACGTTTGTTCTAATATTCTAAGGTGCAAGGCTGGAAAAGATTGTAGACTCTTGCAAGAAATGTAAATAGGGGGTTTTTAATAGGTAAAGTAAATGTACAAGAAATGTAAAGATTATCTACAACAATTAAAGGGAAGTAAGGATTAACAGCTATCTATGACTACTAAGATTTCTAAGTTTACCAAGACTATTAAGATTACTATGACATATTTATGCTATCACTCATCCTGATTTACCATTTACTGATTTTAATCCAGATCCTTACTATGTCAGCGATTTCTCACCAACCCAATTACCTACGATGATCGCCGAACATTCGTCCCTTGCTAACTGAGGACTTAAACGATCATTGCCTTGAGTTTGGCAGGGAATACACACTTGATTGATGTAAATTATTTAGCAATTATCTATTTTGTTGTTAGAGTGGTTCCAATCGGTTCCTAAACTAACGTGTTCTAATTCTTACTACATACAATCGTTATTAAGCAAGTAAAAGATTATGCAAACAAAAATCAAAACATAGTACAAAGAGAATTACAATCATTCATTAATTAACTTGTAACTTGATACAAAGAAAAGTGAAGTGTTGTTATTGGATTATGGATCAACTTCTCGCGACAATCGCTAGTAGTAGTTGCAGTGTTCCACCTCCATTGGCCAAGTACTGAGGGGTTAAATCACTAAGCAGTGTGCCAGTGCGCCATGATAGTCTACTCTTAGCAAGTGGCCGCTACCCATACACAAGTCTTGTACCTACTCAATCAACTAGGCACTCTTTGAGGCATCATGGAAAAAAGAGGTATGAAGTGAATTTAGGTTGAGGAATGAAGTGTGTATGTGATAGGCTAAGTGTGTATGCGTTTCGCTTGCTAACTTCAGAACTTAGCTATGCATTCCTATTTATACATGTATCATAACTAACTTTATAACCGAAATAACTGAAATAACGATTTTAACGACTTGGATATAATAGAAATACCAGAACAAAGTACTGCAACTACTTTCCTAAACTCCCACATGCTACATTACATTTTACACGTGCTTGAATCTTGCCGAAGTGGAGTCGGTCTACTGATGTCGGGATGGATCCAGTTTTGGATGGGAGTCGGCCTTTGCTTTAGAGTCAGCATCTGGTATATCACCTTGGTACAAACTCGGCCTTTGGAGTCAACTCTACAGGAGTTGACATCATGATTGCTGATGATAGAGTTAGCATCACGGAATCGGCTTCATCCGGTTGGGACGCATCCAGCCTCTAATGGGATGACTTCATTTTGACCAGGACGGAGTCGTCCTAAAGGGTCTCATCTGGCATAGACGACTTACTCTAGCTAATTTGACTTCATCCAGATTCTCTTATGACTTGAAAAACAAGACATATATTTTTGTTAGCCAAAATCAGTAACTTAGCTTAGATTTTTACTTTCCTTAGTTCAACCTTGGAAATCTAAATCTTAACTAATACATGATTCTTAATTCCAAATTATAGTCTATCCTACCAATCTAAAGACCTAATAAGGGGTATAAAATATGTACTATTAGACCCCCACAATTACTTTTTGCACTCCTGGGAAAAATCAAGGTTTCATTAGGAAAGCTTGGAAAAAACAAACAACAAACAATAGACTGTGCGAGGGAGTTCATGAATTTTAAATGAATTCATTAAGAGACAAGCAATTTTAAGTATAAATTCATCCCGGTTCTAGACCTCCAACCAGTTGTGAAAACTATATTATCTACATCCAATCTAGATAAGCAACATCAACTTTCAAGCTTAAACCGAATCAACAGAGTTCTCACCAAATAATTATTTCTTTCTCTCAAGTGTTTAGGCTTGTGTTTACACTCAAACATCCTATCTGCTAGCACTTTCAAGTTTTGGCTAGCCTCTCTATTTTTATCGTTTGAGTGTGCATGCTCTGATGATCACTAGGACTTTTATTTGGGTTGTAATGTGGCCAAGGTAAAGGTGGGATATAAGGAATGTGAGTGATCTTTCAGAAGAACCTAAAGTGAATAAAGGAGCAATGGGGAGTAAACCTCATAAGCATGGAGAATTGACTCCAAGACCCTACAAGTCTTTCTATTCTAGACACCCATCCGACTCTATTTCGGCCTTTACATTTTTCTTTTTCTCTCTTTTTTGAATTTTTCCTTTTCTTTGGACTTCCACAGCTTTGGGTTTTACTTTTTAAACCCTTTTACTTTTGATGTCGCGCCTCTTATTCATCCACCATTTTTTTCTTTTTCAACCTGTCTTTTTCTTTTATTTCCACAACCCATTCCTTCTTTCTTACTTTCTGGCAAGCATGGGCCTCACTTCGGTATGCTTGTTTTCCGCACCTTCTACTTGTAGATACCCTCAGTGCCCCTCCCCTACACTTATTATGGATCTTACTCCCAAAACTAATGCTCCTTTGACCCCCCCCCCCCCTAGGTTTAAGGTGAATCAGGGGTTTTTCTAGCTATTGGCTTGTAATGAGCTATTAATCCAAAAGAAGGTTTGTAGGCTCAACGTGGTTAACAAGGGATTTTCGTCGCAAGGTGGGCTTTATTTGGCCAATGGTTACATAAGAAAGAGGGCCTAAATCATTTCATCATTGCATGTATGACAAACAGCATATAAAGAGTCAAGACAAAGCCTAGAGTAATCTAACAACATAGATGCAAATTCACACATGAAAAGAAGGAAATGGCAAGATGAAGCCATTCTTTTGTACACAACTCAAAAACCTCATTGGGTTAAATTCCTCTATCACCTCTGGTTTTAACTTGGAAATTTTTTCAATCACTTATTTTTCTAAGGATGCAAAGGTTCTCTTTTTATGCCATGTTGAAAAACTCTTTCACCTAAGACTATGTACTACTTATTCAATTTATGCTTTATTCTACCTAAAGAAATTCGTTTAAGTTTTCAAAAACTTTTCTCAACAATCAGACACAACTAATTAAGAAACACAAGACAAACAAAAACAAAAACAATCAATCAAACGACACACAATCAAGTTGGCATGGACCCAACAAACGACACAACAAAAAACGAAATGACAAACCGAGATGGAGTTGGCATGGACCTGATTTCAACATGGAACCGGAGTCGGCTCGGACTCGGTCAGAAAAAAACCTGGAGTCGGTGCATGGCAAAACAAAATAGGAGACAACATTACATACGAAAAATTTTTAAACTTAATAGCACAAACAAAATTTAATTCCCTAACACTGCCCCCCTTAAATGGTGCATTGCCCTCAATGCAGCTATGCATGCGGGGATTTAGGGATTTCTTCTGGTGGGTCCTTGGGAATAATAGGCTCTATTAACTCAACGATTTCCACCTCACCCTCGTTCGAACTTAGATTCGGACCTTTATACTAGACTTTTAGTTGGTGCCCATTGACTTTAAACATGTGCTTGTTAGCTTCATCTCTTACTTCTATTGCGCCATAGGGAAAAATGTTAGTCACAACAAATGGCCCGTCCCACCTAGAACAGAGCTTACCAGCTATGAGCTTCAATCAGGAATTAAACAGAAGTACCTTTTGGCCAATTTTGAACTCCTTCCTTAAGATCCTACTATCATGAAAATGTTTTACCTTTTCTTTGTAGATCCTAGAGTTCTCGTATGCCTCCAAGCGCAGCTCTTCCAACTCCTACAGCTGTAGCTTCCTTTCTTGGCCAACTTTATCATAGGCCATGTTACATTTCTTAATCACCCAATAAGCTTGGTGCGCGATCTCCACTGGTAAATGACAAGCCTTACCAAAGACAATCCGATAGGGTGACATTCCTAACGGAGTCCGGTAAGCTGTTTTATCCGCCCATAGAGCATCCTCCAAAAGGCGGCTGATAAGTTATATTTTGTTCACCCTACAAAGACCTAAGATGGGTGCTTTTGGGATCAACTAAGGTCTAAGAATGGAGTTTTAGCTGAGATTCATATTATGGACCTAAAAATAGAGAAATCATAAATTTGTGCTAATTTGAGAATCTTGGCTAATAAAAGACTCATTCGTCTTTCTTGCAGAATCAGCATGGATGATCTTGGTCCATCATGAGAAGCCTTGGTACAGGAGAGTTGTCCCTGCCAGACTGACTCGGCCTAGAATCAAACAGCTATGCAGGTCCAGCAGTCCAATAAGGAGCAGCCAAGCACACTGTCCACGTTGGTAGTCCAAGTCAACACCTATCCAGCTCAGCTACCACGTCACTTTTGGAGAAGCTTGTAGCGCAAGCTATGCAAGGGTAGAGTAGGAAATTCACTTTATAATGAAATTAGGAGTTCGTTAACATATGCATGTTTAGAAAAGATCGAGCTCGTGTATATACAGTAGGAGCTGGGCACATTAAACGTTGAATTCATACTTCCCAATTCCCTCTTTTTTTCATTCTCTCTCTCTCATTTTCTACGCTCACGGTGGTGCACAATGCTCTCAATGGTGCTTCTCTCGATTGAGGAAGTGCAGGTCAAAAACTGAGAAGTCAAAGATCGTTAGAGGTGACCGCTTGGATTACCAACGCACTCTGGTAGACTCGATCCTCAGTGTTCTGGTTAACGGAGGTGAACCATCTCCGTTCTTCCATGGCGATTACTATTAAAGGCGGACTCATCGAATTAAGATCCTGTGTTTGTATTTCAATCTTAATAATATGATTGTTTTCTAATTCTATGCTCTGTCTGCATTCTAACACTTTAATTCACTACCTGCATTGCGATTACATGAAGTGACGTGAATCATGTTGAACTAAGCCGATTGGAACTGGTTTAACTAATTCAGTAGGTAATCAACTAGAGAACCTAATTGAGAACCTAAAATCAACTTTGGACTTAATCCTTATCAACTGATGAGGTAGCGATCGTGTAAATCCTCAATATGGCAGTGGATGAATATTTGATGATCGTCATAAGAGAACTTAAGGTTGATATGGACTGTGGACTGGAGTGATTGTTGAGGCTGAACATGAACACAGTAATAGCAATAGAATAACTTAATTTAATTGCATTTACATTCTTAGTTTACCTTCAATCTTTCATTACTTGCATTCAAACCCCCTTATTTCCTGCTTTTCCATCCGAGAAAGAGTCAGTCCAACTCTATTGCGTCTATTTGCGCTTAGCCGAGACCATATCGACTTAGTCTCTGCCGAGAGCAACTCGACACTCTACACTTGATAGTTCTAGTTTTATTTTAGTTTCACACAAAATCACAATTGAGCACACTGTGTCCTTGAGAAAATTCAACCTAGGGTTGACTATGCTATAGTTAGCTTTAGTTTATTTGATGCGCATTGAGACGACTAAAAATACACTTATTAGTGGCCCTAGCCTCCACCCATCTTGAAACATAACCAATGGCTAATAAGATGTAAGAGTTTCCATTGGAGACAGGGAATGACCCCAATAATTCAATACCCTATACGTCGAAAACTTCGCAAAATAGCATAGGTTGCTAGGGTATTTCATTCTTTCGGCTTAAAGCCACTCCGGCTTTTTGACACTATTCATAGGCTGAGACGAACCTGTTCGATGGTGGGCCAGTATAGCCCATAGTCAAGGACTTTTCGGGCTATCCACATTGATCCATAATGGCCTCCTTCAGTCGTTGAGTGACAAAAGTGAAGGACCGACTTGATCTTAGATTTTGGAATACACCTGCTTGTGACTTGATCATTGCAAAGTCTCCATAGGTAAGGATCATCCCATATGTAATATTTTGCATCACTCTCCAATTTTTCCTTGATGGCTTTGGATGCTCCTTTAGGATACGTAGATGCGACAAGGAAATTGCAGGTATCTGCATACCATGGTTGTGGACTCACTACCATAAGATTGCTCTTAGCGCGAAGTTGGACGCATCACACATCAACTTGAGTGGAAGCTCCCAGTTTGGTGCTTGGAGGATGGGCGCAAACATGAGTCTTCTCTTCAACTCCTGAAATACGTGCACACAGGGCTAATCAAACACAAAGTCCACGTTCTTCTATAGAAGCTTGGACAAAGGCAGGGCGATCTTGCTGAAATCCTTGATGAATCGCTTGTAAAAATATGCATGATCAAGAAAAGAACGAACCTCCCATACAAAGGTAGGGTTAGATAGAGAAGAGATAACATCTATTTTTTCTTTGTCAACCTCGATACCACTAATTGAGACAAGGTGTCCCAGAATGATTCCTTCAGTAACCATGAAGTGGCACTTTTCAAAGTTTAACACCAGGTTACTTTCGATGCACCTGTGTAGTACTCTTGATAGGTTGTCCAAGCAAGCTTCAAAGGATTCTGCATATACCGTGAAGTCATTCATGAAGACCTTCATGCAGTCCTCTAAGAGGTCTGAGAAGATGCTAATCATGCATCTCTAGAAGGTGCTCGAAGCATTGCAGAGTCTAAATGGCATCCTTGTGTATGTGAACATTCCAAACAGACATGTAAAGGTGGTCTTGTGCTGGTCCACTGGTGCTTTGTGAATCTGCATATAACTTGAAAAACTATCCAAAAAACAATAATGGGACTTTCGAGCTAACTTTTCTAAAACTTGGTCAATAAATGGCAGAGGGAAATGATCCTTGTAGGTTGCATGATTAAGTTTCCTATAGCCAATGCAAACTCTCCAATTGTTCTAAATCCTAGTCGACATCATCTCGTCTTTTCAGTTCTTGATGATTGTCATCCTAGACTTCTTCGGCACTACTTGAACTGGACTTACCCATTGGTTGTCCAAGATGGGGTAAATGTTCCCAGTTGCAAGTAGCTTGGTGACTTCCTTCTTCACCACATCTAGGATGGTTTGATTCAGTCTTCTTTATTGCTGCCTTATTGGTCGAGCATCCTCCTCCAATAGAATTTTGTGCATGCAAATGGAGGGGTTGACCCTTGGAAGGTTGGCTAGTGTCCAGCCGATTGCTTTCTTGTGCCTCCTGAGTACATCTAGAAACTTCTCCTCCTTCTCTCTATTGAGATTGTTGGCATGATCACCAAAAATTACTGATGATTCCACAGGTAGACATACTTTAGATGTTTGGGCAATGGCTTTAACTCAGTATTTGATGGTTGAGGTGAAACAACTTTTCCTTCAGCTGATGGAGTCGACTGGCCAGCTCTATTCGAATGCAGACTCAACTATCCGAAGTCGGACTCATCCTCTGCTTGCTAGGACTCCTTTCGGCTCAAGTCAGGTCTGGCTTCCTGTTGGCTGTTGGAAACGGTCTTAGCTCCCTCCAAGTTGATCAATTCAGTCTCGGCTGACTCTTGCATGTTAGAGTTGGTCTCGGCTTTCTTCTTACCCTTGGAGTCAAACTCGGCCCTGTCGATCTTTCAGAACTTGTTCTTAGAATCGGACTTGGTATTTATTAAGGTAGCTACTCTTATTACTCTCGGCTTGTTGGTGCCAACAATTGGGAACTTGGCATGTTGGGAACTTTTCGGGACTTCGTCAACCTGTAGTGAATTAAATCAGAAATAAAGTCCTCGGGATAAGATAACGTCTACCTAATTGTCTTTTTATGTTTCCTTAAGACATTCAGCAAATTCTCCTCTTGCTCTTGGTGGAGCTTGTTAGCTATTATAACTGGGAAGTGCTGATGGTCATCCAGGTAGGCATACTTCAAATGATTCGGCAATAGCTTCAGTTTGGTAGGTGGTGAATGCGATGGGGAAAGTTTATTTGTTGATCTCGGATTAGGTTGGCCGACTCTGTCAGGATGCGATATCGGTCATCTAGAGTCGGACTCGACCTCTATTTGCTTGCGCTCTAAGTTACCAGAATCGGATTTGGCTTCCGGCTGATTGCTAGAGTCAGCTCAGCATTTGGCTTATGTTTGATCTTGGATTCAATTGCCAGAATCGGACTTAACTTCCGCTACTATTGCCACTTGTGCTACTACTGGTCTTTTGGTGTCGGCAATGTAGATTCTTGCATAACGGGAACACACGGGGTCTCCATCACACCTGCATTCAAGGTCGGTTAAATTAGAAAATTCAAAAATATGGACCAAGTTAGCATGGTCGGCAATATTATCCATGGAGTCGGAAAGATCCTGCATGTTAGGCATATTAACGGTGTTAGATATATCCATCACATAATTGAAACAGTCGATTACATCAGGTAATTCAACAAAATTAGGAATTTCAACACCGTCGGTGTCTAGTTACATGTACTCCTCAACTAGCTCATCGATAACGTTGATACTAGAGAATAGTCTTCAGTTGGATGCTTCATCGCTTCAATGATATTGAACTGCACCAGGTTGTCACCGTCAAAAGGGTCCCAACATGCACATCGATCTTTGTTCTTGTAGTCATCAAAAACGGTAGTCCCAAAATCAAGGTGGATCTTTTCGCAGATGTTTCATCCTCCATATCTAGCACATAGAAGTCGACTGGAAAAATTAATTTATTGATTTGGACTAATACATCCTCGAGAATACCTAAGGGTTGCACAACACTTCTATTGGCTAATTGAATTATCATTCCCGTAGCCTCTAGATCACCAAAATTCAAAGACTTGTATATGGATGACGGCATGACATTGATCGAAGCACCTAGGTCCAACATGGCGTCGGCAAAAGTACAATCGCCAATGGTGCATGGAATAGAGAAAATTCCAGGGTCTCGACAGTTCTTTGGCAAGGCTTGTTGCATTAAGGCAGCGACTTCTTCACTCTTGATTAATGCCAACATGACTCCTCCCATTTTGGCTCCTCCTTTCATCTTCTTTCTTTTGTGCATGCATAACTCCTTAAGGAATTTCGCATACTTCGGAATCTGTTTGATAGCATCTAGGAGCAAAATATTGATCTCTACCCTACGGAACATCTTCAGCAAGTCCTCATCTTTCGGATTTTCTTGTCAAAACTGTCCAAGTGGGAAAGGGTAATGGGACGGCTCTAGCCTATTGCTGCACTAGCAAGTCGACTTTCAGTTTAGACTCAACATTGATTGGTTTCGTCTTTAGTTGTGGTGTGGGCTATTATGGTAACTCTCTACCACTTCACAGTGATATAGCACTCACGTCCCCTTTTAAATTTGGAATTGTTTGAGATGGAAGATTTCTGGAACCAGCCAACTGCAGCTGACTCACTATGTTGTCTAGTTGTCCCACCTGTATTTTTAGATCTTGAATCGTGGCGTTTAATTTTTGCTGGAATTTCATCCACTCTTCCATCGAAGGTGAATTGTCTTGTGGCGGAACTTGTTGTTGCTACTATTGTCGAAATGGTGGTGCTTGGTATTTCGGAATCAGCTGCTAATAGCTATTCTGGTTCAAAACCAGCATGCTTTGCGCGAATCTGAATCTCTAGGCCGTATATTGCCCTTGACTCAAACTCGGTTGGTACTGTTGCCTCTCGAACTGTTGACCATCATACTACTGACTCGAATATAGCTGCCTACCGAATTGATATCCATATTGATCTAACGTTCTCGGCATTGTCCGACTCAGTTTCTGGTGCACTTGGTTGATGTTGTTCGATAGCAAGCTGCCTCACCACTAATGTTAACTCGGTCAACTAATTTTCTAACCTTAGGTTATCAATCGCACCGACTTCGTTCACCACTCAGGTCGTGATAGCTCCTCTGGTCCTAAATTGTTGGATGTTGCTCGCCATATTCAAGATTAGGTGTCTCACTACTGCTGGAGTCTTGTCCATCAACGCTCCACCACTTGCAACATCAATCGTGTTTCGGTCCATCACCATCAAGCCTTTGTAAAAGTATTGAATTAGTAATTGTTCGTTGATATGATGGTGTGGACATGTGGTGCACAATTTGTTGAATCTTTCCTAGTATTCATGCAAGGTTTCTCCGGAATATTGCCTAATACCACAAATCTCCTTTTAGAAGGTCGCGGTTTTGGAAGCTGGGAAGAACTTTTCCAAAAACATTCGTTTCATGTCCTCCAAGGTGTTGAACAGAACCTGTTGTAAGTATAATCAATCCTTGGCAGCTCTATCTAGGGAAAACGGAAACGCTTTCATTTTGATGTAGTCATCTGGTATCCCATGCGGCCTCTTCGTGGAACATACCATGTGAAATTTCTTCAGGTGTTTGTGTGGATCTTCACCTGCAAGACCGTGAAATTTTGGCAACAAGTGAATCAGTCCGAATTTAAGTTTGTAAGATTGAGCAGGCTCCAACTGCGGATATTGAATGCACCAAGGCTGGTACAACACATCCGAGGTGGCCAACTCTTTAAGTGTTCTATCATTATTCTCCATTGGATCTAGCTTGTGTGACGTATTCACAACAATGTTAGAATCGGAATTAATATCAAAACTACTGAACTCAGAAAAATCAAAATTGTCAGTTGTAAAAGTATTATTAACAGAATCAAAAACGGAAATAAAACTATCGTTATCACCTACGTCAGCATTTCTAACATTTCTTAACCTATGTAAAGTCCTATCTATTTTAGGGTCAAATGCATGCAAATTGTTAGAGCTACTCCTAGTCATGACTACGTAATAGAAAAAAATTATGCAGAAAAATAACACAATGATTAAGATACAGTAAAAAAATGTGCGAAAAATGTAAAGTCACTTATGCAGTTGCACACAACAGACTCAAACACACACAAACTCGATTGTACACGCAAGATTCAACACAGATAGATTCGGTACAGACAAATTCAGCACATACAAATTTGGCATATACACAGACTCATCACAAACACAAAAAAAGACTCGGTACCCACAGACTTAGACACAGACTTGGCATGCTAAAAACTTAGACTCAGTAACTAAAAATAGACTCAGACTCAATATATAGCACAAATACATACATGACATTCTACAGACTCAGATTTGGCATAATACAACTCAGACTCGGCACACTAAGACACAATAGAATGTGTGTCGGCAACGATGCCAATTTTGATAACTATTGTCAATGCAATCTAAAATAAAAGTAGATTTTACTATGATTTTGTAACATAGGGTCAACCTAAGTCAATCTCTCAAGGACACGTGTATTTGTGATGCCTAGCCTGGGAATCAGAAGATTATGTAGAAAATGGAAATGTAGAATGCAGACTCAGACAATAATGGGATTGTAAAGGCAGGGGGGTTTCGGCTTGTATTGGAAATACAAAGTAAATGCAAGATAGAAAGTAAACTACCTACTAAAAGTAATAATGAACAAACAATGAATAGTTAACATATCAATCCAAAATTCAGCATGCAATCAGTTCTGGTTCTTAGTAATGGATGCAATTCCAAACCAATGTAAGATCTTAAGACGACCGCCTAACATTCGTCCATTGCCAACTGAAGGCTTACACAACCGTGGCCTCGAGTTAGCATGGATTACGCACATGGTTGATTTTAGGCTTTCTATCAATTACCTAACAAGTTGTTACATTAGTTCCAACTGGCCCCTAAGCTAACGTGATCTACTCTTACGCATGCATGATCATGACGCAAGCAAGAAGTAGAGAAACAAAACAAGAATCACATACGAAAAGATAGAGAAATGTAAACCAATTTATTGTAAAATAACTAACTAACTAATGGTTCTAACTACTAACAACTAACAGAAATAACAGACTACCAACAGACTAACTATTTCCTAAATGACCACATGCCGAATTTGCTGGAGTGAAGTCGGTTTACTCAAGATAGAGTCGGCCTGCGAAAAGGTCTTGGCTATTGGAGGTGGAGTCGGCATGGAGAGGAACTCGTCTGGCCAAGACGACTTCATCTAGCTGGGATGCCTTCAGCTGGTCGGCACGACTTCATACGACTGGGTCGCCTTCAGTTGGTTGGGACAACTTCATCTGGCCGGGATGCCAGGTTCGACTTGCACAATGAATTAACCTTTTTGTTAGCCAAGATCCACGAATTAGCTCAAATTTGTATTTTTCCTCTTTTTAGCTCAATAATCTAAATCTCAACTAACATGTGATTCTTAGCTACAAAATAGAGTCAACTATACCCATCTTAAGACCTTGTTCGGTGTCTAAAATATGAATTATCAATGTGAGACCTTCTACCCCCAATACTAATCAATACTAAATACAATAAACTTAGGATGAATTCAAATTAAAAAACATATATCAACTTGTAAAGAATTCACAACATCTAGTCATATACGGTAATTGAAAACAAACATGCATCCCTATTGGCACTCCAAAGGCCAATTTTTAATGTCATAAAATGTAAACCAAACCTAATTACAAAAAGTGCCCTGATGTCACATGTTCTATTAGAGCGTAAACCCAAAAATAATGAAAAAGTAGTAAATATGGAGCCCCAGCTTAATCCTCACACTCTTGTCTAATGTCACCTATAATATGGCATTCATTCAGCCCAAACACAGACAATACATAATAGAAAGGAGTGAAAAATGTACCTAACTCAAGCTCATGGTATGAGAACACCATAAGTAGCACACACTTACACTATACAAGATATAGAAAATAAAAAAAAATACATACACACAATTAACAGACAATAAGCAACCACAATTAGTGGATAACAAACAAGTATGCACATGAATGTTGATAGTGTACCCCTAGTACTACTATGTATGCCATATGGTACCAAATCTAATCCAAAAGGTAGGTTAGACACAACCTTGTTAATCTCTGCCTCTTTGATTAGTCATGCCACTCTAGCATGATATCCCTTTGGTAGCACGTTAACTACTCAGCTTGTATTTTCAGATTCAGCACGTGGGATCACTCACAACCATTGAAATACATGTGTTCCTACCAACTAACCCCTAGGAGGTCTAATGACCTTACCACTTAAGTTTGCGTCTACATTCCTTACACACTTGTTTCATTAAATGATGCATGATGTGGTTTAATTAATTTATTGTTTTCTCTTGTCATAAATTGGGCTGATGAGGACCATTCTTATCCCTTATATACTAGGTACCTCATCCACGACCCATCATAGATTCGCAAATTGGGCTAATGAGGACCATTCTCTCCCCTCTAGGCCTAGGTACCTTATCCATGACCCATCATAGATTTGTAAATACTACTCTGGCCTCTCCTAGGCTAGGTCACTCATTACATAATTGTCCTATGAGGCCATTCCCATCTCTTATAGACTAGGTTACCCTTCTCATTTACCCTTATTATCCATTATGCATTTTTATATCACATATCATCATTTTCAATGCAATTTCAATAATTGCAACAACAGTATATTTTGCATAAGCATATGGTTAACAAATAGGTAGTGAATTCAATTGGAACACCAAAAACTCATATAACATAAATAGGACAACACGAGCGTGCTCCCATTAGCATAGGCATGCATAGTTAGCATGACTTTGCACAAGCATGCATAGAATTTGCACGATTATGCACATATTTTGCACAAACATGCACAACTTGCACGGGTTATTTTTCTTGAGCACAGTCATGCTCAACAACCTAGTATCGAATTCTCCTAGATTTTTGCCCAAAACTTCGAATCCAAAGGGGAACCTATGGTTTTTCTACATTTTGCATACATACAACCAATTTCACACAAGGAATTCCACAACAAACTATGTAAACAAGAAACTATAATCTTTAGGGAACACAACCCCCTTCAAAGAACACCAAGAACAGACAGTTTGCAACTACGTGGTTATCAATAATCTTAATATTCATGAAGGGTGTTAATCTAGAGAGTTCAATCTCTACTTCAGATAACCCAAAGCATACACTTTTGGGGGTTTAGAAAAAACCCTTAATCCATGACCGCAAGATTAAGAATCTTTTTACTCTATCAATTCACCATAAACAAATAAAATAACAGAGGCAAGAAATCACAAACAAACAACAGGAAAATAACTAAACACTTTGTCAACTAATAGAGCAATCAAATACAAGCATTTCAAATACAAGCACTAAGCAGAAAAATGACTAAACACTTTGTTAGTTGATAAGGACAATCAACACAAACAAACACTAAGCAGGGTCTACGACCAACCCCTTTAGACATAGAAAACGTGTTCCTCAAGGTCATTCTTCTTGTTCTTTGGGGTTTCTTCTAGAGGTTATCCTTCCAAAACTCTATAGACTTGAAATCAAGTGTTTAAGAAAACTAACTAGTAGAGGTCTTTCTAGTTCTTCTGGTTGCTCCTTTTATATAGCCCTAAAATGGGTCTTGCAGCTCCTTTTGACAGTCCATGTGAAACCAAACAAAGGGTGTCACCTCTCTTGAGGAAGCTCTAAGAGATGAGAAAGATTTAAACTATTCGGGTTCAATGCTTTGCATTAGTCCCAACTTGTTTGGAGGCTCTCTTGCCTTCCTTTGCCTAGTACTTAACTCCTTATATAAAAGAAGGAGATGATGCATGAGCTCATATTGTCCAATGTGGGACTTTAGCTATCCCACTCCTTTATTTAGGAAAAGAAGGTGAGGCACGAGCTTATGTTGTCTAATGTGGGACTTAAGCCTTTACTATATTTAAATAGCCATTTTTTTTAATTTAATTAATTAAATCCCAATGTAAAACCCAACCTATACTTCTCCCAAAATATTATTTATTTAACTGCAAAACAATTAAGTCATTTATTAATAATAATTAATAAAATACAATATTTATAACCAGTGGGGTGTTACACTTGCAGTGGACTTTCTCAAAGCTTAGAAACCTTGTCCTTGGGAACATCTATTCAAGCATTACCATGATCCTCTTCTACCTAAGTATGAAGAACCCAAACCTCTCTTAGCCCTTCTTGCACCTCCTCAACTTGAACATACTCAACCTGAACCTCAACCTAAATTTCAACTCAAAACTCAAAATGAACCTCATACATAACCATACACTCCACCTTCTCAAATAACTATCCAACCTCACCAAACACCTAACTTGGCTTCTCTTTCACCTCTCATATCTCCTAACATCCAATCCTACATTGATCAAAGTTTTCAACAATGGAAAATATGATAAAGAACTTGTTTAGCCAACACTTTAGCCCTCCACCACCACCTTTCACCTAAAAATTCTTTTTTATGTTTTGTTTCTTTTAAAGTCTTACTGTAAACTCATTTTATGAGTGATCCCTATTTCAAAACCTTGTTTTATAAAGCCTAAAGAGGCTAAGTTAAGAATACTAGGAGTCTTGCAATCAGGGTTGTAGATTGTACGTAGTTGGAAACCTGAAGAGGTGAAGAATACTTATAAGTGAGGTTAACTTAGTGAAATCCTTCAAGTTGAAGGGACTAGACATAACTTTGGGTTATAGAATGAACAAGTATAAAAATCTATGAGTGATCTTTTATCCTTACCTTCTTTTATGTTTTATTGCTTTTGCGAATGTGTTTCTCTAGATAGTTTGATAAGTCATATTTTATACACCTTACAGGGACTTAAGATGAGTATTTTTGAGATTATTTGGTGCTTAAGAATTAAGTCATATCTAAGATTCATATTATGGACCTAGAAATAAGGAATGTATAAATCTATGCTAATTAGGGTCTTAGCTAATAAAAGATTCATTCCTTTTTAGAGGTCAAAAATCTGGTGATCTTAGCCCATCAAGAGAGTCTCGATCTAGGAGAGTCGTCTTGACCAGACCAACTCCTTCCTGGATCGGCCGACTCTGCAGTCCAGCAATCCAATGGAGTGGCCCAATCATGTAGTCCACTTAGGCAACCCAGCCTAGGCGCCCAACGCAGCTCCATCCAGCTTAGTTGCCATGTCATCCCTAGAGAAGCTTGTAGTGCAAGGAGAATCTTCATAAGGGTAGATTAGGAAATTCAATCTGTAATTCTGTTAGGGAAGTCGTTAGGCGAAGCATATGAACCAGCTCGTGTATATATAGATAGTGATGGGCATGTTTTAATGGGTGGTTGGATTTAGACCTAAATTCCATACGTCATACAATCCATCTTCTTGCTCATGCCTCCATCTTCACGATGGTACACGGTACTTCATTGGTGTCTGTCTCAATCGAGGAGGTGCAGGTCAAGAATTGAGAGCTTGAAGGTTGACAGAGGGGACCGCTTGGCTTGCCATCGCACTCTAGTGGACCTGATCCTCAACGTCTTAGCTATAAGAGGTGAACCATCACCGTTCTTCTAGGGCAATCATTGTGGAAGACAGAATCATCAAATTCACACCATATGTTTGTACTTTGTTTCTAATAATATGAGTAGTTTCTATTGCTTAATTCTTGATTGTGAGTCCTGTAATTTAATATGCTTTACTGTGTCACGATTGCACATTGTTTAATAGACCAACATTAGACTAGGCCAATTGGATCCGGTTAACAACTTCAGTAGGTGATCGATTAGAGAACCTAAAATTAACTTTATGCTTAATCCCTGCCAACTGATGAGGTAGCGATTGTGTAAATCCTCGGTATGGCGATGGACAAATTTTTTGTGATTGTCATAAGAAGAATCTCAGGTTGATTCGGATAATCTTGAGTGAAAGGAGTGAAACCACCTTGTTTATTAGGACTTAACACGAATGCAGTAGTCGCAGTAGAGGTAGCCTAGTTTAGATCGCATTTACTTTCCTACTTAGCTTAATTTTTGTCATTATTTTCTCTACAACCAAACCCTTATATTTCCTGCATTCTAGTCAGAGACTGAGTCTAGTCCGACTCCGTCGCATCTGAAATCGAGTCAGTTCGACTTTGTTGCGTCCATCTATGAACTTAGCCGAGACCGTGTCGGATTCATCTCTACCAAAACCGAATCGGATCAGTCTTTGCCAAGAGCAATTCGGCATTCTACACTTGAGTGTTTCTGCATTACTCTAGTCATCACATTAAGTCATAATCAAGCATATTGTGTCCTTGAGAGAATTCGACCTAGGATTGATTATGCTATAGTTAGCTTTAGTTTATTTGGTGTGCATAAAGATGAATAGAAACAAGCTTATCATGGTCCTATTTAAAAATGAGTTTTTGGATGCCTTTAGAAACATTTTTGGACTATCTTTTTGAACTCATGTTAAAGACTTATCCTTTTCAAAAAAATCTTACTGAGTGCTTTAAAAAATCACATACACAATTCAATGTCCTCTTGTATATTTACTTGTGGTACCTCATCTACTTCATCCTTGGCAGACACTCAAGCTTAGGCTTGAAACCAAGGTGAAGTGTAATTCTTAATACATATATAAAGGGAAAGAGCTTATGGAGTTCAAGCCAATGAAACCCTTTGTATACCTTAAATGTAGAGCCATAAAGAAGGAAAAGTTTAGAAGATTTTTTCAACAATCTTCTTATTCTGCCTTTGAAGGATTGGAGCTAAAACAACATCCAGAAGCTTTGAAAAGTTTCTATCGATTGTTGTCTAATGAGAAAGCTTTCTCGATATGGTACCAAGAAGAAACTATTGGTACATTCTCTCAAATCTGTCTACTACCTTGATTAACAAAACCATATTTACATAATACTTTATTTGTTTTCCAAAGACTTTTTACTTACCCATCACTATATTTTGAAAAGTTTTTAACCTTTAAAAAGTGGCAATCTAAAGTTAAATCTTTGTGAGAAGACAAAACACATTGTCTTGAGGTGAAACATTTTTATATATTGGATACATGTTTTAATCAATCTAATCAAACTTTTATACTCTAAGTCATTACATGCTTTGATATATCATCTAAATGTTCACATTTAAATATGCTCTAATAATGTTTGCTTTGATATACCCGTAGTTTGATTTGATATAGCCATAATTTGATATGATATGGATACATGATTATATTTATCTTTACTTTATAAAGTGCTCTGATACATATCTTTTCAACTAGTATGAAAACATGCCAAGAACAAAGTTTTTAAGAGGAAATGCTTTAAAAAGAAGTTTTTAGATCTTATAATTTTATATTGTTGAAATGCCATGACATACTTATATTTTCAAAAAGGATAAAAAGCATCAAAATGCTTTGGTCTTATCTTTCAAAACTTATATTTGCTCTTATCCATGTTTTCAAACTTGTATTTATTTATCATTATAAAAAATGGATATATTGTTAGGTCAAAGGAAGAAACCCTAAATGGTTTGATTTAAACAAATAAATTAAGTTTTATAAATAAGAAGATAATTGTCTTGCATGAAGCAAATAAAAGAAACAAGTGTTTCAACATAAAATACAATACATACATTTTTAATAGAACAAACGAAACCAATTGTCCTACTAAAATGATTGCAAAACACAATGTTTCTTCATATAAGCATTTATAAAAAAATATGTGTCTAGTCTTATCCCTTTGGAGGATAAAAACACACATATAGTGACATGGCTGGACTCGACCTCCCACTAGAACTCATAAGAACCACTTGAGAATCCTCTAAGAAAGCCTATGAAGGTTGTGCAAAAGCAAGAAATAAGTAAAAGGAAGAAAATGAAAAATGTGGTGAAGGAAGAAAGGGGTTTCGTCACTAGCTTTTAGGGCTAGATGAGAGAATTGGGATTCGCCACGAGCATCATGGATGCTTGATGAGAATGGGCTTCTTGGACAATCCAAGAAAGAGAGAACTCTCTCAAAAATGCAACAACACTACTCTATTCCTTTAGGAAAAAATAAATTAAAAGTTCTTACATCCTTGCATGGGGGATCCTTTTATAGCATGATTAATGACTAAGTGGGCTTCACTAATCACACCTAAGGTACATGACAAGGTTCGAAACACAGAGGGTTTAATAAGCAAAACTAGCCTTAACCCTAGCTTAACAACCAAAACAGGATTAGCCTTAGCCACAGATTTAGAGACCAAAAATGGCTAAGTAGCTTGGGCTGTCCAATGACCTCTATCTTAAAGTTATCCTATACTACAAGCTATACAAAAGAAGGTACAAAGATACAGAGTATTCCTAACCATTTACATTGCCTTCAAGGCAATTGGTCACACAATATACAGTAGGACCTTCATGGCCTCCTCCTAGGTCCTTGAGGGTTGTCAACTCGTGTTGAACTTCCTCTTGGATTCTCCTCAGCCTTCCTCTAGTGACAGGTCCTTGAAGTGTAGGGTTTTCCCTTTTTGTATCTACATCATATAGACTAAAGATATGAATAGAAGCTTATCAAGGAAAATTAGTAAAGTCAAAGAGGATACCTTACTTTTTGTCTTAAAATACATGCCTACCCACCCTACAAGTACAACAATGTACCTTTCTACACATAAATCATGTTACGTGTATCACAACATTAGTACGAGAAAAGTAAGATAAAAATAATTTGTTTTATCTTATTAGAGTGACAAGATGGTGAAAAGTAATTAATGCTACATTAAATGTCCCAACATATGCTTACAAACTCTACTGAAGCTAAAGGAAGACGAAGGCATAAGAAAGTTTCAACGATCATATTTTTAAGTTGCCTATATATACGAGGAGGACCTTGAAGATCTAGAGAAAAACTTCTTGATTGCAAACTCTAAGCTCTTTTAACAATCTCTTTGTGTTCATTAAGTTCCTTTAGATTAAGACTAGCTCTAAACTTGTAAATCCATCTTTGTATGATGATATAGTCAGTGAGTCTTTATCCCTAACCTTTTCTAAAGTAAAAATGGTTGAAGCCTGAAAAGGCTTTATAAGAAAGAATACTCAATGTATTGCTTGGAGAAGCAAGTGTAAAGAATACTTGTCTTCAACTTGAAGAGACCTGTGATAAAGAATACTGGTAATGAGTTTTGTTATAGTAGAATTACTTGTAGGATTTCAAGGGTTGAATGTAATCTTCGGTCAAGACAAACCAACATAAAATCTTTGTGTGTTTATATCTTACCTTATCTCTTTATAGAATTTTGACAGATTTTATAAAGATTGAGATGAAAAGGAAAAAAAAAATCACTAAGCCTTTGACTTGGTTAATCTGCTTGCACTCAAAGCCTTGTGTCCCTTCCTTATAAGACAACACTTCAATTATGAAAAGTTTCCCTTCCTTATAAGACAACACTTCAATTATGAAAAGTTTTACGAAAAAAATTTAAAAGACAGTACCCCTTCTTATGTTTTCTTGTGTCTAATACTATATTTCTCTTTTTGCCCGTTGTCACTGAAGATCTTTAAGGTGACACTATCTTGTACTTGACATAGCATTTAGTGCAATGAATGAAATTGAATTTAGGCACCTTTGTTGCTGACATTATCAAATTTGGTCGCTAGGACTTCTTCACCTATGCTATTAGGACTTCTCGGGGAGATATAACATTAACTTGTTTTGTAGCAAAAAAACTCATCAACATAATATAAAATTTTCTCATTTATATATATTATTTTGGCCATATATATTACAATACAATATCTCCAACAATTATCAATCCTATGATAAAAAAGAAATTTCAGTTCCTTATCTAAGAAATGTTCTGCACTTGAATGCGATTCACCAGGAGATTATCTTAATCTTTAGTTCGCCTTATATAGCAGCACTTTCTACCTGTTTTCTGTCCCAAGTATATGAACTGACATTTTGTCATTGCATTAGAAAACAATTGATAAAGGATCCAATTAGATTTTTTATCCATTACATTATAAAATAAATTTATACATAGACTATGAGCGCTAGCAAAATGTCAAAAATCACAACTTCTATCAACTTCAAGTTTCATTACGGGACAAAATACAAGAAATTCTGTCCAACTTTAAGACATGTGTGCAACCTTTCAGTACATATCAATATGTGGAGTTTAGTTACTTTAAAGTGTTTGTATTTGAGCTTCAAAGTAGAGACATTTTTTGCACCTGATCCATAGTTGGAAAAGGATTTTTCAATTTTGATCTTTCTTATATGAGCCTATAATTCTATAACATCAATATTTTCACTATATTTAGCATCTTACATCCGTGTTGTTATCCGTGGCATGCCACAACAGAGGCACAAGATTTTATTAAGTAAAAACAAGTAATTCCCATCCCACTAAACTAGCCTTCAATCCCCAACGTAATCCAGCAGATTACTTGGCTGTTTGTTCCAGAATTGGGATTTTGTTCCATGTTTCTTCCAAGCCACTTATCTGTAATGGTGGCAATGAAAACATGCTAACTGTTGAGCTTCCCTTTCTAATTTCCTGCAAAGCATGCAAAGCCGAAATGGTACTCTTCATATGGAGGCTTTCAATGTGCTGGATGGCTGCTAACTCCTTAGGTACCAGCAGACCATCACTCTTTGTGCTGGCTGAAGTTGAAGGATCACATCCCTCAGCTTGGGGAGTTGCCTCACCGCAAGTCGAAGGATCATTCGCCGGGAAAAGGTGGTCCAGCATTGTTTCACACTCCTTCACAAGTTTGTAGAGTAGGTCAGTGGTAAAGAAAGGCTGTTGCAAGACCTTCTGAATGAAAGGCAAGCGAATGAGAGCACCAGTTCTCTTGTCATACTTCTTTAGTATCTTCACTAATCCTGTACACAGAAAATTGTGAAATACTTACATTTATTGAGATGCTGATGTAAATCTCAGGTACAACAAACTTCAATCTAGCACAAAATGTCAACATAAGACTGACATAAGGCATATATATCTCTATAATGTCATTCAATCTTATATTATTTTATCCCTAACAATACATCTGGATTAAATCCCTTTGGGTTATAGGACCATTTCCGAATTTTAAAGGGAGAAATGTCAATTTGGTATGTTCAATTGTTGTGCCTTTTAGTTTTAGGTGATGTGATCTTTGCAGACTTTACAAGGGGATATTTGTGGAATTCGTTACGATAACTAATTATCTGGTGCACTGGATATACCAAAATGGACACAAGAATAAGAGGTCACTTTAGTGTTATCTAAAGGGCGGAATGTTCAATATGAAAAACATGAGTAAATAGTCAAATTAATACAAAGATATAATAAGGTCAATCACATTAATACTTGAGTGATGAAAATTACGCTTGATGTCTGTACATGTGTAATTTTTCGTTCAAAATAGTTGGACATCAGAAACTTCAAATGTTACTACTTTGATATCCAAAACACACATTTAAAGACAAACTTGACTGATGAAATGGATACTCAAGGGTGCAAAACTACCATGACAGAGGATGTATCTTTCAAGAACTAATTTGACTAATTGCTATATTAGAAAGTTCAAATATTCCAAGTAGATGCGTCATTCCAATGGAAGCATATTCATGTTTTTACCATGCTGCCCAGAGAATTTTCGGGATCAATAGAAAACATGAATCATGTTTTCTGATTTACTACCCTATCTGTTGTTTTCAGTCACACTGTAAGTTACATAGTATGCATCAGTTCAAAACACTATAAATAGTGCCCACTACATGTTCTGAGGCAATCTAATTTAAAAACATGAGATTAATATATCCAATGTCAAATGTACCTGTGTAGTTAAGGGCACTATAGTTTTCAAGCAAGACCATCTCTCCATGGAAATCCACAATTTCCTTGCGAATTTGCATCAATTGCTCATTAGAATCTTTTACTTTGGCCACCCTATCTTGTAGCTCCTGCACATTTCAACCACAACAAACTATTACTCGCGTACCAAAATTGGAAGTTATCCAGCCACCGCAAACAAACCAATTAAACAAAGAAAAAGGTCATTTGTCCATCTATTCTTAGAATAAATTATTATAAAATTAAAAAAAAGTATGAGATGTAAATTTTTTAAGAAAAAGTATGAGATGTAATTAATAATACGTTATTACAAACTAGGAGAGGGAAATGATTCAGCTAAAGATAGTAATTGTGATTTTATAATAAATAACTAAATTAATGTCTTTTACTTTTAGGCATAATTAAAAAAAGACGTTGTTAACATTCCCTGCTAATGTCAACATTCCGAAGCATTTATTTATGTAATAAGAAAAAGAAAAGAGTGTTAAATAAAAAAATAATGATACCTTCAATTTGATTATGCATTCTTCCTCTTTCTCAACGAAGAAGGTGTTGAATTTGTGGAGTTCATGTTCGAGCGAGTTCCTGAAGTTGGTTTCCTCCTTGGACATGTCCCCATCGAGCCTTGCCCGTTTGGTGGGGCGTTCCTCGCCGTGTTTGGGGGCGGCGGGTTTGACGAGCTTCAGTTTCTTCTTGAGTTCCTTGTAGGATAGGAACTTGTCGCGCCATTGAGGCAGTGTTTTCTCGATCTGGTTGCTCAGGCTCTTTCCGAATTTCATGATTCCGCAAACGAAACAAATAAAGAAAGAACAAAAACTAACTAAGGAAGAGAAAAACTTTCACGAGAATGTGAAGGAAAGTATGTATTGTCAATGGTGAATGTGGCGAAGGATGAAATGGTGGGGTTAAAGAGGAGGAAATAAGAAGGAGCTTGCGTGACTAATATAACGGTTGTAAGGAAGAGAATATTCGTGGTATTTTAGGAATATCCAATAAGAGTATATTTGGGGTTTTATTCCCTCCGTGAGGGACGTGGTTGTTTGTTAAAAGTTGATTTATCTACGACCAACTTTTTTTTGCTTCGTTTGTTTTAATTTTTTTATATATATATAACAACCGTACCACCTATTTAGTAGAAATATTTTAGAGCGGGCAAAAATTCTTTTGAACAATCGGCAGCCGCTGATTTAATATTAGTTTTTGATTTAATAGGCCAGAAAAACCCGTGCGAGACAACATAAAAATATATAAATTATTTTTTAAATTTATTTTAAAATAAAGAAAATAAACTATTAATTATAAAATAATTCTATATATTTATTTCATTATAAATAATATAAGATAAATATGTTAATTTTATGATAATTATTTTATAATTATAACAACTATGATGTGTGAATAACAAAATAAAATATTTTTAATACTATCATGCATCACTATTAAACTCTTAAAAAATTATAGAATAAAAAATTATATTTTGTTTTTGTTAGAACTGAATATAGAAATAAACGTATACAACACATCATTTTTTTCAATTAAATGAGATAGACCTGATAATTTTTTAATTGTTTTAAAAAGTTTTTTTTTTAATAACTTACAAAAAAAATTGTAATTATAATTCATTTTTAAAATAAAAGTATATTCTATGATTATAATAAAATAAAATAGATTTTTATTTTTTTATAAATGTATAAAAGCTAAATTAATTTTTTTAAAAAACTTAAATAAATGGGTTTAAAATAATGTGATTATGATAGAAAGAAATAATATTAAATAACTTTATTTTAACATTTATAATGAAATATAATAAAGTTTTAACAAGCAAAATTATAAGAATTGTGATTTAATTTTTTATTTTATTATTAGTAAATATATGTTTACACGAACTTATAATTAAAATAATAACTTAAGAATTCGTTTGGTTTTTCATACTTGCAAGTTTTAAAAATTTTTAAAAGTAAAACCAATTTTTAGTTTAGTTTTTTTTATTTCAAAAAATAATTTTTAATTTTAAAATAAATTTATTATTAAAATTTTCTATTTTGTTAAAATTCATTTTAAGAATATGTTTGCATATTGGTTAGAATGGTGGTGACAATAGTAGTGGTAGTGGTAGTGGTAATGGTGACAATAGTGGGAGGAGATAGTGACAATGGTAACAATAGTATGGTAGTAGTGGTGGTGGTAGCGAAGATGACAATATTAGTGACAGTGGTGGTGATAGCGATGAAGATAATAATAAGAATGATAATTGTTGAATATAGTAAGAGAATATTTTTTAAAACTAAAAACCAAATTTACAAAAAAATTTTTTCGAAATGTATGTAAAATTGTTTAAAATTTAAGTTAAAAATAATTTGAACTTCATTATAGTGAAACAACTTAGAAAAAAAAAAGTGTGATAATTCCAAATGAGCTCCAAGAGATATAATAAATATGATAATAGTCTTAGGTTAATTAATAAAAAATATGGCTAATTTTTTTTTATCCTGGTCAATGTATTGAAAACTAATAAGCAAATTACAATGTTACTCATGGAGTACAATTATATGAATTTTGAGTATACTTCATTGAAAAAAGAATTCGCGCTTACTTTATTAATTAAATTATGTGTTTAACGGGTGGAATTGAGAGTATAAAAGACAAATTTGGGTTAAATGTAAAAGAAGACAACTATCTGACATAGTTTAAATTTTGAGTAACTTTTGTTACAATTTTTGACATAGCTTAAATTTTCTAAAATTTATGAACATTTATAGGGTTTTATAGCATGATGTTATTTAAAACATATAAGAAAGATAGCTAAAATAAAGCAAGTTTTGAAAGGGGATCTATTGTACAATTTGCAGATTTTTAAAGAAAATGATTTTATGAAAAATTATTCAAAATAGATTTTGATTTTAATAAGATTTTAGCTAAAATAAACGTGTAGAAAACTTTTAAAAGTAAGTAATTGTTTTTTTTTTCTTCAAAAAAGTGATTCTTTAAAAAATTAGAACGGTAACAATCGAGGCCTTAAAATTTCTAAAATAATGAAAATTTCTAAAGTGATTATTCAAGATTTTTTCAAGAATGCACAACAAGAAACCAACTCCAAACAACAAGTTATGATGATATAAATGGTAAATGGAAGTTAGTTTTCTACAAAATCCAAATTTGGTCCAATTAAATTTAACATCTAATTAGAAGTAAAAAAAATTGTGTATTGATTGAATTAAATTATACAATTTTTAATCTCTTTTTTATAGGGTAAATGTCAACTACCTAAAGATATTATAACTAATAAGAAATTAAAAGATATCTAGATAATATGCGATATTCATAATCTCCTAATTAGATATTTAAATATTTATAATCACTTAATCTAATAAAATATTTAGATGTTTGTAACCTCTTAATAAGTTACCTACTATATCTTATCAGATATTTACAATATCTCCAACACTCTCCCTTAAGTTGGTAAATGAATATCAATCATTCTTAACTTTCATTGACTTCTTGAAATCTAGTTGCAGGGAGCCCTTTGGTGAAAACATATGTCACTTGGAGTCCCATAGGAACATGTGCTATGACTATAAGTCCACTGTCTAACTTCTCCTTAATGAAGTGTCTGTCAATCTCAATGTGCTTTGCCCTATCGTGTTAGACTAGATTATGGACAATATGCATAGTTGAGTTGTTGTCACAAAACAACTTTATAGATCCCTCATATTTTACTTTGAGGTCATTAAGAATAATCTTCATCCACAATCCTTCACATATACCCTGTGCCATGGCTCGAAATTCTACTTCTGCACTAGATCGAGCAACCACATTTTGCTTCTTGCTCCTCCAAGTTACTAGATTTCCTCCCAGAAACATACAATATCCAGAGGTGGATCTTCTACCTACAACCGATCCTGCATAGTCTGCATTTATATATATTTCCATGGACAATGTTTCTTCTTTTTTGAACAACAGTCCTTTTCCTAGACTTGCTTTCAAATACTGGAGGATCTTTTCAACTACCTGAAGGTGCCTTTCCCTATAATCATGTATAAATTGGCTGACCATACTAACAAGATATTTAGATATTTGTAACCTCTTAATAAGTTACCTATTATATCTTATCATATATTTATAATATCTCCAACACATCAATATAATCATATCATAAACATCTCAGAATTTTAAATAAGTTATTTACTCTTTCATAAAAAAAAAAAAAAGGAGAAATAACAATATAAGAGAAATGTGACAACACCTAACATTAGAAGTAAAATATCACCATGGGGCTGAAAAACAAGATGTTCAATTAGTCAACTTGTTGAAACAATCAAGCACAAACCTCTTAATGTCATATACGAGAATTGTACTCAAATTGGCAGGCAAGGGGAATTTTTTTCAAAACACATATCTATACAATTCACAAGAAAATAATAGGGCACAAACAAATGAATACAGACACATGTAGAAGGAAAAAAAAGTAGAAATGTAGGTTCAATTATTGAATAATTTCGTGTAAAACGGATGATCTGTTCACTTTTCATTACGAGAGAATTTTCTTTTCATCTAATTTTTATTTTTCAAATACTTATCCAAACAAAAAAATTTAAATTCATCAATTTAATTTCTTATTCTTTGAAAAATTGAAATTACTCGCCCAAAGACGGTGTGAAAGAACTTTTAAATGTCTCTCATGTTAGAAAAATATAATTACATTGACTACTTGAATTTTCTTACATTAATGATCTCTTATTTTATTCAATAGATAACTAAAATATATATAAATTAAAAACAATTTATTTTTTAGAATTCTATACTGATAGATCAAAACATTCTGTCAAAACTGACATATATTTGAAATTGATAGATTATTGAAAGGATTATTGAGAAACTATTTTAAAAGGATATAGTCCTATCATTTCCTTTTATATGACTTCTTAGAAAAGCATTCTTTTATTCTTTTTTATTACTTTTTTTAATACGAAAAAGGCATTATTTTTTTAATCTTTCTTAATATTTGTAATTGATATCTACAAATCTTTTCAGTATTTTAATAAAAACAATTTAATCAATAAATTTATCTCACTTATATCTTTGACCAAAAATAATTCTATTCAAATTAGAAATATCTACAATAGAGTTAATAAGAAAAATCATACACAAAATCCAAACTTGAAATGTTATTTAAGAAAAATTATATATATATATCACTCAAAATAATTAAATAATAATACTACTATGTATAATAACCTTAAAAAATAAAATACTAAACAACATAGAAAGGACAAGCAAAACTCATTTGAAGTTACAAGTGGAGTGAAACATTGCTCATTTATGAGGCACGGAATAATCCTCGGGCATTTGGAATATCCATATTTCTCACCAACGCAACAAAGAATAATAGAATATTATTTCCCCGGGAAAAGTGACATTACGCGGTCAGAGCGACCAACTGCCACGGTGCTCTACTTCTACCCGACGATCTTTAAAACAACGCCAAACTTGAAAAGTGGAATACCTTGCCCGTTACTTATCGGATCTTGGAAAGGATTTTCGTAACACCTTTACATAAATTTAGAAAGATGGCAAATGCTTATATGAATTTTAATAAAAATCAAGTGGTTAGTCCGAAAGATAAATTGTGATTAGAAGTTTGTTTCTTTGACTGACGTGTAAAAAAAAAAATTGTTGAGAGAATAATTCATTTATGAGTACTAATAAATTTCATGAAAAAAATTAAAAATTATAGTAATCTCTTTTATAATTATATGGATCATAAAAAAAAATATGATTTAACAAATAAAAAATATTTAAAAAACTATATATTTTTAAGATACATATATCATTCAATAATATATATATATATATATATATACATACATACATGTGTATATTTGTACTACAAGATTTTTTTTTTATTTTCTACTAATTTTAGCTACCATTTAAATTAGGAGCTAAATCCTAACTAATTAACTATTATTTAATTAGAATATTATTTTTCCTAACTAAATTTAAGTTATATTCATTTATATTGCTTATTACTATAAATTAACTAGAAAATAACTACAAATTTTAAAAATTTACTACAAATTAACTAAGATTATTTTCTTAGTTAATTTGCTACTTATTTCATGCTACCACCAATATTATAGTAATTTTGTAGTTAATTATTTTTACTAGAAATTAACTACAAAATTATTTTTTAGCAAATTTTAAATTTTCTAGTAGTGTATATATATATATAAACATATATATATAACAAGTAATATGTTATTTAACTATTGAACAATTGAAAGTCTATGCAAGGTAATCTATTAAACAAAATAATTGGTTTAGAAGTGTTTTTGTGAAAAAAATAGGACATCCCACCATTATCAATTACAATTAAGATAATTAATTATTTTATCTTTTTTTTATTCATTAAGTGAAAAAAATCTTGGGATGGTTGAGTATTCATTGAGTGAGTACTCTACTCACTCATGAGGATCCTAAAAACCTAGAAATGTATAGATTTGTTAGGTAAATCTCTCGTTTTGCTGAGCAAAAGTGAAAGGGACTCTTTGTAGGTCCTCTCACTAGGGAAAGAAGTGTCTTTATTGAACAAGCTAAGCAGAGTTAAGAGTGACAAGTCTTGTGTCTTTATTTTCCAAGTGAGACATCCCTTTTGCTAAGTGAATAAGTGAGAATTTTGGAAGATGCTCTCTATAGTTCCTTTGGCTAAGCAAGGATAGACCCTTGTTAGGCGGAAGATGTGAGGTTTTAGGAGTTAAGCCATGTGGCTTAATTCACTAAGTGAGTAGTTCATTTGCTAAGCGATTAAATGTAGTAGGAGCTCTTTATGGCTCCATTCACTAGGCGAGGCTAAGCATTCATTGAGTGGATGCAGATATTGTAGAAGTACCATTTCTATTGGTAAGACTTGTTGGGTAAGAGATACCACTTGCTTAGTGAATTTAGTGGTAGTGAAAAAATATAATAAGTTAGAAAACTAAATTTCTTATACCTCTTAAAAGGCTTGTTAACTATTGTAAAAGATTGGAATGGGTATGATGGTATAAAAGCTTAAAGTGGAATGTTAATAAAGTTGAAATTCATAAAATGTGAAATGTTGTTATCCTTGAAAGACACAACATATGTTATTGGTGTTAAAGATTAAAAGATTGACCTTAATCTTGAGGAAATGGTTCATGGATCGTTCCTTACTATCGTGGTTCCATCTTATCTTCGAGGTAGCCATGATGAGATGGTAAATACATATTGTTAGTATCCAGATGTTCAAGGAAGTTGGAATTGATATGAGAATCATGATTGTTGTTGTTGTTGTTAAGTCCTTTATAGATGCTATTAGTAGGCACATAAGTTGTTGAACCATCATGAATTTGCAAGGTTCACAACTAGTGCTGGATTAGGGGGTTGTGTAGCCTTTGGACATAAGTGAATGGACAATCCCCCACAAAATGGGTTTAGTCTTTCCAAGGCTATTGATGATGGAAAATTGCTATCCAGGTTCAACCTATCTCGACCATAATGCTTTCCAATATGTAAGATTATGTCCTTTTTCCCTAATACTAGAATGAAGGTATGTTAAGGAAGTGATAAGAGTGATCACTCGACTTATAAATCTCCATGAAGTAATTGTAATATATATGTGTGTGTGTGTGTTATGGTTGATGATTATACTGTTACGAGTAATGGTTGCATATATTGAGAGCTAAGGCTCTTTGTTGTAATGTTGTGAATGCGATCTATTATATGTCATGTGTACTTTTGTGATGATACTTGTGATTATCGCTTTACTATTTAAATATGAGGATATTCCTATAGTAGCTTACCTTTATGTCTTTTGTTGTATGTGTACGACTGTGATGACCTCAAATGTGTTCATGGGATCAAATGCCAAGGTCGTTGCGAGAATCGAGGTTTTCGGGCATCCTTCATATTAGGGTTTACTTGGGGCCCTTTTGCATTCGCTTTGGTAGGCCCTTAAGAGGGGTGTGGAGGATTCATTGTGACTAGCAACGCATTTGGTACCAAGGAGATAGTGGAGTATGTATCCACTAGAGTTTTGAGGTTTTTGTCACTTTCCACACCCACGTGAAGATGTTTTAGTCGATTCCAGTTATGTAGAGTCAGTCAGCTGGTATGTGACAAGTCATATTTTATACACTTCATAAGGGCTTAAGATGAGTATTATTAAGACTGTTTAGTGATCAAGAGTCCTGTCTTAGTTAAGATTTGAATTATGGGCCTAGAAATAGAAAAAATATAAACCTGTGCTAAAATGAAGATTTTAACTGATAAAAGATTGGAGTTGTTTTGTAGGCTCGAAAGCCGAGAGTATCTCGGCCCAAAAGGAGCATCTTGGCCCAGAAGAAGCGGTCCCGTCCAGAATCAATATCAGCGATGGAAATCACTCCAACAAACAAGGAACAATGCGTGATTATAGGAAGAGTAAATTAGAAAATATGTAATTCGAGTAACTCTGCTAGAAATATAGAATCAAGGAAATATGTAATTTAGGTAACTTAGCAAGAAATCTATTAGGATCGGGGAAATATGTAATTCAGGTAACTCAGCTAAAAACCTGTTAGAATCAAGGAAATATGTAATTCGGGTAACTCAACAAGAAATCTGTTAGGATCAAGGAAATATGTAATTCGGGTAACTAAGTAAGAAATCTGCTAGGATCAAGGAATCAACGATTTTGTATGATTAGATTTAGATTTAGCCGCAGCCACCCTACATGTTTATAAGGACACGTAAGGCACGAGTTTTGGGTGTGGAAAAATAATGGAATTCTAGACCTAACACCGTCAGCGATTGTAGGCGTTCCAAGCTAGCACAGTGGTACACAAAGCTTCAGTAAGGTGACTCTCTCGATCGAGGAGGTACATGACCAGGATTTGGGAAGCTGGAAGCTATTGGAAATGATCGCTTGGTATAGCCAACGCATTCTGGTGGACGAAAACCTCAACGTCTGGCCATCATTGGTGCACTATCACCGTCTTTCCAAGGCGATCATCGTGGAACGCGGATTCTTTAGAAACTCTGAATTTCTCATCTTGTACTCGAGTTTGTTTTCAATAATATAAGCGGTTTGCATTTTTGTCTTCTGATTATAATTCTCGTGCATTAATTTGTTTTAACCTTACTACGATTGCACATTGTTAGAGGTAGAGCACGTTAGACTATGGTCGATTGGAACTGGTTTAATAATCTGGTTAGGTAGAGAACCTAAAATCAACCAAGTACATACTACCTGCCAACTGATGAGGTAGCTATTGTGTAAATCCTCGGTATGGCAATGGACAAACATTCGACGATTGTCGTAAGAATCTAAGGTTGATTCGGAGTATAATCTTAAGTAAAGAATCTGTAAACTGATTGTGTGTTGAATTCGGATTTGGTGCAGTAGTTAGTTTAACATAGTTTAGTTTACTTTCAGTACTTAGTTTATTTTTCTGCACTTAAACACAAAACCCCCTATTTATTGTTCATCTCGGTCTGAGATCGACTCCAGTTCGACTTCGTCACGTCTCTCTAAGCTAGAATCATATCGGTAGTTCTAATCGGTCTCCCACCAAGATCATCCTGGTCGCACTTAAGCCGACTGACAGTAAGTCGGCATTTCACAACATTTAGCGATTTCTGCATAATTCTTTGCATTCCACACTTAGTCATAATTAAACACATTGTTTCCTTGAGAGAATCAACCTAGGGTTAACTATACTATAGTTAGCTTTAGTTTTTATTTGAGGCATGTAAGATGACTAAAAACCCGCTTATCAAATTGGCCCAATTGCTGGGGACACAAGTTCTTTTGTGTCTTTGTGTGCCAAATCTGAGTTAAGCCGAATCTCGAGTTCGTGGAATGCTATGTTTGTTTTTAGAGTCTGTCTTTTGTTTATTAAGTCTGAATTTGTCTAACCATACCAAGTTTGTCTCTATTTTCTTTTCATTGAATCTCTACATAACTGATTTTATCTTGTCTGCATAACTGATTTTCTATCTTGCATAACTAACATTAAACTTCTTTGCATAACTAACATTAACTTACCTTGCATAATTGACTCTAACTTTTATTTTTCTGCAATTTTTTTTTGTTTTCTATTTCACTTCTGTTATTTTTTTTTTCTATTTTTCTGTTTTCTTCAATTGGTTAGCTTTTTGTTTCTCTTTTGGTTTTTTTATTTGGTCAATAACACTTGTGCACTCTGATACTAGTATTGTTCCTAATTCTTCCGATCTTGATCATTTTACTCCTGAATCCAATGGAGAAAGGAATAAGCTATACATTGTTGCTGTGATGTATCAACTGTGGTGTCCTCAATATCCCGAATTGGATGGAGCCTGGTCATACAAGAATTATCCATCTGAGCTAACAACTGTGTTGCCTGAGTTATATGATTTTGTAGGTAACACTCACCATTTTGACAATAGGGGATCCACGACATCTAGAGGAATGAATGGGATTGCTACTGTTGACAATCAGAGATTTACATAGATGGATGTGGCATGTGTGGTTTTGTAGGACATCCACCCAATGATTGTCCCATTTTGCAAGAGCCACCACCTCCATTCAGACCATAACTGGTACTAGAAAGTTCCTTAGAGGATTTAATCAAGCAATTGGCCATGAATAACATTTAATTCCAAAAGAATGTGTCTACCACACAACAACCAATGCAGCAGCTTAATAGTTCACCTTCTCTAGAAGATCTGGTGCAATAGTTTCAACAAAATAACATGCTATTTCAACAAAATATAAATGCCACAATGCAAGAGTTGAAAGCATAGATTGGTCAACTAGCCACCACGATAAATCAGCTGCAGTTTGAAGATTCTGGACAGGTTCCTTCCCAAGCCATTCTCAGTCCACAAAAGAATATGAGTGACATAACCGTGAGGAGTGGCATGGAGCTGCCGCAACAACAATCACTAAAACTGCAATAGGATTTTTTGAAAATTTGGATTCAGAGAATTCGACCACTATGACGGGCTTTGCCGACTCCAGTAGTGTTGCCAACTCCATGCTTGCTGTTGTCGACTCTAGTAAGATGGCTGGGATTGATGACTACTTGCCAATTGTTTCCGATTTGGCTGATGTGGTTAAGATTGCAAATTCTATGACTGATGTTACTAATCTTACTGATATGACATTGGATGAGATTTCAAACCAAGTTACTAGGGTTGAGATAGCTGATCTCGCATGTGCTGATGTTAACATTACTAATCCCATTTGTGCTGATGCCAAGATGGCCGATCTCAGATATGCTAATGCTGATAATGCTTTTGTTGATAGAGCCGAGGATGCTGATTCTCTAGTTGACAAGTCAGACAGTGTTAATATGATTGAAATGGCCGACTCTGTAGTTTCTATGTCGGATCATGCCAATATATTAGAAGTTTCCAACTCTATGATGGAGGTTCCGAGTCTTGCTGATATAATTGAGGTTGCCGACTCCAAGGTCAATATTTCTACTTTTGCCGATATGCCTGAAATGTCAGATTCTGTGGCTAATGTGTCCAACTTTGCCAATGAGGTTGATAATTCTAACAATGCTGATATAACTAAAGTTTTAGATTCTGGGACTGAAGTGTTGGATTCTGTTAATAATTTTTTGGCTCATGAACCAATACTTGCTGATTTAGGCAATCAAAGCCGAAATTGTGACCAGGCCAAATCTGTGTCTGACCCCAAAAGCTGAATCCACTCCTGACAGCCGAGTCAGGAATCCACGAATAAACCTTCTTCACTTTGCTCACCAGCAGCAGAATCAATACCAATGTCATCCATAGCACAACCATTCCTTGCCTTAGTAATTTTGCATTCTGAATTGACTAAATGATAAGAGTGTTTTTAGTCGTATTCTGTTTATCAAATAAAGTAAAGCTAACTATAGCATAGTCAACCCTAGGTCGAATTTTCTCAAGGCATAGTGTGCTCAATTGTGATTTTATATGAAAACCGAAGTAAAACTAAAACTCTTGAGTGTAGAATGCCGACTCACTCTCGGTAGAGACTGGTTCGATATGGACTTGGCAAAGCCTTATCCGACACGGTCTCGACTAAGTACAACAGACGCTACAAAATCGGTCTGACTTTGTCTTAGAGTGAAAAGCAGGAAACGGGGGGATTTGGATGCGAGTAAGGTAAAATGCAATTAAGCTAAAATGCGAATGCAGCAAAACTAACTACTCTATTGCTACTGCTACTACAATATTCGTATTTCAGTCCAAGAATCAAGTCTATTTTGGTTCAGTCACTCAGTCCACAGTCCTTATCAATTTGTAATGTTTTTATGACGATCACCAAACATTCGTCCATTGCCATACCGAGGATTTACACAATCGCTACCTCATCAATTGGCATGGATTAAGTCTAGAGTTGATTTTAGGTTCTCAACTAGGTTCTCTACTCAATTACCTACTGAATTAGTTAAACCAATTCTGATCGGCTTAGCTTAACATTGTTCACATTACTTTGTGCAATCGCAACGCAACAAGTGAATTAGATTTCAGGAATGCAACAAATATAAGAAATCAGAAAACAATTATATTATTGGAAACAAAATACAAACACAAGGCCTAGATTCAGTGATTCCATCTTCCACGACGATCGCCATGGTTGACGGTGATGGTTCACCTCCGTTAGCTAAGACGCTGAGGATTAGGTCCACTAGAGTGTGTTGGTAATCCAATCAGTCCCTTCTAGCAACCTTCAGCTTCTCAATTCCTAACCTACACTTCCTCAATCGAGAGAAGCGCCGATGATAGCACCGTGCACCACTGTGAGCGTAAAAGATGAGAGCGAGAGAATGGAAACAATGAAAGCGGGAAAATATGAATTCCAAGGGCCCCGAAAAAGTGCACAACTCCTCCTATATATACAAGACCTGAATTTCTAAAGCGCGCTAACTACGAAGCCTAACAGAATTACAAATTGGATTCCTAATCTACCCTTGGGTAACTTGCGTTGCAAGCTTCTCCAGGAGTAACGTGACAGCTGATGTGGAGCTGAGGTGGCCTTGATCTAGAGTTGAGGTGGATACACCTTTGGGCCAGTCCTCATTGGGTTGTTGGGCCGAGAAGCCTGGCCTGGTCGAGATGGAGTTGGTCTGGCTAGGACGACTTCATCTCGATTGAGTCTTCTTATGATGGACCAAGATCATCTCAGCTAGACCTCTTATGATGGGCTGAGATCATCTCGGCTGAACCTGCAAGAAAAGAAGAACAAGTCTTTTATTAGCTAAAATCCTCGAATTAGCACAGATTTATATTTTCTCTATTTTTAGGTTCATAATATGAATCTTAGCTAATACTCAATTCTTAAGCACCAAATGATCTCTAAAACACTCATCTTAGGGCCCTGCAAGGTGTATAAAATGTGACTCGTCACTAAACACTCTAAATTTTTTGGAAATATGGATTTTAAGAATTCTGTTAATTGTGAGTGTACTTGTACTGGATTAATTAAATCTTCTCTATGTCTGAAAAGCAGTAATGACACTAATCCTAGTGCAGGAGTTATAGGCAATGTTGTAGAGAAGCTAATGGAGGATATCATGTTGAAACTATCAAAATGGATGAGAAGAAAGCTCCCTCAAGCTGTAGACAATAGGAGCAGAGTAAAAATACTAGATATCAGATTTTGCACATTCTTTCCACCCTAAAAGCAGTTGTTCTTATTCATTCCTTCCCTTGCGCACATATGTTTTGCATTGAGGACAATGCATCATTTAAGTGTGTGTGTGTGTGGGGAGGGGGGGGGTGATCCGTAGGAGGGTGACGATTTATTTGGTTTTGTTTTATTTTTAGTTTTGTTATTTTATTCCTGTTCTATTTCATTTTGTTTCTTTTCTTTTTATTCTGGTTCTACTATTTTTATTTTTCCTGAGTTTGTGTCGGCCCTAGTTCCATTTCTGTCGGGTCCGTACCAACTTTGGTTTTGTTCAATTTTGGTTTTCCTTTTCGTTTTATTTTGTTTTTCCTAGCTGACTTCTTATTTTGGATTGCCAATTACTGAGAAAACTATTTTGAAAAATTCTAAATGGATTTCTTTGAGTAAGATATAACAGCATGAAGTAGTGCATGACCCTGGATGAGAAGATCTTTCAAACTTGACAAGGAATGAAATTTCCGCATCTTTGGGCAATGAGTGATTGAAAAACTAAAATTGAGGAACCTTCAATGATTGAGCAACCATCTGTGTGAGAATTTTTGAGCCTTGCATACATAATGGCTTTACATCTTGCCATTCTTTCCTTTCTTGTGTGATATTTGCATTCATGATGACTGGTTACTCTAGATTTTTCCTTGACTCTCTCGATACATCTCGTTTCGCATGTAGGAGTGATATGATCTAGGCCATGTTTCTATTAAAGCCCCGAGCCAAATGGACTTACCTTGTAAACTTTATCCCTTGTTTATCCTCTTTAAGCCTGAATAACCATTTTTTTTTCTAATATGACAGCTCATTACAAGCCAAAGCCGAAAGACCATGATCAACCTCAACCTTAGGGGGAGAAAGGAGCTTTGGAATTGTTTTGGGAGTGGGTCTCATTCAAATGTTGGGGAGACACCAGGGGACATAGCAAGAACAATGCATCCAAAAGGGTTGAAAAAGGAAAAGAAAGAAAAACAAGTGTAGGATGAAACAAAGAAAGGGAAAGCAGCCAAAAGTTATAAGCTGTAGCAAAAATACAGCACAAAGATGCAAAACAAGAAGTGAGAAAGAGACGAAAAGAAAAATGGAAAAAGGGAAAGAAAAGAAGTGAGCAAGAATGCTCTTAATAGAATCGTAGTGTCTAGGGATTCCCTCCATGCTGCAAACTCATTCCCCATTGGTCCTCCCTTCCCTATGGTTATGAAATCTCACTTACCATCCTGTATCCTACCCTTAACCTTGGCCAGGTTACAAGCCAACAAGAAGTCCTAGTGATCAGGATTGCATGTGATTTTAAAGGTGCAAAAGGAGAGGCTAGTCAAAGTTCGATAGTTCCAATTGCATGGGATGTTTGAGTGTATACACAATCCCAAACACTTGAGAAATTGAGAGAATATGCCCTGAGAGAGAGCTTGGTCACTTCTCGGTTACTCTTTAATATTTTCAGGTTGCTTATTTGCTTTGGGTGTGGAGAAAGTAACTCTCATAGATTGTTTGAAAATCTGGATTCAGGGATGATTGCATGCTTGATCTGTTTGTCAAACTTGAAAAATTCAATTGAAAACATATTTCCTCTTTCAATTTCCTTGAATGATCAAATCTGATTTTGCCCAAGAGTACAAAAGTGTAAGTGTGGGGGTTTGATAAGTCATATTTTATACACCCCATAAGGGCTTAAGATGGGTATTATTAAGACTATTTAGTGATTAAGAGTCCTGTCTTAGTTAAGATTTGAATTATGGGCCTAAAAATATGAAAAATATAAATCTGTGCTAAAATGAGGATTTTAACTGATAAAAGATTAGACTTTTTTGTAGGCATGAAAGCCGAGAGTATCTCGACCTAAAAAGAGCATCTTGGCCCAGAAGAAGCGGTCTCGGCCAGAACCGATATTAGCGGCGTAAATCACTCCAACAAACAAGGAACAACGCGTCATTATAGGAAGAGTAAATTAGGAAATATGTAATTCAGGTAACTCGGCTAGAAATCTATTAAAATCAAGGAAATATGTAATTCGGATAACTTAGCAAGAAATCTGTTAGGATCAGGGAAATATGTAATTCGGGTAACTCAACTAGAAATTTGTTAGAATCAAAGAAATATGTAATTCAGGTAACTCAACAAGAAATCTGTTAGGATTAGGGAAATATGTGATTTGGGTAACTAAGCAAGAAAGTTGCTAGGATCAAGGAATCAGCGATTCTATAGGATTAGATTTAGATTTATCCGTAGCCACCCTGCATGTTTATAAGGGCACGTAAGGCACGAGTTTTGGGTGTGGAAAAATAGTGGAATTCTAGACCTAGCACCGTCAACGATTGTAGGCATTCGAAGCTAGCAGGGTGGTATACGAAACTTCAGTAAGGTGTCTCTCTCGATCGAGGAGGTACAAGACCAAGATTTGGGAAGCTGGAAGCTGTTGGAGGTGATTGCTCAGTATAGCGGACGCACTCCAATGGAAAGAAACCTCAACGTCTGGCCATCAACGGTGCACCATCGCCGTCCTTCCAAGGCGATCGTCGTGGAAGGCAGATTCTTTGGAAACTCTGAATTTCTCACCTTGTACTCGAGTTTGTTTTCAATAATATAAGCAGTTTGCATTTTTGTCTTCTGATTATAACTCCCGTGCGTTAATCTGCTTTAACCTTGCCGCGATTGGACATTGTTAGAGGTAGATCACGTTAGACTAGGGCCAATTGGAATTGGTTTAATAATCTGGTTAGGTAGAGAACCTAAAATCAACCAAGTACATACTCCCTGCCAACTGATGAGGTAGTGATTGTATAAATCCTCGGTATGGAAATGGACAAACATTCGATGATTGTTGTAAGAATCTAAGGTTGATTTGGAGTATAATATTAAGTAAAGAAGCTGTAAACTGATTGTGTGTTGAATTCGGATTTGGTACAATAGTTAGTTTAGCATAGTTTAGTTTACTTTCAGTACTTAGTTTATTTTTTTGCACTTAAACACAACCCCCCCTATTTACTATTCTTCCCAGTCCGAGACCGAGTCCAGTCCGACTCCATCGTGTTTGTCTAAGCCAGAATCATATCGGTAATTCTAGTCGGTCTCCCACCGAGATCATCTCGGTTGCACTTAAGCCGATCGACAGTAAGTCGACGTTTCACAACATTTAGTGGTTTCTGCATAATTCTCTGGATTCCACACTTAGCCATAGTTAAACACACTGTGTCCTTGAGAGAATCGACCTAAGGTTAGCTATACTATTGTTAGCTTTAGTATTTATTTGAGGCGTGTAAGACGACTAAAAACCTGCTTATTAGTATGTTCAAAGCAAAGATGGCTGGGAACCAATGTTGCAACCCTAACGTTCTTGGTCTTTGTTTGATCATTTCTAGATAGTGTCTTTGAGACTTAGGGTGATGCTAGAGTTTTCTCACTTGTATCATTGTCTCTACTGCCTTAGTGATCTAGTTTTGTGTTGTTGTTGTCTTAGGGACTAACTTGCTTAGGGTGTTTTGTTATCCCTATCCTCCTTTTGATGTATCCCCTCTTTTGATGTTGGGCAGTTTGTGGTAAGCCCTCAACTTCATGTTTTTCTTTTTATGTTGTTGTAAGTGCCATAAGATAGAGTCTTTCCTATTGTAATCCACAATTTTTGTAAATTAGTTATGTGTGTGTGTGTGTATATATATTATGCATGTTCATGACCAGTAGATGTTTCTACTATGTGATTTATGTTGACGTGTATAATAAAAAAAAAAAAAAAGATATTTTCACAATCAAATTAAATATTTTTATTAAAATTAACATTGTAGTTTAGTATAGTCTTGTAGTTGTTTTCAAGTTGTGTCAACCTCTAAGTCATTACACTATAATAGGGGAAAAACTTAAGAACAAAAAAAAAAAAGAAATTGGATTAAGAAAAGAAGATGGACAAAATGTCACAATTCAATATTGAATTAATAAGTTTGGGTAAAAATTTACCACAAGAATTAGCAATTCTTGATAAGAATCAAGGTTCTATGCATGAATTTAAGATAGTGTTTCTTTCACACTTAACATAAGCTAAATCTCAAATTGACATAAACGTGATAAGCCTACTTAAAAAATGACCTTTTATGCCTCCTACTAATCTAAGTGCTAATATAGGTTTAACCCCTATTAACATAAGTGGAGAGGATTAACTAGTTGCTTTATATGTTTTATCACCTTTTAAAATAATTATATTTTATGAATAATTAAATAATTATATCTTTGAGAAAATAGGTGTAGCTTAAAGATAAATTAATATTTGATTTCAAATATAAAACTTTTAGATATTCAAAAGATATATATATTATTTTTATCTTTAACAAATGTTTAACAAACTTTCAAACATAGTTATAGATATTTGAATATTTATTTGAAAAGATATCTATATTTGAAAAACATTATTTTTATAAATAAGTGATATTTAATAGCATTTTAAATATTTAAATAAGATATATTTAGCAATGTAGCACGACCTATTTTGATGCTTTAAGAAGAGGGAGCGAACACAACCCCTAGTGCATTAGAAACTCTTGTAAACTCCCTTATGATGCTATAATAGAGAACAGAATGTTGGGACATAAGTCTATGTGTTCAAAATGATCCAAGTGTTTTGATGATAACAAACATTGTGAACAGTGGATGATATATTATGTTTAACCAATGTTTTTTATATTTCAGAAGAATTGTAAGGGAAACTTATTTAAAATAAAAGTTTATCTATTGCATCTATAAGGAGCTTGTTGTCCATAGACGTACTCATTGTCCAAAAGAAAGCTTACCGTCTGAAGGATGTATTCAACGTTTATAAAGAGACTCGACATCCAAAGACATATTTAGAGTCTATAAAGAGACCCACCGTCCAAAAGACATATTTAGTGTCCATGAAGAGACTTGACGTCCAAAGATGTAGTCAACATCCATAAAAGAGCTTGATGTCCAAAGGCATAGTTAACATTCATAGAAAAGCTCAACGACCATAGATGAGTCAACCATCTATAAGCAAATTCAACGTCCATACACAAACCTACCGTCCAAAGAAGATATCATCCAAAACAAAATGACTACATTGTTCCATTTAGAAAGTATCTCTCGAATAGCGTAAAAAGTTGTTTAAGTTAACTAACTTATCACGTGAATTATTTCTTTTATATAAAAAGCTTGTTATCATGATCCAACACTTAAATTTCTACCTAATACACTGTTTTGAGAATGTGTTAGGGTTTTTAGAATGACCAAGGGCTGCATCAAACATTTTATATTGCAAGTCAAGTCTAATAAAAGGAAGCCTAGATCATGACTCCTCTCAAAAGGAATCAACAAAAGCTTCTTCCTTTATCAAATAATAGACAACACTCAAATTCAAAGAAAAACGACTTTTCTCTAACACAACTTTTCTTTGTTTTGAAAAAAAGAAGAGCCTTTACAAAAGTACAGGAAAAAGCAATCAAGTAGCATTTAATCTTGACTCAACCACTCCTCATGCACAAGCAACATTCAAATTTCCATGTGCTTTAAAAATGATTGATCAATCTCGAAGACAACAAACATAACAATGTGAACAAGAAAGATAAAGTGATATACTCGAATATTCTCTTACACTCGTCGCTTTGGATGACGCTCCCATTCATTCTTTGTAAATCTTATATTGCTCAACAAAGCTAAGTCTTTATGATTTTTATTGTAATACATTCACTATGTGAGTAGAGTTTCTTGTAAAAACTTATTGAGTTAGTGTGATAGCTTGAAGAGGCTAAGTGACAAAAATTACTTGGTTTTCTTGTAATCAAGTAGATTACAAGGGTTGTAATACTAGGAGAGATAGAAAATACTTGTTTGTAAGTTAGGTAGACTTAGTGGAAATCCTTCATGTTGAAGGGACTAGACGTAGCTCGATTGGAAGAGTGAACTAATATAAATTATGTTTGTCTTCTCTCTTACCCTACCTTTTTTACACTCTACACTTCTTTGGATGACCTCTTTGGACGTTCCTTTTGGACCACTATCTTAAATTGTTTTAAATACTTTATCTTTGTGGAAAGCTTTTAAAAATCACATACACACATACAATTCAACTCCCCTTTCTTGTGTGTTACATGTACCTTTAATTGGTAAGAAACCAGGTAGTGTGTTATGAATGTAAGAATCTAGGACACTTCAAAATCCAAATGTCCTAACCTTGAAAAGAGAAAGAAAAGGAGAATAAGAAACTCTTCATCAAGAAGAAGAAATTCCTTATAGCTACCTAGGAAGATCTTGACTTGTCATGCTTAGAAGATGAAGATAAAGAAGAGAACTTGCGCTTGATGGCAATCAAAACATCTGAAGATGGTGATGATGAATAGGTAAATTTCAAACTTAAAATATTTACAAGTAGCCTATCAAGAGTTTTTTCAAATTCCTCAACTCTTTCTTTTGGATATAAAGAACTAAAAAGAAAATTTTCAAAACTGTCCAAAGATTTTGAATCCTTGGAAAAACAAAATAGAATCCTTAAGAAAGAAAGTGAAAAGTTGAAAGAAGAACAAACTAATGACTTATCTAAAGTCAACACTTTAGAAGTAACTGAACTTTAAAAAGAAGTAATTGACCTTAGACAAAGTCTAGCCAAATTTGTTGATGGTACAAAAAATTTAAACAAGTTGCTAAAATATAGTAGAAGTCCACATGACAAATTTGGCTTAGTTTTTGAAAAAGAAAAGGAAATAAAACAGAATAAACCAAATATTTGTTGTTCAAATTATAGAAAGTTTGGACGTAGATCCTATATAAAGCATCCAAAAGGATCGTCCAAACCTTTAAGGACTAACCTAAAAGGACCTAAGAAATTTTAGGTACCTAAAACAATGATAATTCTTGTTGTAGATGTGTTTAATAGTAGGAAGAAAACCCCTATCGTGATACCTGAACAATGAGTGCTTTCGTTACATGATGAGAGAAGAGTCTATGTTCTAAGACCTCAGGCCAAAGAAAGGAGGATGGGTTACCTTCAAAAGTAATAAGAAAGGTAAGATAATTAGTGTAGAAATGATTGGTAAGCATCCATTCTCATCCATAGATAATGTTTTATATGTTAAAGGATTGAAGCACAACTATTGAGCATAAGCCAATTGTGTAACAGTAGATATGATGTATCCTTTAACAAGGGAAAATGCATAGTTAGGGACTGTAATGGTTCTTTAATATTTTTTACTAAGAGATAGAACAATCTATATAAGATTGATCTGACAGACCTGGCTAATCAAAATGTAACATGTTTGGTGTCTATTAATGATGATCAATGAACATGGCACAAGAAACTTGGTCATGCAAGCTTGCAACTTATATCCAAGCTAAAAAAGCATAACCTCGTGAAAGGTCTACCAAGCCTTGTGTGCAAATGTCTCGTTAATCAATGCCATACGTATGAGTGTATCCCTTTGTTGCTAGTCTTGCCTTGTATCGTTCAAGATTACCATATGAGTTATTCTTGATCGTATAGATCCACCTGCAACCAACAAGCTTCTTTCCCCCTATCCTCTCAACCATGTCCCAAGTTTCATTCTTTTAAATTTCTTTAATCTCCTCATATATTTCTTTAACCCATTTTTTATCTTTCAGTGCCTCTTAGACTAATGTTGAGATTCTTACAAACTCAATAATTGTAATAAAACTATGATACTATTAGGAAATATGTTTAGAGGAAACAAACTGAGAAATAACATACTTGGCATAAGACCTTTTTCCTTTTCTTAAAGAAATCGGTAAGTCATCTGGATCAGGTCACAAGCATTAGAATTTTCATCAAAAGTATAGATATTATTTTAGTACTTACCTTTGGCTCGGACAATTGAAGTTGTTTCTAGATCGGGTTTCGTTTTTGATAACTCCCTAGGATCTTCTTAAGTTAGTACCTTCCAAGAACTCTAATAGAAGAAGCTTGCAAAAAATGGTGACAAAGGAAATAAATGGAAAGAAACAAGGAAAATGTGAGTAAGGTAGAAATGACTAAGGGAATTCACCACTTACTTAAGGATTGAGAAAGATAAGAGCATGATGAGATTCTCTACAAGCCTCTTGAAAGCTTGATAAGAAAAGAAGGCTCTTGTATAAAACAAGATAGTCACAAACTCTCAAGGTTGCAAAACAACTACAATTTCATTCATTCAAAGTTATGTGTACAAGGGATGGGTGAAGCCTTTTATAATCTTGAATTCATGCCTAAAGGAGTTGTTTGGACATGGGATTAGATATTCATCCATACAAGGAACCATCAAAATGTGAAGCAAGTAGCTTGACCTTTATCGAATCTTCACATCAATACAATCAAGACTTTGCTCTACCTTCAATTCCTAATCATAATAGTAATGTGCATCACCTTTACTAGAAAATGGAGGAATTTTACCTTTGATAAGATCCCATGGATTTTTCTTTGGGTCATTAATAATACACAATTTATACCTCCGAATAAGGTCTTAATACGAGTAGACTAGATTCTAAATTGTATTTAAGAATCTCATATTAGCTAAGATTCAGGTTTCCTAGGTTACAATAAGGAAAATACGAATCCATGCTAACTTGTTGATTTTAGCTAACAAATAGATTAGTCTCATTCTGTAGGTTAAATTGGGGTCCTAAAACCATCTTAGCGGAGACCAAGACTAGATGCGTCTCGACCAACCGAAGTCATCTCAACCAGTTGAAGCTGAGACCGAGACTGAGTCTAAGTCGTCCTGGCAAACTGAAGTTGAGACCGAAGGCGTCTCGGCACTAAAGACACCCCGGCCAGATGAAATCATCCCCGGCAAGTCCAGAACCATCTTGGACCTGATCAAATCAACTCTAGTTTCACATGGTTGACTCTGCATTAAGGCTTAGTGTGCCTACTCCAACCTACCGACTCCAGTCCAACCGGATCAAGCCGACTCCTATAGAGCCGATTCCGCAGGACCGACTTTGTGTCCACGTATAAACTGAATGCCAATTCCTAACTGATATAGAGTCCCAACCGAATGTCGACTCCTATAAGGCCGACTCCCATTCGTCCGGATCCGTCCCAGCAAGAGAAGGTCGATTCCCATCCAATAATTCCAGCACGTGTCATTTAGGAAAATGGTTAATTAGTTAGGTTGTTATTTCTATTATGTAGTTAGTTGAGTTAGTTACGACAAGACAGTTAATTCTGTTATTTTTGTTAGAAGTTAGTTAGACCGATGCATGTATAAATAAGGACGCTTAGCTTAGTTCAAGAGTGAGTTAGTGAAGCCTACCAATAGCATGCAAGACTTAAGCATACATCCATTTCCAATTTAACATCTTTGTTCCATGGTGCTTCATGAAGTGCCTAGTCGATCAAGTAGATATAGGACCTATGTCTTGGTAGCGGCCGGTTGCTAAGAGAAGACTGTCAGGGCGCGCTAGCACACTGCTTAGTGATTCAATCCCTCAGTACCTAGCCAATGAAGGTGGAATATTGCAACTACTACTAGCGATCGTCGCAGGAAGTTGATCCGCAATTCATCCACGAATCACAACGTTTACATGTACCGTTACTTTGTTCTCCAATGAATGAATATGTTTTCCTTTTTTGTCATGAGTGCAACTTCTATTAGCATAAACTATTCTTGCTTAATCACAATTATGTAGGGTAGAAATAATGCACGTTAGTTTAGGGGCCGATTGGAACCACTCTAACAATAAAATAGATAATCGCTAGATAATCTACATCAATCAGGTGCGTATTCCATGCCAAACTCGAGGCATTGGTTGTTTAAGTCCTCAATTAGCACGAGACAAATGTTCGGCGATTGTTGTAGGAAAGTGGGTTGGTGAGGAGTTGTTTCATAATAGGAACTGGAAATTAGAACCATTTCATTGATAACTTTGGAATTGGTATAATAAATATATCCTGTTAACTGTCTTGTAGTTTTAGTAGAATTAGATTACTTTACGTTTAGAGCCTTAGTTTACTTTCGTTAACTGCTTAAGATAATCTTTACATTTCTTGTCAATTTACTTTTCCTGTAAAAACCCCATTTATATTTCTTGCTGAGTCCATACTCTACATATCCTGCTTTGCATATGTCTCAGCCTTGTACCCTATAAAATACAAGAACCGCATGTCCTTGAGAAGAATGACCTAGGTTGACCTTGTGCTACTCTAGCTTAGGAAAATCTAGTATTTTGATAGAGGAAATAACAACCAATCTTTAGCCTATGAAATTGGTGCCATTTTCGGGGACACACATTCTACGTTCCTAGTGTGTCGAGTCTAAATAGGAGCAAACTCGAGTGTGTAGAGTGTCGTGTCTAAATATTAGTGGTCAGATCTATTTATTTAATATATTAACTAACTCTATTTCTTTAATATATTAACTAACTCTGTTTCTTTCTTTTTACTAACATGTGAATTGATTTTGTTCTTTTTACTAACTGCTAATTTGTTTGTTTACTAACTGTTAAGTCTGTTTTTCTGCATGTCGAGTCTAAGTTTCTTTTTCTTTTCTCTGCATGATGAGCCTGTGTTTTCAGTTTATAGTGTTTGTGTTCTTTTATATTTCGAGTCTTCATTTTCATTTGAGAAGAGTTTGTTTTGGTGTCAAGTCAAGCTTAAGTTTTCTACATGCCTAGTTTACGTTTAGGTTGGTATGCATGAATAGTATGAGTTCTTGATTATGTTCTTAGTAAATTGCTGTATGTGCCGAGGCCAATGTCTAAATTTTGCATATGTTGGACCCATAGGTGTAAAGTTAGTGTATGCCGAGTCTAGTTGCATGTATAGTTGAGTCCAGTTGTGAGTATTTTGTGCAACCATGCAATCGTGAGTTCCAATTTCAATATAATCTAGTTTTCCTACCTTATAATTTTTGTAGAATTTTTTGCTTTATATCTTGTGAGCGACTTTGTACATAAATCCTTTTCGTTTTAATTCTTGCATTTTCTGTGTAGTTGCATTTTTAGTTTCTGCATAGAATTATTTTTAAACATCTATTGCTTCTGTTATTTTTGTTGGCTTCTGATAATAATACATGTGCATCCCATTCTGATTCTGGTATTGATTTCACTCCCTCTAATTTTGATTCATCTATCTTAGTGATTTTTGATATTGATTCTGACTCGAAGGGACTAGCCTATACCTGCTATGATGTCCCAACCGGGGTATCCGCGTTATTTTGATTGGGACCAGTCCCAATCATGTGAACGTTATTACTATGGACTAATCCATGTGTTGCCTGAGTTTTATGACTTTGTAGGTAGCACTCGGCGAGACTCTATGGGACCGACTACATTCGGAGTTAGGAAGGAGGTACCTATGCAAGAATGTGGCATGTGCCATTCTAGAGGACATCCCACCAATACATGTCCTATTTTGTATGTCACCGATCTGTCGCAATACCAAGCACCACATTTCCAAAAATTGGTTCCACAACCTGGTAATGTATCTTTGTTGGAGGAATTCATGAAGCAGCTAATAAGGAACAACATGAAGTTCCAAGAGAACAAATGTGCCACACTACAGGATTTGTGAGCACAAGTTGGAGATCTAACCACCACGACAAATCAGCTCTATTGGAAGAGAGTTGGACATACTCCTTCTCAAACCATCCTGAGTCCAACAGAGAAAAATATAAGTGGCAAGGAGCTACCACAACAGCAATCCACTAAGTTGTATGATGAATTTTCTAAAAATCCGAATTCGAAAAATTCTACTCCTAATTGTAATTACACCAATATGGATTTAACAAGTATTCTAAGTGTGTACAAATCAGTGATATTAGTAATGAAGGTGCAGGTGCAGGAATGATAGCTAATTCAGAATTGGTAGCAATGCAACCTTTAGTAGTCATAAATGCTGATGCTGTGCCAGAAGTCGCGGACTTTGTAGATGATGTTTTTGACTTTGTTGAGATGATAGAAGTTTCTACATCTATAATGGATGTTGCTGACTCTACTGAGATGCTGAAAGTAACTGGCTTTGTAGAGGATGTTCTTGAATCTGCTAAGATGATTGAAGTTTCTGTCTCTGTAGTGGATGTATCTGACTCTACTGAGATGGCCCATATTGGCCACTATGTGCATTCTGTTGATGATTTGGCTGATATAGGTGAAGCTACCTACACTGTGATGGATGTTGCTGACCTTGCCTAGAGGATCGAGGATGCTAATCTTGCTGATATGGTGAAAATTGCTGACTCTATGGTTCAATTGTCAGATAGTGTGAAAATTGCCGACTTTGGGAATGACATGTAAGGCAGTACTAATATGGTTGAAATAGCCAACTCTGTGGTCAACATGTATTTTGTTGTTCATACGATTGAAATTAATTCAGATTATGTGGCAAATAGGTCTAACTTGACTAACGTTTCAGATACCGAGGTCTTGGACCTTGTTAATAATTTTTCGGCTGATGTGTTGGAGTTTTCCGCCTCTTTTGATACTTTTGACCTTGCTAACATGGTTTATATGGCTGGTCTTTCTTTCTCTTGTTTAACCAACTATAAATGCAAGTGTGATAGAGGCATGGAGTGCTCCAACTGTGCAGAAATTCGCGTTGCCATTGTTTGAAGGCCAGTAGTGCCTGCAGCCGAGTCTAACTCTAGATATCCGAAGGAGGCCAGTTCTGACTCTAGAAACCTGAAGAGAGCCGAATCTGAATCCAGTAATTAGCATGAAGCCGAATCCGACAATAGAAATTCGAAGATGGCCAAGTCTGGTTCCATCGCCCACAAGCATCATGGAGTTGAGTCCGACACCAGCTATAAGAAGGGAGCCGAGTCCGATTCTAGAACTCGGGATGAGGTTAAAACCAACTCTGACATCTAGGAGGAAGCCGGGGTCGAGTTCAAGAACTTAGAAGGAGCCGGTTCTGACTTGAACAAACGAAAAGACACCGAGTCCAATTCTGGGAGCCGAAACTACAAACTGGCCGAGGCCGAGTCAGTTCTTGATTGTCGAGTCCATCATCAAGTAAATGCCAAGTTTGGTTTCCGTAGCCAAGTCTGCAGCCGGACAAAAGTCGCGACTGTAACTGGTAACCGACTCTATGCATGGACAATCAGGACAACTCTAGGGCAGCCAAGTTGGCAAGCAGCGGATAACCCGTCTTTAATTCCCTCACCAATAGAAGATCCGATACCAGTGTTGTGCGTAGTGAAATCGCCATAGGCCTCAATAAAATTGCACAATGAATTGTCTAAACACTTTGAATTTTCTGCAAACACTGGTCTTAAGAATCCAATGCATTGTGAATATTCCCTTTGTGTTAAAACTAATAATACTGTTAATGCGAGTATAGGAATTCTAGACAATGCAGATATTGTGGAATGTATAAAGTCCAAGGAACCGCCAAAACATGTTCCAGTAAGAACAGCCAATCAACTCTAGGTAGAAGAGCTGTTACTGAACCGAAAGAAGACGACTAGTTTCTATGGCCACCTGGTCGAGTATTCAATGTTCAAATATTGGTTGAAGAAGCCACTGGTAGATATGCTAGTACAATTATCAAGATGGATGAGGAGGAGAGTTCCCCAAGCTGTCACAAACAGGAGTGGGGCACATATACTAGACAGTAGATTTTGCACGTATTTTCTACCTTGAGGAGGAAATTCTTTTTATTGCCCCCTTCCTGTGTGCATATGTGGTTGCATTGAGGACAATGCCTCATTTAAGTAAGTGTGTGTGTGTGTGTGGGGGGGGTTAGTAGTTGTTTTAATTTTCTGTTTTTTGTTTAAATTTTTCTATTTGTTTTTCGGACATTGTTGTCGACCGAGTCCATGCCGACTCCAGCTCTGGTGCATTTTGTTTTTCGTTTTGATGTTGTTTTTCCATTCTGTTTTGTCTTCTCTTGTTGTTTTTCTATTTTCTTGATTGCTGAGAAAATAATTTTGCAAAGTTTAAATGGATTTCTTTAGGATGAATAAAACATGAAGAGGTAATGCATAATCCTAGATAAGAGGTTTTTCAACTTGACATGGAACGAAACTTTTGCATCCTTAGGAAATAAATGACTGGAAAATTAAAGATGAAACCATTAATGATACAGAAATTAGCCGTGTGAGCTTTTTTGAGCCTATTATGAAGTGGCATTACATCTTGTCATTCTTTTCTTTCTTGTGTGATTTTTGCATCTATGTGCTAGATTACTCTAGGTTTTGCCTTGACTCTCTTTTATTTGCTTATTTCACATGCATTAATGACATGATCTAGGCCATCTTTTCTTTACAAGTCACTAGCCAAATGGACCTACCTTGCAAGTGAAATCCCTTCTTTACCCTCTTTGAGCCTATGTATCCATTTTTCTTATGGTAGCTCATTTCAAGCCAAAAGCTGAAAACCATGATCGACCTAAACCGTAGGGGTTAAAGGAGCTTTGGAATTATTCTGGAAATAGGTTCCATATAAGTGTGGGGGTAGGGCCTCAAGGTTTTGCGAGTTGGAATACTGAAAGAATGGCTGCTACCAAATAATTATATGTGGTGAAAAAGCGCTTATGAAAAAAAAAAAGAAAGGGGTATGGAAGAAAATAGAGGTTGTATCAAAGAAAAGAAAATATGGTAAAAGTAAAGAGGTTGCAAAGAAAAAAATGCAACGCCAAGCCATAAATTACAAAAATAAAAAGTGAAGAAGAAGAGAATAAAAAGGGAAGAAAGGGAGTGTTCTGTGAAATATTTTTGTGGGGTTAGTCTCCACACTTATAGGACTTATTCCCCATTGCTCCTCTCTCTCCTTTGATTATTCAAGCTCACTTCACCTCTTATATATGCTACCTTGCCTTAGCCATGTTACAACCCTAAACAAAGTCCTAATGATCACTAATTGCATGTGCTTTTAAAGTCGTAAAATTAGAGGCTTGTCAAAATTTGAAAGTGCTAGTTACTGTAGGATGTTTCGAGTGTAAACACCATCCCTAAACACTTGAGAGATTAAGAGAATATACCTTGAGAGATCTCTATCATTCTTTGTGGTTGCACTTTAAATTGTTGATATTTCTTGTTCACTTTGGATGTTGGAGAAAGTAATTTCATAGATTGATTAAGTGCCTTGATTTTGGGGGTGGATGTATACCTTGTCTGTTTTGTCAACCTGAAGGTTTCATTTAAAAGTGTATTTTATTCTTACAAATCATTTTTTGTTTCTTTAAAATGTTCTATTCCGATTTTGCCCAAGAGTTTAAAAATGTAAGTGTGTGGGGGGGGTCTAATAATACACATTTTATACCCCCTAATAAGGTCTTAATATGGGTAGACTAGATTCTAAATTATAGTTAAGAATCTCATATTAGCTAAGATTTAGGTTTCCTAGGTTACAATAAGGAAAATACGAATCTGTGCTAACTTGTTGATTTTAGCTAACAAATAGATTAGTCTCATTCTGCAGGTTAAACTAGAGTCCCAAAACCATCTCAGCGGAGATCGAGATCGGATGCGTCTCAACCAACCGAAGGCATCTCAACCAATTGAAGCTGAGACCGAGACTGAGAGCAAGTCTAAGTCATCTCGGCACTGAAGACACCCCAACTAGATGGAATCATCCCAACTAAGTCCGAAACCATCTCAAACCTGATCAAGCTGACTTCGGTTGCATGGCCGACTCCGCATGAAGGCTTAGTGTGCCGACTCCAACCTGTCGACTCCATGTCCACGTATAAATCAGATGTCGGTTCCTAACCAATCCAGAGTCCCAACAGGATGCCGACTCCTATGATGCCAACTCCATGTGCTGACTCCCATTCGTCTCGGCAAGCGAAGGTCGACTCCACTCCGACAATTCCAACATGTGTCATTTAGGAAAATTGTTAATTAGTTAAATTGTTATTTCTGTTATGTAGTTAGTTGAATTAGTTACGACAAGACAGTTAATTCTGTTTTTTTTCTGTTAGAAGTTAGTTAGATTGATGCATGTATAAATAAGGACGCTTAGCTTAGTTCAAGAGCGAGCGAGGGAGCGAAGCCTATCGATAGCACACAAGACTAAAGCATACATCCATTTCCATTTCAACATCTTTGTTCCACTATGCTTCATCAATTGTGTAGTTGATCGAGTAGGTAAAAGACCTATGTCTGGGTAGCGGCTGGTTGCTAAGAGGAGACTATCAGGGCGCGCTAGCACACTGCTTAGTGATTCAACCCCTTAGTACCTGGCCAATGGAGGTGGAACACTACAACTACTACTGGCAATCATCGTGGGAAGTTGATCCACAATTCATCAACAAATCATAACTTTTACATGTATCGGTACTTTGTTCACCAATGAATGAATCTATTTTCCTTTTCTGTCACAAGTGCAACTTCTGTTAGCATAATTTGTTCCTGCTTAATCACGATTGTGTAGGGTAGGAATAGAAGACATTAGTTTAGGGTCCGAACGAAACCACTCTAACAACAAAATAGATAATCGCTAGATAATCTACACCAATCAGGTGTGTATTCCCTACCAAACTCGAGGCAGCGATTGTTTAAGTTGTCAGTTAGCACGAGACAAATATTCGGCGATTGTCGTAGGAAAGTGGGTTGGTGAGGAGTTGTTTCATAATAGGAACTAGAACTTATAACCATTTCATTGATAACTTTGGAATTGGTATAATAAATATGTCCTGTTAATTGTCTAGTAGTTTTAGTAGAATTAGATTACTTTACGTTTAGAGCGTTAGTTTACTTTCGTTAACTGCTTAAGATAATATTTTCATTTCTTGCTAGTTTACTTTTCCTATAAAAGTCCCATTTATATTTCTTGCTGAGTCCACACTCTACATATCCTGCTTTGCATATATCTCAGCCTTGTACCCTATAAAATACAAGAACCACGTGTCCTTGAGAAGAATGACCTAGGTTGACCCTGTGCTACTTTAGCTTAGGAAAATCTAGTATTTTGATAGAGGAAATTACGACCAATATTTAGCCTATCTGTCATCCCTAGGCCTCTCATGTCTCCTTACAACCCTATCACTTCTATGCAATCTAATAGACTTATTATTATGACTTCCATAACTTTCATCATGATTGTCTCCACTACTACTCTTTTTTGACTTTATCACTTCCTTTTCTTTTGTTTTACTCAATGTTCTTAATTTTTCATTCACACTATGTGAATCTATTCTTATGGATTCTAAACCTCCAACTAACTTCTTAATTTTATCCTCAAGCTTTTTCATATACTCAATCATCATCCTAAACTTAAAAGAAAGATCCTCCATATTAAAGCTTGAGCTAGTCATCTTTGCCTCACTCTTTTTTATCCCTCACTAAATACCTACAAAGATTCAAAAATCCTCCAACACTTGCACCTAAAAATGCAATAAAAAGAAAGGCAAACATCACCATTCCTTAGTGTTTACACTTACACTCGTGTATGCATACTTTAGAGGTTTTTTCTTTAATGTACTCTCTTGCCTTTTACTACTATTTCTCTATCTTTTGTTTGTATAGAAGTTTTAATTCTTTAATGAAGCTTTCAGTTGAAAGTGAAATACATCAAAGCTCATAAGATTTTAAGAATTTCAAGGAAGAAAACTTTAATGACAAAGCTAAAGAGGGAATTGACAAGCAAAACAAGCATAAAAAATGAAGCTATACTCAAGAGGGATTTGATAGACAAAATGACGAATCAAAGAAAAGAATTAGGAACAAGAATATGTAGAGGCTTTAACATACAAAATCCATTATATCCAGCCAAGATAACAACTCAATACAAATTCCAAAACTTTAGACATACATCTCAACAAGTTCTACTAGCATTCTTGATGTAATTAGCAATCTTTTTCACATGGATCCTTAACCAATATTTTCACACTTTTTCAATGGCTTTCTTTTCTGTTTTAACTCTCTTTTAATGTCAGAAATACAATTTTTTTTCCAGTTATATACTTTTTCTTTCCTTGGTCCAAAAGCAACCAAAACAACATGCAAACACCAAAATATTTCAGCATAATTTTCCAGCACTTTACACTACACTTTCTCATGACATTTCCACAATCATAAGCCATGAAATTTCCACTATCAATACTTCAGTACCCTTATACAAAACTAAAGCAATTCCAATTTTTCAATTGAGTGAGGCACAAGAAATTAATCACCAAGACAACTTAAGATGAATCGTGTCTGGCCCAAGATTCACAACAACTTCTCATGTGCATTTCAATAAACACTTCCCAAAACCATCATCCAAGAACTTCATACATGACTTAATTTGCAAGAAAGAAACCATGGCTAAGCAATTAGGAGTTGGGCGAACAAAACTAACCAAAAATTGAAGAAAACGGACCAAAGGAAAGCATGTTTCAAGCATATGAATTTTTGTGATTACATACATGGTAGTCGTGAACCATGGTGGACGAGTGCTTGATCCAATGAAGCTTTTCCCTTCCAAGAAACGGAGGAAACATAGCTAAGATTCTCTGAATATGACTTGATGACTCCTTAGGATTTTCTTGAGTTAGAGCCCTCCAAGAACTCCAATAGAAGAAACTTGCTGAAAATGGTGACAAAGGAAACAAACGAAAAGAAATAAGAAAAATGTGAGTAAGTTAGAAATGACTAAAGGAACTCACCACTTGCTTAAGGATTTAGGAAGATAAGGGCATGGCGAGATTTGCCACAAGCTTCTTGAAAACTTGATAAGAATTGAAAGCTCTTGTACAAAACAAGATAGAGATCTTAAGATTGTAAAGCAACTACAATTTCATCCATTCAAAGTTATGTGTACAAGGGGTAGGTGAAGCCTTTTATAAGTTTGGATTCATGCCTAAAGGGCTATTTGGACATGGGATTAAATGTTCAACCATACAAGGAACCATCTAATCTAGCTACCTAAACAAAGCTAAAGACTGCACTAACTACAAAGCCAAACAAACAAGCCTTTAAGCCTTAATGTACTTGAGACTTGAGCTAGAGATCTATAAAAGAAATAAAAATGACATCTAAATGACATGACAATGAAATACACGTGCTTATAGGGAGTTAAGATATAAGCCCATACAGAGTATAAGGTTGGGCTTGGGCTTAAGCTTGAGGCTCCAAGCTTCTAAGCATACCTATCTTTTAAAGTACTTATTCTTGTAATCTCGTTATCCTTCCTCTTGTCATTGGGCCTTTGAGTGCTTGAATATCCTTTACCTCTTTGTCGTCTTGGGTATCTTCTTAAGTGCTAGTCAAGTTCTCATCAAGACTTGAACTAATAATCTACAAATGAAATACAAATGAAATCTAAATGAAATGTTAATGAAATACACATGCTTCTATGGAGTTAAGGGACAAGCCCATACAGAGTATAAGGCTGGGCTTGGGCTTGAGGCTTCCATGCTCCTAAGCATCCATATATTTTGAAGCACTTCTTCTTGTAATCTGTTTAGCCTTCCTCTTGTCATTGGGCCTTTGAGTGTTGAGCATCCTTTGTCTCTTTGTCCTTTTGGATATCTTCTTTAGTGATAATCAAGTTCCTTTCAAGCTTTCCTTCTTGAAAATAATTTTCGTATATAATCTGATTTTGATTTTTCTTGGGGGATATAGTAAGTATAATACATGCATCCTGTCAAAAGATTAGCACTTCAAGCAAAGATAATCAAAAGAGATCTTAATAGATTTGTAAAAGAAGAAAAGTCTTATATCCAATAAGTCCTTTCTTATATACACATACTTTTTCAACTCATAAGTTCCTAAAAAAGAAGTCAAGTGAGTTACATGAAATGTATGACTTCCTTTATATGATTGAGGCACATCCAAGATATAGGCTTTGTAATTTATTTTCTTTATTGCTTTGAAAGGATCATCTCCTCTTGGGAGTAGCTTAAATTTTCTTAAATTAAGAAATCTCTCATTTCTTAAGTAAACCCAAACTAGGTGAGCTTCTTCAAAAACTTGGTGTGTTTTTTTCTTATTAGTCCTCTTAGCATATTACTCAACCTTCTTCTCAATGTAAGAACATGCCTTAGCATGAAAATATTTAACAAATTGAGCTTTGGAAACTCCATCACAATTAAACATAACATTCAAATTAGGAAAAGGTAAAAAATCAAGAAGGATTAAGGGATTAAAAGCATACACAAATTCAGAGGGGGAGTGAGATGTAGTAGTGTTGACTACCTTTTTGTAAGAAAATTCTATGTGTGGTAGTCATTCCTCCTAAGTTTTTAGGCTTTTGCCTAAAAAACACCTCAGAAGTTGGGATAAGGTTCAATCAATTATCTCAGTCTGGCCATCTATTTGAGGATGACAAGCACTAGAAAAGAGAAGCTTAATGTTAAGCTTACTCCAAAAGGTCCTAAAGTGACTGAGAAACTTGGAATCCCTATCCGAAACTATGGTCTTAGGAAGACCATGCAGTGTAAACATTTCCTTAAAAATAGAGATTGGTCACTAAGCATGCATCATCTACCTTATGGCAAGGTATGAAATGGGCCATTCTAGAGAAATTATCTACAACCACAAAAATAGAATCTTTCCCACTTTTAGACTTAAGTAAGCCTAAAACAAAATCCATAGAAAGATCTACTCAAGGCATAGTATGGATAGGTGTATAAGAACCATGGAATTTTACCTTAGCTTCGGCTAACTTGCAAACTATGCACCTAACACAATATGATATACATATCTCTTTATGCGAGGCCATAAGAACTACCCTTTGAGGCCACCTTCATGTGCCTCTTTGACCAACAACTCCTTTATGGAACTTTTGGGCACATATAATTTTTTGTTTTTAAAGAGGAACCCCCATCATGCTTGTAAAAACCTGCATTGGCTGCATTAGCACAAAGATCGTAGATTTCTTTAAAATACTTATCTTTAAGGTAAAACTCTTTAATGTGCTAAAAACTAAGAAGTTTAGTTTCAAGCATGGAAAGCAAGGAGTGCCTCCTAGATAAGGCATCAACCACAATATTGACTTTTCCTTGTTTATGTTTAATGACATAGGGGAATTGTTCAAGGAAATCTACCCACTTAGCATGTCTTTTATTCAGCTTATTTTGGCCTATCAAATGTTTGAGGGCATCATAAACACTATAGATCGCAAACTACTTTGGCAATAAGTAGTGCTGCCACACTTGTAAGGTTGTAACCACTGCATAGAGCTCTTTATCATATGTGGAGAAATTTATTTGGGCATTGTTTTAATTTTTCACTAAAGTAAGCTATAGGGTGACCATCCTAGTTTTGTCTTAGAGTTTTCTTTTACATGAACTTCTTAAGAGATTTTTGAGATTTGCTCATCTTTCACTTGCAGCTAGTTATTTGATTAGTAGAATTTATTTCTTGTGCAAAGCTTAGAAGAAGAGATTGAGAGGAAGAAAGGCAAGAGAAAACACTAGAGAAAAAGTCGTAAAAGTGAAATACGAGTGTATTAGAAACCAAAATAAATGTAAAAAATGGGGTTTTAGGTGAAACAGAATTATGCATAACAGGTAATCATGTGGAACAAAATCTATACATAACATAATTGATTTAAAATAAATTATGTAACATCAATTCAATGACTCAATCATGCAATCAATTATCATGGTTCTAAGAAGGATGCAATTTCATATCAACCCAAGTTTCTTTAGATAATCATCTAACATTCGTCCATATATATTGAGATCACAATCGTAGTTCCTAATTATCATGGATTCAGGATCATAACTGGTTGATATTAGGTTATAAATCGATTACCTAATAGAACACAATCCAAAACTCAAGCAAGATTACAATCATGAAAACAGATTAAGAATTGGAAAGATACATAGTAGAAATTGCATAAGGAAGATAAATAATCAAGAACTCAAACCGATTTGCATTCATGAACCTTCAATTGACCAAAAAAGCTTTGCCTTCCATGGCCATTTCCATAGAAAACTCAGCAGAATACAGAGAAGAAAATGCAGAATAAAACACAAAAGAAAAATGTAGTAGAAAACTATTGAGAAGAGAGGAAAACTTCTGATGCAAGAAACCCTCTAAACTCTTTCAAAATTTGAAAAGTCTCCAAAATATATCTAACTAAATAACCCTTCTAACTACCAACTAACTTTCTAATGATTACATGCTCAAAAGTATAAAAAAATGGGCTTGGATAGAATAATTAGCAACCCAAAAAGCCCACCAACCAGGGCCCTATAATTTGGGCCAGAATATATAAGGCAAAGCCTAATGAGAGTGGTGCAAAGGTAGTAACTTAATGTCCACATTTGACACTGAAAATAGTTGAACTGGGTTGAGGCATAAAGAGAGAGGTTGTATATCTTTGTCTTATCTTTGCAAGGCTACTGAGATTATCCAATTTGGAGGTCTGTAGCTCTAGATATGGCCTGCACAAAATAGCAACCTCATAATGAAAATTATATCTGAAAATAAGCGAAGCTTAGCAACTAACCCAAATTAAGTTCAATGACCCATGACTCAACCAATGTATCAATATTAAGCAGAAAATAATGTCAAATATGTCTAGAATAAGTCACTATAAAGTGCCTAAAAAATGCTCTAAAAAATGTTCTATCAAGTTCCCCTATGGTTGAACTTTTGCATTATGAGCAAAATCAAGAAAATCTAAAATCAAACAAAAAAATCTAAAGCAACAAATCTAAATCAAAAGGAAATGAAGCAAATGAACTAAAGGAAGCACAAATAAAGTGCAACACCTTCCAAGGAATTCTTAAGTTAATAAAAGGAAAAAGAGTACAAGCATCCTAAAATCAAGGTACCTAACAATCTATAAATTTACTTCTAACATCTAAAACAAACAAGAGAATAATAAAAATTAAAAAATGACCCACAAATGATAGAACTCTCTCAAGATACTTATTCTCAATCTCAAGCATTTTAGGTTTATGTTTACACTTAAGCACCCTCTGCTAACTAGCACTACCAAGCTTTGACTAGCCTCTTATTTCTATAACTTGAAACATATGCACAAATAATCGAAATGACTTTTATTAAGGTTGTAATGTGACCAAGGATAAGGTAGGATATGAAAAATGATTTAAGCTTGCATAACCAAAGAGGGAAGATGAGCAATGGGGAATAAGTCAATAAACATGAAGATCATCCCCAAAACAATACAAATCACAAAAAAATGCAAAACAATACAAGACAAGTAAGGTCCATTTTGTCTCCTTTCCTCTTGTACTTTTTCTTTTTTTCCTTTCTCAATGTCACTTCTCTTTTTGAACCACTACAACCTTTTGTTGCATTTTTTTTCTTTCAACCTTTTTATTACCTTTTCTTTCTTTGATTCATTTCTTTTCCAAAAACAAGTCAACACAACACAACAATACTTGCACAAACCAAACTATCAAGGTACCACTTGCAAGCCTTGGGGTATCACCCCCACACTTATTTAGAATTCTATCCTAAAACAATTCCAAAGCTCATTTAACCCCTAGGTTAGGGTGACCATCGTTTTCCATTTTAGTCTTATAATAAGCTATAATATCAAAGAAATGGTTAGATAGGCTCAAAAAGGGGTAAGCAAGGGATTTAATGCAAGGTAAGTCCATTTGGCTAGTGGCTATAAAGAAAGAAGGCCTAAATCATATCATCATTACATGTGAGACCAGAAGCATAAAAGAGAAACAAGGAAAAACCTAGAGCAACTATCAACACATGTAAATCGCACAAGAAATAAAAGAATGGCAAGATGCAAGACATCAACATTCAAGGCTCAAAATCTCACAAGAATAAATGTTTTATCACCAATGATTAAAACATTAATTTCCAAGCCACTCATTATAGTGAAGATGCAAAAATCATTCCATATCAAGTTGTGAAACCTTTCAATCAAAGATGATGTAATTATTCACAATTTATACAATCTATAAATCCATTAAAAGGTGCTTAAAACTGTAAAATATATTTTTTCTTTTTTCTTTTTAGCAAAAACAAATTTGATAGTAAAGGAATTAAAAAAACAGCGAAAAATAGCACAAATAATGGAAAATAGGAAAACAGCAAAAACAATAAAACAACAAATACAAGAAACAGAAAACAACATAATAGAAAATAGAAAACAACAAAGCAAACAAAAAATAGAAAATATCAAACAACAAAAAAAATTTTACAACAGAAATAGCAACATAATTTTTTTTTACAGCAAAAATAGTAGAAATAATGATCAAAAGTAGAAAAATAATAGTAGAAAAATAGAAATACAATAACACTAAAACCCCTCACACACTTAAAATGAGCATTTCCCTCAATGTAAGCATATATTAACAAAACACATGCATTAATAACCACAAAGGAAAGTGAGGGTAAAACTCTCTCAAGGTGTAATTATTTGTACTTTTGGGAGGGTAGGCTTAACCAAAGAGAGGTCCTCCACATCACCCTCCATCATTGTTGGACACTCATGGAATAGCTTGAGTTGGTGCCCAGGAACTGTGCACTTTTTTGGGGATTGAATTCATATTTTCCATTTTCCATTGTTCTCATGCTCTTGCTCTCGCTTTCTACACTTACGGTGGTGCACGGTGCTCTCAACGGTGCTTCTCTTGATTGAGGAAGTACAGGTCAGAAACTAAGAAGTCGAAGATCGTTAGAGGGGACTGCTTGAATTACCAAAGCACTCTGGTAGATCTAATCCTCAACGTTTTGCTAACGGAGGTGAACCATCGTCGTTCGACCATGGCGATTGTCGTGGAAGACGGATCCACTAAATTCATACCCTGTGTTTGTATTTCGCTCTTAATAATATGAGTGTTTTCTGATTCTGATATCTATTTTCAATCTCTAACTTCAATTCACTATCTGCATTGCGATTGCACAAGGTGATGTGAACAATGTTGAACTAAGCTGATTGGAATTGGTTTTAACTAATTCAGTAGGTAATCAACTAGAGAACCTAATTGAGAACCTAAAATCAACTCTGAGCTTAATCCCTACCAACTGGTGAGGTAGCGATTGTGTAAATCCTTGGTATGGAAATGGACGAATGTTTGGCGATCATCATAAGAAAACCCAAGGTTGATATGGACTGTGAACTAGAGTGAATGAACTAGAACGAACTTGATTATTGAGACTGAACATGAACATAATGGATCCGTCTTCCATGACGATCGCCATGGTCGAACGGCGATGGTTCACCTTTGTTAGCCAGAACGTTGAGGATTGGATCCACCAGAGTGCATTAGCAATCCAATCGGTCTCCATTGACAATCTTCTGCTTCTCAGTTTCTAACCTGCACTTCCTCAATGGAGAGAAGCACCATTGAGAGCACCATGCACCATCGTGAGTGTAGAGAACGAGAGCGAGAAAAATGAGAAAAAAAACAAGGGAAATGGGAAGTATGAATTCAACAACCTTTAAACGTGCCCAGCTCCTACAATATATACATGAGCTGGTCTTGCTAAACACGCTAACTAACGATCTTAACAGAATTTCAAACTGAGGTTCCTATTCTACTCTTACGTGGCTTGCACTGCAAGCTTTTCCAAAAGTGACTTGGCAGGTTCTTCAAGAGTCACATGGCAGCTGAGTTGGAGCTGAGATGGCCTCTATACTGAATCACTAACGTGGATGATGCAATTGGGCCGCTCCTTATTGTGCTACTAGACCACCAGGTTGGCTAGCCGAGAAGGAGTTGGCTGGCTGGGACGACTCTCCTAGGCCGAGACCAATTCGGCTTGGCCGGGACTCTTGATGAGTTGAGATCAATTCAGCCTGTATAAATGAATAAATTCTTTTATTAGCTAAAATCCTCAAGTTAGCACAAATTTATACTTTCCCTATTTCTAGGTCCATAATATGAATCTTAGCTAATACTCAATTCTTAAGCACCAAATGATCCCCAAAACACTCATCTTAGGGTCCTGTAAGGTGTATAAAATACGACTCATCAGTACCATACACCAATGAGTAGGGGGTTGCCCTTGTGGACGTACGCACCAATGTTCAATATCCATGTAGAGCGTAGGGTAACATGTCATGCAAGTCTTTGTATGTCACCACCATTTTCTGTATTATTTTCTTTATGTTTTTATTGGCCGCTTCTACAGCCCTGTTCATTTTGGGACTATAAGGAGTGGAGTTATGGTGCTTGATTTTGAACTATTCACAGGTCATCATCTTATTGTTCAAGTTTGTTCCATTGTTCGTAATGATATGAGCTGGAAGTCCATAGCGGCATATGATGTCCCTTTTAGTAAACTTAATTACCACGCTTTTTGTCACGTTAGCATATGAGGCAGCCTCCACCCACTTCGTGAAATAGTCGATGGCTACCAGAATAAATCTATGTTCATTGGACACTTTGGTTTCTATCAGGCCAATCAAATCTAATCCGCACATGGAGAATGGCCATGGGGAGGTTATGTTATGCAAGGCGGAGGGTGCCATGTGGATGTTATTGGCATACATTTGGCACTTCATGCTTCTCTTTACATGTCGACAACAGTCTCACTCCATCTTGGACAAGTAGTAGCCTGCTTGAAGGATTCTACAGGTGAGGGCATGACCATTAGCGTGGGCATCGAAGGCTCCCCCATGCACTTCTTCCATTATTTCTCGAGCTTTACGTCATCAACACAACGTAGGAGAGTCGAATCATGGCTTCTTTTGTAGAGGATTACTCCACTTAGGAAGAAGTTTGTTGCCAGCCTCCTTAGCGTCCTTTTGTCATTTTCGGTTGCCTTTGAGGGATAGGCGCCCTCCTCTAAGTATTTTTTGATGTCATGATACTAGGGTTTGCCATCAATTTCTACCTCTCCTACTTGTTGACAATGAGCCATCCTGGTTTGCTGCCGAACATGTATAGTCATCTTCTTGTTTTGGTTTACTTGGAGCATGGTTGACAGGGTCACCAAAGCATCAGCCATTTGATTTTCGTCTCGTGGTACATAGTGAAAAGATATTTCATCGAAATGCTCACTTAGGGCCATTATGTGTGCATGGTAAGGGACCAACTTGGCGTCTTGTGTTTCCCACTCTTTGTGAAGTTGGTAGAAAACTAGCGCCAAATCGCCAAAGACCTTAAGCTTGCCAATTTGGTGCTCAATGGCCATTGTGATTCCCATGGCGCAAGCCTTGTATCCTTCCATGTTGTTGGTGCGTCAAAACTCAACCTTGCCGAGAAGGGAAAGTATTGGCCTTTCGGGGATGCTAGAACGACTCCTATCCCGTTTCCCAGTAGGTTTGAGGCTCCATCAAACCAAAGCTTCCACTCATCTGATTCAGCCTCTTGTTCATCCTTTTCTACCATCATGATATGCTCATGCCGGAATTCATGTAAGAGGGTATGGTATTCATTTAGAGGATGATAGGCTAACTACTCCGCTAGAGCACTTCCTTTTATGGCTTTCTGGCTTATATAAACTATGTCATATTCTGACAGAGCCATTTGCCATTGTGCTATCCACCCCATTAATGCTGGCTTTTCGAAGATATACTTGAGGGGATCTATTTTTTTGCAATAAGTCGCGTTGTGTGAGCCAACATATATTGCCTCAACCTCTTCGCGGTCCAGACCAAGGCACAACATGTTTGCTTTAGTGCCGAATAGCTTTGTACGCATTCTGTGAGCTTCTTGTTGAGGTAATAAATGGCCTGTTCTTTTCCAGAATCATCTCGTTGCCCCAAGATGCCCCCAATGGACTCCTTCAGTACCGTTAGGTAAAGTATTAGGGGTTTGCCGGGTACTGCTTGGACGAGAACAAGAAGTGACTCTAAGTACTGCTTGACCTTTTCGAAGGCTTCTTGGCACTCTTGGTTCCACACCATCTCCTGATTCTTCTGCAGGAGTTTAAATATTGGCTATAGGTAGCCGTCAACTAGGAGATGAAATAGTCTATGTAGTTGACCCTTCCCAAGAAGCCTCTCACTTTCGTTTTGGTTATTGGGGCCGGCATATTCCAGATGGCTTTGACTTTATTTGGATCTAATTCTATTTCTCTTTCATTGACTATGAATCCCAATAGCTTCCTTGTCCCAACTCGAAAAGTACACTTGGCGGGGTTTAACTGAGCTAGTATTTTCATAGCCTTTCGAAAATTTTATGCAAGTCGTCGATGTGTTTCCCTGGTGTTTTTGACTTTGCAATCATATCGTCCACGTAGACCTCCACTTCTTTGTGCATCATGTCATGGAAGAGCGTGACAATGGCCCTCTGATAGGTTGCCCGACATTTTTGAGTCTGAATGGCATGACCTTATAATAGAACGTTCCCCACGTGGTGATGAAAGTGGTTTTCTCCTTGTCCTCGGGGGCCATCCGGATTTGGTTATATCTGGAGAATCCTTCCATGAAGGAATAACAGGAGTGTCGAGCAGTATTATCCACTAGCAAGTCAATATGGGGTAAGGGGGAAGTTATCCTTTGGGCTCGCTCTATTAAGATCCCTATAATCAACACACATCTGCACTTTTCCATCCTTCTTGAGGACTAGCTCAATGTTGGCCACCCATTGGGGGTATTCCACCACTACTAGGAAGCCGGCCTTCCACTATTTTTCCACCTCTTCTTTGATAATTAAGGCCACTTCTAGTTTCATTCTCCTTAGTTGTTACCGGACTGGAATGGCGTTGGGGATTAAGGGTAGCCTGTGTTCGACAATGGTAGTGTCTAGTCTTGGCATATCTCGATATGACCATGCAAAAATATCTTCATATTCCCTCAGGAGCTCTATCAGCCTTTACTTGAAATCCGGCTGTATTAGTTTGCCTATCCGTATTTTCCTAGTCTCTTCTCCCTTGCTGAGATTGATGATCTCCAACTCTTCAGTGCTAGACTTGAGTTTTGGCCTTTCGAGTTCTTTCAAGGCTTCTTCCTCCGTCTCTTCCTCTTCATCTTGCCTATTGGATTTGCCAGCATTGTCAGGCGCAAGGGTCATGTTATTGATTTGGGGGAGGGTTTCTATGTTTGAGTTGATTATTATTTTTACCGCATTTTAAAAGAAAGCAGAAAAAAAATGTGTTTCAAACGCGACTCAAATGCAAATGAAATGAAAATGGAAAGGAACAAATATGCAAGATGGTAAACGAAAATGTTTATAGTTTTTATTTTTATTGTATTGTTTGGAAGTGGCCTCAAGGCCCCCTCCCTTTTTTTTACATGTTTTTCATTATTACATTTGCCAAGAGACCGATTTGGGCAGCGCTTCAGTGGTCCAATTATCCAGTTCTCACGCCATGGGGTGCACCAACTCTACCGGCTCCATCGGTTGATCTTCTACCGTTGCCACGTGTTCTGGAGTCACAATACCCCCATTAGTGAAGTAATGGTAGAGACTAATCCTTGCTCGTTGCTTGCTTTGGATCTTCCACCCCGACTTTGCTTTCCTTGCAGCCCCGCTATAGCCGAGTCTGGCTCGCCCTGGATTTTCTTGTATTGCCATAAGGTTGGTGATAAGATCGTTTTTAGTTGTATTCTATTATCAAATAAACTAAAGCTAACTATAGTATAGTCAACCCTAGGTCGAATTTTCTTAAGGACACAATGTGCTTGATTGCGAACTAGTGTGAAACAAAATGATGTAGAATCGAGAGTGCAAAGTGTTGACTCGTCTCCGCCACTGGCCGAGTTGCTCTCGGCAGAGATTGAGCCGATATGATCTCGGTAGAGACTTATCATACTCGGACTCGACTGATAGCAGACTTGATGCAACAGAGTTGGACTAACTGCGTTTCTGACTTAGAAAGTAGTAAGCAAGGGGGTTTTGTATGTGAGTAGAGTAAAACAGAAAGTAACTTAAACTATGAATGCAGAGAAAATATACTACTATTACGAATATTACTATTATTATTATTATTATTATTATTATTATTATTATTATATAATTATGTTCATGTTCAGTTCCATTAATCCAAGTCCAGTCCAATTTCTTCACTCCAATTCTTAGTCCATATCAGCCTTGGGAATTCTTATGACATTCGCCAAAGGTTCGTCCATTGCCATATCGAAGAATTATGCAATCGCTACCTCATCAGTTGGTAGGGATTAAGTTCAGAGCTGATTTTAGGTTCTCAATTAACATTCATTAGTTGATTGCCTATTGAATTAGTCAAACCAGTTCCAATCGGCTTAGTTTAACATGATTCACATTCCAAGTGCAATCGCGATTCAGATCGTGAGTTAAAGAAGAGGGAGGAAACAGAGATCAGAAGTGCATAATAGAATTCGATTAATAGGAAACTGATTATAAACACATTGTTCGAACTCAGGTGGATCCATCTTCCACGACGATCGCCATGGTTGATGGTGGTGGTTCACTTCCAGTAGCCTAAGCACTGAGGATCAGATCCACCAGAGTGTGTTGAAAATTTCAATCAATCCCCTCTGATAGACTTCGGCTTCCCAATCTCAAACCTGCACCTCCTCGATCGAGAGAAGCACCAATGCAGCATCGTGTACCACCATAGATGGAGAAAATGAGAGCGATTTAATGGAGATAGTGAATGTGCGTAGAGTGTGAATTTCAAGACCCTTAAAATGTACACAACTACTTCTATATATACAAGAGCTAAAGTGCGCAAATTACGAGCCCTAATAGAATTTCAAAAGTGGGTTTCCTATTCTACCCTTGTGTAACTTGCGCTACAAGTTTCTCCAGGGGTGATGTGGCAACTAAGCTGGAGTTGAGGTGGCCTCTAAGCTGGATTGCTTACGTGGATAGCGCCTTTGGGCCACTCCTTATTGGGTTGCACCTACTTAGGCTGCTGGGCCGTGAGGCCTAGCCTGGCCGAGACAGAGTCGGTCTCGACCAAGATGGACTCGGCCCAATCCTGCAGAAGAAGAGAAGAAAGCTTTTTGTTAGCTAAGGCCTTCAATTTAACACATATTTGTATTTTCTCTATTCCTAGGTCCTTAATGTGAATCTCAGCTAACAATTGATCCTTAAGCACATAATAATCCTGCAACACTCTTCTTAGGTCCATAAAAGATGTATAATTTGTAACTCATCAAACCCCCACACTTAACCCTTTGCACTCCTGGGCAAAATCAAATGAAAATCAACAAGGGAGATTTTTAAAGATAGAAAAGAATTTTTCAATTTGGCTTCCTTAAGTTCAACCGAGACAGAGTCGGCACTCATTCACCCTGGGATTAAGATACTCAAACAATCTGGAAACTACTTCTCCTGTGCTCCAGGTGAATTCATGACCTGCAAACAGCAAAAGGTAGCCAGGAGTGATAAAGCTCTCACTTAGGCAAGTATTCTCTCAGTCTCTCAAGTGTTTGGGTTTGTATTTACACTCAACATTGCATGAAACTAGCATTCCTTTACTTCGACAAGGCTCTCCTCATACACCTACAAAAACACAAGCAATCATGATCACTACGGCTTCTTTTCGGCTTGTAGCGAGGCTAGGGACACGGGTAGGATAAAATATGGGAAGTGGTTTCAAAACTCGTGTGGAAGAGAGGAGCAATGGGGAGTAAGCTTCATCAGCATGAGGGGCAGCCCAGGATGTTGTGATCTCCTTCCTTTATTTCGCTCTTGTTTGCTCATTTATTTCCCTTTTTCTTATCTTTTCTTTTTCTTCTTTTTTGGTATTCATGCAACTTTGCTGTAATTCTTTGTTTTCATCCTTGAATTCTTAGCTACTTCTCTACTTTTCTCTTTTCCTTTCATTCACTTGCTTCTTTTCTTTTCTTTTCGAGCCTTTAGAAGATGCTGAACTAGTTCTACTTCCTGGAACTTCCCCCACACTTTGATGATGACTTACTCCCAAAATAATCCCAAGGCTCCTCTACTCTCTATGGGTGAGGTTAAATCATGATTTTTCTGGCCTTGGCTTATAATGAGCTGTAAGGAAGAATGGTTGATCAGGCTCAAGGGGGTGAACAAGGGATAAAATTTTATTTTCCAGGTAGGCTTTATTTGGCTTAGGGCTCATAAGAAACATGGCCTAGATCATGTCATTCCTGCATGTGAAAACAGTTGTATCCAGAGAGTCAAGGCAAAATGCAGAATACACAGTTAATCATGAATGCAAAAATCACACAAGAAAAGAGAGAATGGCAAGATGCAAGCCATCAATATGTACAAAGACTCAAATTCTCACACGATTTTATTTTGCTCTATCACAGAAGGTTTTCCTTTCCAGTTTTCGGTCAATCACTACCTGGAAATACACAAGTTTCGTTCCCTTAAGGCAAGAGCCATCTCTTTTCAGAGTTGTAGAATTACTTCCTACTGTCTCATCAAGCTTCCAGAAGTCAATTTAAGATTCTTTACAAAATATGTTTTTTTATTTTTATTTTTCCAATTCTGGAATTCTACTGGGCGGAAGCAAGGTAGAAAACAAAAAGACAATTAAAGCCCTGTCTAGCCGAAGTCACTCCAGATTCGGTCGAGATGGCATAGAACCGGGATGAACTCGGTTTCACAGCTTTTACTCAAACAGAATGGAAAAGAAGAGAAAATGACTCAAGGGAAAATTGAAAGATAGAAACTAAGGAAACAAAATAGAAATCCAACAAAACAATTAAAACAAAACAATTAAAAGTATGAACAACATCAAAGCAACAAAATTCGGTCTGCAGTTTTAGATGGCCACAACAGTGCTCCTCCCACACTTGTTTTATGCGTTGTCCTCAATGCTTGATATGATGGAGAGGGGTTGGCAAAGTAGGCTTAGGTTGTGCCATCTGGCGAAGCTGGTTCCTTCAAAGAAATGGTCTCCAAATCACTTGCAATTGGTGTTGGACCTTCGAAGAATGGCTTGATTTGATGCCTATTGACCTAGAAGGTGTTGTTACTTCGTTCATCTTTTAATTGCACTGCACCATAGGAAAATACGTTAGTGATAACAAAAGGTCCATCCTATCTAGAGTAAAGCTTACCTGCTATGAGCTTTAGTCATGAATTGAATAGCAGGACTTTCTGGCCGACTCGGAAGTCTTTCCTCAAGATCTGTTGGTCATGGAATTTCTGGACTCTCTACTTATAGATCCTAGAATTCTCATATGCTTCCAAGCCGAGTTCGTCTAACTCTTGTAGCTAGAATTTTCTCTACTCTCCAGCTTGGTCATAGGCCAGATTGCACTGTTCGACAGCCTAGTAGGCTTTGTGCTCTAGTTCCACAGGAAGGTGGCAGGTTTTACCGAAGACAATCCGATAGGGAGGCATGCCTAATGGTATACAGTTCTATATGCCCAAAGAGTATCCTCAAGGAGTTGGCTCCAGTCTTTCCTGCTCAGGTTGGTCATCTTTTATAGTGTTTTCTTAATTTCCCTATTGAAAACCTCTGCTTGGCCATTTGTCTGGGGGTGATATGCTGTGGCAACTCTATGCACCACCCCATACTTGTGGAGAAGAGAAGCCATGGCTCTATTGCAGAAGTGACTGCCTTGGTCACTTATGAGCGCTTTTGGCACACCAAACCGGCAGAAAATGTTGGACTTCAGAAAGTCCACAACTACTTTTGCATCATTGGTCTTAGTGGCAATGGCTTCTACCCATCTTGAAACGTAGTCAACGGCCAACAAAATATATGAGTAGCCATTGGAGACTGAGAATGGACCTATGAAAGCAATACCCCAAACATCAAAAACTTCACAAAACAAGATGGGTTGTTGGGGCATTTCATGCCTTTTGTTCATGGCCATTCCGATTTTCTGGCATTTGTCGTAGGTGGAGATGAACTAATAAGCGTCTCTAAAAATAGTGGGCCAATAGAGCCCACAATCAAGCACTTTCCTGGCAGTTCGAGTTGATCCATAGTGGTCCCTCCAGGTGCTAAGTGGCAGAACTGGAGGACTGAATTGATCTCGATTTCAGGAATGCACCTACGAATGACTTTATCACTATAGAGACTCCAAAGGTAGGGATCATCCCATATGTAGTATTTGGCATCGCTCTGGAGTTTTACCTTGTATAGATAGGATGCCTCTGGTGGAAACTGAGATGCTACCACATAATTGTAGATGTTAGCAAACCATGGTGTAGACATTTTGATGTGCAGCAGCTACTCATCTGGGAATTGGTCTCTGATAGGCATGAGGTCTTCTTCCCTCTCAATCCTACTCAAGTGGTCTACCACTGAATTCTCAGCACCTTTCTTATCTCTGATTTCTATGTCGAATTCTTGAAAGAGAAGCATCCACTGGATCGATCTTGGTTTGACATCTAGCTTCTTCAACAAGTATCTCAATGCAGCATGGTCAAAGAACACAACTATTCTTGAGCCGAGAAGGTATATCAACTCAAATGGCAAGTCCCAGTTTGGTGCTTGTAGAATAGGGGCGGATGTGAGTTGGTTCTTCAGCTCCTGAAATGCTTTAATATAGGGCTTATCAGATTTGAATTTCACATCCTTCTGTAGAGGTTTGGAAAGTGGCAGGGCAAGTTTGCTAAAATTCTTGATGAATCTTCTGTAGAAGCCTGCATGTCCCAAGAAAAAGCGAACTTCTCGCACCGAAGTGGGGTTTTGAAGGGAGGTGATGATGTCTATCTTTGATTTATCCACATCAATGCCTTTGTTGGATAGTAGATGACCCAACACTATTCCCTTAGTCACCATGGAATGACACTTTTCGAAATTCAGCACTAAATTTGTGTCAAGACATCTCTTCAATACCTTGGATAAGTTACTCAAGCATGCTTCAAATGAATCAGCATACACGGTGAAGTCATCCATGAATACCTCCATGCAATCCTGCAGTAAGTTTGAGAAGATGCTGATCATACAACGCTGGAACGTACTCGAAGCGTTACACAATCCAACTAGCATCCGAGTGTATGCAAAGGTGCCAAATGGGTAGGTGAAGGTAGTCTTGTGTTGATCTTCAGGTACAATATGAATTTGCATGTACCCTAAGAAGCCATCCAAAAAGCGGTAATGGGATTTCCCTGATAGCTTTTCCAGGACTTGATCAATGAAAGGCAAGGGAAAGTGATCCTTGCGAGTTGCCTGGTTCAATCTTCTATAGTCAACGCAAACTCGCCAACTATTCTGAATCCTCATTGGCACCAACTCATCCCGTTGGTTCTTCGTGATAGTCATATGGATTTCTTTGGTACGACTTGCACAGAGCTCACCCATTGGTTATCTAAGATGGGGTAGATGATCCCTGCAGCAAGAAGTTTGGTAACCTCTTTCTTGACCACATCTAGGATTGTCGAATTCAGTCTTCTTTGTTGTTTCCTTATGGGCTTGATTTCCTCTTCCATCAATATTCTGTGCATGTAGATGGAGGGGTTTATGCCAGGAAGGTCTGAAAGTTTCCACCTGATTGCTTTCTTATGTTGCCTTAGGATTTCCAGAAATTTGTATTCTTGCTCCTGATGGAGATTGTTGGCAATGATAACCGGGAGTTGTTGTTCACTGTCCAAATAGGCATATTTCAAATGATTCAGCAATGGCTTTAGTTCCATGGGTGGTGATGGAGATGAAGGATTTTCAGTTAATGACTTCGGATCCTGGCCGACTTGGTTTGGATTCGGCACACCTAGATTTCGGCCTTTGGCTGCTTTGGCCGACTCCTCTTGGTGGGCTCAGTACTTGTCGAATTGGAGTCGGCATCGGCTTCTTGTGTAGCTTCGGAGTCGGATCCGGATAGAATAATATGTTCAACTCTTATTTTCTTCTGGTCTTTATTGGCTGATTTGGTTTCAGCGAGCATGCCGATCTTGCTGCTTAGCTTCTCGACCGAGTTGACTTTCATCTTCTCTTTGACTCGACCTTCTCTGGCTGACTTGATTTCGATGTCGACCTTGTCGTCTGACTTTCTGGCCGAGTTGACTTTTGTCTTTTCTTTGCCTTGGCCTTCTCTGGCCGACTTGATTTCGGCCGTAAAGATGATTGCCAATTGTGCTGAGAAGGGCCTTTTAGTCCTGGCAACCTTGACTTCTACACTATTTGTACACTTTGGGTTCTCCAGGTTGTAGATTTGGTCTAACATTTTAGATAGTTCAACTTTAAAATCCGAGTCGGCAATGTCATTATTATTGTCCTCAGAGTTAGGAGGATCTTGTACTTCCTTATAGTCGGTCTCTTTTGTTATTGGCCTTATGCAGCTGATCAAATCAGTGCTTCCAATGAAATCTTCTATGTCTTCACTGAAGCTATGCAATTGAAAATATTCTTCAACTAGTTCTTTAATCACATCAATGCCAAAAAGGGAATGGTCCTCGGTGGGGTGCTTCATGGCTTCGAAAATATTAAACTGCACCAGTGTGTCACCAAATTCCATCGAGAGTGTCTCCGCATGCACATCAATCTTTGTTCTTACTGTCATGAGGAAGGGTCTCCCCAGAATTAAAATTGATTCCTTCTCGGATGTCTCATCCTCCATATCTAGCACATAAAAATCACCTAGAAATATTAGCTGATTAACTTGGACAAGAACATCTTCGAGAACGCCCAAGGGTTGAACAATGCTTCTGTTTGCAAGTTGGATGGTCATCCCTGTGGGTTCAAGATCACCAAAATTCAGGGCTTTGTAGATTGATGCAGGCATGACATTAATTGAGACTCCTAGGTCCAACATGGCATCGGAAAAAGTGCATTCGCCAATGTTGTTGAAACACTATCAAAATTACTAGATTTCCCTTAAGTTTGCAGTGTAGGAACTAACCTAGGTCGAATCTCTCAAGGATATAATCATGCTATGCCTAATCTTGTTGATCAGAAACCAAATTGAATATTAAAATGAGGGTTTGTGTGTAAATAGAATCACGCAAAAAAAGTATTTATGCAAAATAGAATTTATGCAAAACAAAATTGAAAATAGAATTATGTAACATCAATCCAAGGATTCAATCATACAGTTTTGTTATCATGGTTCTAATAAGAGTGAAAATTCATACCAACCCAAGATTCCATAGAAAATTCATCCATACAAATTGAGATCACAATGACAGTCCCTAATTAGCATGAATTTAAGTACATAATCCAAAACTTCAAGCGAAATCATAATCCTGAAAATGGGTCAAGAATTGGACTAGAAAGAATTTGCATAAGGTTCAAGAACTCAAACTGATCTGAAATCTTGGAACCTTCAATTGATAAGATAACTTAGCCTTCCATGGAAATCATCACAACAAACTCAACAGAATCCAAACCAAAAATGCAGCAGAAAAATGAGAAGAGAGGAAACTTGCAATCCAAGAAACCTCTTAAAACAAATGTGAAAGGTCCATAGAAAACGTCTCTAACTAACTAATTATTACATGCTCTGAATGCCAAGGGAGGTGGCCTGCATCAAAGGAATTCACAGCTTAAAGGCCCACAAACCAAGGTCCTAAAATTTGGGCCAAAATATACAAAGACAAGCCTAATAGAGTGGGTACAAAGGCTGCAAATTCATGTGGACTTTTGACATTGAATATGGTAGAACTAGGTTGAACTTAAAAGAGAGAAGTTGTAGATATCTGTCTTAGATTTCTAGGGATTCCAAGATTGTCCAATTTAGAGGTCTATAACTCTAGATATGGCCTACACAAGATAGTAACATCATAATGAGAATTAAGTCCTGAAATAAGCAAAGATTTATAGCTAAACCCAATTAAGTCCAATAACTCAAGACTCAACAAGTGTATCAATATTAACCATAAAATGATGTCAAATATATCCAATTTAAGTCATTATTAAATGCCTCAAAAATGCTCTATTAGATAAATGGGACACCATTCTAAAAAACATCGAGAAGGTGTTAATGAAGAAGCCAACCCTACACTTGAAAGACCCATGACTAGGGGAAGGCTTAAGAGAATCCAAGAGGAGGTGCAACTCAAGTTGGCTACACTTAAGGGAAAAAAGGAGGCCCAAGAAGGCCTAGCTTTGTATTCCTTGTCTAGCTACCATGACAACAATGTATTTTCATAGTATTTTAGGTACCTTTCAAGTAGTATTTCATAGACTTGGGTTAAAGCCCACTTTTGGATGTCATTTCTCCTATCTAGGTGTTTCCATCACTAACTTGGTTGCTTGCGCTTTCCTCACTAACTTGATAGCTAAGGTTAAGAGCTTGTTGGCTTGTGTGTTGGGGCCATTTGGCTTGGGCTTTCATTAGCTTAGCTTAATTACGATTAGGGGATCTTAATTAGGACTTAATCAAGGGTATATAAACTCTCCTTGTAATTAGCTTAATCACTTTTGAATGAAATTGAGTTGTGTTTTGCACTCTTTTGAGTGCTTCCTTTTTACTCTTGTCTTGAGCAAGAAACCTCCATTCTTATCAAGCTTCCATGATTCTTATGGCGAATCTCACTTCTCTTATATAATTCTCAAAGAATTAATGGCGAGCTTCATCTTCTTCCTTCTCCATTTTCATGTTTTCTTCTACTTTCAATTTGGTCCCAATTTTCATGGCTAATCTAGGTTTTACTTGAAGCTAGGTCTTGATTGTGAATCCAAGGGTGCATCACTTTGCCTTGTGTATCCATTCGACCAATGGTGGCTATCTTCGGCATGATGACTTCTTATTTAAAGAAAAGAGATTGTGTGTGCCTAGGAGCTCTATTATGGACTTATTATTGAATAAGGCACATGAAAGTGGTCTTATAGGTCACTTTGGGGAACTTAAGACTTATGAAATATTGTTTGATCATTACTTTTGGCCTCATATGAAAAAGGATATTCATCATGTTTTTGAGTAATGTGTTGATTGTGGATCCAAGGTTTCATTAGAATGCAAGTTACAAGACACCTATTTGTCTAATATGAATTTAATGACATATTCAATGTTTTTACCATTATTAGATGAAGTCCTTTAGGGAGAATGTAATCTGTGGACTTGTTCTATGGATGAGAGTTCATAAGATTTATATTTTTGGACATGGATTCCTTTTGTTTGTGATCCATTTTTTTATGCTATGATGACATAAGGTTCTTTTGAAAAGTTTGTATACTTAAAAGATTAGTTATCCCTCTTTAATTATAATGTTTATTACCATCAAAACATACGAGCATTTGGATGCATTCATATCTTGCTCCAACAATCTCCTTATTCAAAGCTTATATATATATATATATATATATATATATATATATATATATATATATATATATATATATATATATATATATATATATATATATGTATGTATGTATGTATGTATGTATGTATGTATGTATGTATGTATGTATGTATGTATGTATGTATGTATATATGTATATATGTATTAAAGCATGTATATATTATAATATTATATATCTTTTATATATATCAAAGTAAATTTAAAAAATAAAAGCATAAAAAATAAAAGCAAATGAAAATAGACATATGTATCAAAGTTTATGTATGAAGCATAAATATGCAATACTTATGTTCATGTTCCCCCATAAGTCTATGGATGATGATGTCAAGCTTAGAGAAAAATAAATAAGATAAATAAAAGATGTATACTAGAATCAATACTTATCTTATAAAAAGCTTTCTCTTGATTTATATCTCCCCTTTTTGTCATTAGACAAAAAGTGAGAAATATTTAACATTATAGTTTAAAAAAGAAGAAAAATAAAAGACAATAAAACATAAGATAAAATAAAAGCAATGTTAAACAAAAGGTGGAGATGGTAAAGAGGGTCTAGGACAAAAAAAGTAGGATAAAATGCCCACAAGTCTAGATTCTAATTGATCAAAATGTTGATCAATATATGTCTCACTAGCTTCAAGAACTTGTTGAGGTGTGAGATTGGCTAGAGGTTAAGATATAGGTGGGTGGTAAATAGAGAGAGGTTGAGAAGTAGAACAAGAAGGGGTAGGTGAAAAGGGTTAAGGACGTGATGGTACTAGGTCAAGTGATGAAGAAAGAAGAGGTGTAAGAGGGGAAAGCAAAGCAAAAACTTAACAAAGGAGAACAAAGTCCCATGATAGAGGGTCTATGTAAAACTTATAGTGTTTCTCCCGATGATAAGGCTTCTCCATCTTCAAAGAATTTACCCTAAGTAAAGCAACAACAACATATGATGTTGGTTTCACTTCCCTACAACTTAGATTATCTAGAAGAAAAATGCCTAAGAGGTGTAGTGAGCCAATTAGTGAAGTTATAAACAAAAATCTTATCAAGCTTGATTGCACCATGTTGGGATTGTCATTAGGCATTGCAGCATAAATATGTCAGGATTCAAAACAAAATTCCTAACTTTACTATCTAAAATGAATTCTCTTGTGCTAACATTTCGTAACTTCAGTATCTGAAGTGAATTATCTTATGCAAACATTTCACATGACAGAATCATTTAAATGAAGAGATGCAGAAATCATAATGTCATAACAATCACACAAGCCCAGTTATAGTTCAAACTGTGAACTAGTCAATTAATTAGTTCATTTTACTTACCAGACTAAATATAATTCTTGAACCAATCATAAATCGAGTGGGACTAGTTCTAAATATACGTCCTTAGGGAATATTATTGAACCTAGACCTAGCTACTAATTCAAATATTAGCAACCATACGCTGAAGTTAAGTGTTATCTATATGACACTCTTATTGTATTTACTACATAAATAAATAATTTGTTTCAAGTGATTCAACCAATGATCACTTAGTCATGGGTACAATTAGTAACCTAGACCACTACTAATAATACTGACAAAAATCATAATCAATTAGAATCTTGTAAAATTTAATTCGACTTTGTTTATTATGATTTATTTATCGATTTCTAGTTAATTTCAAATTTCACATTACATTGTCATATGAAAATTTGAGTCACATAATATCAAATCTAGCTCCTAGCTCCACCACATCCACATGACTAGCATGTGGACTGCTAACCTTATTAGCAACATCCACCATCTGATTGGGGCAATCAACTGTTTGAGTTATATATACAATATATTTCTGCATATAATGTAAAGGATAAATCTTAGTAGTAGAAATTCGTAGTGTACAATAATAGTTAAAGCAACACAAACACCGTAATCTTCATAAAATCTTGACTTATACTGTTTACTAATGCACTTACGTAAAATTAGTTGTAGGTAACACAAATCATTTGTATATCTTATAACAAAGAATATATAATAATGGTTTGCAAGAAATAATAATAATAATAATAATAATAATAATAATAATAATAATAGTAAAGTTATTCGTACATCTTGATTCTATACTTTTCATTTACACACAAGGAAAAGGAGAAGACTGAGACAGAAATTTACTTCCCTTCCCCCTTTATCCTATAAAAGGTAAGTGTAAAATGGAAGTACATGTAAATCAAGTGGACAAGGCTAAAAACACAAGCGAAGAAACACAGTAAGTCATACGGTTTCTACTTATTAGGCAACTAGCATAATAGATCCTTCTTGAGGTGAGCACTACACCATGATATATATAAGTAACTGAAAAAAACCATTCAATGTTTGTTCCCTTAATATATGTTATTAAATGAAGGGCTAGTGGGACAGTTCCTGCTGAGGAGTTCTTCTATCATTTGCAGCGCAATTCTCTCTTCTTCATCCATCTCGGTTCTCACAAGCTCTTGCCTTGCCGCTTGTTGGGTCTGACTACACTCAGAAAACGAAGAAGAAGGAGGCAGAGAACTATCTCCAGCTTCATTGGCACCTTTCTTTCCCAGCGGAACCATCATTACCCAGTTCGAGTCGGAACGCTGCCCTGCGCGCTTTTGCCACACTCCAATGTGGGAATTTTCGGGGTCAAGCCTCAGGCAGGTCATGGAAGGGGACGGAAGCTTCCCACACTTTCGAAGCTTCGCGTGCAGAATCTCTTCCAGTTCCTTTGAAGTTGATGGGGTCTCGTCAGGGGTTGTTAGCGTCTTCGGGTCACCCGAGGAGGTTTGGACTATTGGGAAATTGGTTTTCGCGTTTCGCCCGCTCATCAATATGGCAGCTTGGTCGTAAGCTCGTGCCGCTTCTTCTGCTGTTTCGAACGTGCCCAGCCACACCCTCCTCTTCCTGTTTTCATCAAGTGAGTAAAGATTGACTCAAGTTGAACAAAGTGGAAAGAACCATCACTTTAATCCATCAGATTATAAATGTTATTTACTTTAATGTGGTTAATTATTTGTTTTTAAGTTTTTGAATTTTTTTAAAATTAAAACTAGTTTTCAAGTTTTATGTTTTCTAGTTTTATTTTTTTATGGTTTTTAATTTTCGAACTTTAATATCATTGAATCTTAATTTGAAATCATGTTACTTTTAAATAAAAATAAAAATAATAAATTACACTATCATTCAATTATAAGTTATTATATTATAATAATATTAATTAATTTTTATAATAATTATTTTAAAATTATACCAACAATAATATTTTGATGCTAAATTAAAATATGATCATATTAATATATTTTAGTGAAATAAAAAATTTGTAATCACCCTGACAATATCCCTAGTACTTAATTTTAAAAACTAATTTAATAATTGATTTTATGAAACATCATCTACTTCAGTCTTTTTAAACTACATTTTCACTTATATATTTATGAGAAAAAGAATGCTGTTTTACTAAATTAGGAGCTGAAGTGAGAATTTTATAAAACTAAGATGAATGAGAATGGTAATTACAATTTCAAAAACTGAAATGAATATTTATTTAGGAAAAAATGAAGAAGAATTTTGTTAATTTGTTAATACATAATTATGAGAAAGAAAGCCAATTATTAAGAGATAATTAGCTAGTTAATATGTATTCAGATTTCAAGGTAGGCAAAGCTTACAGAAGTGGGTGGCGAATTTCCGATACCCATGAACCCCAATGGCGTTGCCTGACCCCTCTGAACTTCCTTGTTTGCACCATGATGATTTCGTTATCGCTGGAGAAAGAGAAGAGATCAATATGGTGGAAGTGATTTTCAACTCAGTGTTGACAAGTACAGAAAGAGTAGAATGCCAAGATATAGGGAGAAAAGCAAGAAGAGGCAGGTGAGTTTAATCAAAAGAGGGGCCATCTAAAAGGCTTCTCTTTCTGAATTTAAACATCATCACCTAAATCTTTCTCTCAAAAAAGTAATTAAGCCTTCAATAAATGCTGGTGTTTGAGTTGCTGTACATTCACAGGAATCCTTGCCTTCCTACAATATGATATTCTCTTATGCTTGTCTAACATCTTGACACTTCTGAATTACCCAAATCCATGTCAAACAAGCATAGTTACATATTTCTTTTTAAAATTCAGATCGACTAGACTAAATATTAGTAGAATATCAAACATTTTCAAACTTCTATTGATTTAGAGCATTATGATTATTGTTTTGTTATGCAACTTTTATAAACTCTTAATATATAGTATATTGGGATGGGATGATAACTTTAATTTATCAATTATATTATTTAAAAATTAAATAATTGATATACATTATTTATGACATTGTATAAAATTATCTCTATTTTTTTATTTAATTTTATTTTTTTCATATAATGCAAATAAAAAATACTTCTCAAAATCAGGAGGCAACAAAAAGTTATCCTATTCCACGTATACAAAAAAAACATTTTTATTAAGGTTCATGAGTTTATTATGATATCAATCAATTTGTAAAAACAAGAGGCCTATGCTACCATTGAATATATAGAAGTTGTTCCGTTCCCATAAGATCTTGAAATTCTACATATATGGAAAATGACCATATAATTTTTCTCAGGCACAAGAAATTAATCATGCATGGCAAACTTCTATAGCTGTGGTTATTCTTGTACCTAAACTTTTTCAAACTAGGCGGCTAATTTACAAGCCAAACACTAGGGTTAAAGCGTTACTATCTATAATTTATATTCTTGCAAGTTCAATTTGTTGGGGACCAGTTTGCACATGTAATGCATGGAAGAGAAGGATTGATGACGAAGTTGACACTCAGTCGGATTCTATTATTTGCCATTATTATGTACTCACTCCAAATAATTACACGATGGTTAACTTGTTGTAAAGGGCTAAATTCAAAGTGGTTGGTGAAGATAATTAAATCAAGTATGGTAGTTCGTGCATAAACGTCTGAAAAATCAGTGTTTAAGATCCACACACATACATACATTATATATATATATATATATGTGAGTTATAAAGTGATCCTTAATTTAGTAAGTTTAAAATGTTTTTAAAATATTAAAGATTTAAGAAAAAAGTTTAATTAAGTATATTTTTATTTCTATAATATAACACTTTTTTAGTTTTAGTTTTTAATAAAAATCTTATTTATTTATTATTCTTATATTTAATAAATAATATGATTTTAATCTCCAAAGGGTATAATTATTGTGAGTTTTAAAGCTTGCAAATTGATAAAATTTTATAAAAATTAAGAAGTATCGTATTTTCAAGAATAAAAATGTTCTAGAAAAGAGGAGTGAGAGACAGAGTGATGCACTAAAGTAAACGTGGATGAACTAAAATCGTAGAGTGACAAGTGGCGAACTTGGGTTGGGCTAGGAGCAGAGAGTGTCAACTTTGGTTGCCTTAGATGCCAATGGACATCTTACCAAATGAATCTAGAGAAATCTGTGCCTTATATATATGCACTGTGCATGCTTCCATTTAAGAGTGAACGTGATTTAGGTAATTAATCAAGTGATGATCCCTAATGTTAACATAGGATGCGTAAATTATATATATGCAAAAATTATAATTTTGAAATTTTATTTTATGAAAAAAATTCATTTTAATTTTTTATTTTTTATAAAATATATGTTGCCCTTCCATAAAAAAATGATTATTTATAATTTTAAGATCTAATTTTAAATTAGATTTTTATTAATTTAAAATATGAAACTTGTCTCATTAGATTTCTTTACATAAAAGTTTTCAAAATCAACTAATGTTTGAAAAAAACAAGTTATAAATAAGGTAAAAATCGTGAGAAAGTAATTTTTATGAACAACCGAAAAACTAAACAATATAATATTATATTCTTTTTAAATATTGATGGGACTCACTTTTCATCTTACTTTTACCATGTTTATATCTCTTTTTTGTTCAAACCTTAATTGAGTCATAGTTTTCATGTAAATAAATTTAATGAGACAAACTTCATATTTTTAGTCAATTAAAAATAATTTAAAGCAGTGTACCAAAATTGAAAATGATAATTTTTTCGAAAATATTGACTCAAATTTGAAAGCTAAAAGATCAAAATGAATTTTTAAAAAGATAAAATAGCAAAATAAATTTTTACTATATGATAAAGTACCAAAGTCATAATTTAGCCTATATATATATATATATATATATATATATATATATATATATATATATATATATATATATATATATATATATATATATATATATATATATATATATACAGAGAGAGGGGGAGGGGGAAAGAAAGAGGAAGAGAAAGGGAAAAAAGGAGAGAGAAATCAAGTTACTTCAAGAGTATTTTTCATATGTACCTTTCATTTTTTTTTTAATTTAATAGTTAAATGTGGAGTAACTCTAAAAGAATTACTTCATATCATCATCCTTCTTTTTTATTTAAACTAACAATCACAAATGAATTACTTGTTAGGACCATTAGATCCCTTCTCTCTCTCTCTCTCTCTCTCTCTCTCTCTCTCTATATATATATATATATATATATATATATATATATATATATATATATATATATATATATATATATATATATATATATATATATATATATATATATATATATATATATATATATATATATATATATATATATATATATGTATATATATATATATATGTATATGTATGTATGTATGTATGTATGTATATATGTGTGTGTGTATACATATATATAAGGAGCGACTCTTGCGAGAACACTTCATATCGTGAGAACATAAGAACAATAATAACAATCATTGGATCAAGATTAAAAATAATAGACCGTTGAGATTAAAACTTAATTATAAACACTTTTTATAAGACTACCACCACTATTATCGTTGCTTCCCTTATCATCGTTACCCCCACCACTATCGCCACCCCCCACCATGGCGATGGTGGTGAGGCAATGACGATGGTGGGGCAATGATGGTGATGGGACAATAGTAGTAGGGGAAACAATGGTGGTGGCAGTGAAGGTGGTAGGGGCGATGATGATAACAATATGGGGGAAACAATGATAGTAGTGATGATGACAATAGTGGGGATAAAAATGATAAAAAGGTGATGATGGTGGTGGGGGTGACAACAATGGCGGTGATCGAGGTTGCATCGACGATGATGGTGGTGGAGGGGGTGTTGGTAGTGGTGCCAATGATGACTGCTATGGTGGTGGCAATGGCGGTGGTTATGATTGTCGGGGTGGTGATGGTGGTAATGGTAAAGGTGAAGATAGCGTGACATTGATGTTGGTGTTTATAATTAAGTTTTAGATTTAGTAGTTTATTATTTTTAATCTTGGTTTAGTGGTTGTTATTATTTGCTCTCCTGTTTTCGTATAAGCAAGTGTTCTCAATAAAGTCGTTGCATATATATATATATATTATGTAGCTAAAGGGAATCTTCAAGTACTTCTCACAAACCTCTTAGCTAGTTTTTAAATTGGTTAGACCTAGGTAGAATGCCTTATCGCGTGGTTCTTATTCATAACATTGAGCAAGGTCACCTGCAAGGAGTTTTATGCTTAAGTTAATGTGAGTCTAGATGAGTTGGCTCAAGATTAAGTGTATTTATAATGTAGAACTTTGTTGATCTTTATATTTAGGGCTCTTTTGACGAGTTCAATTGAGATAAAATAATTATCTTCTTCATGATAGGGTTATTATCTAGTAGGATGGTAAGAATTTTTGAATTATCCCTTGGTTGGTAGGGGAGGCTCTTATTGCGACTGTTGGAGGTCGTTTTGGGCCTTTATGAATTAATCATGTAATTTGGACCATGTTGGGCATGAACTAGACTAAGTCCAAAATAATAGTCTCCCAAGTCGATAACTCATGGTGTCATATGGTGCTAACTTTTTAATTTGTGTTCGCACTTGGTCAAAGGTTGACCATGTCTAATTGTATCCTTGAGGGTTCTTTTTAATTGTGTCATATGGCTATGAGATTGACTTTTGCTTTTTGGCTAGGCTTGACCCATCAAGGAGTGATTTGAGAATTTTGACTTTAAGTCTTCTTATAATTTGACAAATCTAGTTAACAATTTGGTGTTAAATGATTGTTATGCTTGGGTGCTCATGGTAGCATGGATTGACCATTATGCATTGGTGAAGGCAAGGGAGGGGAGAGTTAGAATGGTTCCTCCTAGTGTCCACCATGACGATAAGTTTGGGGAACCACAAGTTCTTCCTAGGTCATTGAAACAATATCAATCTAGGTTGTTTTAGATCCACTAGAAATGAGAACAAACATTCTCACATATATTGTTAATGTTCTAACATGGTCCAAGGGATTCTTCATGCGCTTATCATGAACCTCCTAGCTAGTCTCCAAGTCAAGTGAACTTGACTAGAATGCTTTAATGCGTCGATTCCTAGTTAGGATGATAGAGAGAGAACACCTGGAAGGACTCTAATGCTTAAGTCTATACAAGAGTAAGATTAGATGATTAGGGATTAGGCCTACCTAGAGGCTACTATTAGGACTATTGATAATTCTCTTGACAAGATTAGTTGAGATAAAACAATTATCTTCTTTATGATAAGGCCATTATCTTCTAACTAGATAGTAAAAACTTTTGAATTATCTCCTAGTATGTAGAGAAGGTTATTGTAAAGGTTACTAGAAGTTATTTTAAAGTTTTCTGAATTAGTCACATGATTAGACTATTATCAAGAGAATTGGATCATGTTGGGCTTGAACTAAACTAGGACCAAAAACATATGAGGATAAAATTAATTGATATCAAGTATAATTTTTTTTTTTTAAATCTACCACCTAATATTTTATTTTAAAATATGAAATTAATCAATCTAATTATTAAAATAATTTTTTTTAAAGTGGATCAAATTCAAAAATAAATTACTACTTCATCACTAATAAAAAAAATATACAATTTAAAATTTACTATTGCAAGATAACAGACTAATAAATATCCACTTTAAGTAAAGTTTTGATAAATCATAAAGATTATATTCAAACAATTGATTGATTAATTTTATATCATAAGTGCAAAAATTTGGCATCAATTATTTTGTCTTTTAAATATATTTATTTATTTATTTGAGACTTACATATATTTTTATAAGAAAATATAATGTTTCCTACTTTCATCTTTAAAATATACTTTAAATAGTTTTTTTAGTATTTAAAAATTAAAATTTTTTATTTCTGGTAAGAGATAAAAATATATTTAAGTTTACATTTAAAGTATTATGTTGTAATAAGTCACATCTAATCAGCTTAATTAAAGTATATTTGATTTTTAAATTATTCAAATGCGAGAAAATACAGTAAGTACCTCTCTGACTACATTGAATGACTAAAATTGACAGGAATCCAAATTTTATAACTTGCACATGGAACAGAGACTGAAGTTTGACTGTAACTTCTTTAAAATAAAGTGAGGAAGAAAGAGAAAATATTGGCTATAAAAGGCGACGATTCAGGACAATAAAGAATTTTAAGTGTTTGGAAAAATAATAAATAATCATATAAAAAAACGGTTTGTTTACTGCTTATATATTTACTAAGCGTGTGGTTTTCTTTGTTGATTTATACAATAGGAACAAGTTGAATGGCTAAAAAAGGGGTCCCATTGTGTATCTATCGTGACCTAGATACAGGTTGCATTCGTCTACATCATTAACTAATAATTAATTTATGCTAAAGGGTGGTCACATATGCATAGTTTAGGTGTGGCAATGCCAGCTTCGGAAGTCCTTTCATGACATTAAATGGAATGCCAAGACTATTCCTCCCGTGGTTAGGTAAGGTTTACATTTTTTTTAATATATATTTATCTTCGTTCCTTATTGAATTACACATTTTTTCCTTCTATTTTTTTTTTTGTAAAAATTGTTATAAAATTTTATTATACAAATAACATTATTTTAACACGTTCAATCTGAATTTGGCATCAATATTACATTTATATTATATTATATTATATTATATATATATATATATATATATATATATATATATATATATAAAAAGGAGAGAACATTTGTCCTCTACGGAGAAATATGTCAATGCCTGTGTTCTGTGTTCTACAACCGGAGTTAGAACATCCTATGTACTTCTCCATGTTGATGGAGTGGACATTCTCGCGTCTGGTGAAGAGTTTCATTAATATTGTGTGTGCTACATCAAGGATGTGTGAATGAGGAAGTCAACCCTACATTTGAAGAATCCATGATTAAGAAAAGACTCAAGGGAATCCAAGAGGAAGTGTGAATATGAATTTGTATGTAAAACAAAATTATGCAAAAAAATTAAAAATATGCAAAATAAAACAAAGTTGCAAAATTGCAAAATATAGAATAAAAACATAGTGAAATTGAATTAAGTAGAATTATGGAATACCAATTCAAGGATCCAATTATACAGTTTGTTATCATGTTTCTAATAAGGGTGTAAATTCATGTCAACCAAAGATGCATTAGATAATCATCTAATATTCATCCATACAAATTTAGATCACAATCACATACAAATTGAAATCGTAAATAAACATGGATTCAAGCACATAATTGGTTGATTCATGTGATCAATCGATTGCCTAATATAGCACAATCCAAAACTTCAAGCGAAATCATAATAATGAAAATGAGTTAAGAATTGGAAACAAAATAGAAACATAGTAGAATTAGCATAAGAAAAATTTAAGAAATTAAACCTAACAACAATCATGAAACCTTGAATTGACAAAAGAGTCTAGCCTTCCATGACAATTGTCATAGAAAACACAACAAAATACAAGAAAAAACAAAAATGAGAAGAGAGTAAACTTGTGATCATAGAAACCTTCTCTAACCAAGTGTAAAAGGTCCCCAAAATGTCTAACTAACTTCTATCTAACTATAACTAACACTAACTAGTCATAAATAACAATTACATGCTCTGAATGCTAAGGAAGGTTGTTTGGGCCAAAGGAATTCGTAGTCTAAAGGCCCACCAACCAAAGTCCAAAAATTGGGCCAGAATATACAAAGAAAGGCTCAATAGAGTGGGTATATAGATTGCAACTTCACATGAACTTTTGATATTAAAGACAGTCGAACTAGGTTGATCCCAAAAGTGAGAAGTTGTAGATCTTTTTCTTACCTTTCTAGAACCACTAAGATTGTCCAATTTGGACGTTTTTAGCCCCATATATGGCCTGCACAAGACAACAACATCATACTGAGAATTAAATTCAAAAATAAACAAAGAGTAGTAATTAAACCCAATTAGGTCCAATATCCCAATACTTAACAAATGTATTAATATTAACCATAACATGATGTCAACTATGTCCAACATAAGTCACTATTTGGTAGCTCAAAAATGCTCTATTAAATTTCTCCACACTTGAACTTTTGCACTCCGTGCAAAATCGCCAATAAAAAATCTAAAGAAGCAAAAGGAAATGAAGCAAATGAACTAAAGCAGATACAAATAAAGTGAAACACCTTCCAATGAATCCTTAAGTTATTAAAAGGAATAAGAGTACAACCTTCCTAGAATCAAGGTATCCAACAATTTAAGAATTTACTTCTAACATCTAAAGTAAACAAGATAACAAAAAAAATTAAAGAATGACTTACAAATGATAGAACCCTCTCAAGATACATACTCTCAATCTCTTAAGTGTTTTAGGTTTGTATTTACCCTCAAGCCCCCTATGCTAACTAGCACTACCAAGATTTAACTAACCTATAATTTCTACAACTTGAAACACATGCACAAATAATCGAAAGAGCTTTTATTAAGGTTGTAATGTGACCAAGGACAAGATAGGATATGAGAAGTGATTATGCTTACACAACCAAAGAGGGAAAAGGAGCAATGTAGAATAACTCAATAAGCATGAAGATCATCCCCAAAACAATACAAGTCACAAAAAATAATGCAAAACAATACTAGACAAAGTCCAGTTTGTCTTCTTTCCTCTTATTTTTTCTTTCTTTCTATTTCAATTTCACTTCTTTTTTTTATGCACCACCACAAACAAAACCTTTTGTTGCTATATATATATATTTTTCAACCTTTTTGTTGCATTTTCTTTCTTTAATGCATTTTTTCTATATATATATTTTTTTCAAAAACAAATCAACACACCACAACAATTACCACTTGCACAAGCCAAACTATCAAGGTGCCACTTGCAAAGCGTTGAGGTATCACTTCCACACTTATTTAGAACCCATTCCCAAAATAATTCCAAACCTCCTTTAGCCCCTAAGATTAGGGTGATCATGATTTTTCATTTTTAGGCTTGTAATGAGCTTTAATATCAAAGAAAGAGTTAGATAGGTTCAAAGGGGGTAAGTAAGGGATTTAATGCAAAGTAAGTCCATTTGGCTAGTGACTATAAAGAAAGAAGGCCTAAATCATATCACCAATGAATGTGAGACAAGAAGCATAAAAGAGAGTCAAGGAAAAATATAGAGTAACTAGCAACACATGTGCAAATAATATAAGAAAGAAGAGAATGGTAAGATGCAAGTCGTCAACATACAAGGCTCAAAATCTCATAAGGATAAATTCTGACCAACAATTCAAACTTTAATTTTCAAGTCACTCATTACAATGAACATGCAAATGTGGTTCCATATCAAGTTGTGAAACCTCTCAATAAAGAATGATGCAACTATTCACAATTTACACAACCTTTAAATTCACTAAAAAATGCTCAAAATTGCGAAATATTTTTTCTTTTAGCAAAAGCGAAATTGACAACAATAGTAAAATTGGCAAACAACAGAAAATAAATAAAAACAATAAAAACAGCAAAACAACAAAAACATAAAAAACGTTAAAAACAAAAACAGGAAAAAGTAGAAAATAGAAAACATTTATGACAAAAACAACATAAAACAGAAACAAAAAGCAAAATTATTACAATAGTAATAGAAAATAGTGTTATTACAATAATAGAAAATAGAAACAAAAAATAGAATTAAAAAATAGAATTATTACAACAATAGAAGACAAAATTATTAAAACAACAAAAAAATAGAAATAGAAATAGAAATAGAAAACATAAATAACATAAAATAGAAAACAAAAATAACCGAAAATAGAAAAGGAAACATAATTATTACAACACCAACAGAAAATAAAATTAAGAATAAAAATAGAAACAAAAACAAAATACAACAAAATTATTTACAACAAAATTATTTACAACAACAAAAAAAATAACAACTCAACAGTAGAAATATAAAAACAACAAAAACAACAGTAGATACCAAAACAACAATAGATACCAAAACAACATTAGAAACAATAAATCAACAAACAATAAAATACCACACACACTTAAAACGAGCATTGTCCTTAATGTAAGCATATAGGAACACAACACAAAGAGAACACATGAAGAGATAACAACAAAGGAAGGAGGTGAAATAAAAAACTCCTCTCTCAAGGAGGAAAAATGTACAAAATTTTGTATCCAAAATCTTTGTTCCTCTCGTATTTGTAGTTGCTTTAGGGAGCCATATCCATATTAAAAATTTGAATGTCATATCTTTTGGTGGCTTCTTCAATAGAAACCTCAAAGTGGAATGCTTGACAAAGTAGTCATAGAAATCTCTCAACTTCTTCAAATCGTCCAACAACCTTTCCTTTTACTTAGCTTGGAGTTTGTTGGCTGTGATTACTAAGGGTTATAATGGCTATACAATGGATGACAATGGAGGTTGAACTGCTACAACCACTACAACTTCGCAATATTCACACCAACAATATCTACAACTCCTACACTTGCATTAATAACAATACTAATTTCTATGGAAAATAAGACACTCATTTAACCTATTATAGGTACAATCACAATGAGTAAAATAATCAAAATCATGGAATTCATAATGCAAATTTATGTAATCATCACCCAATTGGTCAATCACATCCAAATAAAAAATTGAATAGTTCTTTGTTGGATATTTCATAGCTGTAAAGATGTTATACTCCACCCTATGATCATAAAACTCCATAAAAAGTGTTCTAGTACCAAAAAATTGAAATTACTCATACAAACAATCTATATATCAAACAAGTCAAAATATCACAAGATTACTATACAACAGCTTGTGTCCCCAATAATGATGCCAATTTGATAGTGGTTTCGAAACACTATCAAAATCACTAGATTTCTCTTGTTTTTGTAGTGTAAGGACTAACCTAGGTCAAATCTCTCAAGGACATAATCATGCAATAACTAATCTTGTTGAATAAATAATCATTAGATAATCATCTAACATTCATTCATACAAATTGAGATCACAATTGCAGCCCCTAATATGCATGGATTCAAGCACATAATTGGTTGATCTAGGTGATTAATCGATTACTTAACATAGCACAATCCAAAACTTCAAGCAAAATCATAATCATTAAAACTGACCAATAATTGGAAGCAAATGAGAAACATAGTAGAATTAGCATAAGAAAAATTCAAGAACTCGAACCTAACCATAATCATGGAACCTTGAATTGAAAAAAGAGCCTAGCCTTCTATGGCAATCGTCATAGAAAGCATAGCAAAATACAAGCAAAAACAAAAATGAGAAGAGAGGAAACTTGTGATCCAAGAAACCTCCTCCAACCAAGTGTGAAAGGTCCTAAAAGTGTCTAACTAAATTCTAACTAACTAAAACTAACTCTAACTAACAATAACTAACTATTACATGCTTTGAATGCTAAGGAAGGTTGTTTGGGTTAGAGTAATTTGTAACCCAAAGGCCCACTAACCAAAGTCCCAAAGTTGGGCAAGAATATACAAAGAAAGGCCCAATAGAGTGGGTATAGAGATTGCAACTTCACGTAGATTTTTGACATTGAAGACCATTAAATTGGGTTAAGCTCAAAAGAGAGAAGTTGTAGATCTTTTTCTTATCTTTCCAAAGCCACCAAGATTGTTCAATTTGGAGGTTTGTAGCTCTAGATATGACCTACACTAGACAATAATATCATATTGAGAATTAAATATGAAAATAAGCAAAGCTTAGCAACTAAACCCATTTAGGTCCAATTGCCCAAGACCTAATTAGGTCCAATATCCCAAGACTCAACAAATGCCTAAAAAATTCTCTATCATTCTGTTGAAATGGGAAATATGACATTTGAGAGGGTCCATTGGAGCTCTTTTGTGCTCCTCCGCGTATGGACGATGAGGTGAAACTTCATTTCTCCTTCTTCGTTCATTGTGGGGTTCCATCTTCATGCCTTCCCTCTCGCCTTTTCTTGTGAGGTACTTTCTCCATCCTTCCATCTCGACTTGGTCTTTTATCTCTCTTGTTGTGGTGTGACCTATAGGAGTGTTTGGATGAGTCCTTTGGACTCTCAGTACTGGTTGCTCCACTATCTACTTTGGACGAGGTAGCCTTCTCTTTGGACTTGCTAAGTTCCTCTACTTTTGCATTGGCACTAGCAATGTCTACTTGAACAACCTTCAATCTACCTTTAGACAAGCCAATTATTTTTCAAGTCTGGTCATCTATTCCATCATTTTCTTGGATTTTGGAGAGTGACTGCTAACTTCGTCAATATTGTTGCCAGCCATTATTACCTATTTTTTTTTACTTAAATTTTCTCAAAGAAAATCTTAGTAATACAAAGGAAAACTTACCACTCCTCACGTGTTTACACTCATCACTCATGTATTCACTTGAAGGTGCCTTTTTCTCAAATGATTTCTCTATCTTTTACCTCTCAATTCTCAACTATGTCTTGAAAGAGAACCTAGATTCTACAAATCAAGCTCTATGATGCAATTGCAAACCATTAAATCAAGATGGCTCTTAAGAACAGAAACGAAAACTAAAAACTCAAGGACAAAACTAAAGGAAACAAAGAAGAAAAGCAATAAAAGCAATAGAAAGAAAACGGTACTCAAGTAAGCATTAGTAAAGAAGACAACACAAAGACTCAGAAGTAATAACACTAAGAAAGAATGTAGAAATGAAACGAAAATTTTACCGTCCAAACTAGGCGTCCAAACAAGGTATATGTACAATTCAATAGATGACTGACGAAGGTCAATGGATGTTGACCAAGGTCAATGGACATTGACCAAAGTCAATGGATGGAAACCAAAAACAGTTAGAGAAAAATAACTTAAAATTTTTTTGACACGTGTTAATTGTTTGAGGGTTCATAACCAACTTTCTATTATGACGGTTACTAGTCATTTCTTTTTTTATTCTTTCTTCACGCGTGCTCTATTTTTGCAGCAACTCTTTGATCCATGATTAATCAATAATATTTCTCAATTTCTTTTTCAATTCTTGATCTAATTTTTTTCTAGACAATCACCACCAAATTTTCTTAGTAGTTTGCAATAAATTTCACAATCAAAGAATTCATAAAAAAGGAATGAAAACTCAAATTGCAAGGCTTTTTTTTAAAAATTTGTGAACTTGAACATAGAGAAAGAAATTTGTACCAATTAAATAAACAATTGAATCAATTAAAAGGAGATTAAAGCAAATAAAATGAAATTGAACCAATTAAACCACAGACAAATAACTAAGCAAACAAAACCTAAGCTCAAATTGCAACAAGCATGAACAATTGAAGCAAGATTATACATGTGTAAAAATTACCTCTTGGTGCAAGTTGAAAGATGCATAATCAAGGAGAATGCTTCAATTCGTAATACCAGAGCTTATTTAGCTGTGACACCAATTAATATGATCCTCGATCCCCAAAGCTTTGTTTGGTTATAACTTGCACTAGACTGGTAAAGATTACTAACTGGGTAGTTAGGATGCAGACACTAACAAGGAAGCTGTAAAGGGGGTTTTGGCAGTAAAGTAGATTGCACGAAATGTAAAGGCTATCTAAGAATTGACAGAAAAGTAAAGAGTGCAATTTATGTCTTTCTAACGTATATTTAAGATACCAAATACAATGAAATCAAAGAATGGTTTAGTTCCAATTTCTTAGTCATACTAGTATATTCTCTCTAACCAATTTCCTAAGGCGACCGCCTAAAGTTTGTTCGTTACCGACTGAGGACTTACACAATCCAGGGCCTTGAGTGAGTAAGGATTAAGCTCGTGGTTAATGTAGATTATCTATGGATGATCTATATTATTACCTAGGTAGTTTCCAACTAGACCCTAATCTAGGCATGATCTAGTCTTAACATGCACTAACATACAAATCAAGAGCAAATTGAATTTCCAAGAATTACAGGCATACAAGTGTAAAGAAACTTATGCATTCATTAATTAGTCAAAGTACCGATACAAGAAGTGGATTTAAGGAAAAGATGATGGTCAGCTTCCTTCGACAACCGTCAGTAGTAGCTGTAGTGTTCCGCCTGTGATGGCCAGGATATGAAGGGGAGAGTTATCAAGTAGTGTGTCAGTGTGCCCTGACAATCCCCTCTTAACAATCAACCCAATACTCAGCTCTTGGTCCTGCATTCGCTTGAGCTTGAGCGACCACGGTACTGAAGCATCGTGAAACAAAGAGGTATGAAGGGAATTTAGGCTTGGGGAATGGAAAGTGTGCAAGCTAAGCGTAGTTATGTCCGATCGATCTTGCTAACCCACAGATGTTGACACATGTCTCTTTTATACATGTATTCTTAACTAACTCTATAATCGTATTAACTAAAATAACAACTTTAACTACCTAACTTAACAAAATTACCAGAAATAATAGATCTAATGACCTATTCTAAGCGCTTGGATCTTGATTTTGGTGGAGTCGACCTTCTAGAGTCAGGATAGATCCAGTTCTGAATGGGAGTTGTCCTTCTGCCTTAAGGTCGGCCACAGAGTTGGTTTGGAGGAGTCAGCTTTGTTTGGCCGAGATGACTTCCTCGTTGACTTTGACTTGATCTCAGTCTTCTCCTTTGACCTATAAAATAAGACTTGCCTTATATTAGTTAACACCAAAAACTTACCCAGGATTTGTTTATTCCTTAGTTAAACTTAAGAAATCTAAATCTTAGCTAACACTCGATTCTTTACCATTAGTTATATTCTGTTTCTCCCATCTAAAAGACCTACTAAGGGGTATAAACTATGTACTATTAGACCCCCACAGTTACTTTTTTTTGCGCTCCTGAGCAAAATCAAAGTTCAATTAGGAAAGTTTGAAAAAAACAAATATAATAACAAACAAACAACAAATAGATTGTGAGAGGTATTTGTGAAATTTAAATGAATTCATCAAGAGATAAAGCAATTAAACATACATTCATCCCGATTTCAGACCTCCACCTAGTTATGAAAATCTATTCTCTACATCCAATTTTTAAATAAGTAACATCGAAATTTCTCGAGCCTCAACCAAATGTTGATAGAATTCTTTACTGGGTATTCTCTCGTTTTCTCTCAAGTGTTTAGGGCTTGTGTTTACACTCAAACATCCTATGTTATTAGCACTTCCAGACTTTGACTAGCCTCTCTACTTTTACTAGTTAACATACTTTTATTTGGGTTGTAACGTGGTCAGGGTAAAGGCAGGATGAAAAGGACATAAGTGAGCTTCAAAAGAACCTAAGGAAAATAAAGGAGCGATGGGGTGTAAGCCTTATAAGCATGGAGAATTGACCCCAAGATCCTACTTTACAATACCCATCCGACTCTTCCTTTTTAGCCTTTATTATTTTTTTCGTTCTCACTTTTTGAATCTTCCTTCTCTTTTGGACTTCTGTGGCATTTTTGGGTTTTTACTTTTGGAACCCTTTTACTTTTGATGCCGCCTTTTATTCATCCACCATTTTTCTTCAACCCTTCTTTTTCTTTTATTTTCCACAACCCATTTTCTTTATTTTTCCTTCCGGCTAGATGGCCCTCACTAGGCATGATGAGTCACATTTTATGCACCTTGCATGGACCTAAGAAGGGTGTTTCTAAGGCCAATTAGTACTTAAGGATTGAGTCTTAGCTGAGATTCATATTATGGACCTAGAAATGTAGAAATCATAAATCTGCGTTAATTTGAAGGACTTAGCTAATAAAAAGTCTCGTTCCCTTCTTTTACAGGATAAGCCGAATTGATCTCGGTCCAAGAGTCATCCCGGCCAACCTACTCCTCCTCGGCCGGCCGACTCAGCGGTCTAGCAGCCCAATAAGGAGCAGCCCAATTATGTCATCCACGTTAGCGATCTTGTGCAGAGGTCATCTAAGCTCTAGCTCAGCTGCCATGTCACTCTTGGAGAATCTGCCACGTCACTTTAAAGAATCTGCGCAAGGATAGAATAGGCAATTCAACTTATAATTATGTTAGAAGTCGTTAGGAGTAGCAGGTCACAACTCGTGTATATATAGGAGGAGCTGTGCACTTTTTCCGGGTTGTTGAATTCATATTTTCCATTTTCCATTATTTTCATTCTCTCACTCTCACTTTCTACACTCACGGTGGTGCACGGTACTCTCAATGGTGCTTCTCTTGATTGAGGAAGTATAGGTCAGAAACTAAGAAGCCGAAGGTTGTCAGAGGGGACCACTTGGATTACCAACGCGCTCTGGTGGATCTGATCCTCAGCGTTCTGGCTAACAGAGGTGAACCATCATCGTTCGACCATGGCGATCGTCGTGGAAGATGGATCCACTGAATTCACACCCTTTGTTTGTATTTCGTTCTTAATAATGAGTGTTTTCTGATTCTGATCTCTGTTTGCATTCTCACAATTTAATTTCACTATCTGTGTTGCGATTGCACATGGTGACGTGAACAATATTGAACTAAGCCTTTTGGAACTAGTTTTAACTAATTTAGTAGGAGGTAATCAACTAGAGAACCTAATTGAGAACCTAAAATCAACAAAGTGAGTTTGCATTCTACACTTGAGTTTTGTGTCACTTAGTTTTCACATTAAAGTCATAATTGAGCACACTGTGTCCTTGAGAGAATTCGACCTAGGGTTGACTATACTATAGTTAACTTTAGTTTATTTGATGTGCATTGAGACAACTAAAAATACGCTTATCAAATTGGTGTCGTTGCTGGGGACACAAGTTCTTTTATGTCTTTGTGTGCCAAACCTGAGTTAAGCTGAATTTTGAGTATGTAGATTGTTGTGTTAGTCGAGTCATAGAGTCTAAAGTGAGTCCGTATCTGATTTGGATCCTGTAATAATACAGCATGCTAAATAGGTGTTAAAAAATTTTCTGTGTGAATTCCACTGTCAATAAAAAAATAACTTAACCCTCTTTGCATCATTAACCATATCTACTTTTCTGCATCAACATTCTCTAACTTTCTGCATGATTGATTTTGTTTTCTCATGGCTACTTTTTTTTTTGTTTTCTGATTTGCATAATTGACTATAACTTCTTCTGCATAACTAATTCTGCTTTTTCTACATACTTGATTCTGCAATTTCTCTGTATGATTTTTTTTCTTTTCATCCATCAATTTTTTTTTCTAGTAACATTCTGACCAGTTTAAAATTGTTCTATTATTTTTCATTATTCTGTTGCCCTTCTATGCCTCTTTCTTTTTCCATTTGTTTTTATGCTTCTATTTTTTTTCTTTTCTTTTTTTTCTTTCATTTTCTTTCTATTTTTCTGTCTTTGTATCTGTTATTTTTCTATTCTTCTGTTTTTTATTTTATTCTTCTTCTGATGCTTTGCTGTTTTAATTTAGTTATCTTTCCGTTTTTCTATTTTTCTGACTCTATTATCTTTTCTTCTTCTTTTTGATTTCTAATCCTGTTCATAACAATTGCGCATTCTGATACTAGTATTGTTTTTAATTCTTCTGATCTTGATAACTCAGCTCCTAATTCTTCTAATCTTGATAACTCAGCTCCTAACTCTAATAGAGAAGGGAATAAGTTTCACATTGTTGCCATAATGTATCAACCATGATGCCCTCGATATCTTGAATGGGAACGAGCTCAGTCATACGAGCTTTATCTGTTTGAGCTAACAACTGTATTGCTTGAGTTATAGGATTTTGCAGGTAACGTTCACCATTTCGATAATAGGGGAGCCCTGACATTCAAAGGAATGAATGGGATAGCTACTGTTGCCAATCAAAGCTTTGAAAGAAACATAGATGGATGTGGTATGTGTGGCTTTGTAGGACATCCAACCAATGATTATCCCATTTTGCAAGAACTGTCACTTCTATTTAGACCGCATTATAGGGTCTTGAACAACATACAATTCCCACAAAGGGATAGTTCCTTAGGAAACTGGACCAATTAGATGCCTATAAGCAACATGGAATTCCAAGAAGATATGTGCACCACACTACAGGAGTTACAAGATTTGCAAAAACAAATTGTAGAATTAACCGCCACTACAAATCAGCTGCATTTTGAGAGATTTGGATGTAGTCCTTCTCATACCATCCCCAATCCACAGGAAGTAAGTATGAGGGATATAACCGAGTGGAATGGCAAGGAGCAACCACAACAACAATCCGTCCAAGTGCATTGTGGATTTTCTGAAATTCTGGATTCTAAGAGTCCTATTGTTGATTGTAACTACACCTATACCATTGTAATGAAGGATGCTAGTTGTGTTAACATTAGCAATGATGTAATGCAGATGCAGGTACAAGAGTTATAACTGACTTAGAAGTGGTAGCAATGTAACTTGTAGTAGCCATAACTGTTGCGCCGGGCTTTGCCTACTCCATACTTGTTGATGTTGACTCTATCAAGATGGCTGAGATTATGGACTGCATGCCAACTATTTCTGATCCGGCTGATGTGGTTAAAATTGTAAATTCTACGACGAATGTTATTGACCTTACTGACATGATACCAGGTGTCAAGTCCCTTATCCAGATTTCGGACCAGGTTACCAGGGTCGAGATAGTTGATCCTATAGGTGCTGATGCTGGCATTGCTGAGTCCATGGGTGCTGATCCAGGATATACTGACACTAATTTTGCTAATACGGCCGAGATGCTGATTTTATGGTTGGTAAGTCGGCCAGTGTTAATATAATTGGAAGTGCCAAGGGTTTGGATCTTGCTGATAAGATTGCAATTGCGGATCGTGCCAACTCCAGAAACCGGAAGGAAGTAATGATCGACTCTAACCTCTAAGTGGAAGCCAGAGCTAAGTCCAATAGCTTAGAAGAAGCCGGTTCCGAGTTAAACAATCAAGAGGACACTGAGTCCAATCCCGGGAGCTGAGAATAAGTCGGTTCCCAACTATCGAGATTCGACAAGAGCCGAGAGCGACTCAAGCAATAAGACAGATATCAAGTCTGATTCGAACAAACAGAGTCGGAATCGACTAAAGGCCAAGACCAACTCGGCAAACCAAGTGCCAAATCTAGGCCAAGTCAACCAACTGAAGCCGGGGCGAGACAAAACCAACTCGCGCAAGGAGACACGTGCCAAGTTCAACTCCATCTCGGACAATAGAGTCCGCAAGTGAGTACCATTTCTATCCGACTCAAGCGTGGAAATGGAAGTTAAGTCTATTTTGGTAATCAATGCCAAAACCGGATAGATGTCGAGAGTATGTTTGGTTACCAACTCTACACGTGGACAACCGGGAGGATTCGAAACCAGCCGACTCTACACTCGAAATGGCCAATCCAGTCTCGGTAACCGAGTCCAAAACTTACCAGAGATGTCGACAATACAAGTATGGTATTCATGATCAACCAGCTCCAAATTGAGCAGTAGAAAGAACTGCTCCAAGATTTGAAGAAACCAAGAAGCTCATGTGGCTACTTGGTCAGACATTCACCGTTAAGCTTTCTGTTCCAAGAGTCACCAAAAGACATCATATTGAACTTGGCAAGATGGATGAGGAGAAAGCTTCCCCAAGCTATTACCAATAAGAGCGGAGCGAAAATGCTAGATATCAGATTTTGCACATTCTTTCCACCTTGAGAAAGAAATTTGTTGCTTCTATTGCAATAAAAAAACAATAATAATAATAAAACCATGGGCCGAAGGCGACTCCAGAAAGAACACTGAGGCTGAGTTCAATTCAAACATTCTGAGTTGGTAGTCGCAATAGACCGAGACCGACACAACTTATCAATCGCCGAAGCCAGACCAAGTCGGCCAACTGACATCGAGATCAGCTAATGCCACTTCACTACATTCACTATCCTTGAAGCTGAATCCTTCCATGGCGCTTCTTAAGCCAAGCCTCAAAACCCCTCAATATTCCTGGTATGCATTAGGGACAATGCATCATTCAAGTGTGGGGGGGAGGACGAAGTCCATACTAGCCCTTTCATATTTAATTCCTGTTTTTGTTTGTTACTTTTGCCGTTATCATCTGTTGTGTTTGGTTAGTTTTAGTTTTGGTTTTCTTTTATGTCTTAATATCCCTTTTCGTGTTCATTTTAGTCCAACAAGTCATTTCCATTTCCCTTTGTTTTAAATAACCCTAAACTAGGGCACAACAGGTTCACTCCAGTGTTGAGTACCTTTGCTCACAGTCTGTAAACTTTTTGCTAAGGTAGTAGATAGCGTGCTCCTTCTTTCTTGAGTCGTCACGTTGACCCAGCTTGCAGCCCATAAATTCTTCTAATACTATCAGGTATAAGATTAAAGGTCTTCCAAGGACCGTTGGGACAAGGACCGGTGGATTTTCTAAGTACTTTTTGATCTTTTCGAAGGCCTCCTAACATTCAGAGTTCCAGTTGAGTTCGTGCTTTTTGCGGAGAAGTTTGAAGATAGGGCTGCATGTGGCTGTTAGTTGTGAGATGAAGCGAGCTATGAAGTTCAGGCGTTCTAAGAATCCTTGAACTTCCGTTTTTGTTCTAGGAGTTGGCATTTCCCTAATAGCTTTTACCTTGTCCGGGTCGACCTCTATGCCCTTCTCATTTACTATGAAGCCGAGTAACTTCCCTGGCCAAGATGAACTCAACCAAGACCATAGGAAAGGAAGGGAAAGTTGAAGGTTAGGGCCGAGACATACTCGGCCCCAGTTGGTATAGAAGGAGATTAGATGAAGTCGAGACCGAGACAAACTCGGACTTAGAGGTGTAGGGGAGGGCCGAGACGGACTCGGCCCCAGGTGAGAGGAGAACAGAGTAAGCCAATTTGAGTCCTAGTCTACTTAGATATATTTCTAGTTCATCTATAAAGAGGAGAAGATAAGGTTACCTGGCCGTAGCCGTGTCGTCTTCCTATCCCTTCTCCGAAGTAGTTCGTAGGGTTCCAATATTGATTTGTCCTAGTTCTCCAGTACTCCTCTCTCTGGGTGAAAAAGTTCGACCCTCTCTCCTTCGGAGTGAGGTCTTATATAGGCTGTAGGATGGGCTTGGACCTCTCTCCTGATGAGAGAATATTTTATTATATTTTATATTTGAATTTTGAATAGCTAACAGGTTTATCCCCTGATTCTTGGGATGAGAGAATATTTTATTATATTTTATATTTGAATTTTGAATAGCTAACAGATTTATCCCCTGAATTTGGGATGAGAGAATATTTTATTATATTTTATATTTGAATTTTAAATATCTAACAGGTTTATCCCCTAATTCTTGGGATGAGAGAATATTTTATTATATTTTATATTTGAATTTTGAATATCTAACAGATTTATCCCCTGATTCTTGGGATGAGTATCTTCCCTCACCGTTAAGAATCTCCAGGGTCTATATCTGATAGTGGCGAAAACTGTTATAGCTGTTAGACGTGGTCAAATGGGCCGCGTAGCGGCTGGACGACTCGGTCTCGGTCCAATCAGAGGTTGACTCTGAGCGAGACCGAGGTTGACTGGTCAAACCGAGACCGATTCGGTCTCGGCCAAGGGGTGTTAACGGGCTCTAAAATGGGCTGACTGTATTGGGCCGAGGCTGGTTCGACTAGGCGACTCGCTGAGACCGTCTCGGTCTCGGCCAGGGGAGTTATTGGGCTCTAAAATTGGGCCGGACATTTTTGGGGTGCTACAACCTAGGTTGACCATATGCTACTCATAACATAGGAAATCTATTATTTTGATAATAGAAATAATGACTAAATCTAAACTTATCAGTCCCTATGGAGCAGGCTTGGCACAAAGCTACTCTTTTCTATCACTTGTCATCCTCAAACGGATGGACAAACAAAGGTGGTAAACAGAACCTTCGGCCATCTTTTAAGATGCTTCGTTAAGAAGAGTTTGAGTAATTGGGAGGATTGGATACCCCATGTTGAGTTTTCTTTTAATAGGGTGTTTAATTCTACTACTTCTGACTATCCTTTTGAATTGGCTTATGGTTTTAATCTCGTCTCCCCACTTGACTTGTTTCCTTTGCCTATAATGCGTAATTGTGTTAATGATAAGGGGCTTTCCAAAGCCCAATTTGTTTAAAGATTACATGATAAGGCTTAGTTTCATATGGAAAACAAAGGAGAAAAGTAAGCAAAAAATGCCAACAAGAGGAGGAAGGAAGTCTTCTTTAAAGAAGGAGACTTGGTGTAGGTGCACTTGAGGAAGGAGTGGTTTCCTCAACTTAAGACTGTGCCTGCTCATTGATAGTACATAGTTTATAACCCTTAGTAGGTCTTTAAGGTGGGTGCAAAAGAATGTAAAGTGTGGTTAAAAATCATGTATTAGCTAAGATTTAGATTTCTAAGGATAAACTAGGGAAAATACCAACCTAGGCTAATTCATTGATTTTAGCTAACAGAAATATAAAGTCTTCTTTTGCAGGTCAAAGGAAGAGCTAGACGAAGTCAAAGTCAACAAGGAGTGTCTCAACCAGACAAAGTCGACTCTATAGGATCGACTCTGTGGCCGACTACAAAGCAGAATCAACTCCCATCCAAAATCGAACCTGTCCCGACTCAGAAGGTTGACTCCCGCCAAAAGCAAGATCCAAGCACGTGTGAAATAATTGAACACATGGGAGTTAGGAAAGTAGTTAGGATTATTTTTTGTATTTCTATCTAGTGAGGAAGTTAAATCTGTTATTTCAATTATTGTGGTTATAGAAGTTAGTTAGGATATGCATATAAATAGGAATGTGAGGTTACGTTCACAGGTTGGCAGAGTGGCGGAGAGAAAAACAAGCAATACACACACTTAGCCTTCCACATATACCTTCTATCCCAAAACAACCAAGTCACTTCATACCTCTTTGTTCCACAGTGCTTCAAGAAGTGTCTAGTCAATCGAGTAGGTACAGGACCGAAGTCTGCGTAGTGGTTGGTTGCTAAGAGGAGATTGTCAAGGCACGCTGGCACACTGCTTAGTAATTTAACCCCTCAATACTTGGCCATCGAAGGTGGAATACTGCAACTATTGTGGCGATTGTCGCGGGAAGTTGATCCATTCACCATCAATAACCTTGTTTTTCCTATATCATGATCTAGGTTGAATCAATGAATGATTGTAATGTTGTTGTTACTATGTTAGATTTTTATAGCATAATCTATTCTTGCATATTCACGATTGTATTCAATAAGAATTAGAGCACGTTAGTCTAGGGGCCGATTGAAACCACTATAACAACAAAATAGATAAATTATAGATAATCTACACCAATCAAGCGTGTATTCCTTGCCAAACTCAAAGCAGCAATTGCATAAGTCATCGGTTAGCACAGGACGAATGTTCGGCAACTGTTGTAGGTATTGGATTGATGAGAAATCAGTGACATAGTAAGCATTATGATTAAAATCAGCAATTGATAACTCAAGATAGTAAGCAGATAAATATGTCAGAAGTGTCTTAATAATCTTAAATAATCTTGGAATTTAAGTTTTACATTCTTTAGTTATATCTTTACTTTTCTTGCAAAACTTGACATTTTCCTGTAAAACCCCATATATTTCTTTGTTAGAAACCGCATCACACACACTCAGTGAGTAATCTTTAGCAGCCTTGTACCTTAGAAATTTAGGAGAAAAAGTGTCCTTGAGAAGAATGGCCTAAGTTGAACCTGTGCTACTGTAGCTTAGGAAAATCTAGTATTTTGATAAGGAAAATGATGACTAATCCTTAGACATTATCACTCATCACCAAAGAATCCAATTAATTACGAAGAAGTAGTAAGTAAGTAAGCAACGTACGTGCAAAGGAGCAATTTGCTTTTGCTTTGTGACTCTACTATACCTAAGTAATTTGGCAACATGATGAATGCAGGAGAAGGAGTCTGTGCTGCTCTATGATGCAGTAGTGCATCTAAAGAGGATGTATCTTTCTCCTCCCTTCGTCTCTGAACTACTTTGCTCTTCTACAAAATGCATCCTTGTAAGTTGCAGCTAGGCTCTATTTTTATTTGCAAGGAAAAGCAACCAAATTGAATTAAATAATTAATTTATGAATGCTTATATATAGGACGTGAACCAAAATGAGAAGGGACCTGTTGGAAAATTTTGGAAAGAATGGAAGAGAAAATGAGAGTACGAAAATAGACCTTGAAAGAGAGGAGAAGAAAAGAAGTTGAGAGAAGTGATTCTGAAAGGAGGAGACAAAGCACAAGTTTGCAAAAGGCTCGAAAGAAAAGGAACTCATTCACAAACTTGTACTACTAATCCCCTTTATTCTCTTTACTTTGTGTGTATAAACTCTTATTTCCATCATGTAGTAGTGCCACCCCTTTGGGGTGACTCCTTCTTTCATTTCGACCTTACTAATTACTATTGTAAACACTTCCATTTCACCTATACAATTCATATGTGCCTTTGGACACAAAAGCCAGAGGCTGACTCTTTTCACTTTTTTTGTTTTCTTTTTGCTATGTACGTCCATACATTTGGATGCAATACCTCTCATTCCATTTTCCTTGTTTTTTCTACTACATGCATGCGTCTATACATTTGACGTAATAACTCCTTTTCCACTTTCTTTATTTTTTCTACTATCTACGTCCATACGTTTGGACGCAGCAGCTCCCCTCCATTTTCTTATTCATTTTCTGCTACCTGTGTCCATATGTTTGGACACAGTAGCTTCTTTACCATCTTCCTAGTTTTTTCTACTACTTACATTCAAACGTTTGGATGCAATAGCTCCCTTTCCACCCTCTTTGTTTTTCTACTACCTGTGTCCATATGTTTGAACTCAACAGCTCCCTTTCCATCTACTTTATTTTTCTACTACATGTGTCCATATGTTTAAATTTAGTAACACCCATTCTATTTTCCTTGTTTTTTCTACTACATGCGCTCACATGTTTGGACGTAATAGCTTGATAGTTAAGAATTTAGTTGTTATTTCCACTATCAAAATACTAGATTTCCTATGTTATGGGTAGCATAAGGACAACCTAGGTCGAACCTCTCAAGGACACTTGGTTCTAGTGTGATTTAGTGAAAACGGCTAAAAAGGTGCAGGTCTGGGCGTGTAGAATATGGACTCAGCGAGGAAAAGTAAACAGGGGTTTTTAGTACTAAAAAGTAAAGTTGCAGGAAGTAAATGGCTACCTAGGAAAGTAAAGGCAATCTATCTTTAACGGAACATATGCTTATCATATCAACTACAAAGGTATCAATGAGATGGTTTTGGATTCTGGTTCCTCTGATGCATACAATTCCTCACCACCCTAATTCCTAAGACAATCGCCTAACATTCGTCCATTGCCTATTGAGGGCTTACACAACCACAACCTCGAGTTTGGTAGGGATTACGCCCGTGGTTGATGTAGGTTATCTATTGATTACCTATAAGGTTGCTTAGATTGGTTCCGACCGGCCCCTAATCTAGTGTGATCTATCCCTACTATGGACGATTATGACACAAGCAAGAACAGATTAAACTAATAGGAATTACAAATATAAAAGCAAAGGGAAACAAATTCATTCATTGATTAACTAGTGTACCGATACATGAAGTGGATGCAGGGGAAAGATGTGATTAGCTTCCCACGACGACCGCCAATGGTAACTATAGTGTTCCACTAGAGATGGCCAGGTACTAAGGGGTTAAATTACCAAAGTGTACCAGATTCTTGGTTAGTCCTCTCTAGCAACCGGCCGCTACCCAAACTTTGATCTTACGTCCACTCGACCGACTGAATACCATATTGAAGCGCTGTGGAACAAAGAGGAGTGAAGTGCGAATGAAGGTGAACGATGGAGAATGCGTGTGTGTTTGGCTTGGCTATGAATAAGCTTCGCTAACCAATGAACTCAGCTATACGTCTCTATTTATACATGCATTAACTAACTAACTCTATAACAGAAATAACTGAAATAACTTCCTGACATAACAAAAATAACTAATTTTCCAACCACTAACTAATCTCATAAATGACCATGTGTTAATTTACAATTGCCCACGTGCTCGAAATTGTCAGAGTGGAATCGGTCGTTGATGCCTAGATGGATCCAAATGGATGGGAGTCGGCATCTAGCCTGAGTTCGGCATATGGATAGGAGTCGGCATGTGCTTTGGAGTCAACATTCACTTTGGAGTCGACATCCACTTTGGAGTCGACATCCACTTTGGAGTCAACATCCGCTTTGGAGTTAGCATCCACTTTGGAGTTAGCATTTGCTTTGGAGTTAGGATCCAGATAGGTTCAGACATGGAGTCAGCCTACGGAGTCGGCTCTACAGGAGTCGGCATGCGGAGTCAGCATTCAACTATTGATGATAAAGTTAGTATTATGGAGTCGGTTTCATCCGGTCGGGAGGGTTCCGACCTCAAGAGTTGGGACGACTTCGATCTCAATTGAGTTGACTTCATCTGAACTCTAATTTGACCTATAAAATGAGGCTACTCTTTAGCTAAAATCAACAAATTAGCATAGATTGATATTTTCCTTATTTAATCCTTGGAAATCTGAATCTTAGCCAATATGTGATTCTTAACCACAATTAGAGTCTATTCTACCCATCTTAAGACCTTGTAGGGTGTCTAAAATATGAATTATCATAGCTCCCTACATTTTCTTAATCGCTTTCTCCTACCTACGTCCATATGTTTTGATGCAATAGCTCCCTTACCAACTTCCAAGTTTTTTCTACAACTTGTGTCCATACGTTTGGATGTAGTAGCTCCCTTTCCACCTTCTTTGTTTTTATGCTACCTACATCCATACATTTGGATGCAGTAGCTCCCTTTCCATTTTCTCCTTTTTTCTCTACTACCTGTGTCCATACGTTTGGATGCAGTAACTTCCTTCCACTTTCTTAGTCATTTTCTCTTACCTACATCCATATATTTGGACACAGTAGTTCCCTTTTCACATTCTTTATCTTTTTGCTACCTACCTTCATACGTTTGGACACAGTAGCTCCCCTTCCACTTTCTTAGTTATTTTTCTACTACTTGTGCCCATATGTTTAGACGTAGTAGCTTCTTTTCCATTTTTCTTTATTTTTTCGCTACCTTCCTTCATACATTCAAACATAGTAACCCCTCTCCATTTTTCTTGTTTTTCTACTACATGTGTTTATACATTTGGACATAGTAGCTCCCTTCCTAGTTTCTTTGTTTTCCCTACTACTTGCAACCATACTTTTCGACGTACCACTGCTATTCTATACTGTTATCCACACATTGGATCCATAGCCTTGGAAAACTCTTGTGTCCATACTTTTATCATTATCCATTATTGTTCTATGCTATTATCCACCCATTGGACGCAAAGCCTTGGAGGACTTTTTTGTCCACACCTGTTACCATTTCCCACTGTTGTTCTATACTATTGTCGACCCATTGGACGTAAAGCTTGGGATGACACTTCTGTCCATACCTATTACCATTTTCTATTGTTGTTCTATAATGTTATCTATCCATTAGATGCAAAGCCTTGGACAACTCTTCTGTCCATACCTGTTACCATTTCCCATTGTTGTTCTATACTATTATCCACCCATTGGATGCATAACCTTAGACAGCTCTTCTATCCATACCTATTATAATTTTCCATTATTGTTTTATACTATTATCCACCCATTGGACGCAATGCCTTGGACAACTTTTTGTCCATACTTGTTACTATTTCTCATTGTTGTCCTATGTTGTGATCCACCCATTGGACACAGATTCTTAGACAACTCTTTTCTTCATAATTGTTACCATTTCCCATTGTTGTTCTATACTATTATCCACCCATTGGATGCACAACCTTGGACGACTCTTCTATCCATACCTATTATAATTTTCCATTATTGTTCTATACTATTATCCACCCATTAGATGCAATGCCTTGGACAACTTTTTTTCCATACTTGTTACTATTTCTCATTGTTGTTCTATGCTGTGATCCACCCATTGGACACAGAGCCTTAGACGACTCTTCTCTTCATACCTGTTACCATTTCCCATTGTTGTTCTATACTATTATTCACCCATTGGATGATGGGCCTTGGATGGCTCTTTTATCTATTCCTGTTACCATTGCACATTTCTATTCTATGTTGTTATCCATAACCATTGGATGCAAAGCTGTGGACGACTCTTTTGTTCCATACCTATTACCATTTTTCATTGGTGTTCTGTACTGTTATCCATACCCATGGGATGTAAAGCCTTGGACAGCTCTTTTGTCCATTACCATTACCATTTTTCATTGATGTTCTTTACTATTATCCATGCTCATTGGACAAAGAGCGTTGAAAAGCTCTTTAGTCCATTCCCGTTACCATTTTACATTGCTATGATCTACTGTCATCCATTATTTGACCATATCCATTGTACGTAGAGCAATCCTTGGAATGACCCCTGAGTCCTTTGGACGATACCCCTTTTGGCATGCTCCTTTTAGACGAAGTAACCTTTTGCAGGTTCTCAGGTCCTTTGGTGGCATTGGTAACCAACAAGCATAAGTCTTTTTCTATTCAAAACTAAACAATGATTTCGTTTAGGAGTACACCTATGCCAATCTTGGGACATATGAATTGTAACCGTTTGAAATCCCAAAAATCCAGTAAAGTAAAAATCACTACACAAAACATTTTCAACCAATAAGAACTACGTGACTTTGATTTCTCTATTGCACTCAAGAAATACGTAGGAGTAAGAGATCACTCCTGTCGAGCCATGATCTTGAACATAATAAACCATCTCTTTTGTCAGTAACAAACGTCTAATGTTGTATAGTAATTACATTATTTCTTAGGTGAGGTAAATGCTTTAAAGAATCTCATATGACTTGTTTAATTAATTAAGGTAATCATCTTAGAACGGATGTTGTAGAGTGCTAATACATTCTCTACCTGTAATCGACTCCCGAATTCTCAAATCTATTTCCAAAAGACCTATCTTATCCCTTCAAAGATTTTTATGATGTTTTTCCTTAAAACATTGGTGGTGACTCCATTAAATTTATTTTTCTTTCTTCTTTTTAAAAGGAACTTGAACATCTATATGTTTATGTTATTTTTTTGGAAAATTGTAGTATTTTAAGGACACCCATTAATATTTTTGTCTTAATATTTTCGTATTAAAAAGGACCTAAAGAAACGAGAGAAAAACCTTTATCATAACTTATTTGATTTTATCTTTATGTTTTAGACTTGAGCTCTTTTACTGTTGAGGTCCTTTTGCGTGGGGCATTAATCATTTTATGTTTTTCTTACTAAATTATAAAGATAACAAAAGTCCGAAAATCTTTACGTTGAATAGCAGTTGCGAAACGTTTTGTAAACACGAGTCTCAAAGAGAAAGAACATATATAAAACATATACTTGAAATCCATTAATTATTACAAATACAGTAACCTGTTATTTGTATAAATCCCCTTTTCAGACTCATATAGTCTCTCTCTATATCAGCCTGAGTAAAGCATCATACCGTTATTATATCAGCATTTGCAATTAATGTCTCAGCTAGTAATTCACTTGTCTTGTCAAGCTTGGCAAATGAAGGAAATGATGATGGGAGTATTATATCGATAAATTTTAACTTACGCAGGTGAGATCACCGCTTTGATAATTTCAAGGCCTCCTTCCATTTTCCGCTCCACACTTCATATAATCCAAAATGAAGGTCCACTGGTTGGGTGTTCACAGAAATCTCAAGTGGATCAATTGGAATGATCTTGTTCTCACCGGGACTTAGCTTCGTCACCTTATACTTATATCTTCCCGATTTGCCAAGTTTAGCCATCACAAGTACATCCGTGCCACTCCAACCGAACCCATCGTCTTTAACTTTCACTTCAAATGTAACCTTGTATTTCTTTATATTTGATATACGTACCACACCGGATACCTCCAACCATGAAACTTGTATCAGCTCCGCAGGACCTTGGCTGAAATAATTAAAAACATGTATCAAATACTGTAGTTCGATGCTATCAGAGTTTTAATTCGCAGTTGCCAGTTTGAAAGGGTTGCCTCGTAATCGTAGCCATTATGAGAGAGAAAAACAAAGCAGAGAAACATAACATACCAAAAATTAAAACAATATCATGTTCAATTCGAAAAGTACAACTCAGTTTATATGTACATATTTCCGTTAATTTAACTTCTTTCATTTTTATTTAGGAGTATATCAAAGTTGTGTGTAGGGAATATTTTATGACTTTAAATTTCTCTTCAGCATCAATTCATATTCTTATAGAAATAGAATAATTCTAGCGAAATATCATCCACTCAAATGTCAAAGTTGATCGAGAACTAAAAATTGTTCCCCATATCTTTATAAATTAATTTAAAAAAACATTTATAGACATATAGTTCCCATTAGATTCCATTACCTAATATATTTAATCTTTAAATAAATAAATAAATATATATATATATATAATATAATATTTGAATATACTGTAAATTTTTTTTATATTGATTTCTAATAACAAATTAAATTTATTGATTTTTATAATAAGTAATTTAAAATGTCATACTTAAAATATATTTTATTGATTTCTGGTGTTAAAATCTTTACGTTAACGATACATGGAAATTAAATTTATATACATAGACAAATGGAGCGTAACTATGAAAGTATTCAACTGCTTCGATCACTATTTTTCGAAGATAGATGATTTGGAGGATAACAATATGTAAGTATTCAATTGTTTCATAATTTCAAAAAATTAACGGCAATAGCTTAACATATTGGTATCAAATACATTTGATGAAATCAGATTAAATAAGCAATGATAAAATATAGATAACGAAAATATTGAAAAATATATATACAAATTTTAATTTTCGTTTTTTAAAAAAATTAAGAATGTAATTCATATGATTATGATACTCACTCCGGTATTTTCCAGTATCGAGAATCATTTCCCCAAACAATGTTGAGTCCTCTAGGTTGTATCTCGAACTTGTCGCCATCCTGCACATATATTATTATGATATTTATAGGCAATTCCAACAGGAATGAAATAAAAAGGAAAAGGAAAGAAAAATAGAAATAAAAAAGAAATAGAGTAAAAAAATATTTTATTTGGATGGATAGAAAAAAAAAGTAGGAAATTTCTTGCAACTTATTTGGATGAATAAAAAATAAAAATAAAAGAATAAATTATACGAAAAATACTTTTAAATTAATTAATTTTTTACACGATTATTTTTTCTTAAAATAAAATTATTTATTGTTTTTTTAATTTTTTTTTGTTTACAACATATGCTTAACAGTAAAACTTGAGAACTACTATGTTCGAGCTAGTGATGAGAATTGGGATAATTATACAAGATATTAGGTTGAAATTTCTTTAATGTATTTATTTATTTTATAAAAGAAATTGTGAAACTTGAATATTGAACTCATCTCATGTTATAAGGTGGTAATCAATCTTTTAAATAAATGTTTATTTAGTTTTTAAGAAAAAAAATATATTTTATTTTTTATTATTATTTATATTAAAAATATTTCTTTATTATTATTTTAAACTATTTATATAAAAATAATAAAATATTATTTTATTATATTTTATGAAAAAATTCAAAATAGAAAATAAAGCAAAGTATTTTTATAAAATGAAAAAAAAAGAAACTAAAGCAATTGATATTTGCTAAAAATAAACAAGTCGTAAATATATATATCACCTACTTTAGGCTGGAAACCAAATCAGTTAAAAAAACAAACTATGCATATACAATAATCATTTGAATTTAATTGTGCCTTACCAGCCATAATTAGGGTAATTGTGCAAATCAGTGAAGAGATGGTGTTTTAAATTATTCTTGTTTAGGGTAATTGTGCCTTACCATAATTATTTGAATTTAATTTTAAATTTAATATATTATCGGTGTAAAAGAATTCATGTTACTGATTAATAAAGTAAGATTTTAAATATCAACTTTTAAAATAATTATCATAAAATTCAATATTTGTTAATAATACTACAAATAAAGATGAATCACTGACATTATAAAAACTTTTACGTAGTCAGTTTATTATAATTAATTTCTTCAATGATTCTCATAAATAACTTCATGTTTTTTTGTTTTGGTACATCAACTTCAATTTGTTTTAATGGTATCAACTTACTAAAAACAATTGAGTTCAGGTTTACTTACTACTTGAATTTTACATGCTGGTGATCAGACCATCAATAATATTGTTCAGTATATTAATTATTTTTCCATCAAAGTAGATTCAAGCCAGTTTATTTATTTCTTTTTTATTCAATTTATTTTTTATTTTTGTATGACCAGTTTAAATCTCTTCCATCAAACTAGTGACTCCCTTTATTCTAGTCTACTCGATTCCTAAGACGGTGCTCCTTCGCTATGAAATTAAATAGAAGTTTCAAAATTAAATCTTGAGAAACAAATTTCCAATAGCAGATAAAGTCTATTTAATTATACGAAGGATAAGTTATAGGAACAAGTGATAAAATTAGAATTGTCTGGAGCACCTAGCAATATAGAAAGAAAAGAAAATTCGTATCTCTATAGTCATATATAGTTAAAAAAAAAAAAAAAAAACAATTTGTGGGATCTATATAATTAAAATTAATCAGTAGGGTTCTAAATTATTTGAAAATTTTTAAATATATCTCAATATCGGAAAAGTTTATAGTTACGATTTTAAACTTATAAAACATTTTTAATTAGATCTCTGATGCATTTCTGTCAAATATAGGAACCTAACTAAAAAATTTGAAATAATTCACAGAGTACACCTGTTTATATATAATCTCAGCATGTTTCTGAACTATTTGCAAATGAAAATGTGATCTGGGTCACAATATTAATTAAAATATTTTATTAGTTTCGAGATTTAATTATAAACTTTCAAAATATAAGAACTTATTTAAAAGTCTACAAATAGTTAGGGACTTATAAATTTATTTAACCCTCGAAAGAAAGCTTTTTTATGTTCAACCTAAAATTCTTAGTTTGTGAAATAAATCATAAATTTGCCTTTAGTTTATGATGTATTATGCAAAATGTGTGACTGTATATATAGATAGGCATAAGAAACGAATACTTGCCTCTGAGATGAAATCTTTTTCTGAGGTGTGATGAGGCTTCTTGAAAGGCATTCTAAAAAATCTGGAAAAATTGTTTGAATCTTCCTCGGCTGTTTTCTTTCTTTCTCTGTGTGCTTTCTATCAACGAAGAAACTATGAGGGGAGTTTGTATGGCTAGCCTTTTATATGGATAACAAGGAAAAGAAACGGAATATTAATACAATTCAAGGGAAGAGGAATAAAGTTGTCTTGGATGAAAAAGAAGAGCAAGGAATAATAGAACAACTTGAACACAAAAGAAAAAAGAAAATAGAATTAACTTCTTAAAAGAAGTTTCGTTCTCTATTTACGCGTAAATACCTGCATCCAAGCCTAGCTATATCAATAACACCTCTTTAAAAAATAAATGAATAAACCTTCTCAAAATGTTGTAAGGATGTATGATAAACAAAATTATGTACACAAAAAGGTACGAATATCCTTGCGTAATGCTACCATAATGGTTTGTGAATAGATTCTGCATGGGTGAGCGTGTCTGATAGGTATAAGCAATGTTTTTTAAATTATATTAAATCGAAAAGTTTGACTAGTAACAATGAATTTGGTGACTGTATTATTAACTCTAAAAAATTTGAATTTTCTTAAAATAGGTAAGAACCGATTAAACAAGTTTAAAAACTACTTAAAATTATAAAAAAAAATCAATAGAGAAAACTGTTTGAACTGGTATTTTAAAAGGTTTTATTTTTATTTTTTATTTTTATTTTTTATTCAATCTGAAATATTTTTAAGATGAATAAAAATAAATATCTAAATGTTATGCATAGGTACGAATTATTTTACCAATTATTGTTGATTTCTTATAATTTTATATTATTTATTACTTAAAATATTATATAATATTAAAAATATTAATTTAATTACTACCCGGTTGAACTAATAAACTGTAAATCAATGTTTTCATTAATTTATTTACCAATCTAATTTTAAAAATACTGGTTTAACCAAACTTATTGTCTACTTATACTCAAAGGTGCTGAGACCTTTAAATTAAATGATGACTAGTTACAACACTGATTTTAAGGAGTTTATTTAGGGGGCTGGAATAGTCTGACAGTGTAGGGCCGAAAATTGCAGTCTTTTAAGGAAAAACTTAAACTTTTCAAGGGTAGATTGATTGTGTGGAACATACAAAGTTTTGGTTTTGTGGAAGCTAACCTAGACTGTTTGGTGAAAAAGTTAAATTTGTTAGATGACAAGGCGACTGCATTAGAATTGGATAATCATGAAGTGAATGCTAGAAGGAAAATTATGACGAATCTCTAGCAGTAATACAAGAGGAGGGATAAGCTAGCCTATCAGAAATCTAGATTAAAGTGGCTTAAAGAGGAGATGCTAATCCTGGATTCTTTCATGCTGTTGTGAGAAATTAATAGTTGAAAAGTCATATTCGCTTAAGGAAGTGGAGGGGATAAAGTAGCGAATCCAATCTTTTTTCCAGAAGTCATACACGTAAAATTTGGTGAAGAGGCTTGTGGGACATGAATCTGTCCGGCTCAACAGAAATTTCAAGCCTAAAGAAAGTAAGCGTCCAAGAAGGTTAGAAAGAGATCCGGTAAGGAAGACCGTCAACTCGGTCACGATGGAAAGAAAGAACATAGCATACACAATAGTAGTCACTAGAACAAAATCGGTAAGGACACACACAAATCGACTTACGTCTCGGACAAGACCCAAGGAGACCAGCGACCACACCAATGCAAGGTAAGCGTGGCCCAAACGACCAGGTACCCACACGAAGCCCCACCTCAACAACAATGAAAGCACCCAACGCAGCAGATCCAAAAAGATCTGCCACCTCAGCACAGAGGTAACAACCTCACCAAAATTAGAGCAATCCGACGAGTCGCCGATTATTTGAAAGGAAAAGAAGGACTATTAATAGAGTCACGCCAGTAAACCAAGGGCCCCAACACCATCAACAGAATAAGATCCTCGCCAATTACAGCAAGGGAAAGAGCCATGTCAGCCACTACCCGCAAAGCGTGTCGCAAATTCAGGAGAACGTTCCACGACCTAGTGCAAGATCCAATGAGCATCAGCGTAGGAATCGCCAGTGCTAACAAATTGGATCAGGAGGAAGGGATACTTCCACCTAGCAGGATCATGCGCTCTCTCAACGCTCTCCCCAAAGGCTATAAAAGGCCACAATGTGAAAAGCTCGGGGCCAAGAATTGAAGACTAAAAAGAAGAACGGAATCGTTGAAGGAGTGCTGCGCGAGCTACGACTCGTGAGCCTTGAGGTAATCCATTGCTGGCACATGCCTCAACCAGTCCTCCAGATACCAGGTAAACTTCTTCTCTTGGCCAAACTTCACACCAAGCCACAAGTCGCCCACCTCTGTTGAGAATCGAGTCAGCCTTAGTCCATCTCCGATCCTATCCCAGCCTCGCACGAGTCTCAAATCACTTGCCTCTGTAGGGAACCGAGTCAGTCTTGACTTGTTCCCAATCCTACCCTGACTTTGCTTCCACGACAAACAACCTTCCCCCCATTATCGACGGTGAGCACACAACTCGCCTCTGATTGAAGCCGAGTCGGCCTCAACTTCAATCCTAGCACATGCCTGCGTTCACGTGTCCCCTCGATTCCTGTACTTCGGATTATTGTCACATGGTGCACCTTGCATCAAGCCGAGTCCCACATACTTCAGATGGCAAACACGTAGTCCGCCACTAACAAAAATGGAGTCAATGCTGCCCAACACCACGTTCTGTTGTTAACTCGACCCCTCGTCTCAACCCATTGTCACATATCCGACCCTGTACCCAATCGAGCTAAAACACTTCAGATGGTTGGTCGTGATAAGCCCCATTTGAGAACCAAGTTAATCAACTTCTCCGGCTCCATAGTCGATGTGTCCCGCATGACCCGAGTCGTTAGGTATTTTCCCTAGTCAGCTCGGTAGAAGCACTTCGCCCAGCATCAAGACGGGACGCCCATCAGATAGTCCTGGTTTTGACTTTATACCATAGGAGCTGAATGCCGAATGAAAAGGTCGGCTCCTATGCCCCCAACCTCGATGGACACCTAGCGAAAAGTCCATTCGATCTCACATCCAAACCTTGTTGTCGACCATGTACTATGAGGAGGACGCCCAATGGACAGTCTGACTCTATCCTGACTCACCAGAACTATGTCAACTTTCACTTCTCCCTGGCTGGGAGATACGTAGGAGCAAGAGGCTCACTCTTGTCAAGTTGATTTTCCTTTTTGCCCTATATCTCTGTGACACCCACCAAAATAGTGAAGGTTATGATGCATTCTATCCAGAGGGTAACTACCAGATGGTAGACGGATGGGGTGACACGTCATTCCCATGAGTAAACGACTCCTTACCCAACTTCTCTGTCTCGAGACCCTGCCTTATCCATTCTTGGCTTCGAGTGTACCAATAAACACTGGTGGTGACTCTCATTCGGGTCACTTTGGCTGGAACCAATCTTTCTCGAGTTGGTATAGTCGATTCTGATTCCTCCAACCGTGCACCCTTCGGCACCCTTCAAGTCAATCTATTCCAATTAGAAGACGAAGCACGAAGAAATACAAACGACCATCCTTCCACCGATCGCCCTCGGCACGATTTAGGTCACGTCAGATGGCGACTTCATTGGGGACCTACGCCTAGTCAACCGGATGGCATGCCGTGTAACCTTCTTGCGATTGCGGTAACTTTACTCCCTGTTATTATGCAGGGTTATCTGATGAGTCACAAACTATACACCTATCTTGGACCTAAGAAGGATCATTGCAAGCATATTTTGCAACTAAGGAATGAATATTAGCTGGGATTCATATTAGGAACTGAAAAATAGAAAAAATACAAAATTGTGCTAATTCAAGGATCTTAGCTGATTTTCCTTTTAGTGCAGGTCCAGCCAAGGCTCTCAGATCCAGCACCAGAGGATCCAGGCTGATGTCATCTCGGCAAGGCCCAATTTCCAGCAACTCACTGAATAGCAGCCCAATGAGGAGCGACCCAGTTGCGTCTCCCACGTCAGCCATCCAACACAGAAGCCACCTCAGCACCAGCTAGACGCCACATCACTCTTGGCGCAACCAGCAACGTGCATTGCAAGGGCAGATTAGTAAATCCACTTTTGTAATTCTGTTAGGCGTCGTGGTTTGCACGCTCATGTATAAATGGAAATAGTCGTGTACATTTTAGGGGTCTTTGAATTCACTCTCTACACATCCTCATTGTATCCATTATCTAGCTCTCGCTTTCCTTCGTTTACGGTGGTGCACGGTGCCGCAATGGTGTTTCTGTCGGTCGAGGAAGTACAAGTTTGAGACTGGGAAGCCGAAGTCTGTCGGAGGGGACTACTTGGGATTCCAACACACTCTGGTGGATCTTATCCTCAGCGCTCGGGCTACTAGAGGTGAACCACTACCATTAACCATGGCGATCGTCGTGGAAGATGGATCCACCTGAATTTAGACCACTGTGTTTGTACTCTGTTTTCTATTAATCAATTTCATTTTTCATTTCTTATCTCGGTTCCTTTCCTCTCCTTTAATTCATGATTCAATCCACGATTGCAATTGAACATGAACAATGTTAAGCTAAGCCGATCGAAATTGGTTTAACTAATTTAGTAGGTAATCACTTAACGAACATTGATTGCGAACCTAAAATCAGCTCTGTACTTAATCCCTACCAATTGATGAGGTAGTGATTGCATAATTCCTCGGTATGGCAATGGACGAACCTTTGGCGATTGCCATAAGAATTCCCAAGGCTAATATGGACTGAGAACTGGAGTGCGGAAATTGGACTAGACTTGGACTAATAGAACTGAACATGAGTACAATTATATCATAATAATAATAATAATAGTAAAACTAGTAGCATTAGTATATGTTCACTGCTTTCATAGTTTTAGTTTACTTTCCGCTTTACTTGCATTTCAATCCCCCCTAATTTACTGCTTTTCAGAACAAGACAAAGATAGTCCATCTCTGTAGTGTCTGTTCGCACTCAGCCGAAACAAAGTCGGATAGATCTCTGTCGAGATCATTTCGGCTTAGTTTCTGCCGAGAGCGACTCGGCCAATACCGAGACGAGTTAGTACTCAACACCTCAAATTCTACGTCATTTCACTTCACACCGAATCACAATTGAGCACACTATGTCCTTGAGAAAAATCGACCTAGGGTTGACTATATTATTATTAGCTTTAGTTATTTGATGCGTGTTGAAATGACTAAAAACGAGCTTATCAAATTGGCGACGTTGCCGGGGACACAAGTTCTTTGGTATCTTTGTGTGCCAAGCTAAGTGAAGATGATTCCTAAGTCTGTAGGGTGTGCTTGTTGAGTCAGTTTGTTGAGTTTTTGAAATTGTCTATACTTATTTTCTATTTGAAGTGATAAAGCATGATGAGTGTCTATTAATTTTCTGTGTGAATTCACCACCAAAAAAAAAAAATAACAAAATATTTGTCTCTGTATTGCATATTGTAGCATTTTGTTCTGTATTCATTTTCGCATTGCACAACTTACTTACAATTTTCATTGCATTCTTGTAGTTTTATTAAATAACTGACTGATAGTTGTGGCTTACTGTTTCTGCACATACTGATCTAATTCTAAATTTCTTGCATAATTTGTACAATGCATGACTAGGAGTAGCACTGAACCCCTATATGCTTTTGACCCCGAAATAGAGAAAACTTTACGTAGATTAAGGAGGACTAGGAATCTAATAGTACATAATAGTAGAAGTTCTGATTCTATCATTAACTCTAACCAGCTTTGTACTGACAATTCTGTCGCTAGTTCTAACATTTTTGTAGAGCCAAGACAGATGGAGAACAATGATAGAACATTGAAGGAGTTGGCTACACCAGACGTGGTGTATCAACCGTGGTGCATCCAATACCCACAGTTGGAACCAGCTCAAACATATGAATTAAAGTCTGATCTTATACACCTGTTGCCTAAATTTCATGGTCTTGCAGGAAAGGACCCCCCACAAGCATTTGAAGGAATTCCATGTGGTTTGCTCCACAATAAGGCCATAGGGGATATTGGAAGACTACATCAAAATGAAGGCGTTTCCATTCTCCCTGGATGGAGCAGCGAAGGATTGGCTGTACCTTTAGCCAGCACTGTTCAACACTGGGGGAGACATGAAGCGCACATTCCTAGAGAAGTTCTTTCCGGTATCCAGAAGTGCGTCCATTAGGAAGGAAATATGTGGGATAAGACAGCATACAGGAAAGACTTTGCATGAGTATTGGGAAAGGTTTAACAGAAGCATGATCGATGCAGCCAGTGGAGGAGCCTTGATGGATAAAACGGTAGTAGCAACAAGGCATCTGATCTCCAATATGGCAAGTAATACACAGCAGTTTGGGATCAGAGGGCCAAGTCAATCTCGAATGGTGAATCAAATTGGTGCAGTTTCCAACCAAAGACTGAAGAATCAGCTAACTGAATTGACATCATTGGTGAGACAGCTTGTAGTTGGACAACACCAACCAGCCATGGCAGCAAAAGTTTGTGGCATATGTACTTCCGTGGAGCAGCCCACTGATATGTGCCCTACTCTTCAGGAAACCGAGTCAGACCAACCAGAGAATGTTGGAGCCACAGGTGGATTTCAGTACGGGAAACAACTGTATCAGAATCGACCATTTGATAGCCAGCAGCAGGGAAGACAGCCATTTCGGCTAGAACCGAATCAGGGGCCATACGCTTAACAATTCGGATCCATACCAAACACATATCAAAGACAAGCAAGTTATCAACAGCCGACTCTGCATTATCAAACACCATCTTTCCAACAACAACAGCAGCAGTAGAGAGTACCTATGCAAGGTAACCCTCCATCTATAGAGGACCTAATGAAGTATCTTGCAACCAGCAACCTGGAGTTTCAGCAATCTGTGAGCTCCAGTAATATGCAGTTCCAGCAAAACATGACTGCCACCATACAAGACCTCAAAACGCAGATTGGGTAGCTAGCTACTTCTGTGAGCCAATTACAATCGGCTGGATCCAACAACCTACCCTCTCAAACCATTCCAAACCCGAGAGGAAATGCCAGTGTAGTTACCCTCCGAAGTGGAAGAAAGTTACCTCAACCTACACCGCAGCAGTTGCCGAGATTAGCTAAAGCCGACTTTGAGCCAAAGACCGACTTGTAGTCTCGGTCAGAAACAACTGTCCCATTGCCATTTCCATCTCGGACCATCTCGGCAAAGAAGCCAGAGTCAGACGAAGAACTGCTGAAGATGTTCCGGAAGGTGGAAATCAATATTCCACTCCTCGACGCAATTGGACAAGTCCCTAAATATGCAAAATTCCTCAAGGAATTGTGCGTACATAAAAGGAGGAAGATAAAGGGGAGTAAGGAGATTGGAGGCGTGGTGTCGGCCCTTACGAGAAATGAAGAACTCACTGCAGGTGCTCTAGCCCTGCCAAAGAAATGTAGAGATCCTGGAATCTTTTCTGTCCCATGCACCATTGGCGATTGCACCTTTGCTGACGCCATGTTGGACTTGGGAGCCTCAATCAATGTCATGCCATCACCAATCTACAGGTCCCTGAATTTTTGTGATCTCGAGCCCACAAGTATGACCATTTAGCTCGCAAACAGAAGCATAGTCCAACCCTTGGGAGTTCTCGAGGATGTTCTCATTCAAGTAAACGAGTTAATATTTCCAACTGATTTCTATGTGCTTGACATGGAGAACGACACGTCCGGGAAGGAATCAACCTTAATTCTAGGGAGACCATTCCTCATGACAACAAGAACTAAGATTGATGTGCATGCGGGGACCCTCTCGATGGAATTCGGTGACACTCTGGTGCAATTCAACATTTTTGAAGCAATGAAGCACCCAACCGAAGACCACTCTCTCTTTGGCATTGATTTACTTGATGAAATAGTTGAAGAGTACCTTCAACTAAATAGCAACAATGAAGACATTAAGAAGCTTGCTGGAAGCACTGATGAGATCAGTTGCCTAGGGGTCGCAAATGAAGAAGCCGACTGTGAGGAGGTACAAGACCTTCCCAATTCTGAAGACAACCATAACGACATTGCTGACTTGGACTTTGAAGCCAAATTGTTTGAATTATTAGACCAAGTCTACAATCTTGAAAACCTAGAGAGTACAACCAATGCAGAAGTCAAAGTCGCCGAAATCGAAAAGTCTCCCATTGCATAATTGGCGACCATTTTTATGACCGAGATCAAGTCGGCTAGAGAAGGCTAAGTCAAGGAAGAGATAAGAGTCAACTCGGCCAAAAATCCAAACAGCAAGGCTGATACGCTTGCCGAAATTATATCGGCCAATGAAGACTAGACTCAAGCTGGAGTAGAGATCAATGTTCCACCCAGATCCGACTCTGAAGCTGCCCAAGAAGTCAAGGCCAACTCTAATCCGGTGAGAACCGAAGCCACCGAGTCGAGCCGACCGAAGAAGTCAAAGGTCGAAGTCATGTCGGCGCATCTGGTGCCGAGCCAAAATCAAGTCAGCCAGACGGAACCAAGACCAACAAGCAAAAAATCTCCATTGCCACTGCCACCCATGGAATTGAAACCATTGCCAAGTCACCTGAAGTATGCCTACTTGGACAAGGAACAACAACTCCTAGTTATCATTGCCAACAATCTCCACCAAGAGCTACGGCAACATAAAAAGGCAATTGGGTGGAAGCTTTCGGACCTTCCAAGCATTAATCCCTCCATCTACATGCATAAAATATTGATAGAGGAGGAAGTCAAGCCTATAAGGCAACAATAGAGAAGACTGAATCCAACACTCTTGGACGTGGTCAAGAAGGAAGTCATGAAGCTACTTGCTACAGGCATCATCTACCCCATCTCGGATAGCCAATGGGTGAGCCTTGTACAAGTGGTGCCAAAGAAGTCTGGAATGACCTTCGTAAGGAATCAACACGACGATTTGGTACCAACAAGGATTCAGAATAACTAGAGAGTCTGCATTAATTACAAAATATTAAACCAAGCAACTCGCAAGGCTCATTTTCCTTTGCCTTTTATTGATCAAGTCCTGGAAAAGTTATCAGGAAAATCCCATTATTGTTTCCTGGACGGATTCTCAAGCTACATGCAAATCCATATTGCACCTGAAGACCAGCACAAAACAACCTTCACTTGCCCATTTGGTACCTTTGCGTACACACGCATGCCATTTGGCCTGTGCAATGCGCCGAGTACATTTCAACATTGCATGACAAGTATTTTCTCGAATCTGCTATAGGACTGCATGGAGGTGTTCATGGATGACTTCATGGTGTACACAGATTCATTTGAAGCATGCTTGAGCAACCTGTCCAAGGTGTTGAAGAGATGTATTGACACAAATCTTGTGCTCAATTTTGAAAAATTTAATTTCATGGTGACCGAGGGAATTGTGTTGGGACATCTAGTCTCCAACAGAGGCATTGAGGTAGATAAAGCAAAGATTGACATCATCACCTCACTTCCTAACCCCACTTCTATGCGGGAAGTTCGCTCTTTTCTTGGACATGTAGGTTTCTATAGAAGATTCATCAAGAACTTCAACAAACTTGCCTTGCCCCTGTCCAAACTGCTATAGAAAGATGTGGAATTCAACTTCGATCAGCCCTGCATTGAAGCATTTCAAGAGTTGAAGAGCCGACTCACATCCGCCCCTATCTTACAAGCACCAAACTGGGACCTGCCATTCGAATTGATGTGTGATGCATCCAATTTCGCATTGGGAGCTGTTCTCAGCCAAAGAGCCAAAGTCGGCCAACCGGTGCATGTGATTGCTTATGCATCTAGAACCATGGATCCGGCCCAGCAAAACTACACAACAACTGAGAAGGAACTCTTGGCAATTGTGTTTGCCCTGGACATATTCTGTTCATACCTTCTAGATTCAAAGATAATTGTGTTTCTCGATCATGCCGCATTAAGGTACTTGTTGAAGAAGTCGGATGCCAAACCAAGACTTATCTGGTGGATGCTTCTCCTCCAAGAGTTCGACATCGAGACCAGAGACAAGAAGAGCACTGAGAACTCTATAGTAGATCACCTAAGCAGGATTGAAACCGAGACGAATTCCCTGACAAACAGCTTCTGCACATCAAAGCATCCACACCATGGTTTGCCGACATCTGCAACTATGTGGCAACATCTCAGTTTCCACTTGAGGCATCCTGTCTATACAAAGAAAAACTCCAGAGTGATGCCAAATATTACATATGGGATGATCCCTACCTTTGGAGACTATGCAGTGACAAAGTTATCCGCAGGTGCATTCCTGATGTTGAGAACAATTCGGTCCTCCAATTCTGCCACTCAGCACCTAGAGGTGGCCACTATGGATCAACCCGGACTGCCAGGAAGGTGCTAGACTGTGGCCTTTACTGGCCTACCATTTTTAGAGATGCTTATCATTTCGTCTCAACTTGCGAAAGATGCCAAAAGGCAGGAATGGCCATGAATCGAAGGCATGAAATGCCCCAACAACCCATCCTATTCTGTGAAGTTTTCGATGTCTGGGGAATAGATTTCATGGGGCCATTCCCAGTCTCCAATGGTTACTCATACATTCTGCTGGTCGTAGATTATGTATCAAGATGGGTAGAGGCTGTCGCCACCAGAACCAATGACGCAAAGGTGGTTGTGGACTTTCTGAAGTCCAATATTTTTTGTAGGTTTGGTGTGCCGAAGGCGCTCATAAGTGACCGAGGCAGTCACTTTTGTAACAAAGCCATGGCCTCTCTTCTTTAGAAATATGGGGTAGCTCACAAAATTGCTACAGCATACCACCCCATACAAATGGCCAAGCAGAAGTTTTTAATAGGAAATTAAAAAAACGCTTACAAAAGATGACCAACTCCAATAGGAAGGATTGGAGCAGACTCCTTGAGGATTCTCTTTGGGCACACAGAACTCCATACCGAACGCCGTTAAGGATTTCTCCCTACCGGATTGTATTCGGTAAAACCTGCCACCTTTCTGTGGAGTTAGAACACAAAGCTTACTGGGCTGTCAAGCAGTGCAATTTGGCCTATGACCAAGCGAGAGAGCAAAGAAGATTTCAACTACAAGAACTTGACGAACTGCGCTTGGAAGCATATGAAAACTCCAGGATATACATGCAAAAATTCAAGAAATTTCATGACCAGAAGATCCTGAGGAAAGATTTCCATGTTGGCCAAAAAGTGCTAGTGTTCAACTCAAGACTCAAGCTCATAGCAGGTAAGCTTCGTTCCAGATGGGACGGACCTTTTGTTATCAATAACATATTTCCCAATGGTGTAGTACAATTGCAAGATGAACATAGCAGCAGCACCTTCCTGGTCAATGGGCATCAGTTCAAGCCATTCCTTGAAGGTCCAGCACCAACTATAGTTGACATGGAGATTATCTCCCTGATGGAACCAACTCCACCAGATGGTACTACCTAAGCCTACCCTGCCAGCCCCTCTCAATCATAGCAGGCATTGAGGACAATGCAGAATTCTAGTGTGTGTGTGTGTGTGGGTGGGGGGGGTACACCGTTGTAGCCATCTGAAGCTCCAGATCCAATTCTGTCACTCTGATATTGTTCATCTTTCATCTTGGCTCAATTTTATTTGTTTTGTCTTGTTTGCATTTATGTTTTATTTCCTATATTTGTTTTGTTTCATTAATGTTTTGTCTGTTGAGTCATTTCCCTTCTTTTCCAAGTCGTTTCCTTCCAATAAAATTCAGAGCCGAATTCATCAAGGTCCGAGGCCGTCACGGCCGAATCCGAAATGACTTCGGCTAGACTTGAGTCCCTACTCGTCTTTTGTCTTCTATCGTGTGATAAGCTCGTTTTTAGTCGTCTCAATGCGCATCAAGTAACTAAAGCTAACTATAGTATAGTCAACCCTAGGTCGATTTTTCTCAAGGACATAATGCGTTCAATTGTGATTCGGTGTGAAGTGAAATGACGTAGAAGTTAAGGTGTTGAGTACTGACTCGTCTTGGTATTGGCTAAGTCGCTCTCAGCAAAAACTGAGCCGAAATGATCTCAACAGAGATCTATCCGACTTGGTTTTGGTTGAATGCAGACGGACGCTACAAAGACGAACTATATCTGTCTTGGACTGAAAAGCAGTAAATGAGGAGGGGGTTGAAATGCAAGTAAAGCAGAAAGTAAACTAAGACTATGAATGCAGTGAACATATACTAATGCTACTGGTTTTACTATTATTATTATTATAATATAACTGTGCTCATGTTTAGTTCTGTTAGTCCAAGTCTAGTCCAATTTCCGCACTCCACTTCTCAGTCCATATCAGCCTTGGGAATTCTTATGGCAATCGCCAAAGGTTCATCCATTGTCATACCGAGGAATTACGCAATCGCTACCTTATCAGTTGGCAGGGATTAAGTATAGAGCTGATTATAGGTTCACAATCAACGTTCGTTAAATGATTTCCTACTAAATTAGTTAAACTAGTTCCGATCGACTTAGCTTAACATTGTTCATGTTCAATTGCAATCGTGGATTAAATCATGAATTAAAGGAGAGCAAAGGAAACGAGATAAGAAATGCAAAGTGAAATTGATTAATAGAAAACAGAGTACAAACATAGTGGTCTGAATTCAGGTGGATCCATCTTCCACGACGATCGTCATGGTTGATAGTGGTGGTTCACTGATGAGTCACAAATTATACATCTTTTGGACACCTAAGAAGGGTGTTTGCAAGACTATTTTGTGCTTAAGAATGGATTGTTAGCTAAGATTCATTTTATGGGCTTAAGTATAGAGAAAATACAAATCCGTGTTAATTCAGAAGTCTTAGCTAATAAAAAGTATCACTCCTTCTTCTCCAGGTCAAGCCGAGTTGACCAGGGTCAATAGAAGAGTCTCAACCGAGATGAAGTCGACCCAGCCAGATCGACTCCACCTCGGCCAAGCCAGATTCGTCTCGGTAGTCCATGCCTTGCAGCCCAACAGCCCAAGAAAGAGCGGCCCAATTGTGTTGTCCACGTCAACTATCCAGCTCAGAGGCCACCTCAACGCCAGCTTAGCTGCCATGTCACTCTTGGAGAATCTGCCACGTCACCTTGGAAGATCTTCACAGGGGTAGAATAGGAAATTCAATTGTAATTCTGTTAGGATATTTTGTAGTGTCATCTAGTTGCTTAGCTCGTGTATATATAGGAAGAGCTGTGCACTTTTTAGGGGTCTTGGAATTCACTCTTGATACACTCTCATTATACCCATTCCTTCGCTCTCGTTCTTCCATTCTATGGTAGTGCACAGTGCTACATTGGCGTTTCTCTCGATCGAGGAAGTGCAGGTCTGAGACTAGGAAGTCGAAGTATGTTAGAGGGGACCGGTCAGATTACTGATGCACTCTGGTGGAACTGATCCTCAACGCTCAAGCTAACGGAGGTGAACCACAACCATCAACCATGGCGATCGTCTTGGCAGATGGAACCACCTGAATCCAGACCATTGTATTTGTATTCTGTTTCTATTAAATCAATCTCATTTGGCATTTCTTACCTCCATTCTCTTCCTCTCCTTTAATTCATGATTTAATCCGCGATTGCAATTGAATTGTGAACAATGTTAAGCTAAGTCGATTGGAATTGGTTTAACTAATTTAGTAGGTAATCATTTAGCGATTGTTAACTAAGAACCTAAAATCAGCTCTGAACTTAATCCCTGCCAACTGATGAGGTAGCGATTGCATAAATCCTCGGTATGGCAATGGACGAACCTTTGGCGATTGCCATAAGACTTCCCAAGGCTGATATGGATTGGGAACTGGAGTGTGGAAATTGGACTGGACTTGGACCGATAGAACTGAATATGAACACAGTTATATCATAATAATAATAATAGGAAATCAGTAATAGTAGTATACGTTTACTGCATTCATAACCTTAGTTTACTTTCCGCTTTGCTTACGTTCAAAACCCCCATTTTTACTGCTTTTCAGTCTAAGACAGAGTTAGTCCATCTTTGTAGCGTCTGTCCGCACTCGACCAGTGCCGAAGAGAGTCAAAACTTTTCATCTTAGATTCGATAACATTTTACTTCACACTAAATCATAACTGAGCACACTGTGTCCTTGAGAAGAATGACCTAGGGTTGGCTTATAGTTAACTTTAGTTATTTGATGAGAGTTCCAACAACTGAAAAAGAATCCATTGTCATTCACCTCCAATAGCCTGAGCGTTGAGGATCAAATCCACCAGTGTGTGTTGGAATCCTAAGCAGTCCCCTTTGACAGGCTTCGACTTCCCAATCTCAGATTTGTACTTGCTCGATCGAGAGAAACACCATTGCGGCACCGTGCACCACCGTAAACGAAGGAAAGCGAGAGCAAGATAATGGATACGATGAGGATGTGTAGAGAGTGAATTCAAAGACCCTTAAAATGTACACGACTATTCCTATTTATACATGAGCGCGCAAACCACGACGCCTAACAGAATTACAAAAGTGGATTTCCTAATCTTCCCTTGCAATGCGTGTTACTGGTTGCGCTAGGAGTGATGTGGCGTCTAGCTGGTGCTGAGGTGGCCTCTTTGTTGGATGGTTGACGTGGGAGACGCAACTGGGCCCTCCTCATTGGGCTGTTATTCAGTGAGTTGTTGGAAGTTGGGCCTGGTCGAGATGGCATCGGCTTGGGTCCTCCGGTGTTGGATTTGAGAGCCTTGGCTAGACCTGCACTAAAAGGAAAATCAGTTAAGATCCTTGAATTAGCACAATTTTTTATTTTCTCTATTTTTTGGTTCCTAATATGAATCCCAGCTAATATTCATTCCTTGGTTGTAAAATATGCTTGCAATGATCCTTCTTAGGTCCGAGATAGGTGTATAGTTTGTGACTCATTAGACCCCCACACTTACTCTTTTGCACTCCTAGGCAAAATGATATGAAAATCAACAAGGGGATTTTTAAGGTTGAAAATAAAATTTTCAATTAACTCCCTTAAGCTCAATCAAGACATATTCGGTACTCATTCACCCTGGGATTGAGATACTCAAGCAATCTGAGAATTACTTCTTCAGTGCTCAAAGCGAATTCATGACCTGCAATCAAAAGAAGGTAACTAAGAGTGATAGAGCTCTCATTGGGTGAATAACTCCCTCAGCACCCTCAAGTGGTTGGGTTTGTATTTTACACTCAACATTACATGGAACTAGTATTACCATATTTTGACAAAGCTCTCCTTGATGAGTCACAATTTATACATCTTTTAGACACCTAAAAAGGATGTTTACACGACTATTTTGTGCTTAAGAATGGATTGTTAGCTAAGATTCATTTTATGGGCTTAAATATAGAGAAAATACAAATCTGTGTTAATTCAGATTTCTTAGCTAATAAAAGTATCACTCCTTCTTCTGCAGGTCAAGCCGAGTTGACCAGGTCAACAAAAGGAGTCTCAGCCGAGATGAAGTCATCCTAGCCAGTCCAACTCCATCTCGGTCGAACCAGAGTCGTCTCGACAGTCCATGCCTTGCAGCCCAGCAACCCAGTAAAGAGTGGCCCAATTGTATTGACCACATCAGCTATCCAGCTCGGAGGCCACCTCAGCTGCCATGTCACTCCTAGGAAATCTGCCATGTCACGTTAGAAGATCTGCATAGGGGTAGAATAGGATCTTCATAGTGTAATTATGTTAGGATTTGCTAGGATTAGCCTATCACAACTCGTGTATATATAGGAGGAGCTGTGCACTTTTTACACGTCTTTTTGAATTCACTTTAATTCCATACTCACTATACCCACTTTCTCGCTCTCGCTCTCTCCATAATTTTTTACGGTGGTGCACGGTGCTCATTGGCATTTCTCTCGATTGAGGAAGTGCAGGTCTGAGACTGGGAAGCTGAAGTCTGCCAAAGGGGACCGATCAGACTACTGACGCACTCTGGTGGAGCTGATCCTGAGCATTCATGCTAATGGAGGTGAACCACCACCATCAACCATGGTGATCGTCGTGGAAGATGGATTCATCTGAATTCAGAACCACTGTATTTGTATTCTATTTCTGTTAATCAATTTCATTCTGCAACTCTTATCTCCATTCTCTTCCTCTACTTTAATTCATGATTTAATCCACGACTGCAATTAAATTGTGAACAATGTTAAGCTAAGCCGATTGGAACTGGTTTGACTAATTTAGTAGGTAATCATTTGGCGATTGTTAACTGAGAACCTAAAATCAGCACTGAACTTAATCCATGCCAACTGATGAGGTAGCGATTGCATAAATCCTCGGTATGGCAATGGACGAACCTTTGGCGATTGCCATAAGAACCCTGAAGGCTAATATGGACTGAGAACTAGAGTGTGGAACCTAGATTGCACTTGGATTAATGGGATTGAATATGAATACAGTTATATAATAATAATAATAATAGATAACTAGTAATAGTAGTATATGTTTACTACATTCATAGTCTTAGTTTACTTTCTGCTTTACTTGCACTCCAACCCCCTTATTTACTGCTTTCTAAGTTCGAGATAGAGATAGTCCATCTCTATAGCGTCTGTCTGCACTCAATCGAGACCAAGCCAGATTGTCTCTGCCGAGATCATCTCGGCTTTGTCTCTGCCAAGAGCGACTCGGCCAGTACCAAGGAGAGTCAGTCAAAACTTTACTGCTTAGATTCGGTAGCATTTTACTTCGCACTAAATCACAACTGAGCACACTGTGTCCTTGAGAAGAATGACCTAGGGGTGGCTATACTATAGTTAGCTTTAGTTATTTGATAAGCGTTCAAAACGACTGTAAAAACGATCATTATCAAATTGGCGTCGTTTCTAGGGAGACAAGTTCTTTTGTGTCTTTGTGTGCCAAGTGAAGTGAGGTCGAATCCCGAGTCTGTAAAGTGTGTCTATCAAGTCAGTCTTGAGTCTTTTGAACTTGTCTATGTCTGTCTATTTTGTTTATGGATCCTAAATAAAAAGCATGTTGATTATTATTTGTTTCTTTGCATGAATTCACCGCTAAAAAAAAAAGAAAGAAATCAAACATTTATTTCTGTAGCTACATAGAATTGGCATTCTGTTTTGTATTCACTACTGCATCTTTCTTTCTGCATTGCATTCTTGCATTCAGCTAGTTTTTCTGTTTTGCATTCTTTCTAGTTTAAATTGCATTCTTTCTGTATGCCATTCTATAGTTTCATTAGTTAGTTAATTGATAGCTGTAGTTTCCAATTCTGCATTTACTATTTCAAGTACTATTTCTAATTCTGATTTTTCTGCATAATATGTACAATGTATGACTAGGAGTATGCTTTTGACCTAGAGATAGAATTAACCTTACGTAGATTACGCAAAATTAGGAACGCTGCAGTAAATACTAGTATTAATATAAATTCCGCAGCTGACTCTAACCAGTTTTACACTAACAGTTTTGTTTCTAGTTCTAACGTTTTTGCAGGATCAGGACGAATGGAGAATAACGTGGTGTATCAACCTTGGTGCATCCAATACCCACAGCTGGAGCCAGCTCAAACATATGAATTAAAGTCTGGTCTTATACACCTGTTGCCTAAGTTTCATGGTCTTGCAGGAGAAGACCCCCACAAACACCTGAAAGAATTCCATGTGGTCTGTTCTACAATGAGGTCGCAGGGGATATCAGAGGACTACATCAAAATGAAGGCATTTCCATTCTCCCTGGATGGAGCAGCGAAGGATTGGCTGTATCTTCAACCAGTGCTTTTCAACACTTGGGGAGACATGAAACGCACCTTCCTGGAGAAGTTCTTCCCAGCATCCCGCACTGCGTCCATCAGAAAGGAAATATGTGGGATAAGGCAGCATGCAGGAGAAACACTACACGAGTACTGGGAGAGGTTCAACAAACTCTGTGCCACCTGTCCACATCACCAGATCAGCGAACAGTTGCTGATCCAGTATTTTTATGAAGGATTATCGCTGATGGACAAAAGCATGATAGATGCAGCCAATGGCGTAGCCCTGATGGACAAAACACCAGCAGCAACAAGGCATCTGATCTCTAATATGGCAAGCAATACACAACAGTTTGGGATCAGAGGGCCAAATCAACCACAGATGGTGAATGAAATCGGTGCAGCTTCCAATCAGAGGTTAGAGAATCAGCTGACTGAATTGACATCATTGGTGAGACAGCTTGCTGTTGGGCAACACCAACCAGCCATGGCAGCGAAAGTATGTGGCATATGTACTTCCATGGAGCACCCCACTGATATGTGCCCCACTTTCCAAGAAACCGAGTTGGACCACCCAGAGAATGTTGGAGCCATAGGTGGATTTCAGTACGTGAAGCAACCGTATCAAAATCGGCCAAGTGATGGCCAACAGCATGGAAGACAGCCATTTCGGCCAGGACCAAATCAGGGACCATATGCAGCTCAACAATTCGGATCCACACCGAATACCTATCAGAGGCAAGCTGGTTATCAACAGCCGACTCCGCACTACCAAGCACCACCTTTCCAACAACAGCACCAGAGAGTGCCTACACAAGGCAACCCTCCATCTCTGGAAGACCTGATGAAGCAGCTTGCAACCAGCAACTTGGAGTTCCAACAATCTGTGAGCTCCAGCAATTTACAGTTCTAGCAGAACATGATCGCCACCATCCAGGTCCTCGAAACGCAGATTGGCCAGTTAGCCAATATTGTAAGTCAATTACAGTCGGCAGGATCCAGCAACCTCCCCTCTCAAACCATTCCAAATCTGAGGGGGAATGCTAGTGTAGTGACTCTGCGAAGTGGAAAAGAATTATCTCAACCTACACTGCAGCAGTTTCCAAGACCAGCTGAAGCCGACTTCGAGTCAAATGCCGACTTGTAGTCTCGGCCAGAGACAACTGTCCCATTGCCATTTCCATCTCGGACCACTTAGGCAAGGAAGCCAGAGTCGGATGAAGAATTGTTGAAGATGTTCTGCAAGGTGGAAATCAATATTCCACTCCTCGATGCTATTAAATAGGTCCCTAAGTACGCAAAATTCCTCAAGGAATTGTGTGTACACAAAAGGAGAAAAATAAAGGGGAGCAAAGAAATTGGAGGTGTGGTGTCGGCTCTGACACAAAATGAAGCAATCACTGCAGGTGCTTCAACTTTGCCAAAGAAATGCAGGGACCCTGGAGTCTTTTCGGTCCCATGCACCATCGGTGAATGCACTTTTGCCAATGCCATGTTGGACCTGGGAGCCTCAATTAATGTCATGCCCACATCAATCTACAGGTCCCTGAATTTTGGTGACTTGGAACCCACAGGGATGACCATTCAGCTAGCAAACAGGAGTATTGTCCAGCCCTTGGGAGTTCTCGAGGATGTTCTCGTCCAAGTCAAGGAACTAATATTTCCAGCTGATTTTTACGTGCTAGACATGGAGGACGAAACATCCGGGAAGGAATCCACCTTAATTATGGGAAGACCTTTCTTGATGATAGCCAGAACAAAGATTGATGTGTATGCAGGGACGCTCTCCATGGAATTCGGTGATGCCTTGGTGCAATTCAATATTTTCAAAGCTATGAAGTACCCAACCGAAGACTACTCTTTCTTTGGCATTGATATACTTGATGAACTAGTTGAAGAATATCTTCAACTAAATGGCAGTGGTGAAAACATTGAGGAGTCTGCTGGGAATGATGATGAAAGCAGCTGCCCAAGAGTTACAAATGAAGAGGCCGACTATGAAGAAGTACAAGACCTCTCCAACTCTGAGGACAATCATAGTGATGTTGTTGACTTGGCCTTTGAAGTGGAACTGTCCGAACTGTTAGACCAAGTCTGCAGCACAGAAGACTCAGAGTATACAAATGATGCAGAAAACAAAGTCGCTGAAGTTGAAAAGTCTTCCATTGCACACTTAGCGACAATTTTTTACGGCCAAGAATGAGTCGGCCAGAGGAGGTCGAGTCAAGGAAGAAATGAAAGTCGACTTAGTCGAAGAGTCAAATAGCAAGGTCGACACGTTTGTCGAGACCAACTCGGCAACTGTAGACCAGACACAGGCTGAGGTAGAATTCATTGTACCATCCAGATCCAACTCTAAAGGAGCATTAGAAGCCAAGGCTGACTCCATTTCGACAACAACCAAAGTCGTGAAGCCGAGCCGATCGAGTAAGCCAAAGGCCGAAATAATGTTGGCACACCTGGTGTCGGATCCAGATCAAGTCGGCCAGTCGGATCCAACCTCAGAAACTGACAAATCTCCATCACCGCAACCACCCATAGAATTAAAAACATTGCCGAGTCACCTGAAATATGCCTACCTGAACAAGGAACAACAACTCCCGGTTATTATTGCTAGCAATCTCGACCAAGAACAAAAAGACAAGTTGTTGGAGGTTCTTAGGCAACATAAGAAGGCAATAGGGTGGAAGCTAGCAGACCTTCCTGGCATAAACCCCTCCATTTGCATGCACAGAATATTAATGGAGGAGGAAATCAAGCCCATAAGGCAGCCGCAAAGAAGACTGAATCCGACACTCCTGGACGTGGTTAAAAAAGAAGTCACAAAGCTCCTTGCTGCAGGGATCATCTACCCCATCTCGGACAGCCAATGGGTGAGCCGTGTGCAAGTGGTGCCAAAGAAGTCCGGGATGACTGTCATGAAAAATCAGCAGGATGAGCTGGTACCAACAAGGATTCAGAACAGCTAGCGAGTGTGCATCGACTACAGAAGATTAAACCAAGCAACTCGCAAGGATCACTTTCCTCTACCTTTCATTGACCAAATGCTTGAAAAATTAGCAGGGAGATCCCATTACTGCTTTCTTGATGGATTCTCAGGCTACATGCAGATACATATTGCGCCTGAAGACCAGCATAAGACAACCTTCACCTGCTCATTTGGTGCCTTTGCATACACACGCATGCCATTTGGCCTCTACAATGCTCCGAGTACATTTCAACGTTGCATGATGAGCATCTTCTCGGACTTGCTGCAAGACTGCATGGAGGTATTCATGGATGATTTCATGGTGTATGCTGACTCATTTGAAACATGCCTGAACAATCTATCAAGGGTGTTGAAGAGATGCATTGACACAAATCTCGTGCTCAACTTTGAAAAATGTCACTTCATGGTGACTGAAGGAATAGTGTTGGGCCACCTGGTATCCAACAGAGGTATTGAAGTGGATAAGGCTAAGATAGACATCATATCATCCCTTCCAAACCCCTCTTCCGTGAGGGAGGTTCGCTCATTTCTAGGACACGTAGGCTTTTACAGAAGATTCATCAAGAATTTTAGCAAACTTGCCCTGCCTCTGTCTAGGCTGCTACAGAAGGATGTGGAATTCAACTTTGACCAGCCCTGTATTGAAGCGTTTCAGGAGCTGAAAATAGACTCACATCCGCCCCCATTCTACAAGCACCAAACTGGGACCTGCCATTTGAACTAATGTGTGATATGGACTGAGAACTGGAGTGTGGAACCTGGACTGCACTTAGATTAATGGGATTGAATATGAACACAGTTATATAATAATAATAATAATAGATAACTAGTAATAGTAGTATATGTTTACTGCATTCATAGTCTTAGTTTACTTTCTGCTTTACTTGCACTCCAAACCCCCTATTTACTGCTTTCTAAGTCCAAGACAGAGATAGTCCATCTCTGTAGCGTCTGTCTGCACTCAGCCGAGACCAAGCCGGATTGTCTCTGCCGAGATCATCTCGGCTCTGTCTCTGCCAAGAGCGACTCGGCTAGTACCAAGGAGAGTCAGTCAAAACTTTACTGCTTAGATTTGATAGCATTTTACTTCACACTAAATCACAACTAAGCACACTATGTCCTTGAGAAGAATGACCTAGGGGTGGCTATACTATAGTTAGCTTTAGTTATTTGATAAGCGTTCAAAACGACTGTAAAAACGATCATTATCACTCCTCCTACACCTGCAAAAACACAAGTAGTTATGATCACTAGGACTTCTTTTCGGCTTGTAGCGAGGCTAGGGACACGGATAAAATGTAGAGATTGGTTTCAAGACTCGTGGGGAAGAGAGGAGCAATGAGGAGTAAGTTTCATCAGCATGAGGGATGTACCAGGATGATGTGGTCTCTTTCTATGTTCAGTTGCTCACTTCTTTCCCTTCTTTATATCTTTTCCATTTCCTTTCTTTGCTGCTTGATTATGCAGCTTTGCTGTTTTCTTTTTATCTGATTCAGTTTAGATTTTCCAGTTGCAATTTCTCTTTTTTTTTTCGCTTGCTTCTCTTTTCTTTCTTGTAATTTCGAGCCTTCAGAGAATGTTGAACAGATTCTGCTTTTCTGGAATCCCCACACTTGATTATGACTTACTCCCAAAATAATTCCAAAGCTCCTCTACTTCTTGAGGGTAAGGTTAATTTATGGTTTTTTTGGCTTGTCTTGTAATGAGCTGTAAGAAAGAATGGTTAATCGGCTCAATGGGGGTGAACAAGGGACAAAAATTTTTTCAGGTAGGCTTTATTTGGCTCGGGGCTAATCAGAAACATGGCCTAGATCATGTTATTCCTGCATGTAAAAACAGTTGTATCTAGAGAGTTAAGGCAAAATGCAAAATACGCAGTTATCATGAATGCAAAAATCATACTAGAAAAAGAAGAGGAATGGCAAGATGTAAGCCATCAATATTTACAAGGGCTCAAATTCTCGCATAGGTTGTTTTTGCTCTATCATAGAGGGTTTTCTTTTTTTTTTGTTTCTAGTCAATCACTACCTAGAATGCAGGAGTTTCACTCCCTTCAAGCTTAGAGAAATCTCTTCCAGGGCTGCAAGGTTACTTCCTACTGTCTTCTCAAACTTCCAGAAGTCACTTCAAAACATCTTTTCAACTTACTTTTTCTTTTCGACCACCCAATTCTGGAATTCTGCAAGGAGGAACACGATAGAAGAAAAAAGACGAGTAGGGACTCAAGTCTGGCCGAAGTCATTCCGGATTCGGCCGTGACGGCCTCAAACCGGGATGAATTCGGCTTTGAATTTTATTGGAAGGGAACGAATTGGAAAAGAAAGGAAAGTGACTCAACAGACAAGACATTAAACGAATATAGGAAATAAAACATAAATGCAATCAAGACAAAACAAATAAAATTGAGCCAAGATGAAAGGTGTGAATAATATCAGAGTGATGGAATTCAATCTGCAGCTTCAGATGGCTACAACGGTGTACCCCCCCACACTTGAATTCTACATTGTCCTCAATGCCTGCTATGATTAAGAGGGGCTGGCAGGGTAGGCTTAGGTAGTACCATTTGGTGGAGTTGGTTCCATCAGGGAGATGATCTCCATGTCAGCTGTAGTTGGTGCTAGGCCTTCAACGAATGGCTTGATCTGATGCCCATTGACCTGGAAGGTGCTACTGCTATGTTTATCTTGCAATTGTACTGCACCATTGGGAAATATGTTAGTGATAACAAAAGGTCCGTCCCATCTGGAACAAAGCTTACCTATTATGAGCTTGAATCTTGAGTTGAACAACAGGACTTTTTGGTCGACATGGAAATCTTTTCTTAGGATCTTTTGGTCATGAAATTTCTTGACTTTTTGCTTGTATATCCTGGAGTTTTCATATGTTTCCATGCGGAGTTCGCCAAGTTCCTGTAGTTGAAATTTTCTTCGCTCTCCCGCTTGGTCATAGGCCAAATTGCACTGCTTGACAGCCCAATAAGCATTGCCCTCTAGTTCCACAGAAATATGACAGGTCTTACCGAAGACAATCCGGTAGGGGGACATCCCTAACGACATTCGGTAAGCAGTTTTGTGCACCAAAAGAGCATCCTCAAGGAGTCGACTCCAATCTTTCCTGTTGGGGTTGGTCATCTTTGCAGCGTTTTCTTGATTTCCCTATTGAAAACTTCTACCTGGCCATTAGTTTGGGGGTGGTATGCTGTAGCAATTATGTGTGCTACCCCATATTTCTAAAGAAGATAGGCCATGGCTCTGTTACAGAAGTGACTACCTTGGTCACTTATGAGCACTTTCGGCACACCAAACCTGCAAAAAATATTGGTCTTCAGAAAGTCCACAACCACCTTTGCGTCATTGGTTCTGGTGGCAACGACCTCTACCCATCTTGATACATAATCTACGGCCAGCAGAATGTATGAGTAACCATTGGAGACTGGGAATGGCCCCATGAAATCTATTGCCTAGACATCGAAAACTTCACAGAACAGGATGGGTTGTTGGGGCATTTCATGCCTTCGATTCATGGCCATTACTGCTTTTTGGCATCTTTCGCAGGTGGAGACGAAATGATGAACGTCTCTAAAATTGGTAGGCCAGTAAAGGCCACAGTCTAGCACTTGCCTGGCAGTCTGAGTTGATCTATAATGGCCACCTCCAGGTGCTGAGTGGTAGAACTGGAGGACCGAATTGATCTCAGCATCAAGAATGCACCTACGGATAACTTTGCCACTGCATAGTCTCCAAAGGTCGGGATCATCCCATATGTAATATTTGACATCACTTTGGAGTTTTTCTTTGTATATCCGGGATGCTTCAGGTGGAAGCTGAGATGTTGCCACATAATTGCAGATGTCGACAAACCATGGTGTGGATGCTTTAATGTGTAATAGCTGTTCGTCAGGGAATTCATCTCAGATAGGCATTGGTTCGCTTTCTCTTTTAATTCTGCTCAGCACCCTTTTTGTCTCTGATTTCTATGTCGAATTCTTGGAGAAGAAGCATCCACCGGATCAGTCTTGGTTTGGCATCCGGCTTCTTTAACAAGTATCATAATGCAGCATGGTTAAAGAACACAACTATCTTCGAACCAAGAAGGTAAAAGTGAAATTTGTCCAGGGAAACACAATTGCCAACAGTTCCTTCTCAATTGTTGTGTAATTTTGCTGGGCCGGATCAATGGTTCTAGATGCATAAGCAATCACATGCACTGGTTGGCTGACTCCAGCTCTTTGGCTGAGGACAACTCCCAATGCGGAATTGGATGCATCACACATCAATTCGAATTGTAGGTCCCAGTTTGGTGCTTATAAGATGGGGGCGGATATGAGTCGACTCTTCAGCTCCTGAAATGCTTCAATACAGGGCTGATCAAAGTTAAATTCCACATCCTTCTATAGTAGTTTGGACAGAGGCAGGGTGAGTTTGCTGAAGTTCTTGATGAATCTTCCATAAAAACCTACATGTCTAAGAAAAGAGCGAACTTCCCGCACAAAAGTGGGGTTAGGAAGTGAGGTAATGATGTCAATCTTTGATTTATCTACCTCAATGCCTCTGTTGGAGACCAGATGTCCCAACACAATTCCCTCAGTCACCATGAAATGACATTTTTCAAAATTGAGCACAAGATTTGTGTCAATACATCTCTTCAGCACCTTGGACAGGTTGCTTAGGCATGCTTCGAATGAATCTACGTACACTGTGAAGTCATCCATGAACACCTCCATGCAGTCTTGTAGCAAATCCGAGAAAATACTTGTCATGCAACGTTGGAATATGCTCGGGGCGTTGCACAGGCCAAATGGTATGCATGTGTACGCAAAGGTACCAAATGGGCAGGTGAAGGTTGTCTTGTACTGATCTTTAGGTGCAATATGAATTTGCATGTAGCCTGAGAACCCATCAAGAAAAAAATAATGGGATTTCCCGACTAGTTTTTCAAGAACTTGGTCAATAAAAGGCAAAGGAAAGTGATCCTTGCGAGTTTTTCATAACAGTCATCCCAGACTTTTTTGGAACTACCTGCACAGGGCTTGCCCATTGATTGTTCGAGATAGGATAGATAATGCCTGCAGCAAGTAGCTTCGTAACTTCCTTCTTGACCACGTCCAGGAGTGTCGGATTCAGTCTCCTTTGCTGTTCCCTTATGGGCTTGACTTCTTCCTCCATTAATATTCTATGCATGCAGATGGAGGGATTAATGCCTGGAAGGTCTGATAGCTTCCACCCAATTGCCTTTTATGTTGCCTCAAGACTTATGGAAACTTTTCTTCTTGCTCTTGGTGGAGATTGTTGGCAATGATTGATGATGTGCGTTTTTACAGTCGTTTTACGCGCTTATCAAATAACTAAAGTTAACTATAGTATAGCTAACCCTAGGTCATTCTTCTCAAGGACACAGTGTGTTCAGTTGTGAATTGGTGTGATGCGAACAGTAGTTGAATCTAAGTGTAAGATACCGATTCGTCTCGGAAATGGCTGAGTTGCTCTCAACAGAGACTGAACCGAGTCGATCTCAACAGAGACGATCCGGCTTGGTCTCGGTTGAATGCAGACAGACGCTACAGAGATGGACTGTCTCTGTCTCAGACTTAGAAAGCAGTAAACAAGGGGGGTTGAAATGCAATTGGAATCAAAACAGAAGTTAACTATAATCAAAATGCAATTACGCTACTCCTAGCGCTATTACTGTTACTGTGTTCATGTTTTAGTTCCAATAATCAAGTTCTTTCTGGTTCAGTCATTCCAATTACAATCCTCATCAGCCTCCAGTGTTCTTATGGCAATCGCCAAGGGTTCGTCCCTTACCATACCGAGGAATTACACAATCGCCACCTCATTAGTTGGCAGAGATTAAGTTCAAGCTGATTTTAGATTCTCAATCAACAATCGTTAAGTGATTACCTACTGAATTAGCTAAACCAGTTCCAATCGGCTTAGTTTAGCCTTGTTCGAATCACCAGGTGCAATCGCAACACAATAATTGAACTTAGATTTCAGGAATGCAATGGAGTTCAGAATTCAGAAAATGCTCATAATATTGAAAGCAAAATACAAACACAGGGCCTGGATTCGATGATTCCATCTTCCACGACGATCGCCATGGACGACGGCGATGATTCACCTCAACTAGCTAAGACGCTGAGGATCAGGTCCACCAGAGTGCGTTGGTGCTCCAATCGGTCTCCTCCGATAACCTTCCGGCCTCTCGGTTCTCAGCCTGCATTTCCTCAATCGAGAGAAACGCCATTAACAGCTCTGTGTACCACCGTGAGCGGAGGGGAAGAGAATTATGAACGCGGAAAAAGCTTGAATGCCAAAAAAGCCCCCATTCGTTCAGAGTTCTATCTATTTATACATGAGTGGGCACAGCTAACGATGCTAACAGAATTACATGAACAATTCCTACTCTACCCTTTGCTGTGACTTGCGTTGCAAGCTACTCCAGGTAGTGACGTGAAGCTGAGCTGGATCCACGGTGTTTCTGATTGCTAACGTGGAGTTCCACCTAGACCTGCCTGATTGGGCTCTCTGCATAAGTTGAGTCCCGGCCTGGCCGAGAGGCTCTCGGCCTGGGCTTCCGATGGCGGGCTAAGTTTGGCTGAACCTGCAATGAGGAGATGGTTAGCTAAAAATCTTGATTAAGCACAGATTGTGTTTTACTTCAAGTTTAGGCCATTAATCTGGATCTTAGCTAACAGTCATCTTTTAAGCTCGTGAGTTGTTCAATGGTGCCCTTCTTAGGTCCACTTAAGATGTGCATTTTATGACCCATCAAACCCCCACACTTAGCCTTTTGCACTCCTGGGCAAAACATATGACTCAATTAAGGGTGACTTTAGTGAGAGAATTTCCTGTTTGATTTCCTTAAGCTAACTCTACAGAGTCGGCTTCTCTTCATCCCAGTTCAAAGCGCTCGTGCAGTCAGGGAGCTACTTCCTTTGGTTCTCAGGGGCCTTCATGGTTTCCAATTGTGAAAGGGTGCCCCCAGAGTGATAGAACTTTTACTCATGTGCTCAATTTTCTCGCTTCTCTCAAGTGTCTGGGCTGTGTTTACACTCAGCATTGCATGGGATTGGTGTCACCATATCTTGACAGAGCTCTCCTCTTACACCTGCAAAACACAACAGTTATGATCACTAGGACTTTTCTGGCCTGTAGCGAGGTTGAGGTTATGGGTCGAATAGATGTAAGAAAACTGGCTTCGGGACCCACGGGCGGAGAGGAGCAATGGGGAGTGAGTGTAACCAGTATGAGGCGGTCCCATTCTTTGTGGTCTCCTTTGATCTTTATTTACTTGCCATTTTTCATTCTTTCTTTCTTTTACTCATGCAGCTTGCTGATCTTGTTTATTTCAGCTCATTTATTCTAGCTGCCTACTTTCTGTTTTTATGTACTTTCTTTTCATTTCTTTCATTCCATTTTCTTCTTCTGAACCTTCAGCTGCTTTTTGATCGACTTCAGCTCCCTAGACTTTCCCCATACTTGATTCTAACTCACTTCCAAGACGATTCCACGGCTCCTCGGCTTCTCGTGGGTGAGGTAAGAATGCTTTTTCTGGCCTCGGCTTGTAGTAAGCTGCAAGAAAAGTGGTCAATTTAGGCTCAAAAGGGGGGTGACAAGGGTCAGCTTGTTTTTGGACAGCTTATTTGGCTCTGGGCTCATAAGAAATATGGCCTAGATCATTTCATTCCTGCATGTGTAAAACGGTTGTATCCAGAGAGTTAAGGCAAAATTCAGCACACACAATTAACATGCTTGCAAAAATCACTCAAAAAGAAGGGAGATGGCAGAGTGTAAGCCGTCTCTGTTGCAAGGCTCAAATTCTCACGCTGGCTGATTCTGTTCCTTCACTCTGAAGGCTCCCTCTTCCCATTTTCACCATTTAGCACTTGGGACCCAGAGGTTTGGTTCCCTTCAGGCAGAGCAGCTTTTGCTCGAGAATAGAGAGATTCCTTCTACTGGCTTGTCAGACTCTCGGACTCAGCAAGGAATTTCCTCTCTTCTTTTGGACACGTAATTCTGCTAGGATAAGGTCATTCCGGCTGTGGCAGACTCGGCAGTGGGACTCTTTTATTAAACACAATGAGACTTAAAATGGTATGTCAGATATGTAAGAAACGAAATGGAAAAGTTAGAGGGAAATGAAAAAGTTAGAGAAGAGAAGGGCAGATATGACGTGAATGATCAGTTCCAAAATGGACAGAACCCCCCCCCACACTTAATCTCGGCATTGCCCTCAATGCTTAGATAGGAGGGGTAGGCCAAGTCGGCCTAGGCACTGCCATCTGGTGGAGTCGGCTCCACCAATGAAATGTTCTCTGTGTTCTCTCCCATTGGTGCTGGACCTTCGAGGAAAGGTTTGACTTGGTGCCCATTGACCTGAAAGGTGCAGTTGGTCTGTTCTTCTCTTAGCTGCACCGCACCGTGGGAAATATGTCAATAATAACAAAAGGTCCATCCCATCCGAGCGAAGCTTACCTGCTATGAGTTTTAATCTGGAATTGAATAGCAACACTTTTTTGGCCAATCTAGAGATCTTTCCTCGGGATATGTTGGTCGTGGAACTTTTTACTTTTTCGCTTGTAGATCCCTGGCGTTTTCATAGGCTTCCATGCGAAGTTCATCTAATTCTTGAAGTTGGAACTTCCTATGCTCTCCTGCTTGGTCATAAGCCATGTTGCATTGCTTAACTGCCCAGTAAGCTTTTATGCTCGAGCCCACAGAAGGTGACAGGCTTTCCCGAACACAATTCGATAGGGAGACATCCCTAGCGGTGTTCGATATGCAGTCCTGTGAGCCCATAGAGCATCCTCAAGGAGTCTACTCCAGTCCTTCCTGCTGGGATTGGTCATCTTTTGCAGAGTGTGCTTGATTTCCCTGTTAAACACTTCAGCTTGCCCATTTGTCTGGGGGTGATATGCTGTGGCTATCCTGTGTGCTACCCCATATTTTTGAAGAAGGGAGGCCATGGCTCTGTTGCAGAAGTGACTCCCTTGGTCACTGATGAGCGCTTTTGGGACACCGAACCTGCAGAAAATATTGGACTTAAGAAAGTCCACTACTACCTTGGCATCATTGGTTCTGGTTGGAATGGCTTCTACCCATCTTGATACATAATCGACGGCAAGCAGGATGTATGAATATCCATTGAGATTGGGAATGGCCCCATAAAAATCGATACCCCGCACGTCAAAGACTTCACAAAACAGGATGGGTTGTTGGGGCATTTCATGTCTTTGGTTTAAGGCCATTCCCGCTTTCTGACATCATCGCAGGAGGAGACGAATTGATGAGCGTCTCTGAAAATAGAAGGCCAATAAAGGCCACAATCAAGCACTTTCTGGCAGTCCGAGATGAGCGTAGTGGTGGCCTCCCCAGGGGCCGAATGGCAGAAGTGGAGGACCAACTTGATCTCGGCATCAAGAATGCACCTGCGGATGATCTTATCACTGCATAATCTCCATAGATAGGGGTCATCCCATACGTAGTGCTTAGCATCACTTATGATCTTCTCTTTGTAAGTTCGGGATGCCTCAGGTGGAAATTGAGATGTTGCCACGAAATTACAAATGTCTGCAAACCATGGTGTAGCCGTCTTGAGGTGCAGGAGTTGCTCGTCAGGGAACTCGTCTCGGATAGGCAATTGTTCGCTTTCTCTTTCAATCCTGCTGAGGTGGTCCGCTACAGAATTCTCAGCACCTTTCTTTTCTCTGATATCCAGGTCGAATTCTTGGAGAAGAAGCATCCACCGGATTAGTCTCGGCTTGGCATCCGGCTTCTTCAGCAAGTACTTGAGAGCCGAGTGATCAGAGAACACGACTATCTTAGAACCGAGAAGGTAGGAGCGAAACTTATCAAGGGCAAACACAATTGCCGGGAGTTCCTTCTCGTCGTCGTGTAATTTTCTTTGGGCTGAGTCCATGGTTCTAGACGCATACGCAATAACGTGGACTGGTTGGCCGACTCGCCTCTGGCCGAGAACAGCTCCTAGTGCCGAATTGATGCGTCGCACATGAGCTCAAATGGCAGGTCCCAGTCTGGTGCTTGCAGGATAGGTGCGGATGTGAGTTTGTTCTTCAGCTCCTGAAATGCCTCAATGCAGGGCTGGTCAAAGTTGAAGTCCACATCCTTCTGCAAAAGTTGGGATAGAGGCAGTGCTATTTTGCTGAAGTCTTTGATGAACCTTCTATAAAAACCTGCATGTCCCAAAAATGAGCGAACTTCCCGCACAGAAGCGGGGTTTGGAAGGGACGTGACTATGTCTATTTTCACCTTGTCCACTTCGATGCCTCTGTTGGAGACCAGGTGTCCCAACACTATTCCCTCAGTCACCATGAAATGGCATTTTTCGAAGTTGAGAACCAGGTTCGTGTCCATGCATCTCTTCAACACCTTGGACAGGTTGTTTAGGCATGCGTCGAATGATTCTGCATACACCGTGAAGTCATCCATAAACACCTCCATGCAATCCTGTAGAAAATCCGAGAAGATGCTCATCATGCAACGTTGGAATGTACTCGGCGCATTGCATAGGCCGAATGGCATGCGGGTGTACGCAAAAGTGCCAAACGGGCATGTGAAAGTGGTCTTATGTTGATCCTCCGGTGCTATGTGTATTTGCATGTATCCTGAGAATCCATCCAGAAAACAGTAATGGGATTTCCCTGCTATTTTTTCTAACATTTGGTCAATAAAAGGCAAAGGAAAGTGATCCTTGCGGGTTGCCTGATTGAGTCTTCTGTAATCTATACACACCCGCCAGCTGTTCTAAATCCGTGTAGGTACCAACTCATCTTGTTGGTTTTTCATAACGGTCATTCCAGATTTCTTTGGCACTACTTGCACAGGACTTACCCATTGGCTGTCTGAGATAGGGTAGATGATGCCTGCAGCAAGCAGCTTCGTGACTTCTTTCTTGACCACATCTAGAATGGTAGGATTCAGCCTTCGTTGCTTTGTTGCCTTATGGGCTTAATATCCTCCTCCATTAATATTCTGTGCATGCATATGGAGGGTTAATACCTGAAGGTCAGAAAGTTTCCACCCAATTGCCTTTTGTGTTGCTTAAGGACTTCCAGCAGCTTGTCTTCTTGCTCTAAGAGGAGGTTACTTGCAATGATGACCAGGAGCTGCTGTTCACTGCCCAAAAGGCATATTTGAGGTGGCTAGGCAATGGTTTCAGCTCTGTGGGTGGTGGAGATGGAACTGGGTACTCTGAGTTACGGCTCTCGGATCCGTCTGGCCGGCTTGTTCTAGACTTCGGCATTAGGGCTGCATCATGGCCTCGGCCTTATCGCCGGCCGGCTCGGATTGAGGCCGGCTTCGGTTCCCTTTGTAGCTTCGATCTTGGATCGGGTGGAGCAATGAGCTTCTTGGCTCGAGTCTGGTCCTTACTAGCCGAGATGGTTTCGGTTAGTGTGTCGGCTTGTGTGTTTGACTCGTCGGCCGAGTTGACTTTTTGAACTTGCATTGACTCGGCCTTCTTTGGCCGACTTCACTTCTACCGTGAATATTGTTGCCAATTGTGCAGGTAGAGGCTTCGTAGTCTCGGCAACTTTTACCTCCGCACTATTCTCATTCTCTCGAGGGGTGGGATAGCAGACTTGGTTTATTAACCTGGTTAGTTCTTTTTTCAAATGCCAAGTTCTTGACGTCACTATGATCATCCTCAGAGTCCGGGGGCTTTAGCACTCCATTATGGTTGGCCTTGGAGCAGCCTATCGGCTTCGGCAGTTCTAGCAAGATCTTCCATTCCCTCACTGCAAACTGCCTAGTTGGAAGTATTCCTCCACCAACTGTTCCATTATGTCTATGCCAAAGAGAGAGTGATCTTGGTGGGGTGCTTCATGGCTTCAAAAATGTTGAACCTGCACCAATGTGTCACCGAATTCCATAGAGAGTGTTCCGCATGTACGTCGATCTTCGTCCTTGCCGTCATTAGAAATGGTCTCCTCAAGATCAATGTTGATCCTTTTCCAGATGCTTCGTCCTCCATGTCAAGCACATAAAAATCATTTGGAAATATTAGTTCATTCACCTGGACGAGGACATCTTCGAGAATTCCCAGGGGTTGCACGATGCTTCTATTAGCAAGCTGTATGGTCATCCTTGTAGGTTCCAGATCTCCGAAATTGAGGGACCTATAAGTTGATGCGGGCATGACGTTGATTGACGCTCCCAAGTCCAAAGATAGCATCAAAGAAATGTGCAATCACCGATAGTGCATGGGACCGAGAAGATACCGGGGTCTCGGCACTTCTTTGGTAAGACCTGTGAAATCCCTGCAGTGGGATGGCTCCTAGTTAAGCTTGAGACCACACCTCCGAGTTCTCGATTCCCCTTCATCTTTCTTCTTTTGTGTACGCATAATTCCTTGAGGAATTTTGCGTACTTCGGAATTTGCTTGATCGCATCGAGAAGTGGAATGTTGATTTCCACCTTCCGGAACATCTTCAGCAGCTCGTCATCAGAATCTGGTTTTCGTGCCGAGACGGTCCGGGATGGAAATGGCAATGGGACAGTTGTCTGTGGTTGAGACGGTGAGTCGGCCATTGCTTCAGAGTCGGCTTCAGTTGGCTGCAGTACCTGATGCTGTGCAGGCTGAAGTAATTCTTTGCCGCTTCTGAGTATTACTGCATTGGCATTCCCTCTCGGATTCGGAATGGGTTGGGAGGGAAGGCTGCTTGAGCCGGCTGACTGTAACTCGCTCACAGTATTTGCTAGCTGTCCTATCTGCATCTTGAGGTCCTGGATGGTGGCGGTCATATTCTGTTGGAATTGTAGGTTGCTGGAACTTACTGACTGTTGAAATTCTAAATTGCTTGTTGCCAGCTGCTTCATTAAGTCTTCTAGTGATGGAGAATTGCCTTGGGTAGGAGTTATCTGTTGCTGTGGTGGGAAGGATGGTGCTGGGTATTGCGGACTCGGCTGCTGGTAACCAGCCACTCCATAGGTACATTTGGCATGGTTCGGCTCTTTGAGCTGCATATGGTCCTTGTTGTGGGCTAGGCCGAAATGGTTGTCTCCCATATGGTTGATTATCGAATTGCCGGCTGGTATGGTCGCTTCTCGTCTTGGAATCCTCCTACGGCTCCAACACTTTCTGTTTTGGCCGACTCGGTTTCTTGGAGGTGGGGCACAGATCAGTTGGATGCTCCATTGAAGTACATATGCCACAGACCTTTGCTGCCATGGCTGGGTGATGTTGACTAACAGCCAGTTGTCTCACCAGAGATGTCAGTTCGGTTAGCTAGTTCTCCATCCTTTGGTTGGAGGCTGCACCGATTTCGTTCATCGGCCGAGATGGATTCGACCTCCGATCCCAAATTGTTGAGTGTTGCTCGCCATGTTCGAGATCAGATGCCTTTTTGCTACTGGTGTTTTGTCCATTAATGCTCCTCCATTTGGCGGCATCAATCATGCTCCTGTCCATCATTGATAGTCCTTCGTAAAAGTACTTGGATCAGAACTGTTCGCTGATTTGGTGATGGGGACAGTGCCACAAAGCTTGTTGAAGCGCTCCCAATATTCGCAAGTGCAGAGTCTCTCCCCAGTATGCTGCCTTATCCCACATATTTCCTTCCTGATGGTCGCAGTCCTAGAAGCTGGAAAGAATTTTTCTAGGAAGGTCCGTTTCATATCTCCCCAGTGTTAAAGAGTGCTGGCTGCAGATATAGCCAGTCCTTTTTGCAGCTCCGCCCAGAGAATGGAAATGCCTTCATCTTTATGTAGTCTTCTCGATTCCCAAGGGCCTCATCGTGGAACAAACCACATGAAATTCTTTGAGATGTTTGTGGGGGTCTTCTCTGCAAGACCATGAAATTTAGGCAACAAGTGTATCAAACCAGACTTCAATTCATATGTCCGAGCCGGCTGGGCCAGTTGTGGATATTGGATACACCATGGTTGGTACACCACATCTGGAGTAGCTAGCTCTTTCAACGCCCTGTCTTGGTGTTCCATCTGCCCTGGCTCGCGTGAAATTGTTAGCACTAGTAATAAAATGGTCAAGTACAAAAACTGGTAAGAGTTAATGGCAGAATTCACACCACTAGTGATATTTCTTGTGGTATTTCTAATTTTTTGCAATCTGCGTAAAGTTAGTTCTATCTCTCGGATCAAAAACATACAATGGGTCAGTGCTACTCCTAGTCATGCATCATGCGGGATTCAAAGTAATTAAAACAACAATTAATTCTACTGCAAAATTAAATGTAATGTATGCGAAATTAAATGTAATGTAGAGTCAAGCAAATTTAATGTATGCAATGCAGAATTGAGAATTTATTCTATATCTATATGTATATATTTGTTTTTATTTTATCAGTGAATTCACGTAGAGATTTATTGACAAATTCAGACTCAAAAACTCTAAACGAAACTTCTTACAACTCGGATTCGACTCGGTTTACTTGGCACACCTGAAACACAAAAGAACTTGTGTCCCCTAAGAACGGCGCCAATTTGATGATGTGCGTTTTTACAGTCGTTTTACGGCGCTTATCAAATAACTAAAGTTAACTATAGTATAGCTAACCCTAGGTCATTCTTCTCAAGGACACAAAGTGTGTTGGGTTGTGAATTGGTGTGATGCGAACAATGAGTTGAATCTAAGTGTAAGATACCGATTCGTCTCGGAAATGGCTGAGTTGCTCTCAACAGAGACTGAACCGAGTCGATCTCAACAGAGACGATCCGGCTTGGTCTCGGTTGAATGCAGACAGACGCTACAGAGATGGACTGTCTCTGTCTCAGACTTAGAAAGCAAGAAAAACAAGGGGGTTGAAATGCAATTGGAATCAAAATGTGGTTAACTATAATCAAAATGCAATTACGCTACTCCTAGCTTATTATGTTATATCTTGTGTTCATGTTTTAGTTCCAATAATCAAGTTCTTTCTGGTTCAGTCATTCCAATTACAATCCTCATCAGCCTCCAATGTTCTTATGGCAATCGCCAAGGGTTCGTCCCTTACCATACCGAGGAATTACACAATCGCCACCTCATTAGTTGGCAGAGATTAAGTTCAAGCTGATTTTAGATTCTCAATCAACAATCGTTAAGTGATTACCTACTGAATTAGCTAAACCAGTTCCAATCAGCTTAGTTTAGCCTTGTTCCGTCACCAGGTGCAATCGCAACACAGTAATTGAACTTAGATTTCAGGAATGCAATGGAGTTCAGAATTCAGAAAATGCTCATAATATTGAAAGCAAAATACAAACACAGGGCCTGGATTCGATGATTCCATCTTCCACGACGATCGCCATGGACGACGGCGATGATTCACCTCAACTAGCTAAGACGCTGAGGATCAGGTCCACCAGAGTGCGTTAGTGCTCCAATCGGTCTCCTCTGATAACCTTCGGCCTCTCAGTTCTCAGCCTGCATTTCCTCAATCGAGAGAAACGCCATTAACAGCTTTGTGTACCACCGTGAGCGGAGGAGAAGAGAATTATGAACGCGGAAAAAGCTTGAATGCCAAAAGCCCCCATTCGTTCAGAGTTCTATCTATTTATACATGAGTGGGCACAGCTAACGATGCTAACAGAATTACATGAACAATTCCTACTCTACCCTTTCTTTGTGACTTGCGTTGCAAGCTACCAGGTAGTGACGTGAAGCTGAGCTGGATCCACGGTGTTTCTGATTGCTAACGTGGAGTTCCACCTAGACCTGCCTGATTGGGCTCTGCATAAGTTGAGTCCGGCCTGGCCGAGAGGCTCTCGGCCCTGGGCTTCCGATGGCGGGCTAAGTTTGGCTGAACTCGCAATGAGGAGATGGTTAGCTAAAAATCTTGATTAAGCACAGATTGTGTTTTACTTCAAGTTTAGGCCATTAATCTGGATCTTAGCTAATAGTCATCTTTTAAGCTCGTGAGTTGTTCAATGGTGCCCTTCTTAGGTCCACTTAAGATGTGCATTTTATGACCCATCAATGATAACTGGGAGTTTTTGTTCCTTGTCCAGGTAGGCATACTTCAGGTGACTCGGCAATGGTTTCAGTTCCATGGGTGGTGGCGACAATGGATATTTTTCAGTTACTGGGCTTGGATCCGTCTGGCCGACTTGGTTTCGACTCGGCACCAGATGTGCCGACATGACTTCGGCCCTTGGCTGCTTCGGCCGACTCGACTTGACTCGGCAGCTTCGTTTCTTGTCGGATTGGAGTTGATGTTGACTTCTTGTGTAGCTTTGAAGTCGGATCCGGATGGAACAGTAATTTCCACTCTAGCTTGTATCTGGTCTTCATTGGTTGAGACGGTTTCGACAATCGTGTCGGCCGTGCGGTTTGGCTTTCTGGCCGAGTTGACTCTTATCTCTACCTTGACTTGGCCTTCTCTAGCCGACTTGATCTCGATCGTGAAAATGGTCGCTAATTGTGCTATGTGAGACCTTTCAATTTCGGTGACTTTGACTTTTGCATTGGTTGTACTCTCTGGGTTTTCAAGGTTGTAGACCTGGTTTAACAACTCAGATAATTAAATTCCAAAGTCCAAGTCGACGATATCACTATGGTTGTCCTCAGAGTTGGGAAGGTCATCTACTTCCTCATAGTCGGTCCCTTCATCTACAGACCCTAGGCAACTGATCTCATCAGTGCTTCCAACGAACTTCCCAATGTCTTCACTACTGCTATTTAGCTGAGAGTATTCCTCAACTATTTCATCAAATAAATCAATGCCCAAGAGAGAGTGGTCTTCGGTTGGGTGCTTCATCGCTTCGAAAATATTAAATTCCACCAAGGTATCCCCGAATTCCATTGAGAGCATCCCGACATGAACATCAATCTTGGTTCTTGCTGTCATGACAAATGGTCTATCCAGAATTAAGGTTGATTCCTTCCCGGATGTCTCATCCTCCATGTCTAGCACATAAAAATCAGCTGGAAATATTAGCTCATTCACCTGGACGAGAACATCTTCAAGAACTCCCAAGGGTTGGACAATGCTCTTGTTTGCAAGCTGAATGGTCATCCCTATGGGTTCTAAGTCGCCAAAATTCAGGGACCTGTAGATTGATGCGGGCATGACATTGATCGAGGCTCCCAGGTCCAACATGGCATCGACAAAGGTGCATTCGCCAATGATACATGGGACAGAAAAGATTCCAGGATCTCTGTATTTATTTGGCAAGGCTAGAGTACCTGTAGTGAGTTCTTCATTTCTTGTAAGGGCCGACACTGCGCCTCCAATTTCCCTGCTCCCCTTTATCTTTCTCCTTTTATGTATGCATAATTCCTTGAGGAATTTTGCATACTTAGGGACCTGCTTGATTGCATCGAGGAGTGGGATATTAATTTCCACCTTCCGAAACATCTTCAACAGTTCTTCGTCTAACTCTGGCTTCCTCGCCGAGACGGTCCGATATGGAAATAGCAGTGGGATAGCCATCTCTAGCCGAGACTGTGGATCCGCATTTGGTTTAGAGTCGGCTTCGACTGATCTCAGCAACTACTGCAGTGTGGGTTGAGGTAGTTCTTTTCCACTTCTAAGTGTTACTGCACTAGCATTCCCTCTCGGATTCGAAATGGTTTGAGAGGGGAGGTTGCTGGATCCAGCTGGCTGCAATTGGCTCACAATGTTGGCTAGCTGTCCGATATGCATTTTGAGGTCTTGGATGGTGGCGGTCATGTTCTGCTGGAATTGCATATTATTGGAGCTTACGGATTGCTGAAACTCCAGGTTGCTTGTTGCAAGCTACTTCATCAGGTCTTTTAAAGATGGGGAGTTGCCTTGCGTAGGCACTCTCTGTTGCTGATGTTGTTGTTGGAAAGGTGGCGCTTGATATTGCGGGGTCGGCTGTTGATAACCTGCTTGTCTTTGATAGGAACTTGGCATGGGCCCATTGTTGAGCTGCGTATGGCCCCTGACTCGGTCCTGGCCGAAATGGCTGTCTTCCTTGTTGCTGGCTATCAAATGACCGACTCTGATATGGCTGTTTCTTGTACTCAAATCCACCTATGGCTCCAACATTCTCTAGTTGGTCCGACTTGGTTTCTTGAAGAGTGGGGCACATATCAGTGGGGTACTCCCCAGAAGTACATATGCCACATACCTTCGCTGCCATGGCTGGTTGGTGTTGTCCAACTGCAAGCTGTCTCACCAATGATGTCAATTCGGTCAGCTGATTCTCCAGTCTTCGGTTGGAAGCTGCACCGATTTCATTCACCATCCGAGATTGACTCGGCCCTATGATCCCAAACTGTTGTGTGTTTCTCCCCATATTGGAGATTAGATGCCTTGCTACTGTTGGCGTTTTATCCATTAGAGCTCCTCCACTAGCTGCATCTATCATGCTTCTGTCCATAATTGAGAGTCCTTCATAGAAATACTAGATCAGCAGCTATTCGTTGATCTGATGGTGTGGACAGGTGGCACAGAGTTTGTTAAACCTTTCCCAGTACTCGTGCAAAGTCTCTCCTGTATGTTGCCTTATCCCACATATCTCCTTTCTAATGGACGCAGTCTGGATGCCAGAAAGAACTTCTCCAAGAATGTGCGCTTCATATCTCCCCAAGTGTTGAAAAGTACTGGCTGAAGGTACAGCCAATCCTTCGCTGCTCCATCCAGGGAGAATGGAAATGCCTTCATTTTGATGTAGTCTTCCGATATCCTCTACGGCCTCATTGTGGAGAAAACCACATGGAATTCCTTCAAATGCTTGTGGGGGTCCTCTCCTACAAGACCTGAAATTTAGGCAATAGGTGTATAAGACCAGACTTCAATTCATATGTTTGAGACGGCTCCAGTTGTGGGTATTGGATACACCAAGGTTGATGCACCACATCTGGAGTGGCCAATTCCTTCAGTGTTCTGTCATTATTCTCCATCTGTCCTGGCTTTGCAAAGATGTTAAAACTAATGACAAAATTGTTAGTACACAACCGGTTAGTGTTAATGACAGAATCAAAAGTTCTACTATTATTTACTATTAGAGTCCTAGTCCTCTTTAATCTACGTAAAGTTTTCTCTATTTCGGGGTCAAAAGCGTATAGAGGATCAGTACTACTCCTAGTCATGCATGATGCAAGTCATGTAAAAAAAAAATGGTTAGCGATTATAGTTAATAGATAATTCAAATGAAAAGTAGGAATGCAATGCAAAGATGGATGCAAACAGAATGTTCAATAATATGCAATGCGAAATTGAGTAAAATGCAAAAATAACTTTTCTTTATTTTCTCTTTTTATTATTTTTTTTCTTTTTTTTTTCAAACAGTGAATTCACTTAAAAATTCTATTCACAGAATTTCACCATGCACAGTTATTATTGGATCCGAAGTGCAGAAACGATTACAAACACAATTTAAGACTCAACAGTTATCTAAAAACAACACTCTACAGACTCAGGATTCAACTTCACTTAACTTGGCACACCAAGACACAAAAGAACTTGTATCCTCGGCAACGACGCCAATTTGATAAGCTCGTTTTTAATCGTCTCAACGCGCATCAAATAACTAAAGCTAACTATAGTGTAGTCAACCCTAGGTCGATTTTTCTCAAGGACACAGTGCGTTCAATTGTGATTTGGTGTGAAGTGAAATGACGTAGAAGTTGAGGTGTTGAGTACTGACTCGTCACGGTACTAGCCGAGTCGCTCTCGGTAGAAACTGAGCCGAAATGATCTCAGTAGAGATCTATCCAACTTAGTTTCGGCTAAATGCAGACGGACGCTACATAGATGGACTATCTCTGTCTTGGACTGAAAAGCAGTAAATGACGAGGGGGTTGAAATGCAAGTAAAGCAGAAAGTAAACTAAGACTATGAATGCAGTGAACATATACTAATGCTACTGGCTTTACTATTATTATTATTATTACATAATTGTGCTCATGCTTAGTTCTGTTAGTCCAAGTCCAGTCCAATTTCCGCACTCCAGTTCTCAGTCCATATCAGCCTTGGGAATTCTTATGGCAATCGCCAAAGGTTCGTCCATTGTCATACTGAGGAATTATGCAATCGCTACCTCATCAGTTGCCAGAGATTAAGTACAAAGCTGATTTTAGGTTCGCAATCAACGTTCGTTAAGTGATTACCTACTAAATTAGTTAAACCAGTTCCGATCGGCTTAGCTTAACATTGTTCATGTTCAATTGCAATCACGGATTATATCATGAATTAAAGGAACGGAAAGGAACCGGGATAAGAAATGCAGAATGAAATTGATTAATAGAAAATAAAGTACAAACATAGTGGTCTGAATTCAGGTGGATCCATCTTCCACGACGATCGCCATGGTTGATGGTGGTGGTTCACCTCCAGTAGCCTGAGCGTTAAGGATCAGATCCACCAGAATGTGTTGGAATCCCAAGCAGTCCCCTTTGACAGACTTTGGCTTCCCACTCTCAGACTTGTACTTCCTTGATCGAGAGAAACCCCATTGCAGCATCGTGCACCACCGTAAAGGAAGGAAAGCGAGAGCAAGATAATGGATACAATGAGGATGTGTAGAGAGTGAATTCAAAGACCCTTAAAATGTACACAACTATTCCTATTTATACATGAGCGTGCAAACCACGATGCCTAACAGAATTACAAAAGTGGATTTCCTAATCTGCCCTTGCAATGCGCGTTGCTGGTTGCGCTAGGAGTGATGTGGCGTCTAACAGGTGCTAAGGTGGCCTCTATATTGGATGGTTGACGTGGGAGACGTAACTGGGTCACTCCTCATTGGGCTGCTATTTAGTGAGTTGCTGGAAGTTGAGCCTAGCCGAGATGGCATCGGCCTGGGTCCTCCGATGCTGGATCTGAGAGCCTTGGCTAGACCTGCACTAAAAGGAAAATAAGCTAAGATCCTTAAATTAGCACAATTTTGTCTCTATTTTTCAGTTCCTAATATGAATCCTAGCTAATATTTATTCCTTAGTTGTAAAATATGCTTGTAATGATCCTTCTTAGGTCTGAGATAGGTGTATAGTTTGTGACTCATCATCATGTTCCTCCTAGTAGAATTCTAGAATTTGATGGTCGAAAAGAAAAGGTGAGTTGAAAAGATGTTTGAAAGGGACTTTTGGAAGTTGAGAAGACAGTAGGAAGTAATTCTGCAGCTCTGAAAAGAGATTTCTCTAGCTTGATGGGAGCGAAACTTTTGTGTTCTAGGTAGTGATTAACTGAAAACCAAAAAGGAAAACCCTTTGTGATAGAGCAAAATAATCTCTGCGTGAGAATTTGAGCCTTTGTACATATTGATGGCTTACATCTTGCCATTCCTCTTTTTTTTCAATATGATTTCTTGCATTCATGATTAACCGTGTATTCCACATTTTGCCTTGACTCTCTGGATACAACTATTTTCACATGCAGGAATGACATGATCTAGGCCATTTTTTTTATAAGCCCCGAGCCAAATAAAGCCTACCTGAAAACTTCTGTCCCTTGTTCACCCCCATTGAGCCTGATTATCCAATTGTTCTGATAGCTTATTACGAGCCTAGGCCAGAAAAACCATGATCCAACCCTCATCCTCAGGGAGCGGAGGAGCCTTGGAATCGTTTTGAGAGTAAGTTATAATCAAGTGTGGGGGAACACCAGGAAGCAGAATCTGAGTGGAAATCTCTGAAGGCTTGGAACGACAAGAAAGAGAAAGAAAAAAAAAGTAAAAATTGCAGCTGGAAATTCTAAGCTAAATCAAACAAAAAGAAAACAACAAAGCTGCATAATTAATCATAAAGATAAGGAAATGGAAAAGATGCAAGGAAAGGGAAGAAATGAGCAATTGAGCATAGAAATAGACCACATCATCCTTGGACATCCCTCATGCTAATGAAACTCACTCCCCATTGCTCCTCTCTTCCCCACGGGTCCTGAACCCAATCTCTACATTTTATCCTACCCGTGTCCCTAGCCTCACTACAAGCCGAAAAGAAGTCCTAGTGATCATAATTGTTTATGTTTCTGCAGATGTAGGAGGAGACCTTTGTCAAAGTATGATACTACCAGTTTCATGTAATGATTGAGTATAAATACAAACCCAAACACTTGAGGGGTTGAGAGAAGTTATTCACCCCGTGAGAGCTCTATCACCCTTGGTTACCTTCTTTCGACTGTAGGTCATGAATTCGCCTTGAGCACTATAGAAGTAATTCTCAGATTGCTTGAGTATCTCAATCCCAAGGTGAAGGAGTACCGAACCTGTCTTGGTTGAGCTTAAGGGAGTGAATTGAAAATTTTCTTTTCAACCTTAAAAATCTCCTTGTTGATTTTCATTTCATTTTGCCCAAGAGTGCAAAAGGGTAAGTGTGGGGGTATGATGAGTCACAAACTATACACCTATCTCGGACCTAAGAAGGATCATTGCAAGCATATTTTGCAACTAAGGAATGAATATTAGGTGGGATTCATATTAGGAACCGAAAAATAGAGAAAATACAAAATTGTGCTAATTCAAGGATCTTACCTGATTTTCCTTTTAGTGCAGGTAACCAAGGCTCTCAGATCCAGCACTAGAGGATCCAGGCCGATGCCATCTCGGCCAGGCCCAATTTCTAGCAACTCATTGAATAGCAGCCCAATAAGGAGCGGCCCAGTTGCGTCTCCCACGTCAGCCATCCAACACAGATGCCACCTCAACACCAACTAGATGCCATATCACTCTTGGCGCAACCAGCAACACGCATTGCAAGGGCAGATTAGTAAATCCACTTTTGTAATTCTGTTAGGCGTTGTGGTTTGCGCGCTCATGTATAAATAGGAATAGTCATGTACATTTTAGGGGTCTTTGAATTCACTCTCTACACATCCTCATTATATCCATTATGTCGCTCTCGCTTTCCTTCGTTTACGATGGTGCACGGTGTCGCAATGGTGTTTCTCTCGATCAAGGAAGTACAAGTTTGAGACTAGGAAGCTGAAATCTGTCAAAGGGGACTGCTTGGGATTCCAACACACTCTGGTAGATCTGATCCTCAGTGCTCAGGCTACTGGAGATGAACCATCACCATCAACTATGGCGATCGTCATGGAAGATGGATCCATCTAAATTTAGACAACTGTGTTTGTACTATGTTTTCTATTAATCAATTTCATTCTGCATTTTTTATCTCGGTTCCTTTCCTCTCCTTTAATTCATGATTTAATCCACGATTGCAATTGAACATGAATAATGTTAAGCTAAGCCGATCGGAACTGGTTTAACTAATTTAGTAGGTAATCCCTTAACGAACGTTGATTGTGAACCTAAAATCAGCTCTATACTTAATCCCTGCCAACTGATGAGGTAGCGATTGCATAATTCCTCGGTATGGCAATGGACGAACCTTTGGCAATTGCCATAAGAATTCCCAAGGTTGATATGGACTGAGAACTAGAGTGCGGAAATTGGACTGGACTTGGACTAATAGAACTGAACATGAGCATAGTTATATCATAATAATAATAATAGTAAAACCAATAGCATTAGTATATGTTCGCTGCATTCATAGTTTTAGTTTACTTTCCACTTTACTTGCATTTCAATCTCCCCTCATTTATTGCTTTTCAGTCCAAGATAGAGATAGTCCGTCTCTATAGCATCTGTCTGCACTCAGCCGAAACCAAGTCGGATAGATCTCTGCCGAGATCATTTCGGCTCAGTTTTTGCCGAGAGCGACTTGGGCGGTATTGAGACGAGTTAGTACTCAACACCTCAAATTCCACATCATTTCACTTCACACCGAATCACGATTGAACGAACTGTGTCCTTGAGAAAAATTGACCTAGGGTTGACTATACTATAGTTAGCTTTAGTTATTTGATGCGCGTTGAGATGACTAAAAACGAGCTTATCATTATCCTAAGGTAGACGCTATATATTCTGTATATTTGTTCTTGACTGCTTGAGGGCAAAAGGGGCGAGGAATAGAAGTTACTAGCACTTGCCATTAAATTGAACTTTGAGAGGGTCCTATTCCTAGGCCCGAGTGATAGGAGAGTGATTGGCGTGTAGTGACTTCCTTCTTGGAGTTTATCTCTAGATAGCTGGTCACAATAACCCAACCAAAGCATGATCTTGTGGGGACATCCGCACTTTGGGATTCATTCCTATCTATGGAAGGCACCTGGAAAAGATCTTGAGCTTTGGAGGCCTAATGTGAGGTGTGATTAAAGCCACACATGGATCCCGCCATCACCCTAGAACCTGTAGGATAAGGTATACCTACCCATAGGAAGGCAGGGGCCTCTTCCATGTCATGGTAGAAATAGGTCATCATCCTTGTCCGCCAATGGTTGACTGTCCATGCGAGGAAAAATAGTTGTGAGCATAGTTCATGCATCCATACACAGGGGATAGAGGCGAGAGAACACAACATGTATCACATAATAGCCAGTCCCCAAGTTGCACGTACCCACATACACTAAAGTTTTAGCATCACATGCATGATTTCTAGTTTCCATGCATGCCATCATATTACCCTATGCCATGCCTCATACACCTAATAAACACCCGTTGGGTTACTATAAAGGCTAGGTCGTCCACGTACGTGACGCGTTCCAAATCCAAGGCCATGGAGAGCAAGATTGAGGTCCTCGAGTTGCAAAATCAGGACCTCAAAAGGGAGGTGGATCAGTTGAAGGAGCAGATGGACCGGATGTTCCAAATCCTTTCTCAAATCAATGCTGCCATTACGGCTATGACCCACCGACACGTTGTCCGCCAAGAACATGAGCAAGTAAAAGCTGAGGCCCAACACCAGGTCTCGTAGACTCTTCCTCCCTTCACGGATCATCAACAGATGCCTCAAGCCGAAGAAAAGTGGCAGTCCTTAGAAGAATGACTTCGAGTCGTAGAAGGGGGAAGCAGCTATGGACTGAAAGTCGTAGACCTCTACTTAGTCCTGGATGTGGGCCTCCCGATCAACTTTAAGACCCTAGAGTTTGACAAGTATAAAGGGAGCTCTTGCCCTAGGGTTCATCTCGCCATGTACTGATGGTAGCCCACACACGTAACGATATGGTTCTCATCCATTGCTTCCAGGACAACTTGACGGGAGTAGCTCTCAACTAGTATGTCAGCTTGGAACGGGGACGCATCAAAACATGGAGGGACTTGGCAGAAGCCTTCCTGAAGCAGTAAAAGTACAATGAGGATATGGCGCCGGATCACTCCCGACTCCAAGACACGGTCAAGAAAGAGCCAGAAGGTTTTAAGGAGTATGCATAACGATGACGCGAGTTGGTGGCGTAGGTCCAATCACCAATAGCTGAGAAGGAGATGATTACCATGTTCATCGATGCCCTCCCGTCCCCCTATTACGATAGGGTGGTAGGAAATGCTGCATCCAGTTTCGTAGACCTAGTGGTGGTTGGTTGATGAGTCATATTTTATACACTTTATGTGGGCTTAAAATGGATGTTGTTAAGAATATTTAATGATTAAAAGTATTTTCTTAATCAAGATTTGAATTATGGGCCTAAAAACAGGAGAAATACAAATCTGTGCTAAAATGAGGTTTTTAACTAACAAAAAGGTTAAGACTTGTTTTGCAGGCCTGAATGCCAAGCCATCTCGGCCCAAGTCATCTCGGCCCAAGTCATCTCGACCCAAGTCATCTCGGCCCAAGCCGGGAACATCCCGACCAGTCCAGCGCTCCTGGTCAAGCCGACATCAGTGACGAAAATCTTGCCTAAAAATCATTTCGACAAGAATGCATATATGATTTGCTAAGATTATGGAATCTGTAATGCAGATATGATTTGTTAAGATTAAGGAATCTGTAATGCAGATATGATTTGCTAAAATTAAGGAATCTGTAATGCAGATATGATTTGCTAAGATTAAGGACTTTGTAATGCAGATATGATTTGCTAAGATCAAGGAATCTGTAATTCGGGTAACTAGGAATGTAGATATTATTCTGCTAGAAATTAGGAAACTGGGAAACTCCTAAGATTGAGGAGATTGTAATCTGTAATTCGAATTGGAATCTTTAGGATTTGAATTTCTGTTATTAGGATTAGATTTAGATTTATCCAGCTTGTGTATAAATAAGCACACCATGCCACATCTTCAAGTGTGGAATTTTCAGCAGAATCTAGAGCTAGCGCTGTCAGCAATCGCAGACACTCCAAGCTAGTACAGTGGTATACGAAGCTTCAATACGGTGTCTCTCTCGGTCGAGGAGGTACAGAACCAGGATTTGGGAAGCTGGAAGCCTTTGAAGGTGATCGCTCGGTGTAGCCGACGCACTCTGTTGGACGGAAACCTCAACGTCTGGCCACCATTGGTGCATCACTATCGTTCTTCCATTGGCGGTCGTCGTGGAAGGCGGATCTCTAAAAACTCTGAATTCTAACCTTTGTATTCGATTTGGTTTTCAATAACATAACTAGTTTGCAATTCTATCTCTTGATTATAATTCCTATGCTTTAATCTGCTTTTAACTTTGCCGTGACACTTTGTTAGGGGTAGATCACGTTAGACTAGGGCCGGTCGGAACTAGTGTAATAATTTGATTAGGTAGAGAACCTAAACTCAACCAAGTACATACTCCCTGCCAACGGATGAGGTAGCGGTTGTGTAAATCCTCGGTATGGCAACGGACAAACATTCGGCGGTCATCGTAAAAAAATCTAAGGTTGATTCAGAATATAATTTTAAGAATAGTAAACTGTTGTGTTTTGATTCCCGAATTGATACAATAGTTAGTATAGAGTAGTTTAGCGTAGTTTAGTTTATTTTCAACACTTAGTTTATTTTCTACACTTAAACACAACCCCCCCCTTTATTTACTGCTTTCTAGAGTTTGAGACTAGTCAGTCCAACTCCGTTGCGTCTGTCTAAGCCGATCGATAATAAGTTGACATTTCACAACAATTAGCGTTTTCTACAAAACTCTTATTTTACACTTAGCACAATCTGAGCACACTGTGTCCTTAAGAGAATCGACCTAGGTTAGCTATACTATAGTTAGCTTTAGTATTTATTTGAGGCATGTAAAACGACTAAAAAACCGCTTATCATTGATGAAAGGATCGAGTTGGGCATCACATTCGGGAAGCTCCCCAAACAAATAGCAATGAGGGTTTCATCAAGAAGCCCACGCTGGAAAAAGGAAAGGCAAAACCAATGTTGTAGTGATAAAACCCATCCTCTTTCTAGGAAAAGGAGTTGTTTCCTCCTACCCCACTCAGTACGCCAACCCGCTACCTATGCCATACGTTCCTCCTTATCATCCACAAACCAACACGGGGGTCAATAGCTCGAACCCAATTTAGTGGGACGTGAGAAGACCGCTCAAGACATTAACCCCAATCCCCATGACTTATACAGAGCTACTTTCCTAATTATTGGAACAAAAACTTGTGGAGATGACTCCCCTCAAGCATTGCAAGCCTCCGTACTCGAGAAGTTATGACCCGGGTGCCTGCTGCGACCACCATAGTGGGACCGTAGAACATACCGCTAAGAAGTGTTGGGGTTTAAACATGAGGTCTAGGACCTTTTGGATGGTGGCCAGTGCGGATTCCAGGACAAAGGGCCGAGCAACCCTCTCCAAGCCCACAAAGGCGTGGCAACACAATAAGCCACAAAAACTGGTAGAGGGTCGAGGGCCCTAGCAGCCAAACTCGGCGACGCGGGACCTTTTGGAAAAAGGCTGGTATGGGAGATCCTGAGCACATAAGCCCATAGGGCCTTACGCCCACAAATGATCCGGCTGTGTGAGCCAGGAAAGCAAATATACCTTAGGAGTTGGAAAGTCGGACGATAGAAGTACTACCCAATCCAGTCTCCCAGTAGAAGTAAATCCAATTGCATGTATAAAGGCCTTGTGCCACCTTCGAATAAGTTAATAACATATGCTGCATGTTTATGCATTTGTTCTCTTTCATATTGGTCCTTTGTATATCCCTCACTTTGAATTTCGTCTAATCCTCCTACCCGAAACCACGCCACAAATATACCCTTTCCCTTGCTTTCCAAAAGTGGAAAGATAAAACAATCTGAGCACGGAAACTACTTCCAGGATTGATAACAAGACTCTTGTGCTCGACAATGCTAGCAATTCCAGTAGGTAAGACAAGGGAAAAAACCCGAGGAAGAGCCCTCGATCGAGCCGGAAAGAATGGTAGAATAGGGAGGACCGTGACTTTGAAGCAAAATCTGGAAGTCTTAGGAGGCCGTACCCCCAGGCCTAAGCGCCCCCATCGCTAAACATGAGTCGCCCGGGGCTTAGAAAGAGATCCCGGTCAAGCAACAGCTGAGAAAAGCAGAACTAGAGGACTTCGGGAAATAAAGAAATGACAGACAGCTGAAGAGCCCGGACATTCTGTCCATGACAGATAATTAGGCTAAGTTCCACCCCTAAAAAAAGAAAAAGAAAAAGAAAAAAAGAAAAGAAAAACAAAAACCAAAAACTAGAACGGGACGACTCGATGCAGAAATCGAAGCGAGGGGTTAACCGACAGTACCAAAGGAGACTAACTGTCGGTTTCTTTCTGAGTGATCATTGATGGCTCCTAGCCAATGTCATCACAAATAACAAAGTGATGAGACAGAAAACATGGGCCCAACAACTGGGAAGATATGGCCCAACATTAAGAGAACAAGAGAAAAGAGGGCTCCACACAGCTGCGTGAGCCTCCAATAAAAAGCTTTGGCCCTCCGGCTTGGAAAAGGGCGAACACTCCTGCCCTAACAACACGGACACGTTCGAACCATTCTACCCTTGAAAGGTCTATCGAGGAAGAATCTAAAAGGTCAACACCCAAGTCCCCAGGATGGATGAGTTGGCACCGGCAGGCACAAAGGGAATCATTGTCAATCCCACAACTAAAGACGTTAAGCCGAAGGTTGATCCTAACTCTTAACTATCAACTCCACAGCTAGAGGCGTTAGGCCAAAGGCTGATCCTAACTTTTAACTATTCAACTCCACAACTAAAGGTGCTAGGCCGGAAACTGGTCCTTACTCCTTACTGATCTCCCCTAGCCAAAGGCATTAGGCCGGAGGCTGGTTCAAACCCATGCCTTATTAGAAAGGGGGCCATAAAATCCCTCCCTTCACCAAAAAGCCATCCTTTTCACGGCATGTCTTATTAACAAAAGGAGAACCAACGTAGTTCTGCGGTGAGATTAGGAAGAGGAATGCGTTAGCCTGTCTAGTGGACTGGCGTCCCCAAGCCAATGTCTAAGGCAGGTCTCGTCTGGTCGATGAATCACCCCATAAGGCAGTGGCAGATAAGAAGCCTTGACAAAAGCACACTCAAGGCAAGGTATCCCACGCGCATGTAAGACTAGGGGGAGAGACACCCCATGGGTACATAGAAGTAGGCAGGTCCCAAAAGTCCCCCTAGAATACATGCATGCATATAAAGTAAGGGCGGGAAACACCCCATGCATACACCTACACTTGTACTTTGCACCCATTCCGACCCAGTGTCGAAGCCAACCTAGTGTTGTGAAAATCACCCAATCTGATCCAGTGTCGAAGCCAACCCAGTGTTGTGAAAATCATCTTCTCGACGCACCTAATCCGACCCAATGTCAAAGCCAACCCAGTGTTGTAAAAAATCACCCAATCCGACCCAGTGCCGAAGCCAGCCCAGTGTTGTGAAAATCACCCAATCCGACCCAATGTCGAAGCCAACCCAATGTTGTGAAAAATCACCCAATCTAACCCAATGTCGAAGCTAACCCAATGTTGTGAAAATCATCTTCCTAATGCACCCAATCCGACCCAGTGTCGAAGCCAATCCAGCATTGTGAAAAATCACCCAATCCGACCCAGTGTCGAAGCCAACCCAGTGTTGTGAAAATCACATTCCTGACACCGTGTCGAAGACAACCTAGTGTTGTGAAAATCATCTTTCCAACTCCGTGTCGAAGTCTACCCCAATGTAGTGAACTTTTAATCCGACTCTGTGTCGAAGCCTACCTTAGTGTAGTGAACTCTTAATCTGACTCCATGTCGAAACCCATCTAAGTGTAATGAACTCCCTAGCTAACTCTGTCAATTCAAGACAAGAGTCAAGGACGACCTTTTTACCATAAACCTAAGACAACAACTTTTGTGTCAAGCAAATCTTTAAAGTAATAAGGAAAATAAATGTCCAAGTCAGTTATGTTCAATTTATTTCCACTTCAGATGCCTCATTCCTTCACAAGTAGGGCCCTAGATCACACAAAGTTGTTAGTTGTCGGAATCCTCAAATTAACAGAACAAATAAGTTTAGGATTCCTAAAACATAAAGTCTATCAAACTTAAGGTCCCTTGTCAATAAAATGTTGAGTCGTTCCAAAGTGGCCTTAGCGTAAGATTATAAGGCTGTTAGCATAGGATCCCAAATTAACCTAAGTTCATTTAGAAGTCTGAGTGTGTCAACTTTAGATCAGCCAAGGCCAAGTCTACTACCTTAGAGTTCCCTGGTTCCGAGTTAGATGTCTAGTTTGCCTTTGTAATGGTGGATTTTAGTTATTATGGCTCCGTAGCTGTAAGAAATAAATCAAATCCGCAAGGAAAAAAAACACAACAGATGAGCAAATATGATTAGTTTATTGAATATAACAAAAATTACATCAAGAGGGTCTTTACATCATAGAAAGAAAAAAAAAGAAAACAAAACAAAATAGAAAATGACCACAAAAATATTTCCCATCCACCACCTCTTGGTTGCTGAAGCCAGTTTTGGAGTTGCCACCCCTTGAAGCCTTTGCAAATCTTAGGGGGGCCAGGTCAACTCCTACAACTACTTTGTCCACTCTGACTTCCAGGGGACGTTCGCCGCCCGCGATGGAAAAGCACCCGGTCTTGACCCCACAAGAAGGGTGACAATGAACATTACTGGGGAAGCTCAACGAGGTACTCCTCGACCTTACTCGAACCCAGAAGATGCAAGACGACCCCGAAACTGAAGTCAGGATCCAAGCGCACCCTTCTAAGAAGGTTCGAAGTTATAAATTCAAGACAGGGAAAGAAGAGCTCATTGAGAGTGAGCTCTTGAAGAAAGATGATAGAAACAGCACCATTGAGAGGATGCCTGTCATGGTCACAAGGAGGACTCCTATCGCACAGGAGCAATTGTATTTGAAGAGGTCGTAGGTTATGGACCTCATTGGTTGTAGCAATGATGATGCCAGAACCCGACAAGGTCCTCCAAGCACCCATCTCAAGCGCTGAAACCGGAAAAGCCTCGGAAAAAAGGCTGCCCATTCGCCACTACACGCATGTCACTCACTTATCACACAGATCCAAGAATAAATGTCTCTCCATGGAAATGGTCGCTACACTCTAAGGAACATACTCTCAGAATCAGAGAATGGGGAGAAGGGGCATCAGAAGGCTGAGAAGGGAGCCATTTTTGTAGAGAGGAAAAGTAGCGAAAGGAAAAGGCGAGGAACACCAGCATAAAGCTTGCCTATTTATAGCCAAAAGGAGGCATGTCCAGGAAGCCAAGGCATTAAATATGGGCGTGAAAAAGTTGGAGTATTGAATTCATACTACTGAAACCGAAGAGCGCATTAAAGGAGAAACGACGAAACAACATGACCCTTGCTATTCCAACTTCAAAAACGTGCAAACCTTTTGGTTCCCCATTAGTTGTAACACCTAGAAGAGTAACACTTCGAGAGCAAGTCCTGACCTTTCAGTGGCCATAATTGACAAGAAGGCATGTCGCCTCTATGCATGATTCCCTAGTGACCATGTTGCTTGATACATGGATTCGTCACTCCCATATGTGATCTCTTGTCTCCTGGTAACCATGCCATTCTCCAAACTAGCCATACATCAAACCAGTTTGACCACCCAGCAAGTCGGCTCCATGCCTCAACAGACTACGACCATCAACATCTCCCCAATTACATGACCATCGGTCAACCCAACACACGGACGAGGACTGAGAACAAGTAGTCTTTATATCTGATCACCCCAAAAGACATCCACGTCTCCCTTAAGCGATCACGAATAAAAAGGGGACAATTGTGGGACCTTGAATCTGTCTGGCCTAACAGAAATTTTGAGCCCAAAGAAGGTACGCACCCAAGAAGGCTAGAAAGAGACTCGATAGGGAAGACCGCCGACTCGGCCACGATTGAAAGGAAGAACATAGCATACACAATGGTAGTCAGTAGGAGAGGACTGGTAAGAACACATGCAAATCAGCCCACGACTCGGACAAGACCCAAGGAGAGCAGTGACCACACCAGCATAGGGTAAGTGTGGCCTAAATGACCAAGTACCCATAGGAGGCCCCACCTTAGCAACAATGAAAGCGCCTAGCACAATAGATCAAAAAAGATCTGCCACCTCAGCACAGAGGTAACAACCTCACCAAAATCAGAGCAATCCGAGTTGCACGATTATCTGAAAGGAAAAGAAGGACTATCAATAGAGCCACGCTAGTAAACCATGGACCCCACCGCCATCAACAAAATAAGATCCTCGCCAATTGCAGCAAGGGAAAGAGCCATGTCAACCACTACCCACAGAGCGCATCGCGGATTCAGGAGAAAATGCCAAGACCTAGCATAAGATCCAACAAGCATTAGCATGGGAATCGCCAATGCTAACAAACTAGATCAAGAGGCAGGGATGCTTCCACCTAGCAGGATCATGCGCTCTCTCAACGCTCTCCCCAAAGGAATTAAAAGACCACAATACGAAAAGCTCGGGGCCAAGAATTGAAAACTAAAAAGAAGAATGAAATCGCTGAAGGAGTGTTGAGCGAGCTGCGACTCATGAGCCTTGAGGTAATCTATTGCTGACACACGCCTCAGCCAGTCCTCCAAATACCAGGTAAACTTCTTCTCTTGGCCAAACTTCACTCTAAGCCACAAGCTGCCCACCTTTGTTGAGAACCGAGTCAGCCTTAGTCCATCTCCAATCCTATCCCAACCTCGCATGAGTCTCAAATCACTTGCCTCTATAGGGAACTGAGTCAGTCTTGACCTATTCCTAGTCCTACCCTGACATTGCTCCCACTACAAATAACCTTCCGCCCACTCCTGACGGTGAGCACGCAGCTCGCCTCTAATCGAAGCCGAGTTGGCCTTAGCTTCAATCCTAGCACATGCACTACGTTCTCGAGTCTCCTCGATTCCTATACTCTGGATTACTGTCACATGGCCAACCTTGCGTCAAGCCAAGTCCTGGATTACTGTTCTTGACCCGAGTTGTTAGGTATTTTCCCTAGTCAACTCAATAGAAGCACTCCGCTCGGCACCGAGAAGAGACGCCCATTGAGTAGTATTGGTTTCGACTCTATACAATAGAAGCTGAACGTCGAACGGAAAGGCTGGCTCCTATGCCCCTAACCTCGATGGACGCTTAGCAGAAAGTCAATTCGATCTCACATCCACACCTTGTTGTCGATTGTGTACTACGAGGAGGACGCCCAATGGGCAGTCTGACTCTATCCTAACTCACAAGAACTATGTCAACTTTGACTTCCCCTTGGCAGGGAGATACATTAGAGAAAGAGGCCCACTCTTGTCAAGTTGAGTTCCCCTTTTGCCACATATCCCTATGACTGATGAGTCATATTTTATACATTTTATGTGGGCTTAAGATGGATGGGTGTTGTTAAGAATATTTAATGATTTAGAGTCTTGTGTTAACCGAGATTTGAATTATGGGTCTGAAAATAGGAGAAATACAAGTACGTACTAAAATAAGATTTTTAACTAACAAAAAGATTAAGACTAATTTTGTAGGCCCAAGTCATCTCGGCCCAAGTCATCTCGGCCCAAGTCATCTCGACCCAAGTCATATCGGCCCATACCATCTCGGCCCAAGTCATCTCGGCCCAAGCCGAGAACATCCCGGCCAGTCCAGCGCTCTTGGTCAAGCCAACATCAGTGACAAAAATCTTACCTAAAATCACCCTAGTAAGATGCAGATATGGTTTGTCAAGATGCAGATATGATTTTCTAAAGATCAAGGAATCTGTAATGCAGATATGATTTGTTAAGATGCAAATATGATTTGTTAAGATGCAGATATGGTTTGATAAGATGCAGATATGATTTGCCAAGATCAAGGAATCTGTAAATACAGATATGATTTGTTAAGATGCAAATATGATTTGTTAAGATGCAGATATGATTGGTTAAGATATGATTTGCTAATATCAAGGAATTTGTAATTCGGGTAATTGGGAATGCAGATATGATTCTGCTAGAAATTAGGAAATTGGGAAACTCCTAAGATTGAGGAGATTGTAATCTGTAATTCGAATTGGAATCTTTAGGATTTGAATTTCTGTTATTAGGATTAGATTTAGATTTATCCAGCTTGTGTATAAATAAGCACACCATGCCATGTCTTCAGGTGTGGAATTTTCAGCAGAATCTAGAGCTAGTGTCGTCAACAATCGCAGACACTCCAAGCTAGTACAATGGTACACGAAGCTTCAATACGGTGTCTCTCTCGGTCGATGAGGTACAGGACCAGGATTTGGGAAGCTGGAAGCCTTCAGAGGTGATCGCTCGGTATAGCCAACACACTTTGTTGGACGGAAACCTCAACGTCTGGCCACCATTGGTGTATCACTATCGTTCTTCCATTGGCGGTCGTCCTGGAAGGCGGACTATCTGGAGACTCTGATTTCTCACCTTTGTATTCGATTTGGTTTTCAATAATATAACTGGTTTGCAATTCTGTCTCTTGATTATACACTTTATGTGGGCTTAAGATGGGTGTTGTTAAGAATATTTAATGATTTAGAGTCTTGTGTTAACCGAGATTTGAATTATGGGTCTGAAAATAGGAGAAATACAAGTACGTACTAAAATAAGATTTTTAACTAACAAAAAGATTAAGACTAATTTTGTAGGCCCAAGTCATCTCGGCCTAAGTCATCTCGGCCCAAGTCATCTCGACCCAAGTCATCTCGGCCAAAACCATCTCGGCCCAAGTCATCTCGGCCCAAGCCGAGAACATCCTGGCCAGTCCAGCGCTCTTGGTCAAGCCAACATCAGTGACGAAAATCTTGCCTAAAATCACCCCAGTAAGATGCAGATATGTTTTGTCAAGATGCAGATATGATTTGCTAAAGATCAATGAATCTGTAATGCAGATATGATTTGTTAAGATGCAAATATGATTTGTTCAGATGCAAATGTGGTTTGATAAGATGCAGATATGATTTGCCAAGATCAAGGAATCTGTAAATACAGATATGATTTGTTAAGATGAAAATATGATTTGTTAAGATGCAGATATGATTTGTTAAGATATAATTTGCTAAGATCAAGGAATTTGTAATTCGGGTAACTGGGAATGCAGATATGATTCTGCTAGAAATGAGGAAATTGGGAAAATATGATTTGTTAAGATGCAGATATGATTTGCTAAGATCAAGGAATTTGTAATTCGGGTAACTGGGAATGCAGATATGATTCTGCTAGAAATGAGGAAATTGGGAAACTCCTAAGATTGAAGAGATTGTAATCTGTAATTTGAATTGGAATCTTTAGAATTTGAATTTCTGTTATTAGGATTAGATTTAGATTTATCCAGCTTGTGTATAAATAAGCACATCGGGCCATGTCTTCAGGTTTGGAATTTTCAGCAGAATCTAGAGCTAGTGCCGTCAGCAATCGTAGACACTCCAAGCTAGTACAATGGTACATGAAGCTTCAATACAGTGTCTCTCTCGATCGAGGAGGTACAGGACCAGGATTTGGGAAGCTGGAAGCCTTCAGAGGCGATCGCTCCGTATAGGCGACGCACTCTGTTGGACGGAAACCTCAACATCTGGCCACCATTGGTGCATCACTACCGTTCTTCCATTGGCGGTCGTCCTGGAAGGCGGACTATCTGGAGACTCTGATTTCTCACCTTTGTATTCGATTTGGTTTTCAATAATATAACTGGTTTGCAATTCTGTCTCTTGATTATAATTCCTGCACTTTAATCTGCTTTTAGCTTTTCCGTGACACATTGTTAGGGGTAGATCACGTTAGACTAGGGCCGGTCGGAACTAGTGTAATAATCCGATTAGGTAGAGAACCCAAAATCAACCAAGTACATACTCCTTGCCAACTGATGAGGTAACGGTTGTGTAAATCCTCGGTATGGCAACAGACAAACATTCGGCGGTCGTCGTAAGAATCTAAGGTTGATTCGGAGTATAATTCTAAGTAAGAATGGCAACCTTTTCTGTGTTGATTTCCGAATTGGTACAATAGTTAGCATAGATTAGTTTAGCATAGTTTAGTTTACTTTCAGCACTTAGTTTATTTTCCACACTTAAACACAAAACCCCCCTTTATTTACTACTTTCTAGAGTTTGAGACTGAGTCAGTCCGACTCCGTCGCGTCTATCCAAGTCTGCATTTCACAACACTTAGTGTTTCTGCAAAACTCTAATTTCTACACATAGTTACAATTTAACATACTGTGTCCTTGAGAAAATCGACCTAGGTTAGCTATACTATAGTTAGCTTTAGTTTTATTTGATGCGCGTAAGACGACTAAAAACCCGCTTATCAATAACACCCGCCAAAATAATAAAGGTTATATCGCATGCTATCTAGAGTGTAACTACTACATGGTAGATAGATGGGGTGACACGTCATTCCCATGCGTAATCAACTCCTTACCCAGCTTCTCTGTCTTGAGACCCCGCCTTATCCATTACTAGTTTTTGGTGTACCATTGAACACTGGTGGCAACTCCTATTCGGGTCACTTTGGCTAGAACCAATCTTCCCTGGGTTGGTATAGCTGATTCTGACTCCTCCGGCTGTTCGCCCTTCACACCCTTCAAGTCAATCTATTCCAATAAGAAGACGAAGCACAAAGAAATACCAACGACCATCCTTCCACCGATCGCCCTCGGCGCGATTTAGGTCGCGTCAAGGCCATTGTTGGGTGGTATTTAGTTTAACACTGTACTAGAAGTACATAATAATTTCCTGATTTCTCCCTTCTCCATGGAAGGATTTTATTGAAGAGATTATCTAAAGCTGTTGTAGCAAAACCACAAAATTTAACAACGATTTACAAAATTTTCTTCTCTCTCCTCAACTCTCTAAGACTTACAAGTTCTTTCCCATGATCTCGATTACGATTGAGGCACTCCAAAAAAACACTGATTTCTTGTCTACCTCTAGTAATCTCTCAATTAAGATTGGTATGGAAAGCCTGCTAACATCTTATCCAATTTATACTATTTTGCGAAGGTAGAAAGAAATACAAAGAGAACTTGCCATTTTAGTTAGAAAAAGTAACATAACAGGAAAAAAAACTATAATAACATAATATGTCACATTAGCAATAATTGTGATAAATAAAAGTTCAGGGCCTATGACTTTAATTTCAGTTTCTTTAGATCATTCTTCAATTTGATTATAGTAGAGGTTTTTGACTTGTCCATGAATTTTGTTGCAAAAGTAAATTGCCTAAAGAGATACTAGCATATTTCATAACCTTTGTTCCTAAGAAAAATCATCCCAATGCTTATCATAATATAAAATAATATCTCCTATAAATAGGATATATAAAATTATCTCAAAATGTATGGCCTCTAGATTAAATACTATAATGAATTATGTGATTTTATCCAATCAATTTTTTTTCTAGTTGGTAGGAAGATTTTGCATAGAGTTACTAATTAATAGGATAGTCGATTTTGCATATCAATTGGGGTTTAATAATACTCAGAAGGGTTAGGTGAGGACATGTCTTTTTTGGACCTATTTTTTATTTGGTTTTGGTGAATGGTGGTGGAGCATTTTAATATATGCATCCAAAAAGACTTGCATGTTTTTATGATAAAAATATTATGACTTAAAGAGTGGAGACTAATAGTTTTTATAAGTTTTCAGCATTTTAGGAGTGCAACAAGTCATCACAACTTTTATAATATGGAGTTTGTATCCAAAAATAGAACTTGTCTTTGACAAGATGACCAATAGCGTCCAAAAGAATTTACCGTTTGATAACCTCCCAAGATCCACTTGTGTCACATTGATTTTTAAGACTCCAAGAAAAGCTCAAAACTAAGAAGCTTACAAAGAACAAAGAAGAAAGAAAGCTTTTGAAATGGAAAAGCAAAGGAATGGATTAGTCTTGCCACTTACCCATGCTAATAAGCAAGATAAGAGTGTGTGAGATTCGCAATAAGCCTCTTAAAGCTTGATAAGAATTGAAGGCTCTTGCTCAAGTAATAAGAACTAGAGAAACCAAGAAGAGTCACAAAAGGACATGACACAAACTACAGGGATGATCGACAAGGACATTTAACCAAGGGCAGATTGAAGAAGCTAGAGGCTAACGTGTAGAAGAACATGAACCTCCTTAGAAGGCAGGGGGGCGTCCAAAGTAGAATCTACTTTGTTTATGTTGTCCTCGTGTAGTTTAGGAGTTCATGTATAGTTCTATGCATAGTTTGTAATAAGTAGGAAGGCTTTGCAAGACTCTTTGGATACTAATAAGCTCGTTTCTAGTCGTCTCAATGTGTATCAAATAAACTAAAGCTAACTATAGCATAGTCAACCCTAGGTCAAATTTTCTCAAGGACATAGTGCACTCGATTATGACTTTATGTGAGAACTAAGTGATGCAGAAACTCAAGTGTAAAATGCAGACTCACTTTCGGTTAGGTGTCGAGTTGCTCTCGGCAGAGATAGGTTCGATATGGACTCGGTAGAGCCTTGATCGACACGTTATCGGTTCAATGCTGACAGACGCAACAGAGTTGGACTGACTTTGTTTCGGACTGGAATGTAGGAAACGAGGGGTTTGGTTGTAGATTCAGTAAAGAATCAACAATTAAACTAAGAATGCAAATGTAGCTAAACTAGCTACTCCTACTACTACTACTACTATTTTCATGTTTAGTCTCAATAATCAAGTCGTTTCTGGTTCGTTTACTCAAGTTCACGTTCCATATCAACCTTGGGTTTCCTTATGACGATCACCAAACATTCGTCCAATGCCATACTGAGGATTTATGCAATCGCTACCTCATCAATTGACAAGGATTAAGGTCAGAGTTGATTTTAGGTTATCTGATCGATCACTTACTGAAGTTGTCAAACCAATTTCAATTGGCGTAGTTCAACATTCATTCACATTACCATACACAATCGCAACATAGCAAGTGAATTGAAATACAGGAATCACAAATGTGAGATTGAAATTAGAACTATTATTGAGAATGAAGTGCAAACAAAGGATGCGAATTCAATGGATCTGTCTTCCACGATGATGGTTCACCTCTATTAGCCAAGGCGTTGAGGATCAAGTCCACCAGAGTGCGATGGCAAGCCAAGCAATCCCCTCTAACAACCTTTGGCCTTTCAATCCATGACCTACGCTTCCTCGATCGAGAGAAACGCCATTGAAGACACCATGTACCACCGTCAATATGGAAAGCGTGCGCAAGATTATGGAGTGTAAAATGTATATGGTATCAACTATGAATTCAACAACCATTAAACGCACCCAACTCCTTCTATATATACACGAGCTGGACTTTTGAACACGTAAGCTAACGAACTCCTAATTGAATTACAAAGTGAAATTCCTACTCTACCCTTACATAACTTACGCTACAAGCTTCTCTAGAGTGACGTGGCAGTTGAGCTGGATTGCCAACATGGGCAATGCAATTGAGCCGCTTTTGATTGGGTTGTTGGACTGTAAGGTCAGCCTGTCCTAGGATGAATCGATCTGGCTGGGACAACTCTCCTGGGCCGAGACTGACTCGATGGGTTGAGATCAACCAAGTTCATCCTGCAAAAAGAGGAATGAGTCTTCCATTAGTTAAGACTCTCAAATTAGCACAATTTTATGATTTCTCTATTTCTTGGACCATAATATGAATCTTAGCTAAGACTCAATCCTTAGACACTAATTGATCTAAAAAGCACCCATCTTAGGTCCTTGTAAGGTGTACAAAAAATGACTCATCAGACACATGACACCTTATGGACACACGTAGTGCCTTTGAATGCACTCAGCGTTTATGGATGCTTAGTTTGGACAATGGGCTCAATTTGATGAGTGAAGCCTCTAGACGAGAGGTGTCCTTTTTGACAACTCGTATGGACGTTGAGTCCTATGGACACTCTGATAGGCTAAGGATTGTTCGTTATTTCCTCTATCAAAATACTAGATTTTCCTAAGCTAAAGTAGCATAGGGTCAACCTAGGTCATTCTTCTTAAGGACACTTTTGTTCCTATATTTCTAAGGTACAAGGCTAAGAAAGATTACAACACTGGGCAGTAGGATGCGACTCTTGCAGTAAAAGATAAAATGAGGGGTTTTAAGTAGAAAAGTAAACATACAAGGATTGTAAACATTATTTACAATGTCAACAAGAAAGTAAAAAATTACAACTACATTATCTACTTATATTTATCTAACATATATTTATTAAATTGGATACAATGAGATCAAAGAATGATTGTGGTTCAATTTCCTGGCGTGCAATTATTTCTTCATCAGCCTATTTCCTAAGGCGACCACCTAAGGTTCGTTCGCTACCCACTAAGGGCTTACACAATCCAAGACCTCAAGTTAGTAGGGATTAAGCTTGTGGTTGACATAAATTATCTAAAGATTATCTATATTATTACCTTGATAGTCTCCTCTTAGCTACTGGCCGCGATTCCCAGTCACTAGTCCTGCGTCCACTCGAGCTTAAGCAAATGCAATACTGAAGTGTCATGGAACATGGAGGTATGAAGGGAATGTAGGCTTGGAGAATGGTAAGTGTGTAGGCTAAGCATAGTGGTGTATGATCGATCTTTGCTAGCTCATGAATGTTGAGATGCAGTCCTATTTATACATGCATTCCTAATTAACTAACTTTATAACCTTATTAACTGAAATAACATATTTAACTACCTGACCTAATAGAAATACCAGACTTAACTACTTTCCTAATCTCTCATGTGCTAAATTACATTTTATGCATGTGCTTGAATCTTCTGAAGTGGAGTCGGTCTACTGATGCTGGGATGGATCCGATTCTGGATGGAAGTCGACATTTGATTTGAGGTCGGCATCCAGATAGATGCGCACGTGGAGTTGGTCTTGCGGAGTCGGTTCTCGGTATAGAGTCGGCATCCAGTTTGGAATCGGCTTTCGATATGAAGTCGACATGTGAATATCACCTTGGTACGGAGTCGGCCTTCGGAATCGACTTTTTAGGAGTCGATATCTTGATTGCTGATGATAGAGTCGACATCACGGAGTCGGCTTCATCCAGTCAGGATGCATCCAATCTTAGCTGGGATGACCTCATTCTGATCGGAATAGAGTCGGCCTGGAAGGTTTCTTCTGGCCTAGACGACTCCCTCTAGCTTATTTGACTACGTCCAGTATCTCTTTTGACCTGCAAAACAAGACTTATATTTCTATTAGTTAAAATCAATAGCTTAGCCTAGATTTGCATTTTCCTTAGTTTAAACTTTGGAAATTTAAATCTTAGCTAACCGTTGATTCTTAACCATTATTTATATTCTATTTCACCCATCTTAAAGACCTACTAAGGGGTATAAACTGTGTACTATCCCACTCTCTATGGACGTTGGCAACCATTGGATGATGAAAGACCCTTTTTTAGGGAATATGCTTCTTGGGTCAGTTGCCTTTGGACGAAGACTTCTTAGGACAACTGCAGATCCTTCACGAAGCTTGGAAGCCATCTGACTTAGTTGTTAAAGCTTCTTGCCTTTGGACACACATCCTTAGGCAGGCCTTTGCTAAAAGGTTCATGAGAGTTCACTCATGACTTGCAGAGCAAGGCCCAATTAGGCTAGTTTGAATGCTTTGCACGCCCTTTTCATGTATAAATAGATGAGTCTAGGCTATTTGTAGTAATTTTTAAAATTTTGAATAATATTTGCTTTTAAGCAATTGAGAGAGTGACTCTCATTTGTTCTTGGATTAAAACACTTTATTCTCATCAAGTTCTCCATGAGGCTTGTAGCGAATATCGATTCTCTTATCTGATTTCTCCCTGAAAATTCGTGGCGAGTCATCTCTAAACTCTCCATTTTCTATTTCAATTCCTTTATCTAGTTTTAATTTCCGCAATTTAATTTACTTTGATAATTCCTAAAATCTTAAAATCTATTCCTAATTTTTGTTTCAATTATGGAAATTGTGAAGTGTAAAGGGTATAAGTAGATTTAAGATAGTCCATGAGAGTGATTCCAATCAACAGTAATCCAAATCTTCAACTCTAGAATTTGAATCATATTAGGTGTTATCAAAGCTTACGAGCTCAGGTATTTGATCATCACTAGATAGGAATTTGAAGTTTCCACTTCAAAGTTTGGGCAATTGAAGCACAATCTTCACAATTTTGCATCTTCGAACTTGCATCAAGAGGTAATTGATGAGTCACAAACTATACACCTATCTTGGACCTAAGAAGGATCGTTGCAAGCATATTTTGCACTTAGGAATGAATATTAGTTGGGATTCATATCAGGAACCTATAAATAGAGAAAATACAAAACTGTGCTAATTCAAGGATCTTAGTTTATTTTCCTTTTTGTGCAGGTCCAACCGAGGCTCTCAGGTCCAACACAAGAGGACCCAGGCCGATTCCATCTCGGCCAGGCCAAGCCACACAACCAGATGGGCCAATAAGGGAGCAGCCCAACAAGGAGTGGCCCTATAGTACCTTCCACGTTAGCCATCCAACATAGAAGCCACCTCAGCTCCAACTTAGATGCCACGTCACTCCTGCCGTAATCAGCAACACGCATTGCAAGGGTAGATTAGGAAATCCACTTTTGTAATTCTGTTAGGCATCATGGTTCCCGCGCTCATGTATAAATAGGAATAGTCGTGTACATTTTAGGAGTCTTTGAATTCATTCTCTACACATTTTCATTGTATCCATTATCTCGCTCTCGTTTTCTCCATTTGCGGTAGTGCATGGTGCTGCATTGGTGTTTCTCTCGATCGAGGAAGTACAGGCTTGAGACTGAGAAGCCAAAGTCTGTTAGAGGTGACCGCTTGGGTTTTCAACGTACTCTGGTGGAGCTGATCCTCAGCGTTCAAGCTACTGGAGGTGAACCACCACCATCAACCATGGTGATCGTCATGGAAGATGGATCCATCTGAATTCGGACCACTGCGTTTGTACTCTATTTTCTCTTAATCAATTTCATTTTGCACTTCTTGTCTGTATTGCTCTCCTCTTCTTTAATTCATGATTTGATCCGCAATTGCAATTGAACCATGAACAAAGTTAAACTAAGCCGATTGGAACTGGTTTAGCTAATTGAGTAGGTAATCATTTAACGATTGTTAATGGAGAACCTAAAATTAGCTCGGAACTTAATCCCTACCAACTGATGAGGTAGCGATTCCATAATTCCTCAGTATGGTAATGGATGAACCTGTGGCAATTGCCATAAGCATTGCCAAGGCTGACCTGGACTGAGAACTGGAGTAAGGAATCTGGACTAGACTTGAATTAATGGAATTGAATACGAACACAGTTACATCATAATAACAACAGTAGTTATACCGTATTAGTAGCATCCTTGTATCTGCATTTATTTTCTGCATTCATTTACTTTTTCTCGTTTCCGTAGTTAAATCCCCCTTGTTTACTGCTTTCCGAGTCCGAGACAGAGATAGTCCATCTCTATAGCATCAGTTTTACACTTAGCCGAAACCAAGTCGGATAAGTCACTGCCGAGACCATATCGGCTCAGTTTCTGCCGAGAGCAACTCGGCCAGTGTCGAGACGAGTCAATACTATACACCTCAGATTCTACGTTATTTCATTTCACACCGGATCACAATTGAGCACACTGTGTCCTTAAGAAAAATTGACCTAGGGTTGACTATGCTATAGTTCGCTTTAGTTATTTGATGCGCGTTGAGATCACTAAAAATGAGCTTATCAAATTGGCGTCGTTACCGGGGACACAAGTTCTTTTGTGTCTTTGTGTGTCAAGCTAAGTGAAGTCGAATCCCGAGTCTGTAGAGTGTGTCTATTGAGTTAGTTTATTGAGTTCTTGAAATTGTCTATATTTGTTTTCTACTTGAGTAATAAAAGCATGCTGAAGTCTATTAATTTTTCTGCATGAATTCAAAATATTTGTCTCTGCATTGCATATTATTAGCATTTTGTTCTGTATTCATTTTTGCATTGCACAATTGACTTGTATTTTTTTTACATTGGATTCTTGTAGATTATTAGGTGATTGATTGATAGTTGTAGTTTACTATTTCTGTGAGTACTGCTTCAATTCTAATTTTCCTGCATAATGTGTACAATGCATGACTAGGAGTAGCACTGACCCTCTATTTGCTTTTGACCCCGAAATAGAGAAAACCTTACGTAGATTAAGAAAGGCAAGGAATCTGGTAGTAAATAATAGTCGAAGTTCTGATTCTATCATTAACTCTAACCAGTTTTGTGCTAACAATTCTGTTGCTAGTTCTAACATTTTAGCAGAGCCAGGACAGATGGAGAATAATGACAGAACATTAAAGGAGTTGGCTACGCTAGATGTGGTGTATCAATGATGAGTCATATTTTATACACTTTATGTGGGCTTAAGATGGGTGTTGTTAAGAATGTTTAATGATTAAAAGTCTTGTCTTAATCAAGATTTGAATTATGGGCCTAAAAACAGGAGAAATACAAATATGTACTAAAATGAGGTTTTTAACTAACGAAAAGGTTAAGACTTGTTTTGCAGGCCTGAATGCCAAGTCATCTCGGCCCAAGTCATCGCGGCCCAAGCCATCTCGGCCCAAGACCAAGAACATCCCGGCCAATCCAACGCTCTTGGTCAATCCGACATCAGTGATGGAAATATCGCCTAAAATCACTCCATCAAGAGTGTAGATATGATTTGCCAAGATTAAGGAATCTGTAATGCATATATGATTTGCTAAGATCAAGGAATCTGTAATTCGGGTAACTAGGAATGCAAATATGATTCTGCTAGAAATTAGGAAACTGGGAAACTCCTAAGATTGAGGAGATTGTAATCTATAATTCGAATTGGAATCTTTAGGATTTGAATTTCTGTTATTAGGATTAGATTTAGATTTATCCAGCTTGTGTATAAATAAGCACACCAGGCCACATCTCCAAGTGTGGAATTTTCAACAGAATCTAGAGCTAGCATCGTCAGGAATCGCAGACACTCCAAGCTAGAACAGTGGTACATGAAGCTTCAATACGGTGTCTCTCTCAATCAAGGAGGTACAGGACCAGGATTTGGGAAGCTGGAAGCCTTCAGAGGTGATTGCTCGAAATAGCCGATGCACTCTATTGGACGGAAACCTCAACGTCTGGCCACCATTGGTGCATCACTGCCGTTCTTCCATTGGCGGTCATCGTGGAAGGCGGACTATCTAGAGACTCTGATTTCTCACCTTTGTATTCGATTTGGTATATCAATAAATACAACTCGTTTGCAATTATGAATTTTCTTATAATTCCTATGCTTTAATTCTATTCTTAACTTTGCCGTGACACACTGTTAGGGGTAGATGACGTTAGATTAGGACCGGTTGGAACTAGTTTAACAATCTGATTAGGTAGAGAACCTAAAATCAACCAAGTGCATACTCTTTGCCAACTGATGAGGTAGCGGTTGTGTAAATCCTCGGTATGGTAGTGGACAAACGTTCGACGGTTGTCATAAGAATCTAAGGTTGATACAGTAGTTTGTATAAAGTAGTTTAGCGTAGTTTAGTTTACTTTCAACACTTAGTTTATTTTTTGCACTTAAACACAAAACCCCCTATTTACTGCTTCCCAGAGTCCGAGACCGAGTTAGTCTGACTCCGTCGCGTCTATCCAAGTCGGCATTTCACAACACTTAGCGTTTCTGCAAAACTCTATTTTCTACACTTAGTCACAATTTAACACACTGTGTCCTTGAGAGAATCGACCTAGGGTTAGCTATACTATAGTTAGCTTTAGTTTTATTTGATACGCGTAAGACGACTAAAAACCCGCTTATCAATCAACCGTGGTGCATCCAATACCCACAGCTGGAGCCAGCTCAAACATATGAACTAAAATTTGGTCTTATACATCTGTTGCCTAAATTTCATGGTATTGCAGGAGAGGACCCCCACAAACATTTGAAGGAATTCCATGTGGTCTGTTCCACAATGAGGCCGCAGGGGATATTGGAGGACTACATCAAAATGAAGACGTTTCCATTCTCCTTGGATGGAGCAACGAAGGATTGGTTGTACTTTCAGCCAACACTTTTCAACACTTGGGGAGACATGAAGCGCACATTTCTAGAGAAGTTCTTTCCGACATCCAAAACTGTGTCTATCAGGAAGGAAATATGTAGGATAAGGCAGCATACAGGAGAAACTCTACATGAGTATTGGGAGAGGTTCAACAAACTGTCCACACCATCAGATCAACGAATAGTTGCTGATCCAATATTTCTATGAAGGACTCTCAATGATGGATAAAAGTACGATTGATGTCGCTAGCAGAAGAGCTTTGATGGATAAAACACCACCAGCAGCAAGGCATCTGATCTCCAACATGGCAAGCAACATACAACAGTTTGGGATCAAAGGGCGAGTCAATCTTGGATGGTGAATGAAATCGGTGCAGCTTCCAACCAAAGATTGGAGAATCAGCTAACCGAATTGACATCATTGGTGAGATAGCTCGCAGTTAGACAACACCAACCAGCTATGGCAGCAAAAGTATGTGGCATATGTACTTTCGAGGAGCACCCCACTAATATGTGCCCTACTCTTCAAGAAACCAAGTCGGACCAACCAGAGAATGTTGGAGCCATAGGTGGATTTCAGTACAGGAAACAGCCATATCAGAGTCGGCCATTTGATAGTCAGCAGCATGGAAGACAGCCATTTCGGCCGGGACTAAATCAAGGGCCCTATGCAACTCAACAATTCAGGTCCACACCGAATACATATCAAAGATATGCAGGTTATCAATAGCCGACTCTACAATATCAAGCACCACCTTTCCAACAACAACAACAACAGCAGAAAGTGCCTACTCAAGGCAACTCTCCATCTTTGGAAGACCTGATGAAGCAACTTGCAACCAACAACCTAGAGTTCCAACAATCTGTGAGCTCCAATAATATGCAATTCCAACAAAACATGACCGCCACCATCCAAGACCTCAAAATGCAGATTGGACAGCTAGCCAATTATAGTCGGCCGGATCAAGCAACCTACCCTCTCAAACCATTCCAACTCCGAGAGGAAATGCAAATGTAGTCAAAGTGGAAAAGAATTGCCTCAACCTATACTGCAACAGTTGTCGAGATCAAGTGAAGCTGACTCTGAGCCAAATGTCGACTCGCAGTCTTGGCCAAGGAAAGTTGTCCAATTGCCATTTCCATCTTGGACCATCTCGGCAAGGAAGCGAGAGTCAGATGAAGAATTGTTGAAGATGTTCCGGAAGGTGGAAATCAATATTCCACTCCTCGATGCAATTAAACAAGTCCCTAAGTATGCAAAATTCCTCAAGGAATTGTGCGTACATAAAAGGAGAAAGATAAAGGGGAGTAGGGAAATTGGAGGCGTGGTGTCGGCCTTGACCAAAAATGAAGAACTCACTACAGGTGCCACACGAGCACTGCCAAGGAAGTGTAGAGATCCTGGAATCTTTTAAGTCCCATGCACCATTGGCGACTACACCTTTGCTGATGCCATGTTGGACTTGGGAGCCTCAATTAATGTCATGCCCACATCAATCTACACGTCCCTGAATTTTGGTGTTCTTGAACCTACAAGGATGACCATTCAGCACACAAACAGGAGCATTGTCCAACCCTTGGGAGTTCTCGAGGATGTTCTTGTCCAAGTCAACGAACTAATATTTCCAGCTGATTTTTATGTGCTAGACATGGAGGATGAGACATCTGGGAAGGAATCCATCTTAATTATGGGAAGACCATTCTTGATGATAGCCAGAACAAAGATCGATGTGCATGCTGGGATGCTCTCAATGGAATTCGGTGACACCTTGGTGCAATTTAACATTTTCGAAGCGATGAAGCACCCAACCGAAGACCACTATCTCTTTGGCATTGATTTACTTGATGAAATAGTTGAAGAATACCTTCAACTAAATAGCAACAGTGAAGACAGTGAGAAGTTTGTTGGGAGCACTGATGAGATCAACTACTTAGGGTCTGCAGATGAAGAGGCCGACCATGAGGAAGTACAAGACCTTCCCAACTCTGAGGACAACCATAGTGATATTGTTGACTTGGACTTTGAAGTTGAATTGTTTGAATTATCAGACTAAGTCTACAACCAGGAATACTTAGAGTATACAAATGATGCAAAAGTCAAGGTTGCTGAGACTAAAAGTGACAAAAAGTCCCTCCCTGCACAGCTGGCAACCATTTGTACGGCCGAAATCAAGTCGGCTAGAATAGGCCGAGTCAAGGAAGAGATAAAAGTCAACTCGGCCGAAAAGTCAGACAGCAAGGCCGACACACTCGCCGAGACCATCTCGGCCAATGAAGACCAAACACAAGCTGGAGTGGAAATCAATGTTCCATCCGGATCCAACTCTGAAGCTGTACAAGAATTCAATGCCAACTCTAATCCGACAAGAATCAAAGCCACCGAGTCGAGTCGGCCGAAGCAACCAAAGGCCGAAATCATGTCGGCACACCTGGTGCCGAGTCGAAATCAAGTTGGCTAGACGGATCCGAATCCATTGACTGAAAAATCTCCATCTCCACCACCACCCATGGAACTGAAACCATTGCCGAGTCACCTAAAGTATGCTTACTTGGACAAGGAACAACAACTTCTGGTTATATTGCTAACAATCTCCACCAAGAGCAAGAAGACAAGTTACTGGAGGTCCTAAGGCAACATAAGAGGGCAATAGGATGGAAGCTACCAAACCTTCCTAGCATAAAACCCTCTATCTGCATGCACTTTGATGGAGGAGGAAGTCGAGCCCATAAGGAAACAACAAAGAAGATTGAATCCGACACTCTTGGATGTGGTTAAAAAGGAAGTCACCAAACTTCTTGCTGTATGGATCATCTAACCCATCTCGGATAGCCTATGGGTGAGCCCTATGCAAGTAGTACCGAAGAAGTCTGGAATGACAGTCACAAAGAATCAACACGACGAGTTGGTACCAACAAGGATTCAGAATAGCTGGCGAGTCTGCATTGATTATAGAAGATTAAACCAGGCAACTCACAAGGATCACTTCCCTTTGCCTTTCATTGACCAAGTCCTAGAAAAACTTGCAAGGAAATCCCACTACAGTTTTTTGGATGGTTTCTCAGGCTACATGCAAATTCATATTTCACATGAAGACCAGCATAAAACAATCTTCATCTGCCCATTTGGCACCTTTGCGTATACACGCATGCCATTTGGCATGTGCAATGCCCGAGCACATTTCAATGCTACATGCCAAGTATCTTCTTGGATTTGCTACAGGATTGCATGGAGGTATTCATGGATGACTTCACAGTGTACACAGTTTCATTTGAAGCATGTCTCAGCAACCTAGCCAAGGTGTTAAAGAGATGTATTGACACAAATCTTGTGCTTAATTTTGAAAAATGTCATTTCATGGTGACCGAGGGAATAGTGTTTGGACATCTGGTCTCCAACAGAGGCATTGAGGTGGATAAATCAAAGATTGACACCATCACCTCCCTTCCTAACCCCACTTCTATGCGGGAAGTTCACTCTTTTCTTGGACATGCAGGTTTCTAAGAAGATTCATCAAGAACTTCAACAAGCTTGCCCTGCCACTGTTCAAACTATTGTAGAAGGATGTGGAATTGAATTTCGACCAGCCTTGTAGTGAAGCAGTTTAGGAGCTGAAGAACATACTCACATCCACCCCTATCCTGCAAGCGCCAAACTGGGACCTGCCATTTGATCTGTTGTGTGATACATCCAATTCGACATTGGGAGTTGTCCTCGACCAAAAAGCTGGAGTCAGCCAACCAATGCACATGATTGCCTATGCATCCAGAACCATGGACTCGGCCCAGTAGAATTATATAACAACTGAGAAGGAATTGTTAGCAATTGTGTTTGCCCTGGAAAAATTCCACTCATACCTTCTCGGTTCAAAGATAATTGTGTTCTCTGACCATGCTACATTAAGATACTTGTTGAAGAAGCCAGATGCCAAACCAAGACTGATCTGGTGGATGCTTCTTCTCCAAGAATTCAACACAAAAATCAGAGACAAGAAGGGCACTGAGAATTCTGTAGCTGACCACTTGAGCAGGATTTAAAAAGAAAGCGAACCAATGCCTATCCGAGACGAATTTCTTGACGAACAACTGCTACACATCAAAGCATCCATACCATGGTTTGCCGACATCTGCAATTATGTGGCAACATCTCAATTTCCACCTGAGGCATCCCGAATATACAAGGAAAAACTCTAGAATGATGCCAAATGTTACATATGGGATGATTCCTACCTTTGGAGACTATGCAGCGACAAAGTAATCCACAGGTGCATTCTTGATGCCAAGATCAATTCGGTCCTCTAGTTCTGCCATTCAGCACCTAGAGGCGGCCATTATGGTTCAACTCGGACTTCCAGGAAAGTGCTAGACTGTGGCCTATACTGGCCTACCATCTTTAGAGACACTCATTATTTCGTCTCCACCTGCGAAAGATGCCAAAAAGCAGGGATGGCCATGAACCGAAGGCATGGAATGCCCCAGCAATCCATCCTGTTCTGTGAAGTTTTTAATGTGTGGGGTATCGATTTCATAGGGTCATTCCCAATCTCCAATGGTTATTCATATATTTTTCTAGCCGTAGATTATGTGTCAAAATGGGTAGAGGCCATTGCCACCAAGACCGATGATGCAAAGGTAGTTGTAGACTTTTTGAAATCTAACATTTTCTATAGGCTTGGTGTGCCAAAAGCTTTCATAAGTGACCAAGGTAGTCAGTTTTGCAATAGAGCCATGGCCTCTCTTCTTTAGAAATATGGGGTGGCACACATAATTGCTACAACAAACCACCCCAGACAAATGGCCAAGCAGAAGTTTTCAATAGGGAAATCAAGAAAACGTTACAAAAGATGACCAACTCCAGCAAGAAGGATTGGAGCCAACTCCTTAAGGACGCTCTTTGGGCACACAAAACCGCATACCAAATGCCATTAGGGATGTCTCCCTATCGGATTGTCTTCGGTAAGACCTGTCATCTTCTTGTGGAACTAGAGCACAAAGTTTACTGGGCTGTCAAGTAGTGCAATTTGGCCTATGACCAAGTGGGAGAGCAGAGAAAATTTCAACTACAAGAACTTGAAGAATTGCGCTTGGAAGCATATGAAAACTCTAGGATATACAAGCAAAAAGTCAATAAATTCCATGACCAGAAGATCCTAAGGAAAGACTTCCATGTCGGCCAAAAAGTCCTACTGTTCAACTCAAGACTTAAGCTCATAACAGGTAAGTTTCGTTCTAGATGGGATGGACCTTTTGTTATCACTAACATATTTCCCAATGATGCAGTACAATTGAAAGATGAACATAGCAGCAGCGCCTTTCAGGTCAATGGGCATCAGATCAAGCCATTCCATGAAGGTCCAGCACCAATTACAGGTGACATGGAGATCATCTCACTGATGGAACCAACCCCACCAAAGGGCACAACCTAAGCATGGTCTGCCAACCCCTCTGGATCATAGCATGCATTGAGGACAATGCATTCAACAAGTGTGGGGGGGACATTGTTGTGGCCATCTGAAGCCGTAAGGCCGAACTCTGTAGCTATGATATTGTTCATTCATTCTGGCTTATAATTTTGTTTGATTTTTTGTTTGTCTCTTTAGTCTGTTTGAATTTTCTATTTTTTTTGTTTCAATCTTCCACTCCGTTTAGTCATTGTCTCTTTAGTCATTATCTCTACCTTTCCAATCCGCTTAACTCCAATAAAAATTTGTTGAAGCCGAGTTAATTTCGGTTCTGTGCCGAATCCGGAGTGACTTCAGCCAAACATGATTTTTAATTGTTTTGGTTTTCTATCCTGTTCATCCTAGACGAATTCTAAAACTGGATGGTCGAAAACAAATATGCGTTGGAAAGATTTTTAAATTGACTTCTGGAAGTTTGAGAAGACAGTAGGAAGTAATTCTGCAACTCTGAAAAGAGATTTCTCTAGCTTGAAGGGAGTGAAACTTTTGTGTTCCTAGGTAGTGGTTGAATGAATACCGAAAGGAAAACCTCAGCGATAGAGCAAAATAATAACCTATGCGAGAATTTGAGCCCTTGTAAATAGTGATGGCTTACATCTTGCCAGTCTCCTTTTTCTAGTGTGATTTTTGCATTCATGATAATTGTGTATTCTTCATTTTGCCTTAACTCTCTGGATACAACTATTTTTAGATGCAGGAATGACATGATCTAGGCCATGTTTCCAATAAGCCCCAAGCAAAATAAAGCCTACCTGAAAAAATTTTGTCCCTTGTTCACCCCCATTGAGCCTGATTAACCAATTGTTCTGACAGCTTATTACAAGCGAAGGCTGAAAAATCCATGATCCAACCCTCACCCTCAGGGAGTAGAGGAGCTTTGGAATTGTTTTGGGAGTAAGTCATAATCAAGTGTGGGGGAACTCCAGGAAGAAGAATCTGAGTGGAATTCTTTGAAGGCTCGAAATTACAAGAAGGAAAAGAGAAGCAAGCGAAAGAAAGAAAAATTGCACTTGGAAAGTCTAAGCTGAATAAAAAAAATAGCAAAGCTGCATAATTGATCAGAAAAGTAAGGAAATGGAAAAGATACAAAGAAAGGGAAGAAGTGAGCAATTGATCACATCATCCAGGGACATCCCTCATGCTGATGAAACTTACTCCCCATTGCTCCTCTCTTCCCCACGGGTCCTGAAACCAATCTCTACATTTTATCCTAGCTGTGTCCCTAGCCTCACAACAAGCCGAAAAGAAATCCTGGTGATCATAATTGTTTGTGTATTTGCAGGTGTAGGAGGATAACTTTGTCAAAGTATGGTAATACCAGTCTCATGTAATGTTGAGTGTAAATACAAACCCAAACACTTGAGAGTTGAGAGAATAGCTGTTGAAGTGAGGGCTCTATCACTGTTGGTCACCCCTTGCAATTGTAGGTCATGAAAGTGCCTTGAGCACAAGAGTAGTAGTTTCTAATTGATTGAGTATCTTAATCCCATGGTGAAAGAGTGCTAACTCTGTCTTGGTTGAGCTTAAGGGAGTCAATTAAAAAATTTCTTTTCAACCTTAAAAATTCCCTTGTTGACTTTCATTTCATTTTGCCCAAGAGTGCAAAAGGGTAAGTGTGGGGGTCTGATGAGTCACAAACTATACACCTATCTTGGACCTAGGAAGGATCGTTGCAAGCATATTTTGCACTTAAGGAATGAATATTAGTTGGGATTCATATTAGGAACCTAAAAATAGAGAAAATACAAAACTGTGCTAATTCAAGGATCTTAGCTGATTTTCATTTTTGTGCAGGTCCAGCCGAGGCTCTCAGGTCCAACGTAGGAGGACCTAGTCCGATTCCATCTCGGCCAGCCCAAACCACACAACTAGATGGCCCAGTAAGGGAGCAATTGATGAGTCACAAACTATACACCTATCTTGGACCTAAGAAGGATCGTTGCAAGCATATTTTGCACTTAAGGAAAGAATATTAGCTGAGATTCATATTAGGAACCTAAAAATAGAGAAAATACAAAACTATGCTAATTTAAGGGTCTTAGTTGATTTTCCTTTCTGTGTAGGTCTAGCCGAGGCTCTCAGGTCCAACACAAGAGGACCCAGGCCGATTCCATCTCGACCAGGCCAAGCCACATGACTAGGTGGCTCAGTAAGGGAGCATCCCAACAAAGGGTGGCCCTATAGTAATTTCCACGTCAGTTATCCAACACAAAGGCCACCTCAGCACCAGCGTAGATGCCATTCACTCCTAGAGTAACCAAGCAGCGCGCATCGCAAGGGTAGATTAGGAAATCCACTTTTGTAATTCTGTTAGGCATCGTGGTTCGCACGTTCATGAATAAATACGAATAGTCGTGTACATTTTAGGGGCCTTTGAATTCATTCTCTACACATCTTCATTGAGTCCATTATCTCGCTCTCGTTTTCTCCATTTACAGTGGTGCACAGTGCCGCATTGGTGATTCTCTCGATCGAGGAAGTACAGGCTTGAGACTGAGAAGCTGAAGTCTGTCGGAGGTGACTGCTTGGGATTCTAACGCACTCTGTTGGAGCTGATCCTCAACGTTCAAGCTATTGGAGGTAAACCACCACCATCAACCATGGCGATCGTCGTGGAAGATGGATCCATCTAAATTCGGACCACTGCGTTTGTACTCTATTTTCTGTTAATCAATTTCATTCTGCTTTTCTTGTCTCTGTTCCTCTCCTCTTATTTAATTCATGATTTGATCCACGATTGCAATTGAACTGTGAGTAAAGTTAAACTAAGCCGATTGGAACTGGTTTAGCTAATTTAGCAGGTAATCATTTAATGATTGTTAATTGAGAACCTAAAATCAGCTCTGAACTTAATCTCTACCAACTGATAAGGTAGCAATTGTGTAATTCCTCAGTATGGTAATGGATGAACCTGTGGCGATTGCCATAAGCATTCCCAAGGCTAACCTGGACTGAGAAATGGAGTAAGGAATCTGGACTGGACTTGAATTAATGGAATTGAATACGAACACAGTTACGTCATAATAACAACAGTAGTTATATCGTATCAGTAGCTTCCTTATATCTACATTTATTCTCTACATTCATTTACTTTTCTCGTTTCAATAATTAAACACCCCTTGTTTACTGCTTTCCGAGTCTGAGATAGAGATAGTCCATCTCTGTAGCGTCTATTCTGCACTTAGCCGAAACAAAGTCGGATAAGTCTCTACCGAGACCATATCGGCTCAGTTTCTACCGAGAGCAACTCGGCCAGTGTCGAGACGAGTCAATACTCTACACCTCAGATTCTACTTCATTTCACTTCACACCAAAATCAAAATTGAGCATACTGTGTCCTTGAGAACAATCGACCTAGGGTTGACTATACTATAGTTAGCTTTAGTTATTTGATGCGTGTTGAGACGACTAAAAACGAGCTTATCAAATTGGCGTCGTTGCCGGGGAACACAAGTTCTTTTGTGTCTTTGTGTGACAAGCTAAGTGAAGTTGAATCCTGAGTCTATAGAGTGTGTCTGTTGAGTCAGTTTATTGAGTTCTTGAAATTGTCCATATTTGTTTTCTACTTGAGAAATAAAAGCATGCTGAGGTCTGTTAATTTTTTTGCGCGAATTCACCGCCAAAAAAAAAAACAAAAACAACAACAAAATATTTATCTCTACATTGCATTTTGTTAGCATTCTGTTTTGTATTCATTTTCGCATTGCACAATTGTAGCATCCCAAAACTGTCCAGCCCAAACAACGATAGTTGACTTTCCTTTAACTGATAACAATAAAATCCTGAAGATTCTATATGTTATCAACAAAAAACTACAAGTTGGATTTCTCTTAACCGATAACGATAAAATCCTGAAGATTTTATACGTTATCAACAAGCAGCCGCCGCGGTGGCCCGCGTTGACTACCTCTAACAACTATGGCAGTTGTCACCATAACAGATAAAAAAATATTCTCTCATCCCAAGAATTAGGGGATAAACCTGTTAGCTATTCAATATTCAAATATAAAATATAATAAAATATTCTCTCATCCCAAGAATCAAGGGATAAACCTGTTAGATATTCAAAATTCAAATATAAAATATAATAAAATATTCTCTCATCCCAAGAATCAGGGGATAAACCTGTTAGCTATTCAAAATTCAAATATAAAATATAATAAAATATTCTCTCATCAGGAGAGAGGTCCAAGCCCATTTGGCAGCCTATATAAGACCTCATCACGAATGAGCACGGGTCGGAGATTTTTCTACGGGGTGGAACGAAATTTTCCACCAGAAAGCCAAAAGAGTGAGAAGCCAGGAAGTCTGAGAAAGCATCCTGGACAAAGAAGAAAAGACTAACACGGCAAGTACCAGGTTAGTAAGAATCTCCTCCCCCTTTTTTTACTAGACTTAGGTTGATAGAACTAGAAAAAAACCGAATTAAACCCATACATCCTTCCACTGCCTATTTCTCTTCTCTCCCTTATCTCCCAAACTCTCCTTTTCAAATCAGTCATGGCCGAGTTCATCCCGGCCATTGGCTAAGCCTACCCTAGGAAACCATGCCAGAACTACGTAGACTTTGATTCCTCGAATCCGAGGTATGTAGGCACAAGAGACACACTCCTATCAAGTCTATTCCCCCAAACCAAACCACCCCTCCAAACGTGGGATTCCATTAAGACATTAGAGAATATTTTGTATTGCCAAATCTAAGAATATATGACATTACCATCTCTGCCCACACTGAAACCTTAGTAAACCCAAAAGCTAGTCTTAGGTAACTGTTAAGTAACAGGCATGCTGGGGGCACAAGGTGCCCCTGGTGTCTAACCAACTTCCGATCCCATTCATCTGGTTCCAGACCAAAACTTATCCCCCCACCTTGGTTTTCTAGCGTTCCTAATCAAAAGGCTGGTGGCGACTCCTCCCGAGGCCGAATTGATTTCGGCCTCCCCCATTAATTTTCCCTTTTCACGTCGTCACAAATCTGGTTGTGACAACAATTGACTTGCATTTTTTTTGCATTCTTATAGTTTAGTAGGTGATTGACTGATATTTGTAGTTTACTATTTCTATAAGTACTGATCTAATTCTAATTTTCCTACATAATGTGTACAATGCATGACTAGGAGTAGCACTGACCCCTTATATGCTTTTGACCCCAAAATAGAGAAAACCTTACGTAGATTAAGGAAGGCTAGGAATCTAGTAGTAAATAATAGTGGAAGTTCTGATTCTATCATTAACTCTAACCAGTTTTGTGCTGAAAATTCTATTGCTAGTTCTAACATTTTTGCAGAGCCAAGACAGATGGAGAATAATGGCAAAACCCTTAAAGAGTTACCCACTCCAGATGTGGTATACCAAACATATGAATTAAAGTCTGGTCTTATACACCTGTTGCCTAAATTTCATGGTCTTGTAGGAGAAGACCCCCACAAGCATTTGAAGGAATTCCATGTGGTTTCCTCCACAATGAGGCCGCAGGGGATATCAGAGGACTACATCAAAATGAAGGCATTTCCATTCTCCTTGGATGGAGTAGCGAAAGACTGGCTGTATCTTCAACCAGCGCTTTTCAACACTTGGGAAGACATGAAGCGCACATTTCTGGAGAAGTTCTTTCCGACATCTAGAACTACGTCCATTAGGAAGGAAATATGTGAGATAAGGCAACATACAGAAGAAACTCTACATGAGTATTGGGAGAGGTTCAACAAACTCTGCGCCACCTGTCCACACCATCAGATCAACGAACAGTTGCTGATCCAATATTTCTATGAAGGACTATCAATGATGGACATGAGTATGATTGATGCCGCCAGCAGAGGAGCTTTGATGGATAAAACACCATCAGCAGCAAGGCATCTGATCTTCAACATGGCAAGCAACACACAACAGTTTGGGATCTGAGGGCCGAGTCAATCTTGGATGGTGAATGAAACTGGTGCAACTTCCAACCAAACACTGGAGAAGCAGCTGAACGAATTGACATCATTGGTGAGACAGCTCGCAGTTGGACAACACCAACCAGCTATGGCAGCAAAAGTATGTGGCATATGTACTTTCGTGGAGCACCCCACTGATATGTGCCCCACTCTTCAAGAAACCGAGTCGAACCAACCAGAGAATGTTGGAGCCATAGGTGGATTTCAGTACAGGAAACAGCCGTATCAGAATCGGCCATTTGACAATCAGCAACATGGAAGACAGCCATTTCGGCTACGACCGAATCAAGGGCCATACGCAGCTCAACAATTCGGGTCCACACCGAATGCATATCAAAGACAAGTAGGTTATCATCAGCCGACTCTGCAATATCAAGCACCACCTTCCAACAACAACAGTAGCAGAAGAGAGTGCCTACTCAAGGAAACTCTCCATCTTTGGAGGACTTGATGAAGCAGCTTGCAACTAGTAACCTGGAGTTCAAGCAATCTGTGAGCTCTAGCAATATGCAATTCCAGCAGAACGTTACCGCCACCATCCAAGACCTCAAAACTAAGATTGAACAGCTAGCCAATAATGTGAGCCAATTACAGTCGGCCGAATCGAGCAACCTACCCTCTCAAACGATTCCAAATCTGAGAGGAAATGCTAGTGTAGTCACTCTCAGAAGTGGAAAAGAACTACCTCAACCTACACTACAGCAGTTGCCGAGATCAGTTGAAGCCGACTCTAAACCAAAAGCCAACTCGTAATCTCGGCCGGTGACAGCTGTCCCATTGCCATTTCCATCTCGGACCATCTCGGCAAGGAAGCCAAAGTCAGATGAAAAACTGTTGAAGATGTTCCAGAAGGTGGAAATCAATATTCCACTCCTCGACGCTATTAAGCAGGTCCCTAAGTATGCAAAAGTCCTCAAGGAATTGTGCATACATAAAAGGAGAAAGATAAAGGGGAGCAGGGAAATTGAAGGCGTGGTATCGGCCTTGACCAAAAATGAAGAACTCGCTATAGGTGCCTGATGAGTCACAAGTTATACATCTTTTAGACACCTAAGAAGGAGGTTTGCAAGACTATTATGTGATTAAGGATGGACTATTAACTGAGATTCAGTTTATGAGCTCGAATATAGAGAAAATACAAATCTGTGCTAATTCAGACTTCTTAGCTAATAAAAGTATCACTCCTTCTTCCTGCAGGTCAAGCCGAGTTGACCAAGGTCAACAAAAGTGTCTCAGCCGAGATGAAGTCGTCCCGACCAGACCGACTCAATCTCGGCCAAGCAAGAGTCGTCTCTAGGCCCGTTGACTTGCAGCCCAGCAGCCCGTAAGAGAGAGTGGCCCAAATGTATTGACCACATCAGCTATCCAGCTTGGAGGCCACCTCAATGCCAATTCATCTGCCATGTCACTCCTAGGAAATCTGCCATGTCACGTGAAAAGATCTGCATAGGGGTAGAATCGGACATTCACTGTAATTCTGTTAGGATTCGTTAGGATTAGCTAATCATAGCTCGTGTATATATAGGAGGAGCTGTGCACTTTGTTTAGTCGTCTTTGAATTCACTTTAATTCCACACTCACTATATCCATTTTCTCGCTCCTGCTCTCTCCATTTTCACGGTGGTGCACGGCGCTGCATTGGTGCTTCTCTCGATTGAGGAAGTGCAGGTCTAAGACTGGGAAGCTGGGCGTTTACCAGAGGGACCGATCAGACTCTTGACGCACGCACTGGTGGAACTAATCCTCGGCGCTTAGGCTAACGGAGGTGAATCACCACCATCAACCTTGGCGATCGTTGAGGAAGATGGAACCATCGAACTCAGGACCACTTTGTATTTGTACTCTGTTTCTGTTAATTGATTTCGTTCTGCATTTCATATCTCTGTTCTCTTCCTCCACTTTAATTCACGTTGAATCTGCGATTGCAATTTAACGTGAACAATGTTAAGCTAAGCCGATTGGAACTGGTTTAACTAATTCAGTAGGTAACCATTTGACGATTGTTAATAGGGAACCTAAAATCAGCTCTGAACTTAATCCCCTGTCAACCGATGAGGTAGCGATTGCATAAATCCTCGGTATGACAATGGACGAACCTTTGGCGATTGCCATATGACTACCCAAGGCTGATATGGACTATGAACTGGAGATTGGAACCTGGACTGGACTTAATTAATGGAACTGAATCTGAATACAGTTATATAATAATAATAGATAAGTAGTAATAGTAGTATACATTCACTGCATTCATAGTCTTAGTTTATTTTCTGCTTACCTGCATTCAAAACCCCCCGTTTACTGTTTTCCTTACTGTTTTCTGGTCGAGACAGAGGTAATCCGCCTCTGTAGCGTCTGTCTGTACTCAGCCGAGACCAGGCCGGATAGTCTTAGCCGAGACCATCTCTGCCGAGACCGTCTCTGCTCAGTCTCTGCCAAGCACGACTCGGCTACAACCGAGGAGAGTCAACACTTCACATCTCAGATTCTGTATTGTTTAACTTGACACTAAATCACAATTGAGCACACTGTGTCCTTGAGAAAAATGACCTAGGGTTGACTATACTATAGTTAGCTTTGGTATTTGATAAGCACGTAAAACGACTGTAAAAACTTACATCATCAAATTGGCGCCGTTGCCGGGGACACAAGTTCTTTTGTGTTTTTGTGTGCCAAGCTAAGTAAGGTCGAATCCCGAGTCTGTGAAGTGTAAGTCAGTCTTGAGTATTTTGAATTTGTCTATGTTTTTCTGTTGCTTCTGGATCCTGAATAAAAAGCATGCCCTATATCAATAATTTTTCTGTGTAAAAACGCTCATCTGTGTAAAACCATTTTGTAGTACTTAGAGGTAGCATTTTGTTTGCATATATTACTGCATCTTTCTTTTCTGCATAATCTGCATGATGCATGACTAGGAGTAGTACTGATCCATTGACTGTTTTTGACCCAGAAATAGAATTAACCTTACGTAGATTACGTAAAATTAGGAACACTGTAGTAAATAATAGTGCTGATATAGAATCTGTAGCTGAATCTAACCATCTTTATACTGACAATCTTGTTTCTAGTTCTAACATTCTTGCAGAACCAGGACATATGGAGAATAATAACAGGACGCTGAAGGAACTAGCTACTCCAGATGTGGTGTATCAACCCTGGTGCATCCAATATCCACAACTGGAGCCAGCTCAAACATATGAGTTGAAATCTGGTCTTATACACCTGTTGCCCAAATTTCACGGTCTTGCAGGAGAAGACCCTCACAAGCACCTTAAAGAATTCCATGTGGTCTGCTCTACCATGAGGCCGCAGGGGATATCGGAGGACTATATCAAGATGAAAGCATTCCCATTCTCCCTGGATGGGGCAGCAAAGGATTGGCTGTATCTTCAGCCAGCTCTTTTCAACACCTGGGGAGACATGAAGCGTGCATTCCTGGAGAAGTTCTTTCCGGCATCCAGAACAGCGACCATCAGAAAAGAGATATGTGGGATAAGGCAGCATACAGGTGAAATATTACATGAATACTGGGAGAGGTTTAATAAACTCTGCGCCACCTGTCCACATCATCAGATCGAACACAGCTGATCCAATATTTCTATGAAGGACTATCTCTAATGGACAGGAGTATGATAGATGCAGCTAGTGGTGGAGCTTTGATGGACAAGACACCAGCAGCAGCAAGGCACCTGATTTCCAACATGGCTGGTAATACACAGCAGTTCGGAATCAGAGGGCCGAGTCAATCCCGGATGGTGAATGAAATCGGTGCAGCTTCCAATCAGAGGCTAGAGAATCAGCTGACCGAGTTGACATCATTGGTGAGACAGCTTGCTATTGGACAACACCAACCCGCCATGGCAGCAAAATTATGTGGCATATGTACTTCCGTGGAGCACCCCACTGATATGTGCCCCACTCTCCAAGAAACCGAGTCGGATTACCAGCCAGAAAATGTTGGAGCCATAGGTGGATTTCAGTACGGGAAGCAGCCGTGTCAGAATCGGGCGTTTGATAACCAGCAGCATGGGAGACAACCATTTCGGCCAGGACCGAATCAAGGGCCATATGCAACCCAACAATTCGGATCCGCACCGAACACTTATCAGCGGCAAGCAGGTTATCAACAACCGACCCAGCAATACCCAGCACCACCTTTTCAGCAACAACAACAACAGCAGAGAGTGCCTACTCAAGGCAACTCTCCATCTCTGGAGGACCTAATGAAGCAACTTGCAACCAATAATCTGGAGTTCCAGCAATCTGTGAGCTCCAGCAACATGCGATTTCAGGAAAATATGACCGCCACCATCCAAGACCTCAAAACGCAAATTGGTCAGCTAGCTAACACAGTGAACCAACTTCAGTCGGCAGGATCTAGCAATCTCCCTCTCAAAGCATTCCAAATCCAGAGGTAACGCCAGTGTAGTCACTCTCGAAGCGGAAAAGAACTACCTCAACCTACACTGCAGCAGATGCGAGATCACTAGAAGCCGACTCAGAGCATAATGCCAACCTACAGTCTCGGCCAGAAAAAAGCTGTTCCATTGCCATTTCCATCTCGGCCCACTTCAGCAAGAAAGCTAGAGTCGGATGACGAGTTCTGAAGATGTTCCGTAAGGTGGAAATCAACATTCCACTCCTTGATGCCATCAAGCAAGTTCCCAATACGCAAAGTTCCTCAAGGAACTCTGTGTGCACAAGCGGAAGAAGATAAAAGGAAGTGTGGAGGTTGGAGGTGTGGTGTCGGCCTTAACTAAGAACGAAACTTCCACCACAGGGACAGCAACACTGCCAAAGAAATGCAGAGATCCTGGAATCTTTTCTGTTCCATGCACCATTGGTGAATGCACTTTTGCCGATGCCATGCTGGATTTGGGAGCCTCAATCAATGTCATGCGGCATCAATCTACAGGTCCCTGAATTTGGAGATTTAGAACCCACAGGGATGACCATTCAACTTGCTAACAGGAGTATTGTCCAGCCCCTGGGTGTTCTTGAGGATGTTCTCGTCAAGTTAATGAGCTAATTTTTCCAATTGACTTTTATGTTCTTGACATGGAGGATGAGACAGCCGGAAAAGAATCAACTTTAATTCTGGGAAGACCATTCTTGATGACGGCACGAACAAAGATTGATGTATACTCTGGGACTCTCTCAATGGAATTCGGTGATACTCTGGTGCAATTCAATATTTTCGAAGCTATGAAGCACCCCACCGAAGACCATTCCCTCTTTGGCATTGACCTTATTGAAGAACTGGTTGAAGAATATCTTCAACTAGACAGCTGCAGTGGAAGCATGGAAGATTTTGCTGAAGTTACTGATATTATCAGTTGCTTAGGAATCTATGAAGAAGCCGACAAGAAAAAGTACATACCCTCTCCAGCTCAGAGGATGAATATGATGACATCGCTGACTTGGAATTCAAAGCCGAATTATTCAAAACAATGAACCAAGCATGCAATCAGACAAACCCAGGAGTGCTCGAGAAAGTGAAGAGGCTGAAGTTGCGAAACTAACCAATACTTATTTGCACAGCTGGCAACAATCTTTTCAGCCAGAACCGAATTCGGCCGGAGAAGGCCGAGTCAATGAAGGAGCCATAGTCAACTCGGCCAAAGAAACCAAGGCCGACAAGCCCACCGAGATCATTTTGGCCAAAGCAGACTCAACTCACGCTGTGGAAAACACGATGTTCCATCCAGATCCGACTCGGAAGGACAACTTCGAAGCCAAGGCCGACTCCACTCCCACGTTGGTGAGCCCATGAAGTCAAGCCGGCCGAAAGCAATCAAAGGCGAAATCATGTCGGCACACCTGGTGCCGAATCAAGACCAAGTCGGCCAGTCGGATCCAAATTCAGATATTGACAAATCTCCATTGCCACCACCACCCATAGAATTAAAACCATTGCCGAGTCACTTAAAATACGCCTACTTGGACAAAGAACAGCAACTCCCGATTATTATTGCTAGCAATCTCAACCAAGAGCAAGAAGAAAAGTTGTTGGAGGTCCTAAGGCAGCATAAGAAGGCAATAGGGTGGAAACTTTCTGACCTTCCTGGTATAAACCCCTCCATCTGCATGCATAGAATATTAATGGAGGAGGAGATCAAGCCCATAAGGCAGCAGCAAAGAAGACTGAATCCAACACTCCTGGACGTGGTTAAGAAAGAAGTTACAAAGCTCCTTGCAGCAGGGATCATCTACCCCATCTCGGATAGCCAATGGGTGAGCCCTGTGCAAGTGGTGCCAAAGAAGTCCGGGCTGACTGTCATGAAAAACCAGCAGGATGAGCTGGTACCAACACGGATTCAGAACAGCTGGCGAGTATGCATCGACTACAGAAGATTAAACCAAGCAACTCGCAAGGATCACTTTCCTCTGCCCTTCATTGACCAGATGCTTGAAAAATTAGCAGGGAAATCCCATTATTGTTTTCTTGATGGATTCTCAGGCTACATGTAGATACATATTGCACCGGAAGATCAGCATAAGACGACCTTTACCTGCCCATTTGGTACCTTTGCGTATACACGCATGCCATTCGGTCTCTGCAATGCTCCGAGTACATTCCAACGCTGCATGCTCAGCATCTTCTCAGACTTGCTACAGGACTGCATGGAGGTCTTCATGGATGATTTCACTGTTTATGCTGACTCATTTGATGCAGGCCTGAATAATCTATCAAGGGTGTTGAAGAGATGCATTGACACGAATCTCGTGCTCAATTTTGAAAAATGTCACTTCATGGTGACTGAAGGAATAGTATTGGGTCATCTGGTATCCAATAGAGGCATCGAAGTAGATAAAGCCAAGATAGACATCATATCTTCCCTTCCAAACCCCTCTTCTGTGAGGGAGGTTCGCTCATTTTTAGGACACGCAGGCTTCTACAGAAGATTCATAAAAACTTGACAAACTTGCCTTGCCTCTGTCCAAGCTGCTACAGAAGGACGTGGAATTCAACTTTGATCAACACTGTATCGAAGCATTTCAGGAGTTGAAGACCAGACTCACGTCCGCTCCCATTCTGCAAGCACCAAACTGGGACCTGCCATTCGAATTAATGTGTGATGCATCCAACTCGGCATTAGGAGCTGTTCTCGGCCAAAGAGCGGAGTCGGCCTCCCAAAGTGCGGGTAATTGCTTATGCATCACGAACTATGGACTCGGCCCGGCGGAATTACACAACACCCGAGAAGGAACTATTGGCAATTGTGTTTGCCCTGGACAAGTTCCGCCCATACCTTCTCGGCACTAGAATAATTGTGTTCTCTGATCATGCAGCCTTGAGATACTTGTTGAAGAAGCCGGATGCCAAGCCGAGACTGATTCGGTGGATGCTTCTCCTTCAAGAATTCAACATTGAAATCAGAGATAAAAGAGGTGCGGAGAACTCTCAGAGACCACCTAAGCAGAATCCAAAAAGAAAGTGAACCGATGCCTATCCGAGATGAATTTCCGGATGAGCACCTTTCTGCACATAAAAACGTCTTCACCATGGTTTGCTGACATTTGTAATTTTGTGGCAACATCTCAGTTCCCACCAGAGGCATCTCGGCTGTACAAGGATAAAATCGAGCGATGCCAAGTACTACATTTGGGATGACCCCTACCTTTGGAGACTGTCTTTGTGACAAAGTCATCCGCAGTGCATTCTCAAGCCGAGTTCAATTCGGTCCTCCAGTTCTGCCACTCGGCACCTGGAGGCGGCCATTATGGATCCACTCGGACTGCCAGGAAAGTGCTAGACTGTGGTCTCTACTGGCCAACCATCTTTAGAGACGCGCATGAATTCGTCTCCACCTGCAAGAACTGCCAAAAAGCAGGAATGGCCATGAACAGAAGGCATGAAATGCCCCAACAACCCATCCAATTCTGTGAAATCTTTGATGTTTGGGGAATAGATTTCATGGGACCATTCCCAGTCTCAATGGCTATTCATACATTCTGCTGGCCGTAGATTATGTATCAAGGTGGGTAGAAGCCATTGCCACAGAACCAACGATGCTCGAGTAGTAGTGGACTTCACGAAGTCCAACATCTTCTGCCGGTTTGGTGTGCCAAAAGCAATCATAAGTGACCAAGGCAGTCACTTCTGTAACAGAGCTATGGCTTCCCTTCTTCAAAAAATATGGAGTAGCACACAGAATTGCTACTGCCTACCACCCGCAAACCAATGGCCAAGCAGAAGTGTTCAACAGGAAATCAAGAAAACACTGCAAAAGATGACCAATCCCAGCAGGAAGGACTGGAGCCGCCTCTTGAGGATGCCCTCTGGGCACATAGAACCACATCTAGGACACCTTTAGGGATGTCTCCCCACAGGATTGTTTTCGGCAAAGCCTGTCACCTTCTGTGGAACTAGAACACAGAGCATACTGGGCTGTTAAGCAAAGTGCAATCTGGCCTATGACCAAGCAGGGGAGCAGAGAAAATTTCAGCTACAAGAGCTAGATGAACTCCGCTTGGAAGCATATGAAAACTCCAGGATCTACAAGCAGAAAATCAAGCGATTCCATGACCAGCAGATCCTGAGAAAAGAATTCCGAGTTGGCCAGAAAGTCCTCTTGTTTAACTCACGCCTCAAGCTCATTTCAGGTAAATTACGTTCTAGATGGGATGGGCCTTTTGTTATCACTAATGTGTTTCCCCATGGTGCAGTACAGCTAAAAGACGAAGACAACAACAGCACCTTCCAGGTCAATGGGCACCAAATTAAGCCATTCCATGAAGGCCCAATGTCAATCATTCCGGAAATGGAGGACATATCATTGATGGAACCAACAACTCCAGATGACCCTCCCTTGCATTGAGGACAATGCAAATTTTAAGTGTGGGGGTGGGGGATGATCCAGGAATTCCAATTTTTCTCTTTTCATTCCCTTCATCCTGAACTCTGCCAGTTCTAATTCTCTGATAGTTTAAGTCTGCTAGTTTAAACTAAACTACTTGTTATTTCTTTGCGTATTTCAATTTTTTCTGGTTTTTCAATCTCTCGTTTTTCAGAATTTTTCCTCCTGAACAAGAATTCCAAGTGGATTGTCAATAACAAGAATGTCATGAAAAGAGTTTTGAATTGGTTTCTGAAAGTTTGAATAAAGTCAGTGAAAGCATATCTGCAACTTTGACAAGAGAATTCTCTAGCTCAAGAGAATGAAACTTTTGTGTTCTAGGCAAGTGTCGACTGAAAAATTGAAAAGAAAAACCTTGAGTCAGAGCTGATACAACCTGTGTGAGATTTTGAGCCTTATAAATATGGATGGCTCGCATCTTGCCATTCTCTTCTTGTTCTTTAGTGTAATTTTTGCATTCATGATAACTGTATATTCTGCATTTTGCCTCAACTCTCTGGATACAACTGTTTTCACATACAGGAATGACATGATCTAGGCCATGTTTCTTATGAGCCCTAAGCCAAATAAAGCCTACCTGAACAAATGTATCTGTTGTTTCCCCATTTGAGCCTAACTAACCATTTTTTTTGACAGCTCACTACAAGCCAAGGCCAGAAAAACCATGAATTAACCTCACCCTATGGGAGCAGAGGAGCTTTGGAATTGTTTTGGGAGTAAGTCATGATCAAGTGTGGGGGAACTCCAGGAAGCAAAACGTTGTTCAACACTCTCCCAAGCTCAAAGAGCAATAAAGGAATAAAAGCGAGTGAAAGAAAGAAAAGGAAAAAGTGAAAAGCAGCAGCTGAAAATCTGAGCTGAAGCAAATAAAGAAAGAAAGCAGCTGCATAAATGTATTGTATAAGAAAAAGAAAAGAAAATGAGCTGGTGGCAGCAAGAAGGAGAAATTGGCAGCATCCTGAGTTACCCTCAGGCTGATTTAAACTTACTCCCCATTGCTCCTCTCTCCCTAAAGGGTCTTGAAACCAGTTTTTCCCATATATTATCCACCCCATGACCCAGCCTCGCTACAAGCCAAAAAGAAGTCCTAGTGATCATAACTGTGCGTGTTTTTGCAGGTGTAAGAAGAGAGCTTTGTCAAAGTGTGGCAATTTCAGTTCCATGAATGTTGAGTGTAAATACAAACCCAAGCACGAGAGAAATGAGGGAATGATTTGCCCAAAAAGCTCTGTCACTCTTGGTTATCTTTTCCTGTTGCAGGTCATTAATTTGCCTAGAGCGTAGAAGGAGTAATTTCATATTGATAGAGCACCTCAAGCTCAGAGTGAATGAGTGCCGACTCTGTCTCGGTCGAACTGAAGAAAGCCAAATGAAAAATTCTTTCTATCTTTAAAAATTTCCCCTTGTTGATTTTCATTTTATTTTGCCCAGGAGTGCAAAAGGGTAAGTGTGGGGGTGTGATGAGTCACAAGTTATACATCTTTTAGACACCTAAGAAGGAGGTTTGCAAGACTATTATGTGATTAAGGATGGACTATTAAGCGAGATTCAGTTTATGAGCTCGAATATAGAGAAAATACAAATCTGTGCTAATTCAGACTTCTTAGCTAATAAAAGTATCACTCCTTCTTCCTGCAGGTCAAGCCGAGTTGACCAAGGTCAACAGAAGTGTCTCAGCCGAGATGAAGTCGTCCAGACCAGACCGACTCAATCTCGGCCAAGCAAAGTCGTCTCGGCCGGCCCGTTGACTTGCAGCCCAGCAGCCCAGAAGAGAGTGGCCCAAATGTATTGACCACATCAGCTATCCAGCTTGGAGGCCACCTCAATGCCAATTCATCTGCCATGTCACTCCTAGGAAATCTGCCATGTCACGTGAAAAGATCTGCATAGGGGTAGAATCGGACATTCACTGTAATTCTGTTAGGATTCGTTAGGATTAGCTAATCATAGCTCGTGTATATATAGGAGGAGCTGTGCACTGTTTAGTCGTCTTTGAATTCACTTTAATTCCACACTCACTATATCCATTTTCTCCTGCTCTCTCCATTTTCACGGTGGTGCACGGCGCTGCATTGGTGCTTCTCTCGATTGAGGAAGTGCAGGTCTAAGACTGGGAAGCTGGGCGTTTACCAGAGGGACCGATCAGACTCTTGACGCACTCTGGTGGAACTAATCCTCAGCGCTTAGGCTAACGGAGGTGAATCACCACCATCAACCTTGGCGTCGTTGAGGAAGATGGAACCATCCGAACTTCGGGACCACTTTGTATTTGTACTCTGTTTCTGTTAATTGATTTCGTTCTGCATTTCATATCTCTGTTCTCTTCCTCCACTTTAATTCACGTTGAATCTGCGATTGCAATTTAACTGTGAACAATGTTAAGCTAAGCCGATTAGAACTGGTTTAACTAATTCAGTAGGTAACCATTTGACGATTGTTAATAGGGAACCTAAAATCAGCTCTGAACTTAATCCCTGTCAACTGATGAGGTAGCGATTGCATAAATCCTCGGTATGACAATGGACGAACCTTTGGCGATTTCCATATGACTACCCAAGGCTGATATGGACTATGAACTGGAGATTGGAACCTGGACTGGACTTAATTAATGGAACTGAATCTGAATACAGTTATATAATAATAATAGATAAGTAGTAATAGTAGTATACATTCACTTGCATTCATAGTCTTAGTTTATTTTCTGCTTACCTGCATTCAAAACCCCCAGTTTCTTGTTTTCCTTACTGTTTTTCTGGTCGAGACAGAGGTAATCCGCCTCTGTAGCGTCTGTCTGTACTCAGTAGAGACCAGGCCGGATAGTCTTAGCCGAGACCATCTCGCCGAGACCGTCTCTGCCTCAGTCTCGCCAAGCACGACTTCGGCTACAACCGAGGAGAGTCAACACTTCACATCTCAGATTCTGTATTGTTTAACTTGACACTAAATCACAATTGAGCACACTGTGTCCTTGAGAAAAATGACCTAGGGTTGACTATACTATAGTTAGCTTTGGTATTTGATAAGCACGTAAAACGACTGTAAAAACTTACATCATCAGTGCCACACGAGCACTGCCAAGGAAGTGCAGAGATCCCAGAATCTTTTCTGTCCCATGCACCATTGGCAACTATACCTTTGTTGACGCCATGTTGGACTTGGGAGCTTCAATCAATGTCATGCCCACATCAATCTACAGGTCCCTGAATTTTGGTGATCTTAAACCCACAAGGATGACCATTCAGCTCGCAAACAAGAGCATTGTCCAACCATTGGGAGTTCTCAAGGATGTTCTTGTCCAAGTCAACGAACTAATATTTCCAATTGATTTTTATGTGCTAGACATGGAAGATGAGACATCTGGGATGGAATCCACCTTAATTCTGGGAAGACCATTCCTGATGACGGCCAAAACAAAGATTGATGTGCATGCTAGGATGCTCTCGATGGAATTCAGTGACACCTTGGTGCAATTTAACATTTTCGAAGCGATGAAGCACCCAACCGAAGACCACTCTCTCTTTGGCATTGATTTACTTGATGAAATAGTTGAAGAATACTTTCAATTATATAGCAACAGTGAAGACATTGAGAAGTTTGCTTGAAGCACTGATGAGATCAGTTGCCTAGGGGTCGTAGATGAAGAGGCCGACTACGAGGAAGTACAAGACCTTTCCAACTCTAAGGACCTTCTCCACTGCACAATTGGCGACCATTTTTATGACCGAAATCAAGTCGGCTAAAGAAGGCCGACTCAAGGAAGAGATAAAAGTCAACTCGGCCAAAAAGTCAGACAGCAAGGCCAACACGCTACTCGAGACCGTCTCGGCCAATGACGACCAGACACAAGCTGGAGTGTAAATCAATGTTCTATCCGGATCCGACTCCGAAGCTGCACAAGAAGCCAACGCCGACTCCAATCCGTTAAGGAACAAAGCTACTGAGTCGAGTGGGCTGAAGTAGCCAAAGGTTGAAATCATGTCGGCACACCTAGTGTTGAGTTGAAATCAAGTCGGCCAGATGGATCAAACCCATTAACTGAAAAATCTCCATCCTCACCACCACCCATGGAACTAAAACCATTGCCGAGTCACTGATAGAACATTTTCAGTCGTCTTAACGAGTATCAAATAACTAAAGCTAACTATAGTATAGTCAACCCTAGGTCGATTCTTCTCAAGGACACAGTGTGCTCAAATGTGATTCGGTGTGAAGCGAAATGATGTAGAACCTGAGATGTAGAGTTTTGACTTGCCTTGGCAAAGACCGAGCCGAGATGATCTCGGTAGAGATCAATCTGTCTTGGTTTTGGCTGAGTGCAGACAGGCGCTACAGTGATGGACTATCTCTGTCTCGTACTGAAAAGTAGTAAACATGGAGGAGGTTGAAATGCACGTAAAACAGGAAGTAAACTAATCTATGAATGCATCAAACATATACTAACGTTACTGGTTTACTATTAGTGTTATTGTGATATAACTGTGTTCGTGTTCACTTCTATTAGTCCAAGTCCAGTCCAATGTTCGCACCCCAGTTCTCATTCCACATCAGCCTAGGGAAATCTTATGGCGATCGCCAAAGATTCGTCCACTACCATACCGAGGAATTACGCAATCGCTACCTTATCAGTTGGCAAGGATTAAGTTCAGAGCTGATTGTGGGTTCTCGATTAACAATCGTTAAATGATTACCTACTGAATTAGTTAAACCAGTTACAATCGGCTTAGCTTAACTTTGTTCACCATTCAATTGCAATCACAGATTAAATCATAAATTAAAGGAGAGGAAGAAAACAGAGATGAGAAATGTAGAATGGAATTGATTAATAGGAAATAGAGCACAAACACAGTGGTCTGAATTTAGATGGACCCATCTTCCACGACGATCGCCATGGTCGATGGTGGTGGTTCACCTTCAGTAGCTTGAGCGCTGAGGATCAGATTCACTAGAGTGTGTCGAGAATCCCAATCACTCCCCTCTGGCAAACTTCGGCTTCCCAGTCTCAGACCTGCATTTCCTCAATCGAGAGAAACACCTAAGTAGCACCGTGCACCACCATAAATGGGGAGAAACGAGAGCGAGGAAATGGGTATAACGAGGGTGTATTGAGAATGAATTCAAAAAGAGACCTTTAAAAAGTGCACAGCTCCTCCTATATGTACACGAGCTGTGACCTGCTACTCCTAATGATTCCTAACAGAATTACAACGTAAATTGCCTATTCTACCCATGTGTATCTTGCACAGTGAGCTACTCCAAGAATGACATGGCAACTGAGGTGGCCCTGAGCTAGATTGCTGATGTGGATAGCATCTTTGGGCTTCTCCTTATTGGAATGCACCGCTTGGGCTGATGGACCGTGAAGCCCGGCCTAATCCGGTTTGGCCGATATGGTGCCTTGGACGAGACGGCTTCGTCTCGGCTGAGTCTCCTTATGATGGATCCAAGAACATCTCGGCTGATCCTGCAAGAGAAAAAGAGTTAGCTAAGGTCCTTGAATTATCACAGACTTATATTTTCTCTATTTTTAGGTCCATAATATGAATCTCAACTAACACTCCATTCTTAAGCACAAGACAGTCTTGTAAACATCCTTCTTAGGTCCATAAAAGGTGCATGACTCATCGGACCCCCACACTTAACCTTTTGCACTCCTGGGCAAAGTAAATGAAATCACAAGGGAGATTTTTAAAGGTAAGAAAGAATTTTTCAATTGGCTTCCTTTAGTTTATCCGAGACAGAGTCGGTATCATTCACCCTGGGTCAAGATAATCAATATGGAAATTACTTCTTCCGTGCTCTAGGCAAATTCATGACCTGCAAACAGGAGAAGGTAACCAAGAGTGACAGAGCTCTCATTTAGGCAAACACTCCCTCATTTCTCACGTGTTTGGGTTTGTATTTACACTCAACATTCATGGAAATGATATTGCCATACTTTGACAAAGCTCTCTTTTTACACCTGCAAAGACACACGTAGTTATGATCACTAGGACTTCTTTTTCGGCTTATTAGTGAGGCTGGGGTCACGGGTAGGATAAAATATAGAAATTGGCTTCAAGACCCATGCAAAGAGAGGAGCAATGGGGAGTAAGCTTTATCAGCATGAGGGAGAGCCCAGGATGCTGTCATTTCCTCCTTTTATTGCTACCAGCTCACTTTCTTTCCTTTTTCTTATTATACATATTCATGCAGCTTTGCTGTTTTCTTCCTTTGTTTGATTCAGCTCAGATTTTTCAGTTGCTGCTTCCACTTTTTCTTTTTCTTTCTTTTACTCGCTTCTTTTCTTTCTTCGTATATTCGAGCCTTTAGATGATGCTGAATGAATTCTACTTCCTGAAAGGCTCCCCCACACTTGATAATGACTTACTCCCAAAACATTTCCAAAGCTCCTCTACTTCTTGAGGGTGAAGTTTATTCATGGTTTTCCGTCTTTGGTTTGTAATGAGCTGTAAGAATGAATGGTTATGTGGATCAATGGGGGTGAACAAGGGAGAGGCTTTCTTCAGGTAGGATTTATTTGGCTCGGAGCTAATCAGAAACATGGCCTAGATCATGTCATTCCTGCATGTGAGAATACCTGTGTCCAGAGAGTTAAGGCAAAATGTAGAATACACAGTTATCATGAATGCAAAAATTGCACTAGAAAAAGAAGAGGAATGACAAGATGTAAGCCATCAATATTTACAAAGGCTCAAAATCTCACACAGGTTATTTTCGCTCTATCACAAAGGGTTTTCCTTTTCAATTTTTCAGTCAATCACTGACTAGAGCACAAAAGTTTCATTCCCTTCAAGCTAGAGACATCTCTTGCTATAGTTGTAGAATTACTTCCTACCGTCTTTTCCAAACTTCCAGAAGTCAATTCAAGATTCTTTCAAAACAACAATTTTTTTTTCGACAGTCTAATTTGAAATTCTGCTAGGGGAAAATGAACATAAAACAAAATGACAGAATTGAAATCCTGTCAGGCCGAAGTCACTCCGAATTCGACCAAGATGGCACAGAGGCGGGATGGATTCGGCTTGGGCAACTTTTATTGAAAACAAATCAAAACAAAACGAAACAAAACAAAACAAAACAGCACAGAACATAACAAAAATTAAGGTGAGACAGGAGAGTTCAGGATGAGAATATAGAACATGGCTGTCAAGTATCCCCCCCCCGACACTTAAAGTCTGCATTGTTCTCAATGCGAGGTAGGGTCGGCTAAGGTAATGTCGTCTCGTGGTACTGGTTCCATCAACGAGATAATCTCCATGTCATGAGTAATTGGTGCTAGACCTTCATGGAATGGCTTGACCTGATGCCCATTGACCTGGAAGGTGCTGCTGCTATGTTCATCTTGTAATTGTATTGCACCATTGGGAAATATGTTAGTGATGACAAAAGGTCCGTCCTATCTAGAATGAAGCTTACCTGCTATGAGCTTGAGTCTTGAGTTGAACAGCAGGACTTTTTGGCCAACATGAAATTCTTTCCTCGGGATCTTCTGGTCATGAAATATCTTGACTTTTTGTTTGTATATCCGGGAATTTTCGTATGCTTCCAGACGGAGTTCGTCAAGTTCTTGTAATTGAAATTTTCGTTGCTCCCCCGCCTGGTCATAGGCCAAATTGCACTGCTTGACGGCCCAGTAAGCTTTGTGCTATAGTTCCATAGGAAGGTGACAAGTCTTACCAAAGACAATCCGGTAGGGAGACATCCCTAATGATGTTCGGTATGCAGTTCTGTGAGCCCAAAGAGCATCCTCAGGAGGCGGCTCCAAGTCCTTCCTGCTGGGATTTATCATCTTTTGCACTGTTTTTTTGATTTCCTTATTGAACACTTCTGCTTGGCCATTTGTTTGGGGGTGGTAGGCAGTAGCAATTCTGTGTGCGACCCCATATTTCTGAAGAAGAGAGGCCATGGCTCTATTACAGAAGTGACTACCTTGGTCACTTATGAGCGCCTTCGGCACACCGAACCTGCAAAAAATATTGGACTTCAGGAAATCCACAACCACTCTTGAGTCATTGGTTCTAGTGGCAATGGCCTCTACCCATCTCGATACATAATCTACGGCTAGCATAATGTATGAGTAACCATTGGAGGCTGGGAATGGCCCCATGAAATCTATTCCCCAGACATCGAAAATTTCATAGAACTGGATAGGTTGCTAGGGCATTTCTTGCCTTCTGTTCATGGCTACTCCTGCTTTTTGGCATTTGTTGCAGGTGGAGAAGAATTCATGTGCATCCCTAAAGATAGTTGGCCAGTAAAGGCCACAGTCTAGCACTTTCCTAGCAGTCCAAGTTGATCCATAATGGCCGCCTCTAGGTGTTGAGTGGCAGAACTAGAGGGCTGAATTGATCTCGACATCAGGAATGCACCTACGGATGACCTTGTCACTGCACAGTTTCCAAAGGTAGGGATCATCCCAAATGTAGTACTTGGCATCGCTTCGGATTTTTTCCTTATGGGCTTGTGACGCCTCTGGTGGAAGATGAGATGTTGCCACGTAGTTACAGATGTTGGCAAACCATGGTGTGGCCATCTGGATGTGCAATAGCTGCTCGTCAGATAATTCATCTCGGATAGGCATCAGTTCGCTTCCTTTTTCAATTCTACTTAGATGATCTGCTACAGCATTCTCAGCAGCCTTCTTATGTCTAATTTCTAAATCAAATTCTTGGAGAAGAAGCATCCACCTGATCAGTCTCGGCTTAGCGTCAGGCTTCTTTAGCAAGTATCTCAAGGCAGCATGGTCAGAGAACACAATTATCTTGGAACCGAAAAGGTAGGAACGAAATTTGTCTAGGGCAAACACAATTGCCAAAAGCTCCTTCTCAATTGTTGTGTAGTTTTGTTGGGCCGGATCCATAGTTCTGGATGCATAGGCAATCACATGCACTGGTTGGCCGGCTCTAGCTCTCTAGCCGAGAACAGCTCCTAATGCCGAGTTGGATGCATCACACATTAATTCAAATGGTAGGTCCTAGTTCGGTGCTTGCAAGATAGGGGCGGATGTGAGTCTGCTCTTCAACTCCTGAAGTGCTTCAATACAGGGCTGATTAAAGTTGAATTCCACATCCTTCTATAACAATTTGGATAGGGGCAAGGCTAGTGTGCTGAAGTTCTTAATGAATCTCCTGTAGAAGCCTGCGTTTCCTAGAAATGAGCGAACTTCCTGCACATAAGCGGGGTTTGGAAGGGAGGTGATGATATCTATCTTTGCTTTATCCACCTTGATGCCTCTGTTGGAGACCAAATGTCTCAACACTATTCCCTCAGTCACCATGAAATGACACTTTTCAAAATTGAGCACAAGGTTTGTGTCAATGTATCTCTTCAACACCTTAGATAGATTATTCAAGCATGCTTCAAATGAGTTAGCATACACCGTGGAGTCATCCATGAATACCTCCATGCAGTCCTACAACAAGTCCAAGAAGATGCTCATCATGTAACGTTGGGATGTACTCGATGCGTTGCACAGGCCAAATGGCATGCGCGTATACACAAAGGTACCAAATGGATAGGTGAAGGTTGTCTTATGCTGATCTTCAGGTACAATATGAATTTGTATGTAGCCTGAGAATCCATCAAGAAAGTAATAATGGGATTTCCCTGCTAATTTTTCAAGCATTTGGTCAATGAAAGGCAAAGGAAAGTGATCCTTGCAAGTTGCTTGATTTAATCTTCTGTAATCGATGCATACCCGCCAGCTATTTTGAATCCTCAAAGGCACCAACTCGTCTTGTTGGTTTTTCATGATGGTCATCCTGGATTTCTTTGATACCACTTGCACAAGGCTCACCCATTGACTATCCGAGATGGGATAGATGATGCTTGCAACGAGTAGCTTTGTGACTTCTTTCTTGACCACATCCAGGAGTGTCGGATTCAATCTTCTTTGTTGTTTCCTTATGGCCTTGACTTCCTCCTCCATCAAAATTCTATGCTTGCAGATGGAGGGGTTTATGCCAGGAAGGTCTGCTAGCTTCCACCCTATTGCTTGCTTATGTTGCCTTAGGACATTTAGCAACTTGTCTTCTTGCTCCTAGAGGAGGTTGTTGGCAATGATGACTGGGAGTTACTGTTCCTTGTTCAGGTAGGCATACTTCAGGTGATTCGACAATGGTTTTAGTTCCATGGGTGGTGGCATTAATGGAGATTTTTCAATTACTGAGCTTGGATCCGTCTGGCCGACTTGATCTTGACACGGCACCAAGTGTGCCGACATGATTTCGGCCCTTGGTTGATTCGGCCGGCTCGATTCGGCGATTTTGGTTCTTGTCGGATTGGAGTCGGCATTGGCTTCTAGTGCTCCTTCAAAATCGGATCCGAATGGAACATTGATTTCTACACCAGCCCGAGTCTGGTTTTCCTTGGCCGAGACGATCTCGGCAAGCCTGTCAGCCTACTATTTGACTCTTCGTCCGAGTTGACTTTTTTTTCTTCCTTGACTCGGCCTTCTCTGGCCGACTCGATCTCGGCCGTGAAAATTGTCGCAAAATGTGCAATGGAAGACATTTCAGCGTTGGCGACTTTGATTTCTGCATTATTTATACACCCTGAGTGTTCTTGGTTGCAGACTCGGTTTAGTAATTCAGACAATTCCACTTCAAAGGCCAAGTCAGCGATATCACTATGATTGTCCTCAAAGTGGGGAAGGTCTTGTACTTCCTCACGGTCAGCCTCTTCGTCTGTAACCCCTAGGCAACTGTTCTCATCAGCGCTCTCAGCAAACTGCTCAATGTCTTCACTGCTGCTATTTAGTTGAAGGTATTCTTCAACTATCTCATCAAGTAAATCAATCCCAAAGAGAGAGTGGTCTTCGGTTGGGTGCTTCATAGCTTCGAAAATATTAAATTGTACCAAGGTATCACCAAATTCCATCAAAAGCATCCTTGCATGCACATCAATCTTTATTCTCGCAGTCATCAAGAAAGGACTCCCCAGAATTAAGGTGGATTCCTTTCCGGACGTTTCGTACTCCATGTCTAGCACATAAAAATCAGCTGGAAATATTAGTTCATTGACTTGGACAAGAACATCCTCGAGAACTCCTAGGGGTTGGACAATACTCCTGTTTGCAAGTTGAATGGTCATCCATGTGGGTTCTGAGTCACCAAAATCCAGGGACCTGTAGATTGATGTGGGCATGACATTAATTGAGGCTCCCAAGTCCAACATGGCATTGGCAAAAGTGCATTCGCCAATGGTGCATGGGATAGAAAAGATTCCGGGGTCTCTGCATTTCTTTGGCAAAGTTGGAGCACCTACAGTGATTTCTTCATTTCTTGTCAGGGCTGACACCACACCTCCACTTTCCCTGCTCCCCTTTAGCTTTCTCCTTTTGTGTACGCACAATTCCTTGATGAATTTTGTGTATTTAGGGACCTGTTTAATAGCATCGAGGAGTGCAATATTGATTTCCACCTTCCGAAACATCTTCAACAATTCTTCATCTGATTCTAGATTTCTTGCCGAAGTGGTTCGAGGTGGAAATGGCAATGGGACAGTTGTCTCTAGCCGAGACTGCAAGTCGGCATTTGGCTCGGAGTCGGCTTCAACTGATCTCGGCAACTACTGTAGTGTAGGTTGAGGTAATTCTTTTCCGCTTCGAAGAGTGACTATACTAGCGTTTCCTCTCGAATTTGGAATGGGTTGAGAGGGAAGGTTGCTGGATCTTTCCGATTGTAATTGACTCACAGTGTGCTCAAATGTGATTCGGTGTCAAGCGAAATGATGTAGAATCTGAGATGTAGAGTATTGACTTGCCTTGGGAGAGACTGAGCCGAGATGATCTCGGTAGAGATCAATCCAGCTTGGTTTTGGCTGAGTGCAGACAGACGCTACAGTGATGGACTATCTCTGTCTCGTACTGAAAAGTAGTAAACATGGAGGAGGTTGAAATGCACGTAAAACAGGAAGTAAACTAAGCTATGAATGCATCGAACATATACTAACGTTACTGGTTTACTATTAGTATTATTGTGATATAACTGTGTTTGTGCTCACTTCTATTAGTCCAAGTCCAGTCCAATGTTCGCACCCTAGTTCTCAGTCCACATCAGCCTAGGGAAATCTTATGGCGATCGCCAAAGGTTCATCCACTACCATACCGAGGAATTACGCAATCGCTACCTCATCAATTGGCAGGGATTAAGTTCAGAGCTGATTGTAGGTTCTCGATTAACAATCGTTAAATGATTACCTACTGAATTAGTTAAACCAGTTACAATCGGCTTAGCTTAACTTTGTTCATCATTCAATTGCAATCACAGATTAAATCATGAATTAAAGGAGAGGAAGAAAACGGAGATGAGAAATGTAGAATGGAATTGATTAATAGGAAATAGAGCACAAACATAGTGGTCTGAATTCAGATGGACCCATCTTCCACGACGATCGCCATGGTCGATGGTGGTGGTTCACCTTCAGTAGCCTGAGCGCTGAGGATCAGATTCACCAAAGTGTGTCGAGAATCCCAATCAGTCCCCTCTGGCAAACTTCGGCTTCCTAGTCTTAGACTTGCATTTCCTCAATCGAGAGAAACACCTAAGTAGCACCGTGCACCACCATAAACGGGGAGAAATGAGAGCGAGGAAATGGGTATAACGAGGGTGTATTAAGAATGAATTCAAAAAGAGACCCTTAAAAAGTGCACAGCTCCTCCTATATGTACACGAGCTGTGACCTGCTACTTCTAATGATTCCTAACAGAATTACAACGTAAATTGCCTATTCTACCCATGCATATCTTGCACAGTGAGCTACTCTAGGAATGACGTGGCAGCTAAGGTGGCCCTGAGCTAGATAGCTGATGTGGATAGCTTCTTTGGGCTACTCCTTATTGGAATGCACCGCTTGGGCTGATGGACCGTGAAGCCCGGCCTGATCCGGTTTGGCCGATATAGGGTCTTGGACGAGACGGCTGAGTCTCCTTATGATGGATCCAAGAACATCTCGGCTGATCCTACAAGAGAAGAAGAGTTAGCTAAGGTCCTTGAATTAGCACAAATTTATATTTTCTCTATTTTTAGGTCCATAATATGAATCTTAGCTAACACTCCATTCTTAAGCACAAGACAGTCTTGTAAACATCCTTCTTAGGTCCACAAAAGGTGCATGATTTATGACTCATCAATCACCTAAAGTATGCCTACTTGGACAAGGTACAAAAACTTCCAATTATCATCGCCAACAATCTCCACTAGAAGAAAGAAGACAAGTTGCTGGAGGTCCTAAGGCAACATAAGAGGGCAATAGGGTGGAAGCTATCAGACCTTCCTGGTATAAACCCCTCCATCTGCATGCACAGAATCTTGATGGAGTAGGAAATCAAGCCCATAAGGCAACAACAAAGAAGACTGAATCTGACACTCCTGGATGTGGTTAAAAAGGAAGTCACCAAACTCCTTACTGCAAGGATCATCTACCCAATCTCGGATAGCCAATGGGTGAGCCCTGTGCAAGTGGTGCCGAAGAAGTCCGGAATGACTGTCGTAAAGAATCATTACGACGAGTTGGTGCTAACAAGGATTCAGAATAGCTGGCAAGTCTGCATTGATTACAAAAGATTAAACCAGGCAACTCACAAGGATCATTTTCCTTTGCCTTTTATTGATCAAGTCCTGGAAAAACTTGTAGGGAAATCCCATTACTGTTTTTTGGATGGCTTCTCAGGCTACATGCAAATCCACATTGCACCGGAGGACCAACATAAGACCACCTTCACCTGCCCATTTGGTACCTTTGCGTATACACGCATGCCATTTGGCATGTGCAACGCACCGAGCACATTCCAACGTTGCATGACAAGTATCTTCTCGGATTTGCTATAGGACTGCATGGAGGTGTTCATGGATGACTCCACGATGTACGTGGATTCATTTTAAGCATGCATGAGCAACCTATCCAAGGTGTTGACACAAACGTTGTGCTCAATTTTGAAAAATGTCATTTCATGGTGACCGAGGGAATCGTGTTGGGACACCTGGTCTCCTCTACCATTTCTTGAAATATCTCTTCTGATTTAAAATCGTGGTGTAACGTGTATCCCCCCCTGGTCCGGTCATGGAATAGATGAAATAAACCCAAAAATGGATTTTTGTTCAAGAATGAAATCTTATTGGAACTGTCCAGTTCATCCTTCGGAACCGAAGTGGATAGAGCAAAGATTGACATCATCACCTCCCTTCCTAACCCCATTTTTGTGGGAGAAGTTCGCTCTTTTCTTGGACATGCAAGTTTCTATAGAAGATTCATTAAAGAACTTCAGCAAGCTTGCCCTGCCACTATCCAAGTTGCTATAGAATGATGTGGAATTTAATTTCGACCAGCCCTGTAGTGAAGCATTTCAGGAGCTGTAAAACAGACTCACATCCACTCCCATCCTACAAGCGCCAAACTAGGACCTGCCATTTGAGCTGATGTGTGATGCATCCAATTCGACATTGGGAGCTGTTCTCGGCCAAAGAGCTGGAGTCGGTCAACCTGTGCACGTGATTGCCTATGCACCTAGAACTATAGACTCGGCCCGGTAGAATTATACAACAACTGAGAAGGAACTCTTGGCAATTGTATTTGCCCTGGACAAATTCCGCTCATACCTCCTCGGTTCAAAAATAATCATGTTCTCTGACCACACTGCATTGAGATACTTGTTGAAGAAGCCTGACGCCAAACCAAGACTGATCCGGTGGATGCTTTTTCTTCAAGAATTTGACATAGAAATCAGAGACAAGAAAGGCACTGAGAATTATGTAGTAGATCACGTGAGCGGGATTGAAAGAGAAAGTGAACTAATGCCCATCCGCGATGAATTCCATGACGAACAACTTCTGCACATCAAGGCGTCTACACCATGGTTTGCCGACATCTGTAACTATGTGGCAACATCTCAGTTTCTACCAAAGGCATCCCGACTATACAAGGAAAAACTCCAGAGTGATGCCAAATATTACATATGGGATGATCCCTACCTTTGGAGACTATGCAGCGACAATGTAATCCGCAAGTGCATTCCTAATGCCGAGATCAATTCGGTCCTCCAATTCTACCATTCAGCACCTAGAGGCGACCACTACGGATCAACTCGAACTACTAGGAAAGTGCTAGACTGTGGCCTATACTGGCCTACTATTTTTAGAGACGCTCATCATTTCGTCTCTACCTGCGAAAAGATGCCAAAAAGCAGGATGGCCATGAACCGAAGGCATGAAATGCACCAACAACCCATCCTATTCTGTGAAGTTTTTTATGTCTGGGAAATTGATTTCATAGGACCATTCCTAGTCTCCAATGGTTATTCATACATTCTGCTGGTTGTAGATTATGTATCAAGATGGGTAGAGGCCATCGCCACCAGGACCAATGATGCAAAGGTAGTTGTGGACTTTCTGAAGTCCAATATTTTCTGTAGGTTTGGTGTGTCGAAAGCGCTCATAAGTGACCAAGGTAGTCACTTTTGAAATAGAGCCATGGCCTCTCTACTTCAGAAATATGGGGTGGAACACAGAATTGCTATAGCATACCACCCCTAGACAAATGGCCAAGCTGAAGTTTTCAACAGGGAAATCAAGAAAACGCTACAAAAGATGACCAACCCCAGCAGGAAGGATTGGAGCTGACTCCTTGAGGATGCTCTATGGGCACACAGAACCACATACCGAACGTTGTTAGGGAGGTCTCCCTACCAGATAGTCTTCGGTAAGACCTACCATCTTCCTATGGAACTAGAGCATAAAGCTTACTAGGCCGTCAAGCAATGCAACCTGGCCTAGGACCAAGCAAGAGAACAAAGAAAATTTCAACTACAAGAACTTGACAAACTCCACTTGGAAGCATATGAAAACTCCAGGATCTACAAGCAAAAAGTAAAAAAATTTCATGACCAAAAGATCTTGAGGAAAGACTTTCATGTCTACCAAAAAGTACTAGTGTTCAATTCAAGACTTAAGCTCATAGCAGGTAAGCTTCGTTCTAGATGGGATGGACCTTTTGTTATCACTAACATATTTTCCCATGGTGCAGTACAATTGAAAGACGAACATAGCAGCAACACCTTTCAGGTCAATGGGCATCAAATCAAGTCATTTCATGAAGGTCCAGCACCAATTATAGGTGACATGGAGATCATCGCACTAATGGAACCAACTCCACCAGATGGCATAACCTGAGCCTACTCTGCCAGCCGCTTTCAATCATATAAGGCATTCAGGACAATGCAGAATTCAAGTGTGGGGGGAGCACTGTTGTGACCATCTAAGGCTGCAGGCTGAACTCTATCGGTCTGATATTGTTCACACCTTTCATCCTGGCTCAATTTTATTTGTTTTGTTTTGTTTGCATTTATGTCTTGTTTCCTTAGTCTGTTTGAATTTAATGTCTTTTCTCTTGAGTCATTTCCCCTTCTTTTCCAGTTTGTCCCAATAAAAATTGTTGAAGTCGAGTTCATTCCTGTTCTGTGCCGAATCCAGAGTGACTTCGCCCAAACATGATTTTAAATTGTTTTGGTTTTCTGTCCTGTTCATCCTAGCAGAATTCCAGAACTAGATGGTTGAAAAAAAATATGCGTTGGAAAGATTTTTGAATTGACTTCTGGAAGCTTGAGAAGACAGTAGGAAGTAATTCTACAACTCTAAAAAGAGATTTCTCTAGCTTGAAGGGAGTGAAACTTTTGTGTTCCTAGGCAATGATTGACTAAATACTGAAAGGAAAACCTCCCATGATAGAGCAAAATAATAACCTATGCTAGAATTTGAGCCCTTGTAAATAGTGACGGCTTACATCTTGCCAGTCTCTTTTTCTAGTGTGATGTTTGCATTCATGATTATTGTGCATTCTACATTTTGCCTTAACTCTCTAGATACAACTATTTTCACGTGCAGGAATGACATGATCTAGGCCATGTTTTTGGTAAGCCCTGAGCCGAATAAAGCATACTTGAAAAAATTTTGTCCCTTGTTCACCCCCATTTAGCCTGATTAACCAATTGTTCTGACAGCTTATTACAAGCCAAGGCTGGAAAAACCATGATCCAACCCTCACCCTCAGGGAGCAGAGGAGCCTTGGAATTGTTTTGGGAGTAAGTCATAATCAAGTGTGGGGGAATTCCGGGAAGCAGAACCTGATGAGCATCCTCTAAAGGTTCAAAAAGGCAAGAAAAGAAAAGAAGCGAGTGCAAGAAAGGAAAAGAAAAAGAAAAACCAAAAAGCGGAAGCAGCAGCTGAAAAATACAAGTAAAGCCAACCAAAATGAAAAACAACAAGGCTGCATAATTAATCATAAAAGTAAGGAAATGGAAAAGATACAAACAAAGGGAAGAAGTGAGTAGTTGAACTTAGAAAGAGACCACATCATCCTGGGACATCCCTCACGTTGATGAAACTTACTCCCCATTGCTCCTCTCTTCCCCACGGGTCCTGAAACCAATCTCTACATTTTATCCTACCCGTGTCCCTAGCCTCGCTATAAGCCGAAAAGAAGTCCTGGTGATCATAACTGTTTGTGTTTTTACAGGTGTAGGAGGAGAGCTTTGTCAAAGTATGGTAATACTAGTTTCATGTAATGTTGAGTGTAAATACAAACCAAAACACTTGAGAGTGAGAGAATAGCTGCTGAAGTGAGAGCTCTATCACTGTTGGTTAACCCTCGTGGTTGCAAGTCAAGAAGGTGCCTTGAGCACAAGAGTAGTAGTTTCTAATTGATTGAGTATCTTAATCCCAGGGTGAAAGAGTGTTGACTCTATCTTGTTTTAGCTTAAGGAAGCCAATTGAAAATTTTCATTTTAACCTAAAAAATTCCCTTGATGATCTTCATTTCATTTTTTCCCAAGAGTGCAAAAGGGTAAGTGTGGGGGTCTGATGAGTCACAAACTATACACCTATCTAGGACCTAAGAAGGATTGTTGCAAGCATATTTTGCACTTAAGGAATGAATATTAGATGGGATTCATATTAGGAACCTAAAAATAGAGAAAATACAAAACTGTGGTAATTCAAGAATCTTAGCTTATTTTCCTTTCTGTACAGGTCCAGCCGAGGCTCTCAAGTCCAACATAGAAGGACCCAGGCCGATTCCATCTCGACCAGGCCAAACCACACGACCAGGTGGCCCAGTAAGGGAGCAGCCCAACAAAGGGTGGCCCTATAGTAATTTCCACGTCAGCTGTCCAACACAGAGGCGACCTTAGCACCAACGTAGATGCCACGTCACTTCTAGAGTAACCAAGCAGCGCACATCGCAAGGGTAGATTAGGAAATCCGCTTTTGTAATTCTGTTAGGCATCATGGTTCGTGCGCTCATATATAAATAGGTATAGTCGTGTACATTTTAGGGGTCTTTGAATTCATTCTCTACACATCTTCATTGAGTCCATTATCTCGCTCTCGTTTTCTCCATTTACGGTGGTGCACGGTGCCACATTGGTGTTTCTCTCGATCGAGGTATTACAGGCTTGAGACTGAGAAGCCAAAGTCTGTCAGAGGTGACCGCTTGGGATTCCAATGCACTTTGGTGGAGCTGATCCTCAGCATTCAAGTTACTAGAGATGAACCACCACCATCAACCATGGCGATCATTGTGGAAGATGGATCCATCTGAATTCGGACCATTGCATTTGTACTCTATTTTCTGTTAATAAATTTCATTCTGCATTTCTTGTCTCTGTTCCTCTCCTCTTCTTTAATTCATGATTTGATCCACGATTGCAATTGAACTGTGAGAAAAGTTAAACTAAGTCGATTGGAACTGGTTTAGCTAATTTAGTAGGTAATCATTTAACGATTGTTAATAGAGAACCTAAAATCAGCTCTGAACTTAATCCCTACCAATTGATGAGGTAGCGATTGCGTAATTCCTCAGTATGGTAATGGGCGAATCTGTGGCGATTGCCATAAGCATTCCCAAGGCTGACCTGGACTGAGAACTGGAGTAAGGAATCTGGACTGGACTTGAATTAATGGAATTGAATCCGAACACAGTTACATCATAATAACAACAATAGTTATATCGTATCAGTAGCTTCCTTATATCTGCATTTATTCTCTGCATTCATTTACTTTTTCTCGTTTCCGTAATTAAACACCCCCTGTTTACTACTTTCCGAGTCCGAGATAGAGATAGTCCATCTCTATAGCGTCAATTTTGCACTTAGCCGAAACCAAGTCGAATAAGTCTTTACTAAGACCATATCGGCTCAATTTCCACCGAGAGCAACTCGTCCAGTGCTGAGACAAGTCAATACTCTACACCTCAGATTCTACGTCATTTCACTTCACACCGAATCACAATTGAGCACACTGTATCCTTGAGAAAAATTGACCTATGGTTGGCTATATTATAGTTAGCTTTAGTTATTTGATGCGCGTTGAGATGACTAAAAATGAGTTTATCAGCAGCCCAACAAGGAGTGGCCCTATAGTACCTTCCACATCAGCCATCCAACATAGAAGCCACCTCAGCTCCAGCTTAGATGCCACATCACTCCTGGCAAAACCAGCAACGCGCATTGCAAGGGTAGATTAGGAAATCCACTTTTGTAATTTTGTTAAGCATCGTGGTTTGCACGCTCATGTATAAATAGGAATAGTCGTGTACATTTTAGGGGTCTTTGAATTCATTCTCTACATATTTTCATTGTATCCATTATCTCCCTCTCGTTTTCTCCATTTGCAATGGTGCACGGTGCTGCATTGGTGTTTCTATCGATCGAGGAAGTACAAGCTCGAGACTGAGAAGCTGAAGTTTGTCAGAGGTGACCGCTTGGGTTTCCAACGCACTATGGTAGAGCTGATCCTCAACATTCAAGCTATTGGAGGTGAACCACAACCATCAACCATGGTGATCGTCGTAGAAGATGGATCCATCTGAATTCGGATCACTGCGTTTGCACTATATTTTCTGTTAATCAATTTCATTATGCATTTCTTGTCTCTGTTCCTCTCCTCTTCTTTAATTCATGATTTGATCCGTGATTGCAATTGAACCATGAACAAAGTTAAACTAAGCCGATTGGAACTAGTTTAGCTAATTGAGTAGGTAATCATTTAACGATTGTTAATGGATAACCTAAAATCAACTTTGAACTTAATCCCTACCAACTGACGAGGTAGTGATTGTGTAATTCCTCAGTATGGTAATGGACGAACCTATAGCAGTTGCCATAAGCATTCCCAAGGTTGACCTGGACTGAGAATTGGAGTAAGGAATCTGGACTAGACTTGAATTAATGGAATTGAATAAGAACACAGTTACATCATAATAACAATAGTAGCTATACTGTATCAGTAGCATCCTTGTATCTGCATTTATTTTCTACATTGATTTACTTTTTCTCGTTTCCGTAGTTAAATCCCCCCTGTTTACTACTTTCCGAGTCCGAGATAGAGACAGTCCATCTCTGTAGCGTCAGTTCTGCACTTAGCCGAAACCAAGTCGGATAAGTCTCTACCGAGACCATATCGACTCAGTTTCTACCGAGAGCAACTCGGCCAGTGCCGAGACGAGTTAATACTCTACACCTCAGATTCTACGTCATTTCACTTCACACCAAATCACAATTGAGCACATTGTGTCCTTGAGAAAAATCGACCTAGGGTTGACTATGCTATAGTTAGCTTTAGTTATTTGATGCGCGTTGAGACATCTAAAAATGAGCTTATTAGTAATGCATTCGCATGCATAATCTAGCTTCAAATTGTCTTGCATTTTGAAATTTTAGCTCAAGTTTTGCTCACCTAGCTACTATCTATATTCGATTCAATTTCCATTTGAATTAGTTCAATTGTCAAATTACTTGGTGGAAGTGTATTTTCATGGTTCAATTTTGAAAATCCAAGGAAACAAAGTATCGTGATTGAGTTTTTCACCCGTTATCTGATGAAATCATTGATTGTGAATTGTGCAAAAGATTTGTGGTAATTTTTTGAAAAAGAGTTGGATCAAAAAAATTGAAAAAGATTGAGTAAGATCAACTAAATCCATGGCGAAATTCAACTCTAGAAAAATAGAGCACGAGGAAAATTTTTTTTTAAAAAAACTCATAAACAGAAAGTTAGTTACAAATCCACAAACAAACCACACATGCTTAAAAAAGTTTTTCATTTACTTTCCCCTAACTATTTACTATTTTTAGTATTATTGACTTGTTCGATTGTCCATTGACCTGTACGGATGTCCAATGACTAGTACAGTCGTCCATTTACTTGTATGGACAACATAGCGTTTGGACGTTTGGTATGGACAAAGAAAATTTTTCTTCGTTTTTTCTGTATATTGTTAACATCTTTAACTCTGAGTTTTCGTATTGTCTTTTGTGTTTCATTACTTGAGTAACTTTCTTTTCTATTACATTTTTTTTGCTTGTCTTCATTTGACTTCTTTAGTTTTGTCTTTGAGTTTTCTTTTCCTTTCATTTCCTAAGACTTATCTTGATTCAAACTATTTCACTTACACGGTAGAACTTGATTCGTAAAATTTAGGTTCTTCTTCAATGCATAGTTGAGAGTTGAGAGGAAAAAGACAAGAGCACACATTATAGAAAAAGCCACCAAGAATGTATACACAAGTGACGGGTGTAAACACATAAGGAGTGGTAAGTTTTTTCCTTTTATTAATAACATTTTTCTGTGAGAAACTTTCTGTAAATAGTACGTACAATATGGATGATAATAGTAGTAATAAAGTCAACAATTACTCTCCTAATTCCAAACGTATGATGAAGCAAATGATCAAACTAGAGGAGTAGTTGGCTAAGCTAGGAGGAGGATTGGAGGTTGTCAAGGTTGACACAACAAGTGTCCACGCTGAAGTGGAGGCACTCAGTAAAAAGAAGGAGAAATCTGCCTCGTCCATACATGAGAGTCCAGGTGATAGAATTGGGAGTCAAAAGGAGCAGTCCAAAGACCCTCAGGGCTCGTGCCACAATGAGAGGAGTGTAAGGTAGAACAAGGAAAGAGGTATGAGGAGGAGTCTTAGAGAGATAGAAAAGAAAGGAGGCATGAACAAGAACCACGTAAAGAAAGGAGGTAGGAGGAGGATCCTTGGAGGAGAGATGAAGATCCTTGATGAGTCATAAAATGTACATCTTAAGTGGATCTAAGAAGGGCACCATTGAGCAACTCACGAGCTTTAAAGATGACTGTTAGCTAAGATCCAGATTAATGGCCTAAACTTGAGTAAAACACAACCTGTGCTTAATCAAGGTTTTTAGCTAACTATCTTTTCATTGCAGGTTCAGCCAAGCTCAGTCCGCCATCAGAAGCCCAGGCCAAGAGCCTCTCGGCCAGGCCGAGACTCGACCCATGCAGGGAGCCCAGTCAGGTAGATCCAGGGGGAACGCCTCGTCAGCAATCAGAGTCACCTTGGGTCCAGCTCAGCTCCATATCACTACCTAGAGTAGCTTGCAATGCAAGTCACAGCAAGGGCAGAATAGGAATTGTACATGTAATTCTGTTAGCATCGTTAGCTGTGTCCACTCTTGTATAAATATATAGAACTCTGAACGAATAGGGGCTTTTGGCATTCAAACCTTCCCGCGTCCATAATTCCCAAATTCTCTCTCGTCTTCCTCTCCTCCGCCCACGTTGGTACACGGCGCTGTTAATGGCGTTTCTCTCGATTGAGGAAATGCAGGCTAGGAACTGAGAAGCCGAAGGTTATCAGAGGAGACCGATTGAAGCACTAACGCACTCTGGTAGATTTGAACCTCAGCATCCTAGCTAGCAAAGGTGAATCATCACCGTCGTCCATGGCGATTGTCGTGGAGGATGGAATTAGCGAATCCAGGCCCTGTGTTTGTATTTTGCTTTCAATCTTACAAGTGTTTTCTGAATTCTGATCTCTGTTGCAACTCTGAAATCTAAGTTCACTTACTGCGTTGCGATTGCACATGGTAACAGAACAATGTTAAACTAAGCCGATTGGAACTGGTTTAGCTAATTCAGTAGGTAATCACTTAACGATTGTTAATTGAGAATCTAAAATCAGCTTGAACTCAATCTCTGCCAACTGATGAGGTGGCGATTGCGTAAATCCTCGGTATGGTAAGGGACGGATCTTTGGCAATTGCCATAAGAACACTGGAGGCTGATGAGGACTGTAATTGGAGTGATTGAATCAGAAAGAACTTGATTATTGGAACTAAACATGAACGCAGTAATAGCAATAGCATTAGGAGTAGCGTAATTGCATTTGATTATAGTTAACCTTTGTTTTGATTCCAATTTCATTCCAACCCCCCTTGTTTACTGCCTTTAAGTCTGAGACAGAGGTAGTCCACCTCTGTAGCGTCTGTCTACACTTAACCGAGACCAAGCCGGATTGTCTCTGTTGAGGTCGACTCGGCTCAGTCTCTGTTGAGAGCAACTCGGCCATTGCCGAGACGAGTCGATATTTTACACTTAGATTCTACTTCTGTTTGCATCACACTAAATCACAACTGAGCACACTGTGTCTTTCAGAAGAATGACCTAGGGTTATCTATACTATAGTTAGCTTTAGTTATTTGATAAGCACGTAAAACGAGTGAAAAACACGATACATCAATCCTCGCAAAGAAAGGCGAGAAAAAAAGTAAGAAGAACCTTACGAAGAACAAAGAATAAGATACTTTAAGTCACCTAATTGAGAAGAAGTGGAGGTCCTCAAGATAGCCCATGGATGCTTTGAAGTGTCGTATTCCCCTATTTATAAGTGAAGAAGATGTGGAATCCTACTTGGACTAAGAGATGAAGGTAGATCAAGTGCTAGCATGCTTTGACTATCATGACTAGGAGAAGGTCAAAATGGTCACATATGAGTTCACATGATATGAGTTGGTTTGATGGAACCAGTTCTACAAGGAAATTAGAGAAGGGAGGAGGAGGCACACAAATACATGGACTGATCTCAAACGTGAGCTGAGATCAAGGTTCGTACCAACATCTTATGCAAGGGACCTATACAATAAACTACAACGTATGTATCAAGGGTCCAAAAGCATGGAGGAGTACCATAAGGATATGGAGGTAGCTCTAACAAGGGCTAATGTGCTAGAGTTCAACGAAGCAACAATAGCTCATTTCATGCACGAGCTTAATAGAGAGATTGAAGACATAGTGGAGTTGTACCACTATGCAACTATGGACGATCTTATACATCAGGCTACAAGAGTGGAGGCTTAGCAGAAGGGGCATCTAACCTCAAGGAAGACATATCCTAGTGGCCCCAATAACTAGAAGAGTAAGGAGAAGGAGAAGGAGAGGGAGAAGGAGAGGGAAAGAAAGGATGAAAATCCAAAGAAGGGGAGTTCCATACCCCAAGGCTAAAAATAAGAGAGAATGTTGCCTAGTCTAGCTCCAGCATCCAAAAGTAGCAACATAAAATGCTGTGCTAGGCAAGGGGCACATAGCCTCTTAGTGTCCTAACAAGAGAAACATGATCATGCAGAAAGATGGGATTATAAATAGTGATAACTCATGGACAGAATCATCATCCATAAGTGACTTAGACCCATCCAATGAATACTCACGTAATTATGAAAGGGATTTGTTAATGGTGAGACGTTTAGTGAGTGCACAGGTTGGAGAGGATGATGAGTCATAGAGGAAAAACATTTTCCACTCACATTGGTATGTTGCAGGACAAATTTGTTTAATCATTATAGACGGAGGAAATAGTGTCAATGTTGCGAGCTCAAGCTGGTGGAGAAACTAAAACATCCTACCTTGGTACATTCTGGACCATACAACTATAATAATGAGGGAGAATTGGCAGTTATAAAACAAGTATCCCTAGCCTTTACCTTGGGTAAATATGAAGATGAGGTGCTACATGATGTAGTACCAATGGAGGCAACACATATCCTCCTTGGAAGTTCATGGTAATATGATTGCAAGGTGACCCATGATAGGTTTACAAACAAGTTCTCGTTCGTCCATTAAGGACAGAAGGTTACCCTTAAACCTTTGTCACCAAAGGAGGTGAACAAAGATTAGGTAAAAATGAAGTTGAGGAGGGAAAAAGAAAAAAAAAGAACAAAATGAGAAGAAAGAAAAAAAACGAAAGAGAAAAAAGAAAGGATGTGGCATCCAAAGAGACTGTACATCCAAAGGACAGTGGGCGTCCAGAGAAAAAAATGATAAAAAAGAAAGTGAGAAGGGTAAGAAAGTATTGATAATGAGCAAGAGGATGGTGGGGAAGGTGTTATTGGTTCAAACGGAACCACTATATTTATTACCAACTAATATGTGTCTTTATTTGTTTGCACAATTCCGTGACTTACCTACAAGTTTTAAATAGATGTTGGAGAGCTTCCAAGGTATCTTCCCCAAGGATATCTCATGAGTCATATTTTATACACCTTACAAGGACCTAATATGAGTGTTTTAGAGATCAATTGGTGCTTAAGAATTGAGTCTTAGCTAAGATTCATATTATGGACCTAGAAATGGAGAAAGTATAAATATGTGCTAATTTGCAGGTCTTAGATAATAAAAGATTCATCTCATCCCTCTTTACAGGATAATTCCAAATGATCTTGGCCTAGGAGAGTCGTCCTAGCCAGCCGAGTCCTTCTCGGTCAGCCAACTCAACGATCCAGCACAGAGGCTCTATTGAGTCTATATCGGACTAGTCTCTGTCGAGAGCAACTCAGTGCCTAGCCGAGAGTGAGTCTACATTCTACACTTGAATTCTACATTACTTAGTTTTCACACAAAGTCATAATCGAGCGCACTGTTTCCTTGAGAGAATTTGACCTAGGGTTGACTATGCTATAGTTAGCTTTAGTTTATTTTATGCGCATTGAGACGACTAAAAACGAGCTTATCAAATTGGCGTCGTTGCCAGGTATTCTACAAATCCTTGAATTTTGGTGACCTGAAACCCACTGGGATGACAATACAACTAGCAAATAGAGGTGTTGTTAAACCCTTGGGCGTTCTCGAAGATGTACTTGTCCAAGTTGATGAGCTGATTTTCCCAATCGACTTCTATGTGTTGGATATGGAGGATGAGACATCAGGGAAAGGATCCACCTTAATCTTGGGGTGACCATTCCTTATGACTGCCAGAACAAAGATTGATGTGTATGCTAGGACATTCTCAATGGAATTTGATGATACTTTGGTGTAGTTTAATATTTTTGAAGCCATGAAGCACCTCATCGAAGACCATTCACTCTTTGGCATAAATTTGATTGATGAACTAGTTGAAGAGTATCTTTAATTAGATAGAAACAGTAAAGATATTTCAAATTTGGCTGAAGATACTGAGTCAATTGATTGCTTAGGGTCCCTCGCAAAAGAAGCCAACTATGATGAAGTATGGGAAGCACGCAATCTTTCCGACTTCGAGGATGATAATATTGACCTTGCTGACTTGAGTCAAAAAGCCGAGTTGGTCAAATTATTACACCAAGTGTGCAAGTACAAGAACCCGAAGTGTTCAAATAAGGAAAAAATTCAAGTTACCGAGATCGAAAAGTTATTCCCAGCACACGTGGCAACAATATTTACCTCCAAGTACGAGTCAACCAAAAGAATCCAAGACCGAGAGAGGATTGAAGTCATCTTGGCCAAAAAGACAAGTGTCAAGGCTGACGCGCATGTACATATGCATGCCGAGACCATCTCGGCCAAAGAAGACCAAAAGCAAGCTAGAGTCGAGTCTATCTCGGCCAATTAAGGCAAGAACCGCGTTCCATCCGAATCCGACTTTAGTGCAAAACAAAGAGCCAAGTCCTACCCGAATCCGACAAAAGCCGATTCTATCGTGGTCAAAAGGAGTCGGCCACAACAACCAAAGGTCGAGGTCTTGTCAGCACACCTGGTGCCGAATCTAATTCAAGTCGGCTAGCCAGATCCGAAGGAATCTAATGACAATTCTTCATCTCCGCCACCACCCGTGGAATTGAAGCTATTACCAAGTCATCTGAAATATGCCTATTTGGATGCTGAACAGCAACTTTCAGTCATCATGGCTAGTAATCTCCACTAGGAGTAGGAAGATAAATTGTTGAGCGTCCTAAGGCAACATAAGAAGGCAATGGTGGAAATTATCTGACCTTCTAGGGATAAACCCTTCCATTTGCATGCATAGAATTTTAATGGAGGAGGAAAGCAAGACCATAAGGCAAGAGTAAAGAAGAATGAATCTGACCATCCTAGATATGGTCAAGAAAGAGGTGACAAAACTACTTGTTGTAGGGATCATCTACCCCATGTCAAATAGCCAGAGGGTGAGCCCCATGCAAGTAGTGGCTAAAAAGTCTGGGATGATCGTCACAAAAAACTAGCATGATGAATTGGTACCTATGCGGATTCAGGATAGCTAGAGATTCTGCATCGACTATAGAAGATTGAATCAAGAAACTCACAAGGATCACTTTCCTTTGCCTTTCATTGCTCAAGTCTTGGAGAAATCAGCAGGGAAATCCCATTATTGTTCTTTGGATGGTTTCTCAGGGTATATGCAAATCCACATTGCACCTAAAGATCAACACAAAACCACCTTCACCTGCCCATTTGGTACCTTTGCGTACACTCGCATGCCATTTGGCCTGTGCAATGTGCCGAGTACATTTCAATGTTGCATGACAAGCATTTTGTTGGACCTGCTACAAGAATGCATAGAGGTGTTCATGGATGACTTCACGGTATATGTTGATTCATTTGACGCGTGTCTGGAAAACCTATCCAAGGTGTTAACAAGATGCATTGACACAAACTTGGTTCTTAACTTTGAAAAATGCCATTTCATGGTGACAGAAGGAATTGTGTTGGGACATCTGGTGTCCAACAGAGGCATCGAGGTGGATAAATCAAAGATTGACATCATCACCTTTCTTCCAAACCCCACTTCAATGGTCGAAGTTCACTCATTTCTAGGACATGTAGGATTCTACAAAAGATTCATCAAAAATTTCAGCAAGATTGCTCTGCCACTGTCCAAACTTCTATGAAAGGAGGTGGAATTTAAATTTGACTAGCTCTGTATTGAAGCCTTTCAGGAGCTGAAGAGCAACTCACATCCGCCCCTATCCTTCAAGAGCCTAACTGGGGCTTACCATTCAAGCTTACGTGTGATGCATCCAATTCGGCATTAGGAGCCGTTTTGGGCCAAAAACACTGAAGTGGGCAAGCTAGTGCATGTGATTGCCTACGCATCTCAAACAATGGACCCGGCCCAGTTAAACTACACAACAACTGAGAAGGAGATGTTGGCAATTGTATTTGCCTTGGACAAATTTTTTTCATACCTACTAGGCTCCAAAATAGTTGTGTTCTTTAACCACATGTAATACACTAAAATTGTCTGGGACCAAGTCTTCACGGGACCCACCTTGACCCGGGCCAAAGAGGTTGAGAAAATCATGGGATTATGGAGGCTGAGAGAATCATTGGATAATGGATCCTGATATCACGGAGGGAATTATGGGATAGTGGGTCCCCATATCAAGGAGAAAATCATGGGATTATGGAGGCTACCGAAGCCTATAAAAGGCCTCAAGACGAAGAGAGAAGGGGAAAAAAATTAGAGAGTGGAAGCTCTGGAAAAATTGGAGAGCAGAAACTCTAGAAAATTGAGAGTAGAAACTTTAGAAAAGAGAGAGCAGAAACTCTACAACGCTGAGAGAAGAAAAGCCGACGACAGCACGATGCAAGCCATAGAACGAGAAGAGACCGCATTCCTCCAACCTCTCTGCGTCACGGCGGACTCCAGGTTAGTGGTACTCTCCCCTCTCTTATCATAAACACTGTAGTCTAGTTTAGAATCTAGTTAACTTCACACACTTAGAACCTACACTTTCCTTAGAATAAGTAAGTAAGTCTGCTAGTCTAGATAATATAATATTTGCCCAAGCCGAGTCCACCTCGCCCTTTCTCATCTTTTCTAAACTCAACCAGGCCAAGCCCGTCTCGGCCTTCCCCATGCGAGCCTTCCCTGACCTTCTCCCTTAACCAAAACCGGTCAGGGCCGAGTCCATCTCGGCCCTTGGCTAAGCAAACTTAGGAACCCCTTAAAGACTTCCACCCTTTCTACCTATCACTAGTCTTCCTAGGGGTTACTATTATGGTAGGTAGTCACTATGCTTGTAGTGAAGCAGTAGACTAGAGAACCAAATGACTCATACACCAGCCCCCTAACCTTCTCCTTTAACCAAAATCGGTCAAGGCCGAGTTCATCTCGACCCTTGGCTAAGCAAATCTCCCAACCCTAGGAACTGCCCAAAACTACATAGACTTTGAATCCTCGAGTTCGAGGTACGTAGGCAAAGGAGGCACACTCCTCTCAAGTCTATTCCCCAAACCAAACGATCCCGCATGCATAGAATAAGCAATGATTCCAGGATGCATTTAGTTGTAATTTCATTTATGAGCTGTTGATGTATGATGTTCTCTTTTGAATTATGGCATGATTTTATAGTATGAATTACTGTATGACATTCCCCTCTTTGCATGCACCAAAACCTTAGTAAACCCAAAAGCTAGTCTTAGGTAACTGTTAAGTAACAGGCATGCTGGGGGCACCCTATGCCCCTAGTGTGTAGCCAACTTCCGAACCCGCCTGGTTCTAGACCAACCTTATCCTCCAATCTCGGTTTTCTAGCATTCCTAAACAAAATGCTGGTGGTGACTCCTCCATAGGCCAAATTGATTTCGGCCTACCCTCTTTAATTTTCCCTTTTCGCTTCGTCACAAAATCTGGTTGTGATAGATGGCGACTCCACTGGGGATCAAACCTAGAATCTCTGGTTGCTGGGTTCTTTGAAAGTTGATCCTTAATAGACTAGCTAGGTTTATGGTTTCTGTGTTATTTAATTGCTTATTCATTCACGCATGATTGTTATGTGGTTTTAAGTTTTACATGCCTGTTCATGCATTCTTATGAGTGTTTATTAGGCTATTCTCCATGCCTGCTCATGCATTTTACTCCATGTTCCTTCACTTCTATACATGTATCTGCTTTAGCTTAGGACTGTATATGGCCAAGAGACTTCCCTCTTGACGTTTTAACCTAGGACCAATTACACTCAAATACGCATGATCCCCCTAGCTTAGGTAGTTTTCCCTTTAATTTATGCAAACCTTCATAAGACTTTAATAATTAAAGGGTAGTCGTTAGGTGTTTAAGTTAACATTTTATTTTTAGTAGGGTCCTATTCTTGGGAAACTATTGTCGTATCATTAGGCTAGAAACCCTACCCGACATGGAACCGACATGCACTCCGAGATGGAGCCTGCCAGGCTCTATGATCAACCTTTCCCTATGACTAGGCCAAAAGTCCGGTCAAGATGGAACCGAAATGCCACTCCAAAGTGGAGTCGGTCAATCCCTTCTAAACCAAATCCAAGATGGAACCGGCCCGAAAACCATCCCGGGCACCTCACCCTCTTTCACCATATCAGCCTACATACGCACTCGATCCGACCACTATGCCGATTCCAATCTCGAGTCCGACTCAGTGCCGTTGTCTTAGCCATGGTGTCATTCCCAAACTAAACTCTTGTGCCGATTCTAAGTCGCGTCTGGCTTCGTATCGTCTCCTTTTATTCAACCCTACTCTGCCCCTTGTGTCGATTCCAATTCTCGTGCCATCTCCAATCCGACTCTGTGTCATCCCTTATTTAAGCTGGCTCCCCACCATCTCCCCAATTTTTTTTTACCCCCACGTCACTTCCTAAGTTGACCCAACGCCATTCTTTCAATTCAGTACTGACCTTGTCCAGTTAAGAGTGTAGAGTTGACTTAAAAAAAATATGTATAAAAAAATAAAATAAAATAAAAATGAAAAACAACATAAAAACAACATGCATCATATGTTGCATTCATCTCCATCAAGCATTTAAAATTAGGTGTTGCATTCCATCACATTGGCATACTGTTCTTCACCCGACCAGCTAACCAAGACCAATACCAGGGCAAGGATCAAGTTCCAAAAGACCTTTACAGGGCACTTCCCAAGGCAAACAGATGGAGACAGCTATAAGGGATCTAGCAGAACAACAAGAAGCACTAAAGAATGATGTTAGTCAAGTAAAGGCGCAAATAGGTCAAATCTTGGAAATGTTGAAGTCGGTGCAAAACCAGGGGGCATCTCAAGCCATTGCCCGCCACACCATCACAAACTCACAACACCAAAGCGGCTTCAAAGCCCCAACTAAGCCCAACACTAAACATCACACCCCTCGCCTCTGGCCATCCCCATTCCAACCCTGCAGTATGACATTTTTGGAAAAGAAAGAATCCTAGAGTTCTAACACCTCTATCAATGTCGTATGTTGAACTTTTGCCACACCTGCTTCAGCATGCCCTTGTGACCACAGTCCCATTGAAGCCTTTTCAACCCCCCTATCACAAAAAGCTATGATCCTAGGGCCAAATGCGAATACCACAGGGGAGCCTTGGGACATGCCACTGAAAAATGTTGGGGATTGAAACACAAGGTACAAGACTTAATTGACGCGGGATTGCTGGTTCTTCTAAGAGAACAGTCTGATATCTATACTAGCAAGCCCTCCAACACAAAAGATGAAACGAGCCTGACTACAACTTCAAATACCCAACTGCCAACCACATTAACTGGCCTAGACTCGGCAAAAAAACTAAAAAAAACTGTAAAGTTGAGTCCTGACTGTCCTAAGAAGAGCCTCTTGTTTTGTAGCCTTTAATCCTTTATCAAATTGACTGTAATGCTCTTTCTTCAAATAATTAATGAAATATACTCTAACTCTCCATGCTTCCTTTTCTCATCCCACGTTTAAACCAAGTCAAAAATACCAATAAAAAAATCATCCCTAATGTTAATATCTCATGTTCTAATTTTGATAGGGAAATAAACAAGACGCTGCAAAAGATGACCAATCCCAATTGGAAGGACTGGAGCCGACTCCTTGAGGATGCTCTTTGGGCACATAGAACCGCATACTGAACTCCGTTGGGGATGTATCCCTACTGGATTGTTGATAAAGCTCATTTTTAGTCGTCTCAACGTGCATCAAATAACTAAAGCTAACTATAGCATAGTCAACCCTAGGTCAATTTTTCTCAAGGACACAATATGCTCAATTGTGATTCAACGCGAAGTAAAATAAAGTAAAACCTAAGTTGCAAAGTATTGAATTGTCTTGTCACTGGCTGAGTCGCTCTCGACAAAGACCGGTCCGATGTGGTCTCGGTAGAGACATATCCGACTCGTCTCGGCTAAGTGTTGACAGATGCTATAGAGTCGGACTAACTTTGTATCAGACTAAAACGTAGGAATAGAGGGGTTTTATATGAATAAAATGAAACGCAATAAAGGCTAAGATGTGAATGAAGCTACTAACTATTCTACTGCTACTACTACTATTGTGTTCATGTTTCAGTCCAAGAATCAAGTCCTTTCTGGTTCATCCACTTAGTCCACAGTCCATATCAACCTGTTATGTTCTTATGGCAATCGCCAAAGGTCCGTCCATTGTCATACCGAGGAATTACGCAATCGTTACCTCATCAGGTGACAAGGATTAAGTTCAGAGTTGATTTTAGGTTCTCAATTAGATTCTCTAGTTAATTACCTACTGAGTTAGTTAAACAAGTTCCGACTGGCTTAGTTTAACATCGTTCCCTTACCTTGTGCAATCGCTACGCAGCAACTAAATTAGAATCTAGGAATGCAACAAAGATTAGAATCAGCAATTACTTATATTATTAGATGAGAAATACAAACACAAGGCCTGGATTCGGTGGTTCCATCTTCCACGACGATCGCCATGGTCGACGACGATGGTTCACCTTCGTTAGCTAGGACGTTGAGGATCAGGTCCACCGGAGTACGTTGGTGATCCAATCGGTCCCCTCCAGCAACCTTCGACGTCTCAGTTCCTAATATGCACTCCTTCGATCGAGAGAAGCGCCAATGACAGCACCGTGCACCACCGTGAATGGAATAAATAAGAGCGAGAGGAATTAAGAATTAATGCGAGTGGGGAATTATGAATGCGAAAGACCCTGATTTGTTCATAGTTTCACCTATATATACAAGGTGTGAGAGCTAACGTCCTTAACAAAATTACAAAGTGAATTCCCTATTCTACCCTTGTTATGCACTACAAGTTGCTTCCTAGGTGTCGTGGCTGCTGAGTTCGAGTCGAGGTGGCCTCTGAGTGGATGGCTGATGTGGAATGTGCCACTAGGCTTCACTCTTTATTGGGCCGCTCTACTTATTGGGCCGAGTCTCGGCTTGGGTCTTCTTTGGATGGGCTGAGAGTCTTACAAGACCAGTAATGAAAGAATAGTTAGCTAATGCCTTTTGATTTACCACAAAATTGTGTTTTCTCTGTTTTTCGATTCCTAATCTGAATCTTAGCTAACAGTCATCTTTTAAGTACATGAGTTGCTTATTGACACTCTTCTTAGGTCCACCTATGGTGTATGATTTATGACTCATCAAACCCCTACACTTAGCCTTTTGCACTCTTGGGAAAATAAAAAGATAGGTAGAAGCCATTGTCACCAAGACCAATGATGCAAAAGTAGTTGTGGACTTTCTAAAGTTCAAGATTTTCTGCCGGTTTGGTGTGCCAAAAGAGCTCATAAGTGACCAAGGCAGTCACTTCTGCAACAGAGCCATGTCCTCTTTACTCCACAACTATGGGGTGGTGCATAGAATTGCAACTACATATCACCCCCAGACCAACGGCCAAGCGGAAGTTTTTAACAGGGAAATAAAGAAAATGCTGCAAAAGATGACCAATCCCAACAGGAAGGATTGGAGCCAACTCCTTGAGGACACTCTGTGGGCACATAGAACTGCATACCGAACACCGTTAGGGATGTCTCCCTATCAGATCGTTTTGGGTAAAGCTTGCCATCTTCCTGTGGAGCTAGAACACAAAGCCTACTGGGCTATCAAATAGTGCAATTTGGCCTATGACCAAGCTAGAGAGTAGAGAAAATTCCAGCTACAAGAGTTAGATGAACTCCGCTTGGAAGCATGTGAGAATTCCAAGATCTATAAGCAGAAAGTCAAGAAATTCCATGACCAACAGATCTTGAGGAAAGACTTCCGAGTCGGCCAGAAAGTGCTGCTATTCAATTCACGACTAAAGCTCATAGCAGGTAAGCTTCGTTCTAGATGGGATGGACCTTTTGTTATCACTAATGTTTGTCCCTATGGTGTAGTAGAATTAAAAGATGAACATACCAACAACACCTTCCAGGTCAATGGGCACAGAACTAAACCTTTCAATAAAGGTCTAGTACCACCAGCAAGCAACATGGAGACCATTTCATTGATGGAACCAACTCCACCAGACAACACTTGTTAAGCCAGTCACCTGAACTCCTCTGAATTTATGCCATGCATTGAGGCCAATGCAATATTCACGTGTAGGGGGGTGGGACGCACAACCATTCAAGGCTTGCTGAACTGAAATCCATGCTTCAATTTTTCTTTTCTGTGATTAAACTCCATAACATCCTTACTTTGTGATTTGGTTGATTTTTTCGACTCTTGTGAATTGTAGTGTAGCTTTCTTTTCAGTTCTTTATTCTCATTTTCCTTTCCTTTCAGTCCATTTTTCATTTCCTTTCTATCTTTGTTTCAAATAAGGGTTGTCCAAGCCGAGTCAATTCTGACTTCGATGCCATCTCGGCCGGATCCAGATCAACTTCGGTTTGACAAGGTTACTTTGTCTTTCCCCCTAACTAAATTCAGAATGTGAATTGTTGAGAAAATATTTCGAAAAAGAGAATTTGAAAATGATTCCTTTAGGTTTGGACAAGAGCAGTAGGAAGTAATTCAGAATTTTGGGAGTAGATTTTTCAAGCCTGACAAGAAATGAAATTTTTCGTTCTCTAGGCAGTAAACGGTTGAAAACTGAAAAAGAGAAACTACTTGTGATAGAGTAATTGACAGTGCGAGAATTTTTGAGCCTATGTACAGTAAATGGCTTTTGTACCTTGCCATTCTCTCTTTCTGGTGTGATTTTTGCATCCTTGCTGACTACGTATGCTAGATTTTGCCTTGACTCTCGAGATATATCTAGTTTCACATGCAGGAATGAAATGATTTAGGCCATGTTTCTAATAAGCCTCGAGCCAAATGGACCTACCTTGTAAATGCTATCCTTTGTTTACCCCCTTGAGCCTGAATAACCATTCGTTTGTGACAACTCATTACAAGCCAATGCCGGAAAAACCATGATTACCCTCAACCTTAGGGGGTAGAGGAGCTTTGGAAATGTTTTGGGAGTAAGTCACGATCAAGTGTGGGGGAAGGCACCAAGGAGCAAGACAAGGATAGTGTATGTTAAAAGTTCAAAAAAGAAAAAACAAGTGTAGGGAAACAAAAGAAAAATGAAGAAGAAGCCAAAGCCATAAGCTACAAAGCAAAAAGAAATACAGCACAAGCTACAAAATGGCAAGTAAGGAATAGAAGGAAGAAAAATGAAAAAGGGAAGAAAAAGGAACAACAAGGAAGGTTTTAAATAGAAATATCACAATATCCTAGGATGACCCTTATACTAATGAAGCTTGCACCCTATTGCTCCTTTCTTCCCTACAGTTTCTGAACCTATCTTCCATCTTATATCCTACCCTCGACCCTAGGCTCATTACAAGCCAAAAGAAAGTCCTTCTAATCATTTCTGCATGTGTTTTTGAGGTATGGAAGGAGAGGCTAGTCAAAGTCTGGCAATACCATCTTCAAGCGATGTTGAGTGTAAATACAAACCCAAAACACTTGAGAGTTTGAGAGAATATTTGCCCAAGTGAGAACTCTATCACTTTTGGTCGCTCTTTGATGTTTGCAAGTCACTGATTTGCCTAGAGTGCAGAAAGAGTAATTTTCAGATTGTTTGAGTATCTCAATCCTGGGCTGAATGAATGCCAAATCTGTTTTAGCTGAACTTAAGGAAGTCAATTGAGAATTCCTTCTCTGTTTTGAAATCTCCCTTGTGTTTTGCCTAGGAGTGCAAAAGTGTAAGTGTGAGGGTCTAATGAGTCATATTTTATGTGCCTTACAAGGACCTATGATGGGTATTCTTAAGAGAAATGAGTGCTTAAGAGATGAGTCTTAGTTGAGATTCATATTAAGGATCTAAAGTTAGAGAAATCATAAATATGTGCTAATTCGAGGGTCTTAAATAATAAATGATTCATTCCTCTTTTTGTAGGATCAATTGAGATGAGCTCAGGCACATCATAAGAAGACTCAACCGAGATGAAGTCGTCTCGGCCAATACCGACTCCACCACGGCCAAACTAGATCAGGCCAGGCCTCACGACCCAGTAGCCCAAGTAGGTGCAGCCCAAATAAGGAGTGGCCCAAACGCGTTATCCACGACAGCTATCCAGCTTAGAGGCCACCTCAACTCCAGCTCAGCTGCCACGTCACTCTTGGAGAAACTTGCAGTGCAAGTTACGCAAGGGTAGAATAGGAATTCCACTTTTGTAATTCCATTAGGTCTCGTAATTCGCATGCTTTAGCTCTTGTATATATAAGAGTAGTTGTGTACATTTTAAGGGCCTTTGGAATTCATATTTTCCAGCTTTCATTGTTTCCATTCTCTCACTCTCATCTTCTACGCACACGGTGGTGCACGATTCTATCATTGGTGCTTCTCTCGATTGAGGAAGTGCAGGTTAAGAACTGAGAAGCCGAAGGTTGCTAGAGGGGACCGATTGGATTACCAACGCACTTTGGTGGACCTGATCCTCAGCGTCCTAGCTAGCGGAGGTGAACCATCATCGTCAACCATGGCGATCATCGTGGAAGATGGAATCACCGAATCTAGGCCCTGTGTTTGTATTTTGTTTCCAATAATATAAGTGTTTTCTAATTTCTAATCTCTATTGCATTCTTGAAATCCGATTCACTTGCTGTGTCGCGATTGCACAAAGTAATGTGAACAATGTTAAGCTAAGCCGATCGGAACTGTTTTAACTAATTTAGTGGGTAATCAACTAGAGAACCTAATTGAGAACCTAATTGAGAACCTAAAATCAACTCTAGACTTAATCCCTGCCAACTGATGAGGTAGCGATTGTGTAAATCCTCGGTATGGCAATGGATGAATATTTGGTGATCGTCATAAGAACATTAAAGGTTGATAAGGATTGAGTGACTGAACCGGAATGGACTTGATTCTTGGACCGAAATACGAATACAGTAGTAGCAGTAGCAGTAGAGTAGTTAGTTTAGCTGCATTCGATTTTTTAGCTTAATTGCATTTTACCTTACTCGCATCCAAATCCCCATGTCTCCTATTTTTCAGTCTGAGGCAGAGTCAATTCGACTCTATAGCATCTGTTGTTCTTAGCCGAGACCGTGTCGGATAAGACTTTGCCGAGTCCATATCGGACCAGTCTCTACCGAGAGCGAGTCGGCACTCTATACTCAAGAGTTTCAGCTTTGATTTGGTTTCCACATAAAACCACAATTAAGCACATTGTGTCCTTGAGAAAATTCGACCTAGGGTTGACTATGCTATAGTTAGCTTTAGTTATTTGATGCGCGTTGAGACGACTAAAAACGCTCTTATCAATAACCTACTGATCCCTAAGGTACATTCGGTGTAGGTCTGAATCTCTACGTTGCATAAGGCCCTTGATTCGGTCCTGGCCAAAATGGTTGTCTTCCATACTGCTGATTATCAAGTGGCTAGTTCTGATATGGTTGCTTCCCATATTGATATCCACCTATGGCTCCAACATTCTCTGGTTGGTCCGACTCGGTTTCTTGTAACGTAGGGCACAAGTCAGTGGGGTGCTCCACGGAAGTACATATACAATAGACTTTGGCTGCCATGTTTGGTTGGTGTTGTCCAACAGCAAGTTGCCTCACTAGAGATGTCAATTCAGACAATTGGTTTTCCAGCCTCAAGTTAGAAGTTGTACCAATTTTGTTCACCATCCAGGATTGGCTAGATCTTCTGATCCCAAACTGTTGTGTATTACTTGCCATATTAGAGATTAGATGCCCTACTGCTATTGGTGTTTTGTCCATCAATGCTCCTCCACTGGCGGCATCAATCATGCTTTTGTCCATCATTGACAGACCTTCATAGAAATACTGGATCAGCGATTGTTCACTGATCTGACTAATGATGTGGATAGGTGGCACACAATTTGTTGAATCTTTCCCAATACTCATGTAGAGTTTTTCCTTATTGTTGCCTTATCCCATAGATTTCTTTCCTGATGGTCGCAGTTCTAGATGTCGAAAAGAACTTCTCTAAGAACATGCACTTCATATCTCCCTATGTGTTGAAAAGAATAGGCTGAAGATACATCCAATCCTTCGCTGCTCCATCCAAGGAGAATGGGAACTCCTTCATTTTGATGTAGTCTTCTGGTATCCCCTGCGTCCTCATTGTGCAACAAACCACATGGAATTCTTTCAAATGTTTGTGGGTGTCTTCTCCTACAACACCATGAAATTTGGGCAACAAGTGTATAAGACCATATTTTAATTCATATGTTTAAGCTGGTTCCAATTGAGGGTATTGGATGCACCAAGGTTGATACACCACGTCTGGTGTAGCCAGCTCCTTCAATGTTTTATCATTATTCTCCATCTGTCCCGACTCTCCAAAAATGTTAGTGCTACTGTATTCAATAAAATTAGAACTGTTAGTACCAAAATCATTATTGTCTAAACTAGAAATAGAATCAGAGTTCCTAGCTTTTCTTAACCTACGCAAAGTTAATTCTATCTCAGGATCTAATTCATACAAAGGGTTAGTTCTACTCCTAGTCATGCATTGTAAAAATTTATGCATAAAAGTTATGGTCAATTATTCAAAGCAGAAACAAAAGCAAAACTAGTTATCAAAAACGAATATCAACTGCAAAAAAAAGAAAAGTAAAGGCACAAAAATTAATACAACTTAGCATGCTATATTATTTAGGATCCAAATCAAAATAGACAGACTTTTAAACTCTATGACCTGACTAGCATGGCAATCTACAGACTTGGGATTCAGTTTCACTCAGGTTTAGCACATAAAGACACAAAGGAACTTGTGTCCCTGGCAATAGCGCCAATTTGATAAACTTTGTTTTTATTCGTCTCAACGTGTATCAAATAAACTAAATCTAACTATAATATAGTCAACCCTAGGTCGAATTCTCTCAAGGACACAGTGTGCTCGATTGTGATTTTATGTCAAAACTGAAGTAAAACTAGAACTCTTAAGTCTAAGGTGTCGACTCGCTCTCGGCATAGTGCCGAGTTGCTCTCAGTAGAGATTGGTCCGATATGGACTCGACAAAGCCTTATCTGACACCGTCTCGGCTAAGTGCAAACAGACACTATAAAGTCAGACTGACTCTGTCTCGGACAGAAATGCAGGAAACACGGGGTTTTGAAGTGCAAGTAACGAAAGGCTGAAAGTAAACGAAGAACGTAAATACGATTAAACTAAGCTACTCTACTACTACTACTATGTTCATGTTCAGTCTCAATAATCGAGTCCGTTCTAGTTCATTTACTCCAGTTAACAATCCATATCAACCTTGGGTTTTCTTATGACAATCGTCAAACATTCGTCCATTTCCATACCGAGGATTTACACAATCGCTACCTCATCAGTTGGCAGGGATTTAGCTCAGAGTTGATTTTAGGTTCTCAATTAGATTCTCTAGTTGATTACCTACTGAATTAGTTAAAACCAATTCCAATCGGCTTAGTTCAACATTGTTCACGTCACCTTGTGCAACTGCAATGCAGATAGTGAATTAATGTGTGAGAACGCAAACAGAGATCAGACTTAGAAAACACTCATATTATTAAGAACGAAATACAAACACACGGTGTGAATTTAGTGGATCTGTCTTCCACGACGATCACCATGGTCTAACGGTGATGGTTCACCTCCGTTAGCCAGAACGTTGAGGATCGAATCCACCAGAGTGCGTTGGTAATCCAAGTGGTCCCCTCTGACGATCTTTGGCTTCTCAGTTTCGAACCTATACTTCCTCAATTGAGAGAAGCACCGTTGAGAGCATCGTGCACCACCGTGAGTGTAGAAAGCGAGAGCGAGAGAATGAAAACAATGGAGAATGGAAAATATGAATTCAACCACCCAGAAAAAGTGCACAGATACTCCTATATATACACGAGCTGTGACTTGCTACTGCTAATGACTCCTAACAAAATTACAAGTTGAATTGCCTATTCTACCCTTGCACAAATTCTTCAGAGTGACGTGGCAGATTCTCCAAGAGTGACATGGCTGCCGAGCTGGAGTTGAGATGACCTTTGTGCTGGATCGTTGACATGGATGACGCAATTGGGCTACTCCTTATTGAGCTACTGGGCTGTTTCCTCATGGGCTGCTGGATCGTTGAGTCAGCGGATCGAGAAGGAGTCGGCTGGCCAGGACAACCCTCTTGGGCCGAAATTAATTCGGCTTATCCTGTAGAAGAAGGGGACGAGACTTTTTGTTAGCTAAGTCCTTCAAATTAACACAGATTTATGATTTCTACATTTCTAGGTCCATAATATGAATCTCAGCTAAGACCTAATCCTTAAGTACTAATTGGCCTCAAAAACATCCTTCTCAGGTCCACGCAAGGTGCATAAAATGTGACTCATCAATGTGCCAAATCTGCCTGCCTCTTTTGATATTTCTGACCTTGCTAACATGGTTAATATGGCTGATTTTTCTTTTCTTTGTTTAGCCAACTATGAATGCAGGTGTGATGGAGGCATGGAGTGCTCCATTTGTGCATAAATTTGTGTTGCTATTACTGAAGGGGCAGTTGGGGCAGAAGAGGCAGTTGGGGCAAAAGTGGCAATAGTGATGGGAGCCGAGTCCAACTCCAAACATAAGCAGGGAGCTAAGTTTGCCTCCAAAAATCAGAAGAGAGATCGACTTTACACGTGGACAACGAGGACGACTCCAGGACAACCGATTCTACACTCGGACAGCCGAACCCAATCCCGACAGCTGAGTCAGAAAGTAGCGAGTGGACCTTCTTCCCTTCCCTCACCAGTAGAGGAGTCTATACTAGTGCCATCCATGGTGCAACCGTTAGAGGCCTCAGTGAAATTGCATTCTGAATTGTCTAAAAACTATGAATTTTCTACAAATTCTTATCATAAGCACTATGATTATTCTCTTTGTGTAAAAATCAGCAATGCTATTAATATGAGTGCAGGAGTGCTCGACAATGTAGATAGTGTGGAGGGTGTAGTAGTGCAATCCCCATTAACATCTAGGGTGCCACCTTTACAAATTCTAGAATTAGTAAGTACAGCCAACCAGTGATAAGCGTATTTTTAGTCGTCTCAACATGTATCAAATAAACTAAAGCTAACTATAGTATAGTCAATCCTAGGTCGAATTCTCTCAAGGACATACTGTGCTCAATTTTGATTTTATGTTAAAACTGAAGTAAAACTGGAACTCTCATGTGTAAGGTGCCGACTTGCACTCGGCACAGTGCCGACTTGCTCTCGATAGAGACTGGTCCGATATAGACTCGGTAGAGCCTTATCCGACACCGTCTCGGCTAAGTGCAAACGGACGCTACAGAGTTGGACTGACTTTGTCTCAAACTGAAATTGAAGAAACAGGGGGTTTTGAAGTGTAAGTAACGAAAGGCTGAAAGTAAATGAAGAACATAAATGCGATTAAACTAAGCTACTCTACTACTACTACTATGTTCATATTTAGTCTCAATAACCCAGTCCGTTCTAGTTCATTCACTCCAGTTCACAATCTATATCAACCATGGGTTTTCTTATGACGATCGCCAAACATTCGTCCATTGCCATACCGAGAATTTACGCAATCACTACCCCATCAATTGGCAGGGATTAAGCTCAGATTTGATTTTAGGTTCTCTAGTTGATTACCTACTGAATTAGTTAAAACCAGTTCCAATCGGCTTAGTTCAACATTGTTCACATCACCTTGTGCAATCGCAATGTAGATAGTGAATTAAAGTGTGACAATGCAACCAGAGATCAAAATCAGAAAACACTCATATTATTAAGAATGAAATACAAACACAGGGTGTGAATTTAGTGGATCTGTCTTCCACGACGATCACCATGGTCAAACTGCGATGATTCAGCTCCATTAGCTAGAATGTTGAGGATCGAATCCACCAGAGTGCGTTGGTAATCCAAGCGGTCCTCTTTGACGATCTTCGACTTCTTAGTTTCTGACCAGTACTTCCTCAATCAAGAGAAGCACCGTTGAGAGCACTGTGCACCACCGTGAGTGTAGAAAGTGAGAGCAATAGAATGAAAACAATGGAAAATGCAGAATATGAATTCAACCCCCGGAGAAAGTGCACAGCTACTCCTATATATACACGAGCTGTGACCTGCTACTCCTAACGACTCCTAACAAAATTAAGTTGAATTTCCAATTCTACCCTTGTGTAGATTCTTTAGAGTGACGTGGCAGATTCTCCAAGAGTGACATGGTAGTTGAGCTGGAGCTGAAATGACCTCTGCGCTGGATCACTGACATGGATGATGCAATTGGGCCGCTCCTTATTGGGTTGCTAGGTTGTTTCCTCATGGGCTGCTAGACCGCTCAGTCAGTCGGCCAAGAAGGAGTCGGCTAGTGGGGACGACTTTCCTGGGCCGAGATCAATTCGGCTTATCCTGCAGAAGAAGGGAACAAGAATTTTTATTAGCTAAGTCCTCCAAATTAACATAGATTTATGATTTCTACATTTCTAGGTCCATAATATGAATCTCAACTAAGACTCAATCCTTAAGTACTAATTGGCCTCGGAAACACCCTTCTTAGGTCTATGCAAGGTGCATAAAATGTGACTCATCAACCAACTCTAGGTAGAAGAGTTGTTACAAGATCTAAAGAAACTGAGAAGCTTCCATGGGCAACTGGTCAAGCATTCGTTGATCAGATTTTTGTTGAAGAAGCCAACGGAAGATATGATGTTGAAATTATCAAGATGGATGAGGAGGACACTGATGAATTACAAATTATACATCTTTTATGGACCTAAGAAGAGTGTTGTAGGATTATTTTATGCTTAAGAATTTAGTGTTAGCTGAGATTCATATTAAGGACATAAAATTAGAGAAAATACAAATCTGTGTTAAATTGAAGGCCTTAGCTGATAAAAAGTCTTCTTCCCTTCTTCGGCAAGATTGAGTCGAGTCCACCTAGGCCAAGAAGAGGAGTCCCAGCCGAGAACGGCCCCACCTCGACTAGGAGAGTTGTCTCGGTCAGGCCCAATTTCCAGCAGCCCAATAAGGAGCGGCCCAATTACATCATCCACGTCAGCAATCCAACATAGAGGCCACCCTAGCTCCAACTCAACTGCCATGTCATTCCTAGGGAAGCTTGCAGCGCAAGTCACACAAGGGTAGAATAGGAAATCCACTTTTGTAATTCTGTTAAGGTTCGTAATTCACGCACTTTAGCTTTTATATATACAGAAGTAGCTGTGTACATTTTCAAGGCCCTTGGAATTCATATTTTCCCATCTCCATTATTTCCATTCTCTCGCCCTCATCTACTACGCTTATGGTGGTGCACTGTGCTATCATTGGTGCTTCTATCGATTGAGGAAGTGCAAGTTAGAAACTGAGAAGGCAAAGGTTGCTAGAGGGGATCGATTGGATTACAAATGTACTCTGGTGGACTTGATCCTCAGCGTCCTAGCTAGCGGAGGTGAACCATTACCGTCGACCATGGCGATCATCGTGGAAGATGAAGTCACCGAATCCAGACCCTATGTTTGTATTTTGTTTCCAATATTATAAGTATTTTCTGATTTCTGATCTCTGTTGCATTCCTAAACTCTAATTCACTTGCTACGTCACGGTTACACAAAGTAATGTGAACAATGTTAAGCTAAGCCGATCGGAACTGGTTTAACTAATATAGTAGGTAATCAACTAGAAAACCTAATTGAAAACCTAAAATCAACTCTGGACTTAATCCCTGCCAACTAATGAGGTAGCGATTGTGTAAATCTTCGGTATGGTAATGGACGAATGTTTGGCGATCATCATAAGAACATTAAAGATTGATAAGGACTGCGGACTAAGTGAATGAACCAGAAGGACTTGATTATTGGACTAAAACATGAACACAGTAGTAGCAGTAGCAGTAGAGTAGTTAGCTTATTTGCATTCGCATTCTAGTTTAATTGCATTTTACTTTATTCGCATCCAAATCCCCTTGTTTCCTGCTTTTCAGTTTGAGACAGAGTCAGTCCGACTCTGTAGCGTCTGTCGCACTTAGCCGAGACCATGTCGGATAAGGCTCTGCCAAGTCCGTATCGGACCAGTCTCTGTTGAGAGCGAGTCGGCACTCTACACTCAAGAGTTTTAGTTTTACTTTGGTTTTTACATAAAATCACAATTGATCACACTTTGTCCTTGAGAAAATTCGACCTAGGGTTGACTATGCTATAGTTAGCTTTAGTTTATTTGATGCGCGTTGAGACGACTAAAAACGCTCTTATCAAATTGGCACCGTTATTGGGGACACAAGTTCTTGTGTGTCTTTGTGTGTCAAACTAAGTGAAGTCGAATCCCGAGTCTATAGAGTGTGTCTGTTGAGTCAGTCTATTGAGTCTTTCGGATTTGTTTGGGTCCGTTTTCTAGACTTTGGATCCTGAATAATAAAGCATGCTGAGTTTGTGTTAAAAAATTTTGCATGAATTCACTACCAAAAAAAATTCAACAAAATTAAAGAAAATTTGCTTATGCATTGTATTCAATTTTTCTGTTACTGTTAGCATTTTGTTTTGCATTCATTTCTGCATTACACAATTGACTTGCATTTTATTCACATTGCGCTCGTATAATTTTATTAAGATTAACTGATAATTGTAGTTTACTGTTCCTAAATTCACCGATTTAACTCTAATTTTCCTACATGATTTTATAATGCGTGACTAGGTGTAGCATTGACCCCTTATATGAATTAGATCCTGAATTGGAACTAACTTTGCGAAGATTAAGGAAGGCTAGAAAGATAGTAGTAAATAATAGTAGTAGTTCTGATTTTGCCATTAACTCTAACCAGTTGTCTATTGACATTTCTGTTTCTAGTTTTAGCCATTTTGCAGAGCCAGGACAAATGGAGAACAATGATAGAACCTTGAAGGAGTTGGCTACACTAGATGTGGTGTATCAACCTTAGTGCATCCAATATCCACAGCGGGAACCAACTCAAACGTATGTATTAAAGTATGGTCTTATTCATTTGCTGCCAAAATTTCATGGTCTTCCAAGAGAGGACCCCTACACGCATTTGAAAGAATTCCACGTGGTCTGTTCCACAATGAGACCGTAGGGGATTCGGAAGATTATATCAAGATAAAGGTGTTCCCATTCTCACTCGATGGAGCTGCAAAGGACTGGTTGTACCTTTAGCCAACACTTTTCAACACTTGGGGAGACATGAAACGCACCTTTCTGGAGAAGTTCTTTCCGGCATCCAGAACTGCATCCATTCAGAAGTAAATATATGGGATAAGGCAGCATACAAGAGAGACTCTACACGAATACTAGGAGAGATTTAATAAGTTCTATGCCACCTCTCCGCACCATCAGATCAGCGAACAACTGCTGATCTAGTACTTCTATGAAGGATTATCGATGATGGACAGAAGCATGATAGACGCTGCCAGTGGAGGAGCATTGATGTACAAGACACTAGTAGTAGCAAGGCACCTGATCTCCAACATGGCAAGCAACACACAACAATTCGGAGTCAGAGGGTCGAATCTATCACGGAGAGTGAACGAGATCGGTGCAACCACCAACCAGAGAATGGAGAATCAGCTGGCCGAATTGACTTCATTAGTGATACAGCTCCCTGTTGGGCAACAACCCACCATGGTAGCCAAGATCTGTGGCATCTGTACTTCCATGGAGCACCCTACCGATATGTGCCTCACGCTTCAAGAAACTGAGTCAGACCAACCAGAGAATGTTGGAGCCATAAGTGGATTTCATTACGGGAAATAGTCGTATCAAACCCAGCCATTTGATAACCAGCAGTATGGAAGACAATCATTTCGGCCAGGACCGCCTCAAGGGTTGTATGCAGCTCAAAGAGTCGGGCTTGCACCAAACATGCCTTAAGGATCAGCAGCTTATCAACAGTCGACTCCGTAATATTCAGTGCCACCTTTTCAACAACTACAGCAATAGTAGAGAGTGCCTACTCAAGGCAACTCTCCATCTTTGGAAGACTTGATGAAGCAGCTTGCAACTAGCAACTTGGAGTTCCAGCAACCTGTGAGCTCCAGCAACATGCAATTCCAGCAGAATGTGATCGCCACCATCCAAGAACTCAAAAAGCAAATTAGACAGTTAGCCAATACTGTGAGCCATATACAATCGGCTGGATCCAGCAACCTCACCTCTCAAACCATTCCAAATCCGAGAGGAAATGCTAGTGTAGTCACCCTCAAAAGTGGAAAAGAACTGCCTCAACCTACACTGCAGCAGTTACTGATATCAGCTACAATCGACCCTAAACCAAATGCTGACCCACAGTCTCGGCCAAAGAGAACTGTCTTAGTGTCATTCCCAACTTAGACCGTCTCAGCAAGAAAGCTAGAGTCAGATGAAGAGCTGCTGAAGATATTCTGAAAAGTGGAAATCAACATTCCACTCCTTAACGCTATTAAACAGATTCCTAAGTACACAAAATTCCTAAAGGAATTGTGTGTACACAAGAGGAAGAAGATGAAAGGGAGTATGGAAGTAGGAGGTATAGTGTCGATGTTGACCAAAAATGAAGAATTCATTGTAGGTGCACAACAAGCCTTACCAAAGAAATGTAGAGATCTCGGAATCTTTTCGGTCCCATGCACTTTTACTGACACCATGTTGGACCTGGGAGCCTCAATTAATGTCATTCCTGCATCAATCTACAGAGCCTTGAATTTTGGTGATCTTGAACCCACAGGGATGATCATTCAACTTGCAAATAGAAGCATAGTTTAACCCTTGGGCATTCTCGAAGATGTTCTTGTCCAAGTTAACGAGCTAATTTTTCCAGCTGACTTTTATGTGCTAGACATGGAGGACGAGACATCTGGGAAGGAATCAACCTTAATTCTAGGGAGACCATTCCTGATGACTGCCAGAACAAAGATCGATGTGCATGCCGGGAGCTCTCAATGGAATACGGTGACACCTGGTGCAGTTTAATATCTTTGAAGCCATGAAGCACGCCATTGAGGACCATTCTCTCTTTGAAGAATTAGTTGAAGAATATTTTCAGGAAGACGGCTACGGTGAAGACATGGAAGATTTTGCTGGAAATACTGATGTCACCTATTGCTTAGGGTCCATAATAGAAGAGGCCGACTATGAGGAAGTACGTAATCTCCCTAACTCCGAGGGCAACAATGATGACATTGCCGACTTGGATTTTGAAGCTCAATTGTTCGAAGTGATAGACCAAGTGTGCAATCATGAAAAACTAGAGTGTGTAAATAATGTAGAAGTCAAAGTTGCCGAAGCAAGCAAGCCTTCATCTGCACAACTGGCAAGAATTTTCACAACTAAAGGCGAGTCGGCTATTGAAGGCTAAAACCAAAAAATGACTAAGGTCAACTCGGCCAATGAAGGCCGAAAGCAAGGACAGACCAAAGTCAACTCAGCCGAGATGTTGAGAAACAAAGCCGACATGATTGCCAAGACAATCTCGGCCAATGAAGACCAGAAGCAAGTAGGAGTTGTATTCTCTGTTGCATTCGGATCTGATTCCAAGGTTGCACAAGAAGTAGAAGCCGACTCTAATCCAACAAGAGCTGAACCCATTAAGAGTAGTCGGCATAAGCAACCAAAGGCCGAAACCATGTCGGCACACATGGTGTCAAGTTCAATTCATGTTAGCCAGATGGATCCGAAGTCATTAACCGAAAATTCTTCATCTCCACCACCACCCATGGAATTAAAGCCATTGCCAAATTATTTGAAATATGCCCATTTGAACAGTGAACAGCAACTCCCGGTTATCATTTCCAACAATCTCCACCAGGAGCAAGAAGACAAGTTGTTGGAAGTCCTAAGGCAACATAAGAAAGCAATCGGATGGAAACTCTCAGACCTTCTTGGCATAAACCCCTCCATCTGCATGCACAGAATATTGATGGAGTAGGAAATCAAACCCATAAGGCAATAGCAAAGGAGACTGAATTCGACCATCCTAAATGTGGTCAAGAAAGAGGTCACCAAACTTCTTGCCGCAGGGATCATCTACCCCATTTCGGATAGCCAATGGGTGAGCCCTGTGCAAGTTGTGACAAAGAAATCCGGGATGACTATCACGAAGAACCGACATGATGAGTTGGTGCCAATGAGGATTCAGAATAGTTGGCAAGTCTGCATTGACTATAGAAGATTAAACCAGGCAACTCGCAAGGATCACTTTCCTTTTCCTTTTATTGATCAAGTCCTGGAAAAGCTATCACGGAAATCTCATTACTACTTTTTGGATGGCTTCTCAGGGTGCATGCAAATTCATATTGCACCTGAAGATCAACACAAGACCACTTTCACCTACCCATTTAGCACTTTTGCGTACACCTGCATGCCATTTGGACTGTGTAATGCTCCAAGTACATTCCAGCGTTGTATGATCACCATCTTCTCAAACTTGCTGCAAGATTGCATGGAGGTATTCATGGATGACTTCATCGTGTATGCTGATGCATTTGAAGCATGCCTAAGCAACTTATCCAAGGTGTTGAAAAGATGTATTGACAAACCTCGTGCTTAATTTTGAAAAGTGTCATTTCATGGTGACTGAGGGAATAGTGATGGGTCACCAAGTATCCAACAGAGGCATTGAGGTGGATAAATCGAATATAGACATCATCACCTCCCTTCCAAACCCTACTTTGGTGCAGGAAGTTCGCTCATTCCTGGGACACGCAGGCTTCTACAGAAGATTCATCAAGAACTTCAGTAAACTTGCCCTGCCACTGTCTAGATTGCTACAAAAGGATGTTGATTTCAATTTTGACCAGCCGTGTATTGAAGCATTTTAGGAGCTGAAGAATAGACTTACATCCACTCCCATTCTACAAGCACCAAATTGGGACCTGCCATTTGAATTGATATATTATGCATCCAATTCAGCATTAGGAGCTATTCTCGGCCAAAGAACCGGAGTCGGCCAACTAATGCATGTGATTGCCTATGCATCTCGTACCATGGACCCGACCCAGGAAAACTACACAACAATTGAGAAGGAACTTTTGGCAATTGTCTTTGCCTTGGACAAATTTCGTTAATAGCTTCTTGGCCCAAGAATTGTTGTGTTCTCTAACCATGTTGCATTGAGATACTTGTTGAAGAAGGTAGATACTAAACCAAGACTGATCTGGTGGATGCTTCTCCTTCAAGAATTCGTCATAGAAATTAGTGACAAGAAAGGTGCTAAGAATTCTGTAGCTGACCACTTAAGCAGAATTGAAAAAGAAAGTGAACCAATGCCTATCCGAGACGAGTTCCCAGATGAGCAGATGCTGCTCATCAAAACGTCTACACCATGGTTTGCCGACATTTGCAATTATGTGGCAACATCTCAGTTCCCACCAGAGGCATCCCGTCTATACAAAGAAAAACTCCAGAGCGATGCCAAATACTACATATGGGATGATCACTACCTTTGGAGACTCTATAGTGATAAAGTCATTCACAGATGCATTCTTGAAACCGAGATCAATTCAGAACTCTAGTTCTGCCACTCAGCACCTGGCGGTAGCCACTATGGATCAACTCAGACTACTAGGAAAGTGCTTGATTGCGGGCTTTATTGGCCCACTATTTTCAAAGACGCTCATCAGTTCGTCTCCACCTGCGACAAATGTCAAAAAGCAGGAATGGCCATGAACAGAAGGCATGAAATGCCCCAGCAACCCATCTTGTTTTGTGAAGTCTTTAATGTTTGGGGTATTGATTTCATGGGGCCATTCCCAGTCTCCAATGGTTATTCATACATATTGCTAGTCGTTGATTATGTTTCAAGGTGGGTAGAAGCCATTGCCACCAAGACCAATGATGCCAAGGTAGTAGTGGACTTTCTTAAGTCCAATATTTTCTACAAGTTTGGTGTTCCAAAGGCGCTCATAAGTGACCAAGGTAGTCACTTCTACAACAGAGCCATGGCTTCCCTTCTTCAGAAGTATGGGGTGATGCACAAAATTGCCACAGCCTACCATCCCCAAACGAATGGCCAAGCTGAAGTTTTTAATAGGGAAATTAAGAAAACACTACAAAAGATGACCAACCCAAGTAGGAAAGACTGGAGCCGACTCCTTGAGGACGCTCTTTAGGCACACAAAACTACATACCGAACACCGTTAGGGATGTCTCCCTATCAGCTTGTCTTTGGTAAAACCTGCCATCTTCTTGTGGAGCTAGAGCACAAAGCTTACTGGGCTGTCAAATAGTGCAATCTAGCCTATGACCAAGCTGGGGAACAAAGAAAATTCTAGCTACAAGAGTTAGATGAACACCTCTTGGAAGCATATGAGAATTCCAGGATCTATAAGTAGAAAGTCAAAAAATTCCATGACCAACAGATCCTGAGGAAAGACCTCCGAGTCGGCCAGAAAGTGCTACTATTCAATTCACGACTAAAGCTCATAGCAGGTAAGCTTCGCTCTAGATGGGATGGACCTTTTGTTATCACTAACATATTTCCCTATGGTGTAGTGCAACTAAAATATGAACAAAGTAACAGCACCTTCCAAGTCAATGGGCATCAAATCGAGCCATTTTATGAAGGTCCAGCACCGATTGCAAGTGACATAGAGATCATCTCGCTAATGGAACCAGCTCCACCTGATAGCATAACCTAAGCCTACTCTGCCAGCCCCTCTCAACCATAGCACCATAGCAGGCATTAAGGAAAATGCAAAATTGAAGTGTGGGGGGAGCACGGTTGAGCCATCCGTGGCTACAGAATCTGATCCTCAAATGCTCAATTTTTGTTCTGATGTTGTTCAATTATTCTGGCTAAATTTTTGTCTAAATCTCTATTTTCAATCTCTGTTTTCCCCGTGTCTGTATTTGTTTTAGTTCTCTTGTGAGTCATTTTCCCTGTTTTTCCCGTTTCCAATAAAAGCTGTCCAAACCGAGTCCTTTCCGACTCTGGTGCCAGGCAGGATTTTTAATCGTATTTTTTTTTCTGTCTTGTTTTCTCCTAGCAGAATTCCAGAGTTGGATTGTCGAAAAAAAAATTTGGAAAGAATCTTAAATTGACTTTTGGAAGTTTGATGAGACAGTAGGAAGTAATTCTACAACTCTTAAAAAAGATGGCTCGTGCCTGAAGTGATTGACTGGAAACTGAAAAGGAAAATTGTCTGTGATAGAGAAAAATAACCCGTGTGAGAATTTGAGCCCTTGTAAATATTGATGGCTTGCATCTTGCCATTCTCTCTTTGCTTGTGTGATTTTTGCATTCATGATTAACTGTGTATTCTGCATTTTTCCTTGACTCTTTGGATACAATTGTTTTCATATGCAGAAATGACATGTTTCTTATGAGCCTTGAGCCAAATAAAGCCTACTTGAAAAATAAAATTATATCCCTTGTTCACCCCTTTAAGCCTGACCAACCATTCTTACCGACAGCTCATTACAAGCCAAGGCCAGAAAAACCATGATTTAACCTCACCCTTAGGGAGTAGAGGAGCCTTGGAATTGTTTTGGGAGTAAGTCACCATCAAGTGTGGGGGAAGTTCTGGGAAGTATAATCAGCTCAGAATCTTCTAAAGGCTCGAAAAGAAAATAAAAGAAGCGAGCGAATGAAAGAAAAAGAGAAAAGTAGAAAAGCGGCTAAGAATTCAAGCTGAAAACAAAGAATCACAGCAAAGCTGCATGAATATCAGAAAAGAAAGAAAAAGAAAAGATAAGAAAAAGGGAAAGAAGTAAGCAGATAAGAGCGGAACAAAGGAAGGAGATCACAGCATCCTGGGCTGCCCCTCATGTTGATGAAGCTTACTCCCCATTGCTCCTTTCTTCCCCACGAGTTCTGACACCACTTTCCATATTTTATCCTACCCATGTCCCTAGCCTCGCTACAAGCTGAAAAGAAGTCCTAGTGATCATGATTGCTCATGTTTTTGCAGGTGTAGGAAGAGAGCCTTGTCAAAGTAAAGGAATGCTAGTCTCATGCAATGTTGAGTATGAATACAAACCCAAACAGTTGAGAGACTAAGAGAATACTTGCCTAAGTGAGAGCTTTATCACTCCTGGCTACCTTTTGCTGTTTGCAGGTCATGAATTCACCTGAAGCACAGGAGAAGTAGTTTTCAGATTGTTTGAGTATCTTAATCTCAGGGTGAATGAGTGCCGACTCTGTCCCGATTGAACTTAAGGAAGCCAAATTGAAAAATTCTTTTCTATCTTTAAAAATCTCCCTTGTTTATTTCCATTTTATTTTGCCCAAGAGTGCAAAGGGTTAAGTGTGGAGGTCTAATGAGTTACAAATTATACATCTTTTATGGACCTAAGAAAAGTGTTGTAGGATTATTTTGTGCTTAAGAATTGAGTGTTAGCTGAGATTCATATTAAGGACCTAAAATTAGAGAAAATACAAATTTGTGTAAAATTGAAGGTCTTAGCTAATAAAAAGTCTTCTTCCCTTCTTCTTCATGACTGAGCCGAGTCCACCTCGGGCAGGAAGAGGAGTCCCAGCCGAGACCGACCCCACCTTGACTAGGAGAGTCGTCTCGGTCAGGCCCAATTTCCAACAGCCCACTAAAGGGCAGCCCAATAAGGAGTGGCCCAATTGTGCCATCCACGCCAGCAATCCAACACAGAGGCCACCTCAGCTCCAGCTTAGCTGCCACGTCAGTCTTGGGGAAGCTTGCTGCGCAAGTCACACAAGGGTAGAATAGGAAATCCACTTTTGTAATTCTGTTAGGGTTCGTAATTCGTGCACTTTAGCTCTTCTATATATAGAAGTAGTTGTGTACATTTTAAAGGCCCTTGGAATTCATATTTTCCCATCTCCATTATTTTCATTCTCTCGCTTTCATCTTCTACGCTTACAGTGGTGCACGGTGCTATAATTGGTGCTTCTCTTGATTGAGGAAGTGCAGGTTAGGAACTGAGAAGCCGAAAGTTGATAGAGGGGACTGATTGGATTACCAACGCACTCTGGTGGACTTGATGCTCAGCGTCCTAGCTAGCGGAGGTGAACCATCGTCGTTGACCATGGCGATCGTCATGGAAGATGAAGTCATCGAATCCAGGCCCTATGTTTGTATTTTGTTTCCAATAATATAAGTATTTTTTTATTTCTGATCTTTGTTGCATTCCTAAACTCTAATTCACTTGCTACGTCGCGATTGCACAAAGTAATGTGAACAATGTTAAGCTAAGCCGATCGGAACTAGTTTAACTAATATAGTAGGTAATCAACTAGAGAACCTAATTGAGAACCTAAAATAAACTCTGGACTTAATCCCTACCAACTGATGAGGTAGCGATTGTGTAAATCCTCGGTATGGCAATGGACGAATGTTTGGCGATCGTCATAATAACATTAAAGGTTGATAAGGACTGTGGATTGAGTGAATGAACCAGAAGAACTTGATTATTGGTCTAAAACATGAACACAATAGTAGTAGTAGTAGTAGTAGTAGAGTAGTTAGCTTAGCTGCATTCACATTCTAGTTTAATTGCATTTTACTTTATTCACATCCAAATCCCCCTGTTTCCTACTTTTTAGTCTGAGACAAAGTCAGTCGACTCTGTAGCGTCTATCGCACTTAGCCGAGACCGTGTCGGATAAGGCTCTTCCTAGTCCATATTGGACCAGTCTCTACCGAGAACGAGTTGGCACTCTACACTCAAGAGTTTCAGTTTTACTTCGATTTTCACATAAAATCACAATTGAGCACACTGTGTCCTTGAGAAAATTCGACCTAGGGTTGGCTATGTTATAGTTAACTTTAGTTTATTTGATGTGCGTTGAGATGACTAAAAATGCTCTTATCAGAGACTCCCCAAGCGATTACAAATAGGAGCAGAGCAAAAATCCTAGATATCAGATTTTGCACATTCTTTCCGCCCTAAGAAAGAATTTTTTATTATTTTCTCCCTTTCCCTTATGTGCATATATGTTTCGCATTGAGGACAATGTTTTATTTAAGTGTGTGTGTGTAAGGGGGGTTTAGTCGTAGGTGTTTTTCTGTTTTTTCTTCGTCTATTTTTAATGTTTTTTCCCTCGTCTATTTTTTTCTGTTTTTCATACGTTGCTGCCGGCCACATCCGTGCTGGTTCCGGTTCCTTTTCTATCGGGTCCGTGCCGACTCCAACTTTGTTGCATGCTTTGTTTCATTTCTTCATTTTTTCTATTTTCCAACTGTTTCTTTGTTTACTGTTTTTTGATTGTTGAGAAAAATATTTTGCAAGTTTAAATGGATTTTTTTGGGATGAATAAAACATGAAGAAGTAATGCAAAATCATAGATTAAGATGTCATAACTTGACATGGAACAAAATTTTTGCATCCATAGAAAATAAGTGACTAAAAAAAATTAAAGTTGAAACCATTAGTGATAGAGCGATTATCCATGTGAGATTTTTTGAGCCTTGTATAAAATGATTTTACATCTTATCATTCTCTTCTTTCTTGTGTGATTTTGCATCTATGTTGCTAGATTACTCTAGGTTTTGTCTTGACTCTCTTTTATACTACTTATTTCACATGCATTGATCTAGGTCATCTTTCTTCACAAGATACTAGCCAAATGGACCTACCTTGCAAATAAAAATCCCTTGTTTACCCTATTTGAGCCTATATAACCATTTTTTCTTATGGTAACTCATTACAAGCCAAAAGCAGAAAAACCATGATCAACCTAAACCGTAGGTATCAGAGGAGCTTTTGAATTGTTTTGGGAATAGGTTCCATATGTCTGGGGGTAGAACCTCAAGGTATTGCGAGTGGGACAATGAAAAATTGGTTGGTACCACGTCATATGTGTTTATGTTGTGATAAAAGGGGGTTGAAAAAGAAAAAAACAAGGGGTGTAAAAAGAAAATGGAGGATAAATAAAGGAGGAAGTGGAAAAAGCAAAAAGGTTGGAAGAAAAATGCAACATAAAGTTGCAAGAATACAAAAATAAAAAGTGAAAAAGAAAAGAATATAAAGGGAAAGAAATGGAGTGTTATTTGAAATATTTTTGTGGGATTAGTCTCCATACTTATAGACTTATTCCCCATTGCTCCTCTCTCCCCTTCAATTATTCAAGCTCATTTCACCTCTTATATATCCTACCTTACCCTAGCCACGTTACAACCCTAATAAAGTTCTATTGATCACTATAGCATGTGTTTTTTTTAAAGTCATAAAAATTAGAGACTAGTCAAAACTTGGTAGTACTGGTTAACATAGGATGTTTGAGTGTAAACACAACCCTAAAACACTTGAGAGATTGAGAGCAGATACCTTGATAGCGCTCTATTATTTTGTGGTTGCTCTTTAATTTTTGTTCTTTTCTTGTTCACTTTCGATGTTGAAAAAAGTAATTTTATAGATTGATTGAGTGCCTTGATTTTGGGGTGAATGTATACTTAGTATGTTTTGTCAAACTTAAGGGTTTCATTTAAAAATTAATCTTCTTCTCACAATCAGATTTTTCATTTGTTTTCCTTAAATGATTTGTTCTAATTTTGCCTAGGAGTGCAAAAATGTAACTGTGGGGGTCTGATAATTCACATTTTTGACACCTTACAAGGTCTTTAGATGGGTAGAATAGACTCTAAATTGTAGTTAAGAATCACGTATTAGCTAAGATTCAGTTTTCCAAGGTTAAAATAGGGAAAATACAAATTCATGCTAAGTTGTTGATTTTAGCTAGCAAAAAGAATAGTCTTGTTTTGCAGGTCAAACTCGAGTCCTGAACCATCCCAACCGAGACCGAGACCGAATGCGTCTCGGCCAACTGAAGGTGTCTCGACCAGTTGAAGCCGAGATTGAGTCTGAGTCGTCCCGGCCAAGACGAGATTCTCTCTTGGTCGACTCTGCATAGAGGCTTCACAGCCGGAACCATCCCGGACCAGATGACGCCGACCTAGAGATGAAGTCATCACAACAGAGGCCGGAACCGTCTCGGACCGGAGGAAGCCGACTTCAAACCAAATGCCAACACTAGTCCAACCGACTCCCATCTATCGGGATCCGTCCCGGCAAGCAGAGACCAAATCCACTCCAGCAATTCCAGCACGTGTCATTTAGGAAAGCAGTTAGTTAGTTTAGTCTGTTCTTTTTGTTACGACAAGTTAGTTAGGACAATTATTTATGTTAGAAAGTAGTTAGGCTATACATGTATAAATAAAGAGAGGTTGTTTGTTCATTGGTTAGTGAGTTAGTTAGCAACGATTATCAATAACACGCATTATACGCTCACATACTCCATCGTTCACTTCCATTCTCATTTCACTCCCCTTTATTCAATGGTGCTTCAGTATGGCATTCATTTAGCCATTTAAATTCCTAGGCTTTACTTTCTGCATTTTACTTTACTTTGCAATGCTTAAAAACCCCCATTTTACTTTTCGTTACCGCATCCGCACTCTACACTCTTAGTTTTGCATGTATTTCACCCTCTTTACACTAGAAAACATTAGAACTACGTGTCCTTGAGAGAGTTGACCTAGGTTGACCATATGCTACCCATAACATAGGAAATCTAGTATTTTGATAATAGAAATAATGACTAAATCTAAACTTATCAGTCCTTATGGAGCAGGCTTGGCACAAAGCTACTTTTTCCTATCACTTGTCATCCTCAAACGGATGGACAAACCAAGGTGGTAAACAGAACCTTAGGCCATCTTTTAAGATGCTTCATTAAGAAGAGTTTGAGTAATTAGGAGGATTGGATACCCCATGTTGAGTTTTCTTTTAATAGGGTGTTTAATTCTACTACTTCTTACTCTCCTTTTGAATTGGCTTATGGTTTTAATCTCGTCCCCCCACTTGACTTGTTTCCTTTACCTATAATGCGTAATTGTGTTAATGGTGAGGGGCTTTCCAAAGCCCAATTTGTTTAAATATTACATGATAAGGCTTAGTTGCATATGGAAAACAAAGGAGAAAAGTAAGCAAAAAATGCCAACAAGGGGAGGAAGGAATTCTTCTTTAAAGAAGGAGACTTGGTGTAAGTGCACTTAAGGAAGGAATGGTTTCCTCAGCTTAGGACTACACCTGCTCATTGATAGTACATAGTTTATAACTCTTAATAGGTCTTTAAGGTGGGTGCAATAGAATGTAAAGTGTGGTTAAGAATCATATATTAGCTAAGATTTAGATTTTCAAGGATAAACTAGGGAAAATACCAACCTAGGCTAATTCATTGATTTTAGCTAATAGAAATATAAAGTCTTGTTTTGCAGGTCATAGGAAGAGCTAGACGAAGTCAAAGTCAATAAGGAGTGTCTCGGCCAGACAAAGCCAACTCTGTAGGACCGACTCTATGGCCGGCCACAAAGCAGAACCGACTCCCATCTAGAATTAGATCTGTCTCGACTCTAGAAGGCCGATTCCGCCAAAAGCAAGATCCAAGCACGTGTGAAATAATTGAACACGAGGGAGTTAGGAAAGTAGTTGGGATTGTTATTTCTGGTATTTTTGTTTAATCAGGAAGTTAAATTTTTTATTTCAGTTATTGTGGTCATAGAAGTTAGTTAGGATATGCATATAAATAGGAATGTGTGGTTACGTTCATTGGTTGGCAAAGCAGTAGAGAGAAAAACAAGCAATAAACAGACTTAGCCTTCCACATATACCTTCCATCCCAAAACAACCAAGTTCACTTCATACCTCTTTGTTCCATAGTGCTTCAGGAAGTGCCTAGTCAATCGAGTAGGTATAGGGCCAAAGTCTAGGTAGTGGTTGGTTGCTAAGAGGAGACTTTCAAGGCATTCTACCACACTGCTTAGTAATTTAACCGCTCAATACTTGGCCATCGGAGGTGGAACACTGCAACTACTGTGGCGATTGTCGCGGGAAGTTGATCCATTCACCATCAAGAACCTTGTTTTCCTATACCATGATCTAGGTTGAATCAATGAATGATTGTAATGTTGTTGTTACTATGTTAGATTTTTATAGCATAATATGTTCTTGCATATTCATGATTGTGTTCAGTAAGAATTAGAGCACGTTAGTCTAGGGGTCGATTGGAACCACTCTAACAACAAAATAGATAAATTCTAGATAATCTACATCAATCAAGCACGTATTCCCTACCAAACTCAAAGCAGCAATTGCGTAAGTCATTAGTTAGCACGGGACGAATGTTTGGCAATTGTTGTAGGTATTGGATTGATGAGAAATTAGTGACATAGTAAGCATTAGGATTAAAATCAGAAATTGATAACTCAGGACAGTGAGCAGATAAATATGTCAAAAGTGTATTAATAATCTTAAATAATCTTGGCATTTAAGTTTTACATTCTTTAGTTAGATCTTTACATTTCTTGCAAAACTTAACATTTTCCTGTAAAACCCCCATATATTTCTTTGTTAGAAACCACATCACACACACTCAGTGAGTAATCTTTAGCAGCCTTGTACCTTAGAAATATAAGAGCAAAAGTGTCCTTGAGAAGAATGACCTAGGTTGAATCTGTGCTACTATAGCTTAGGAAAAAATCTACTATTTTGATAAGGGAAGCCAATTAATTACGAAGAAGTAGTAGGCAAGTAAGCAACGTATGTCCAAAGGAGCAATTTGCTTTTGCTTTTGTGACTTTGCTATACCTGAGCAATTTGGCAACATGAAAAATGTAGGAGAAGGAATCTGTGCTGCTCTATGACGTAGTAGTGCATCTAAAGAGAATGTATCTTTCTCCTCCCTTCGTCTCTGAAATACTCCGCTCTTCTACAAAATGCATCCCTGTAAGTTGCAGCTAGGCTCTATTTTTATTTGCAAGGAAAAGCAACCAAATTGAATTAAATAATTAATTTATGAATGCTTATATATAGGACGTGAACCAAAATGAGAGGGGACCTTTTGGAAAATTTTGGAAAGAATGGAAGAGAAAACAAGAGTACGGAAATAGACCTTGAAAGAGAGGAGAAGAATAGAAGTTGAGAGAAGAGATTCTGAAAGGAGGAGACAAAGCACAAGTTTGCAAAAGGCTCAAAAAAAATGGAACTCATTCAAAACTTGTGCTGCTAATCCCCTTTATTCTCTTTACTTTATACGTATAAACTTTTATTTCCATCATGTAGTAGTGCCACCTTTTTGGGGTGACTTCTTTCATTTCGACCTTACTGATTACTATTGTAAACACTTCCATTTCACCTATACCATTCATATGTGCCTTTGGTCACAAAAGCCAGAGGCTTACTCTTTTCACTTTCTTTGTTTTCTTTTTGCTATGTACATCCATATGTTTGGATACAGTACCTCCCATTCCATTTTCCTTGTGTTTTCTACTACCCACGTCTATACGTTTGATGTAATAGCTCCTTTTCCACTTTCTTTATTTTTTCTACTATTTGCGTCCGTATGTTTGGATGCAGTAGCTCCCTTCCATTTTCTTAGTCATTTTCTGCTACCTGTGTCCATATGTTTGGACATAGTAGCTTCCTTACCATCTTCCTAGTTTTTTCTACTACTTACATTCAAACGTTTGGATGCAGTAGCTCCCTTTCCACCCTCTTTGTTTTTCTACTACCTATGTCCATATGTTTGAACTCAACACTTCCCTTTCCACCTACTTTATTTTTCTACTACCTGTGTCCATACGTTTGAATGTAGTAGCACACATTCCATTTTCCTTGTTTTTTCTGCTACATGCGCCCACATGTTTGGACGTAGTAGCTTGATAGTTAAGAATTTAGTCGTTATTTCCACTATCAAAATACTATATTTCCTATGTTATGGGTAGCATAGGGGCAACCTAGGTCAAATCTCTCAAGGACACTTGGTTCTAGTGTGATTTAGTGAAAACGACTGAAAAGGTGTAGGTCTGGGCATGTAGAATGCGGACTTGGCGAGGAAAAGTAGAAAGGGGGTTTTTTGTACTAAAAAGTAAAGTTGTAGGAAGTAAATGGCTACCTAGGAAAGTAAAGGTAATTTATCTCTAATGGAACATATGCTTATCATATCGACTACAAAGGTATCAATGAGATGGTTTTAGATTCTGATTCCTCTGATGCGTACAATTCCTCACCAACTTAATTCCTAAGACAACTGCCTAACATTCGTCCATTGCCTACTGAGGGCTTACACAACCACGGCCTCAAGTTTGGTACGGATTACATTCGTGGTTGATGTAGGTTATCTATTGATTACCTATAAGGTTGCTTAGATTGGTTGTGACCGGCCCCTAATCTAGCATGATCTATCCCTACTATGCACGATCGTGACACAAGCAAGAATAGATTAAACTAATAGGAATTACAAACATAAAAGCAAAGGGAAATGAATTCATTCATTGATTAACTAGTGTACCGATACATGAACTGGATACAGGGGAAAGATGTGATCAGCTTCCCACAACGACCACCAATGGTAGCTGTAGTGTTCCACCAGAGATGGTCAGGTACTAAGGGATTGAATTACCAAAGTGTGCCAGATTCCTAGTCAGTCCTCTCTAGCAACTGGCCTTTACCCAGACTTTGGTCCTACGTCCACTTGACCAACTGAATGCCATACTGAAGCGCCATGGAACAAAAAGGAGTAAAGTGCGAACGGAGGTGAATGACGGAGAATGCTATGTGTTTGGCTTGGCTATGAATAAGCTTTGCTAACCAATGAACTCAGCTACACGTCTCTATTTATACATGCATTGACCAACTAACTCTATAAAAAAAATAACTAAAATAACTTCCTGACATAACAGAAATAACTAATTTTTCGACCACTAATTAATCTCATAAACGACCACGTGTTAATTTACAATTGCCCACGTGCTTGAAATTGCCGAAGTGGAATCGGTCCTTGATGCTGGGATGGATCCAGATGGATGGGAGTCGACATCTAGCTTGAAGTCAGCATGCGGATAGGAGTCGACATGTGCTTTGGAGTCAACATTCGCTTTGGAGTCGACATCCACTTTGGAGTCGACATCCACTTTGGAGTCGACATCCACTTTGGAGTCAGCATCTACTTTGGAGTCAACATCTGAATAGGATTCGAACACGAAGTCAGCCTACGGAGTCGGCTCTACAAGAGTTGGCATGCGGAGTCAGCATTCAACTACTAATGATAGAGTCGGTATTACGGAGTCGGCTTCATCCGGTCAGGACGGTTCCTGCCTAAAGAGTTGGGACGACTTCGATCTCAACTGAGTGGACTTCATCTAAACTCTAGTTTGACCTATAAAATGAGTCTACTCTTTAGCTAAAATCAACAAATTAGCATAGATTGGTATTTTCCTTATTTAATCCTTGGAAATCTAAATCTTAGCCAATATGTGATTCTTAACCACAATTAGAGTCTATTCTACTCATCTTAAGACCTTGTAGGGTGTCTAAAATATGAATTATCATAGCTCCCCTACATTTTCTTAATCGCTTTCTCCTACATGCGTCCATATGTTTTGACGCAATAGCTCCCTTACCAACTTCCAAGTTTTTTCTACAACTTGCATCCATACGTTTGGATGTAGTAGCTCCCTTTCCACCTTCTTTGTTTTTCTGCTACCTACATCCATACATTTGGATGCAGTAGCTCCCTTTCCATTTTCTCTTTGTTTTTCTACTATCTACGTCCATACATTTGGATGTAGTAACTTCCTTCCACTTTCTTAGTCGTTTTCTCTTACCTACATCCATACATTTGGACATAGTAGTTCCCTTTTCACCTTCTTTGTCTTTTTGCTACCTACATTCATACGTTTGGACACAGTAGCTCCCCTTCCACTTTCTTAGTTATTTTTCTACTACATGTGCCCATATGTTTGGATGTAGTAGCTTCTTTTCCATTTTTCTTTATTTTTTTACTACCTGCCTTAATACATTCAGACATAGTAACCCCTCTCCATTTTTCTTGTTTTTCTACTACATGTGTTTATACGTTTGGACGTAGTAGCTCCCTTCCTAGTTTCTTTGTTTTCCCTATTGCCTGCACCCATACATTTCGACGCACCACTACTATTCTATATTGTTATCCACCCATTGGATCCATAGCCTTGGATAACTCTTTTGTCCATACTTTTATCATTATCCATTGTTGTTCTATGTTATTATCCACCCATTGGACGCAAAGCCTTGCAGGACTCACCTGTTACCATTTCCCACTGCTGTTCTGTACTATTGTCAACCCATTGGACACAGAGCCTGGGACGACTCTTCTGTCCATACCTATTACCATTTTCCATTGTTGTTCTGTAATGTTATCCATCCATTGGAAGTAGAGCCTTGGACAACTCTTTTATCCTTACCTATTACCATTTGCCACTACTATTCTATATTGTTATCCACCCATTGGACCCAAAGCCTTGGATGGCTCTTTTGTCCATACCTGTTACAATTTCCCATTGTTGTTCTATACTATTATCCACCCATTGGACATATAGCCTTGGACGGCTTCTCTGTCCATACCTGTTACTATTTCTAATTGTTGTTCTATGTTGTTATCCACCCATTGGACACACAGCCTTGGACAACTCTTCTGTCCATACCTGTTACCATTTTCCATTGTTGTTCTATACTATTATCCACCTATTGGATGCACAACCTTGGACGACTCTTCTATCAATTCCTATTACAATTTTCCATTATTGTTCTATACTATTATCCACCCAATGGACGCAATGCGTTGAACAACTTTTTTGTCCATACTTGTTACTATTTCTCATTGTTGTTCTATGTTGTGATTCACCATTGGACACAGAGCCTTAGACGACTCTTCTCTTCATACCTGTTACCATTTTCCATTGTTGTTCTATACTATTATCCACCCATTGGATGTGGAGCCTTGGATGGCTCTTTTGTCTATTCCTGTTACCATTGCACATTGTTATTCTATGTTGTTATCCATAACCATTGGATGCAAAGTTGTGGATGGCTCTTTTGTTCCATACCTATTACCATTTTTCATTGGTGTTATGTATTGTTATCCTCACCCATGGGACATAAAGCCTTGGACAGCTCTTCTGTCCATTACCATTACCATTTTCCATTGATGTTCTTTACTATTATCATGCCCATTGGACAAAGAGCATTAAAAAGCTCTTTTGTCCATTCCCATTACCATTTTGCATTGCTATGATCTATTGTTACCCATATCTATTGGACACAGAGCCTTGGATGGCACTTTTGTCCATCCCCATTACCATTTCTTATTGTTGTCATCCACTAATTGACCATATCCATTGGACGTAAAGCAGACCTTGGAATGGCCCCTGAGTCCTTCGGACGATACCCCTTTTGGCATGCTCCTTTTAGACAAAGTAACCTTTGGTAGGTTCTCAGGTCCTTTGGTGGCATTTGTAACCAACAAGCCTAAGTCTTTTTTCTATTCAAAACTAAACAATGATTTCGTTTAGGAGTACACATATGCCAATCTCAGGACATATGAATTGTAACAGTTTGAAATCCAAAAAATCCAATAAAGTAAAAATCACTACACAACATTTCCCACCAATAAGAACTACGTGACTTTGATTTTCTATTGGCACTCAGGAAATACATAGGAGTAAGAGATCACTTCTGTCGAGCCATGATCTCGAACATAATAAACTGTCTCTTTTGTTAGTAACAAACGTCTAATGTTGTATAGTAATTTCATTATTTCTTAGGTGAGGTGAATGCTTTAAAGAATCTCATATGACTTGTTTAATTAATTGAGGTAATCATCTTAGAATGGACGTTGTAGAGTACTAATACCTTCCATACCTGTAATCGACTCCCGAACTCCCAAATCTATTTCCAAAAGACCTATCTTATCCTTTCAAAGGTTTTTATGATATTTTTCCTTAAAGGTGACTCCATTGAATTTATTTTTCTTTCTTCTTTTTGAAAGGAACTTGAACATCTATTTTTCTATAAATCTTTCGTCGTCCGTCTCGCGACTTTGGTTTCGACATATATGTCTAGTTTCTTTAATGCCATGAATTGCAAGGTTAAATTCTTAAAAATTTATGTGCTTATGTTATTTTTTGGAAAATTGTAGTATTTTAAGGACATTCATTAATATTTTTTTCTCATTAGTTTAAAGTTAAATTAAAGAGGAGCTAAAGAAACGAGAGAAAAACCTTTATCATAACTTATTTGATTTTATCTTTATGTTTTAGACTTGAGCTCTTTTACTGTTGAGGTCCTTTTGCGTGGGGCATTAATCATTTTATGTTTTTCTTACTAAATTATAAAGATAACAAAAGTCCGAAAATCTTTACGTTGAATAGCAGTTGCGAAACGTTTTGTAAACACGAGTCTCAAAGAGAAAGAACATATATAAAACATATACTTGAAATCCATTAATTATTACAAATACAGTAACCTGTTATTTGTATAAATCCCCTTTTCAGACTCATATAGTCTCTCTCTATATCAGCCTGAGTAAAGCATCATACCGTTATTATATCAGCATTTGCAATTAATGTCTCAGCTAGTAATTCACTTGTCTTGTCAAGCTTGGCAAATGAAGGAAATGATGATGGGAGTATTATATCGATAAATTTTAACTTACGCAGGTGAGATCACCGCTTTGATAATTTCAAGGCCTCCCTTCCATTTTCCGCTCCACACTTCATATAATCCAAAATGAAGGTCCACTGGTTGGGTGTTCACAGAAATCTCAAGTGGATCAATTGGAATGATCTTGTTCTCACCGGGACTTAGCTTCGTCACCTTATACTTATATCTTCCCGATTTGCCAAGTTTAGCCATCACAAGTACATCCGTGCCACTCCAACCGAACCCATCGTCTTTAACTTTCACTTCAAATGTAACCTTGTATTTCTTTATATTTGATATACGTACCACACCGGATACCTCCAACCATGAAACTTGTATCAGCTCCGCAGGACCTTGGCTGAAATAATTAAAAACATGTATCAAATATTGTAGTTCGATGCTATCAGAGTTTTAATTCGCAGTTGCCAGTTTGAAAGGGTTGCCTCGTAATCGTAGCCATTATGAGAGAGATAAACAAAGCAGAGAAAAATAACATACCAAAAATTAAAACAATATCATGTTCAATTCGAAAAGTACAACTCAGTTTATATGTACATATTTGCGTTAATTTAAGTTCTTTCATTTTTTTTTAGGAGTATATCAAAGTTGTGTGTAGGGAATATTTTATGACTTTAAATTTCTCTTCAGCATCAATTCATATTCTTATAGAAATAGAATAATTCTAGCGAAATATCATCCACTCAAATGTCAAAGTTGATCGAGAACTAAAAATTGTTCCCCATATCTTTATAAATTAATTTAAAAAAACATTTATAGACATATAGTTCCCATTAGATTCCATTACCTAATATATTTAATCTTTAAATAAATAAATAAAATATATATATATATAATATAATATTTGAATATACTGTAAATTTTTTTTTTTTATATTGATTTCTAATAACAAATTAAATTTATTGATTTTTATAATAAGTAATTTAAAATGTCATACTTAAAATATATTTTATTGATTTCTGGTGTTAAAATCTTTACGTTAACGATACATGGAAATTAAATTTATATACATAGACAAATGGAGCGTAACTATGAAAGTATTCAACTGCTTCGATCACTATTTTTCGAAGATAGATGATTTGGAGGATAACAATATGTAAGTATTCAATTGTTTCATAATTTCAAAAAATTAACGGCAATAGCTTAACATATTGGTATCAAATACATTTGATGAAATCAGATTAAATAAGCAATGATAAAATATAGATAACGAAAATATTGAAAAAATATATATACAAATTTTAATTTTCGTTTTTTAAAAAAATTAAGAATGTAATTCATATGATTATGATACTCACTCCGGTATTTTCCAGTATCGAGAATCATTTCCCCAAACAATGTTGAGTCCTCTAGGTTGTATCTCGAACTTGTCGCCATCCTGCACATATATTATTATGATATTTATAGGCAATTCCAACAGGAATGAAATAAAAAGGAAAAGGAAAGAAAAATAGAAATAAAAAAGAAATAGAGTAAAAAAATATTTTATTTGGATGGATAGAAAAAAAAAGTAGGAAATTTCTTGCAACTTATTTGGATGAATAAAAAATAAAAATAAAAGAATAAATTATACGAAAAATACTTTTAAATTAATTAATTTTTTACACGATTATTTTTTCTTAAAATAAAATTATTTATTGTTTTTTTAATTTTTTTTTGTTTACAACATATGCTTAACAGTAAAACTTGAGAACTACTATGTTCGAGCTAGTGATGAGAATTGGGATAATTATACAAGATATTAGGTTGAAATTTCTTTAATGTATTTATTTATTTTATAAAAGAAATTGTGAAACTTGAATATTGAACTCATCTCATGTTATAAGGTGGTAATCAATCTCTTAAATAAATGTTTATTTAGTTTTTAAGAAAAAAATATATTTTATTTTTTATTATTATTTATATTTAAAATAGTTCTTTATTATTATTTTAAACTATTTATATAAAAATAATAAAATATTATTTTATTATATTTTATGAAAAAAATTCAAAACAGAAAATAAAGAAAAAGTAAGATGTTATTTTTATAATTAATGGAAAAAAAAAAAGAAACTAAAGCAATTGATATTTGCTAAAAATAAACAAGTCGTACATATATATATCACCTACTTTAGGGTGGAAACCAAATCAGTTAAAATAACAAACTATGCATATACAATAATCATTTGAATTTAATTGTACCTTACCAGCCATAATTAGGGTAATTGTGCAAATCAGTGAAGAGATGGTGTTTTAAATTATTCTTGTATAGGGTAATTGTGCCTTACCATAATTATTTGAATTTAATTTTAATTTTAATATATTATCGGTGTAAAAAAATTTATGTTACTGATTAATAAAGTAAGATTTTAAATATCAACTTTTAAAATAATTATCATAAAATTCAATATTTGTTAATAATACTACAAATAAAGATGAATCACTGACATTATAAAAACTTTTACGTAGTCAGTTTATTATAATTAATTTCTTCAATGATTCTCATAAATAACTTCATGTTTTTTTGTTTTGGTACATCAACTTCAATTTGTTTTAATGGTATCAACTTACTAAAAACAATTGAGTTCAGGTTTACTTACTACTTGAATTTTACATGCTGGTGATCAGACCATCAATAATATTGTTCAGTATATTAATTATTTTTCCATCAAAGTAGATTCAAGCCAGTTTATTTATTTCTTTTTTATTCAATTTATTTTTTATTTTTGTATGACCAGTTTAAATCTCTTCCATCAAACTAGTGACTCCCTTTATTCTAGTCTACTCGATTCCTAAAACGGTGTTCCTTCGCTATGAAATTAAATAGAAGTTTCAAACTTAAATCTTGAGAAACAAATTTCCAATAGCAGATAAAGTCTATTTAATTATACGAAGGATAAGTTATAGGAACAAGTGATAAAATTAGAATTGTCTGGAGCACATAGCAATATAGGAAGAAAAAAAAATTCGTATCTCTATAGTCCTATATAGTTAAAAAAAAAACAATTTGTGGGATCTATATAGTTAAAATTAATCAGTAGGGTTCTAAATTATTTGAAAATTTTTAAATATATCTTAATATCAGAAAAGTTTATAATTAGGGTTTTAAACTTATAAAACATTTTTAATTAGATCTCTGATGCATTTCTGTTAAATATAGGAACCTAACTAAAAATTTTCAAATAATTCAGTGTACACCTGTTTATATATAGTCTCAGCATGTTTCTGAACTATTTGCAAATTTTAGTTAGGCTCCTGTACTTGACAAAATCTTAATGAAAATGTGATCTGGGTCACAATATTAATTAAAATATTTTATTAGTTTGGAGATTTAATTATAAACTTTTAAAATATAAGAACTTATTTAAAAGTCTACAAATAGTTAGGGACCTATAAATTTATTTAACCCTCGAAAGAAAGCTTTTTTTATGTTCAACCTAAAATTCTTAGTTTGTGAAATAAATCATAAATTTGCCTTTAGTTTATGATGTATTATGCAAAATGTGTGACTGTATATATAGATAGGCATAAGAAACGTATACTTGCCTTTGAGATGAAATCTTTATCTGAGGTGTGATGAGGCTTCTTGAAAGGCATTCTAAAAAATCTGGAAAAATTGTTTGAATCTTCCTCGGCTGTTTTCTTTCTTTCTCTGTGTGCTTTCTATCAACGAAGAAACTATGAGGGGAGTTTGTATGGCTAGCCTTTTATATGGATAACAAGGAAAAGAAACGGAATATTAATACAATTCAAGGGAAGAGGAATAAAGTTGTCTTGGATGAAAGAGAAGAGCAAGGAATAATAGAACAACTTGAACACAAAAGAAAAAAGAAAATAGCATTAACTTCTTAAAAGAAGTTTCGTTCTCTATTTACGCGTAATACCTGCATCCAAGCCTAGCTATATCAATAACACCTCTTTAAAAAATAAATGAATAAACCTTCTCAAAATGTTGTAAGGATGTATGATAAACAAAATTATGTACACAAAAAGGTACGAATATCCTTGCGTAATGCTACCATAATGGTTTGTGAATAGATTCTGCATGGGTGAGCGTGTCTGATAGGTATATGCAATGTTTTTAAAATTAGATTAAATCGAAAAGTTTGACTAGTCTGGTTAACAATGAATTTGGTGACTGTATTATTAACTCTAAAAAATTTGAATTTTCTTAAAATAGGTAAGAACCGATTAAATAAGTTTAAAACTACTTAAAATTATAAAAAAAAAATCAATAGAGAAAACTGTTTGAACTGGTATTTTAAAAGGTTTTATTTTTATTTTTTATTTTTATTTTTTATTCAATCTGAAATATTTTTAAGATGAATAAAAATAAATATCTAAATGTTATACATAGGTACGAATTATTTTACCAATTATTGTTGATTTCTTATAATTTTATATTATTTATTACTTAAAATATTATATAATATTAAAAATATTAATTTAATTACTACCCGGTTGAACTAATAAACTGTAAATCAATGTTTTCATTAATTTATTTACCAATCTAATTTTAAAAATACTGGTTTAACCAAACTTATTGTCTACTTATCCTCAAAGGTGCTGAGACCTTTAAATTAAATGATGACTAGTTACAACACTGATTTTAAGGAGTTTATTTATGGGGCTGGAATAGTCTGACAGTGTAGGGCTGAAAATTGCAGTCTTTTAAGGAAAAACTTAAACTTTTCAAGGGTAGATTGATTGTATGGAACATACAAAGTTTTGGTTTTGTGGAAGCTAACCTAGACTGTTTGGTGAAAAAGTTAAATTTGTTAGATGACAAGGCGACTGCATTAGAATTGGATAATCATGAAGTGAATGCTAGAAGGAAAATTATGACGAATCTCTAGCAGTAATACAAGAGGAGGGATAAGCTAGCCTATCAGAAATCTAGATTAAAGTGGCTTAAAGAGGAGATGCTAATCCTGGATTCTTTCATGCTGTTGTGATAAATTAATGGTTGAAAAGTCATATTCGCTTAAGGAAGTGGAGGGGATTAAGTAGGGAATCCAATCTTTTTTCCAGAAGTCATACACGTAAAATTTGGTGATGAGGCCATTGCTGGCTGGTATTTAGTTTAACACTGTACTAGAAGTACATAATAATTTCCTGATTTCTCCCTTCTCCATGGAAGGAATTAATTGAAGAGGTTATCTAAAGCTGTTGTAGCAAAATCACAAAATTTAACAACGATTTACTAAATTCGCTTCTCTCCCCTCAACTCTCTAAGACTTGCAAGTTTTTTTCCATGATCTCGATTACGATTGAGGCACACAAAAAAAAACACTGATTTCTTCTCTACCTCTAGTAATCTCTCAATCAAGATTGGTATGGAAAGCCTGCTAACATCTTATCCAATTTATACTGTTTTGCGAAGGTAGAAAGAAATACAAAGAGAACCTGCCATTTTAGTTAGAAAAACTAACATAACAGGAAAAAAAAAAAAGAACTATAATAACATAATGTGTCACATTAGCAACAATTAAAGTTCAGGGCCTATGACTTTAATTTCAGTTTCTTTAGATTCTTCGATTTGATTATAGTAGAGGTTTTTGACTTGTCCACGAATTTTGTTGCAAAAGTAAATTGCCTAAAGAGATACTAGCATATTTCATAACCTCTGTCCTAAGAAAAATCATCCCAATGCTTATCATAATATAAAATAATATCTCCTCTAAATAGGATATATAAAATTATCTCAAAATGTATGGCCTCTAGATTAAATACTATTATGAATTATGTGATTTTCTCCTGTCAATTTTTTTTTCTAGTTGGTAGGAAGATTTTGCACAGAGTTATTAATTAATAGGATAGTTGATGTTGCATATCAATTGGGGTTTAATAATTCCCAAAAGGGTTGGGTGAGGACATGTTTTTTTTTTTGGACCTATTTCTGATTTGGTTTTGGTGAATGGTGGTGGAGCATTTAATACATGCATCAAAAAGAATTGTATGTTTTTATGATAAAAAATATTATGACATAAAAGTGACTAATAGTTTTTATAAGTTTTCAGCATTTTAGGAGTGCAACAAGTCATCACAACCTTAGTGCAACAAGTCATCACAACCTTTATAATATGGAGTTTGTATCCAAAATCAAAACTTGTCTTTGACAAGATGACCAATAGTGTCCAAAAGAATTTACCGTTTGATAACCTCCCAAGATCCACTTGTGTCACATTGATTTTCAAGACTCTAATAAAAGCTCAAAACTAAGAAGCTTACAAAGAACAAAGAAGAAAGAAAGCTTGTGAAATGGAAAAGTAAAGGAATGGATTAGTCTTGCCACTTACCCATGCTAATAAGCAAGATAAGAATGTGTGAGATTCGCAATAAGCCTCTTAAAGCTTGATAAGAATTGAAGGCTCTTGCTTAAGTAATACGAACTAGAGAGACCAAGAAGAGTCACAAAAGGACATGACACAAACTATAGTGATGATCGTCAAGGGCACTTAACCAAGGGCAAATTGAAGAAGCTAGAGGCTGACATGTAGAAGAACATGGACCTCCTTAGAAGGCAAGGGGCGTCCAAAGTAGAATCTACTTTGTTTATGTTGTCCTCGTGTAGTTTAGGAGTTCATGTATAGTTTTATACATAGCTTGTAATAAGTAGGAAGGCCTTGTAAGACTCTTTGGACGCATGACACCTTATGGACACACGTAGTGCCTTTGAATGCACTCAATGTTTATGGATGCTCAGTTTGGACAATAGGCTCAATTTGATGAGTGGAGCCTCTAGGCGAGAGATGTCCTTTTCAACGACTTGTATGGATGTTGAGTCCTATGGACACTCTGATAGGCTAAGGATTGGTCGTTATTTCCTCTATCAAAATACTAGTTTTTCCTAAGCTAAAGTAACACAAGGTCAACCTAGGTCATTCTTCTCAAGGACACTTTTGTTCCTATATTTCTAAGGTACAAAGCTAAGAAAGATTACAACACTAGGCAATAGGATGCGACTCTTGTAGTAAAGATAAAATTGGGGGTTTTAAGCAGAAAAGTAAACGTACAAGGATTCTAAAGATTATTTACAGTGTCAACAAGAAAATAAAGAATTACAGCTACATTATCTACTTATATTTATCTAACATATATTTATTATATCGGATACAATGAGATCAAAGAATGATTGTGGTTCAATTTCCTGGCATGCAAGTATTTCTTCGTCAACCTATTTCCTAAGGCAACCGCCTAATGTTTGTCTGCTACCCATTGAGGGCTTACACAATCCAAGGCCTCGAGTTAGTAGGGATTAAGCTCGTCGTTGACGTAAATTATCTAAAGACTATCTATATTATTACCTAGGTTTCCAGCTAGATCCTAATCTAGGCGTGATCTATTCTCAATATGCATAAACACACAAATCAAGAATAGATTGAATTTCCAAGAAATACAAGCACACAAGTGTAAAGAAACATTTGCATTCATTAATTAACAAAGTACCAATACAAAGAAGTGAAATCAATGGAGAAGATGATGGTCACCTTCCCACGATAACCGCCAGTGGTAGCTGCAATGTTCCACCTACAATGGCCAGTGTTCTAAAGGGTTGAATCACTAAGCAATGTGCCAGTGCACCCTAACAATCTCCTCTTAGTGATCGGCCGTGATTCCCAATCACTGGTCTTGCGTTCACTTGAGCCTAAGCAAACGCCATACTGAAGTGTCGTGGAACAAAGAGGTATGAAGGGAATGTAGGCTTGGAGAATGGAAAGTGTGTAGGCTAAGTGTAGTTGTGTATGATCGATCTTTGTTTGCTCATGAATGTTGACATGCAGTCCTATTTACACATGCATTCCTAACTAACTAACTCTATAACCTTATTAAATGAAATAACATATTTAACTACCTGACCTAATAGAAATACTAGACTTAACTACTTTCCTAATCTCCCATGTGCTAAATTGCATTTTATGCACATGCTTGAATCTGTAGAAGTGGAGTCGGTCTACTGATGCCGAGATGGATCCGGTTCTGGATGGGAGTCGGCATTTGATTTGTTGGCATCCGGATAAACGTGGACGCAAAGTTGGTCTTCCAGAGTCGGTTCCTAGTATGGAGTCGGCATTCGGATAGACGTGGATGCGAAGTTGGTCTTGCGAAGTCAGTTCCCGGTATGGAGTCGGCATCCGGTTTGGAATCAGCTTCTGATCTGAAGTCAGCATGCGAATGTCACCTTGGTACGGAGTCGACCTTCGGAATCAGCTCTTTAGGAGTCGGCATCTTGACTACTGATGATAGAGTCGGCATCACGAAGCCAGCTTCATCCGGTCGGGACGCATCCGACCTTAGCTAGGATGACTTCATTCTGACTGGAACGAAGTCGGCCTGGAAGGTTTCATCTGGCCTGGATGACTTCCTCTAGCTGATTTGACTTCGTCCAATATCTCTTCTGACCTACAAAAAAAGACTTATATTTTTGTTAGTTAAAATCAATAACTTAGCCTAGATTTGCATTTTCCTTAGTTTAAACTTTGGAACTTTAAATCTTAGCTAACCCCTGATTCTTAACCACTATTTATATTCGATTTCACCCATCTTAAAGACCTACTAAGAGGTATAAAGTGTGTACTATCACACTCCCTATGGACGTTGGCAACCATTGGATGATAAAAGACCCTTCCTTTTTTAGCTAATATGCCTCTTGGGTTAGTTGCCTTTGAATGAAGACTTCTTAGGACAACTCTAGATCCTTCACGAAGCTTGGAAGCCATTTGACTTAATTATTGAAGCTTCTTGCCTTTTGACGTACATCCTTAGACAGGCCTTTGCTGAAAGGTTCACAAGAGTTCACTCATGACTTGTAGCCCAAGGTCCAATTAGGCTAGTTTGAATTCTTTGCACACCCTTTTTCATGTATAAATAGATGAGTCTAGGCTACTTGTAATAATTTTTAAAATTTTGAATAATATTTGCTTTTAAGCAATTGAGAGAGTGACTCTTGTTTGTTCTTGGATTAAAACACTTTATTCTCATCAAGTTCTCAATGGGGCTTGTAGCGAATCTCGATTCTCTTATCTGATTTTTCCTTGAAAATCCTTGGCAAGTCATCTCTAAACTCTCCATTTTTCTATTTCAATTCCTTTATCTAGCTTTAATTTCCACAATTTAATTTACTTTGATAATTCCTAAAATCCTAAAATCCTATTCCTAATTTTTGTTTCAGTTATGCCAATTGTAAAGTGTAAAGGATCCATGTATATTTAAGATAGTCCATGAGAGTGATTTCAATCAACAGTAATCCAAATCTTCAGCTTTAGAATTTGAATCATATTAGGTGGTATCAAAGCTCACGAGCTCAGGTATTTGATCATCACTAGATAGGAATTTTAAGTTTCCACTTCAAAGTTTGGGCAATTGAAGCACAATCTTCACAATTTTGCATCTTCGAACTTGCATCAAAAGGTAATCCATTCGCATGCATAATCTAGCTTCAAGTTGTCTTGCATTTTGAAATTTTAGCTCAAGTTTTGCTCACCTAGCTATTGTCTATAATCTATTCGATTCAATTTCCATTTGAATTAGTTCAATTGTCAAATTACTTGGTGGAAGTGTATTTTCATGGTTCAATTTTGAAAATCCAAGGAAACAAAGTATCGTGATTGAGTTTTTCACCCCTTATTTGATGAAATCCTTGATTGTGAAATTGATTGTGAATTGTGCAAAAGATTTGTGGTAATTTTTTGAAAAAGAGTTGGATCAAAAAAATTGAAAAAGATTGAGTAAGATCAACTAAATCCATGGCGAAATTCAACGCTAGAAAAACTGAGCACAAGGAAAAAAGAATTTAAAAAAAGTTCATAAACAGTTAGTTACAGATCCACAAACAAACCACACGTGCTTAAAAAAGTTTTTCAGTTACTTTCCCCTAACTATTTATTGTTATTAGTATTATTTGACTTGTTCAATCGTCCATTGACCTGTACGGATGTCCATTGACTTGTACGGTTGTTCATTTATTTGTATGGACAACATAGCTTTTGGATGTTTGGTTTGGACAAAGAAAATTTTTGTTTCTTTTTTCAGTATATTGTTAACATCTTTAACTCTAAGTCTTCGTATTGTCTTTTTGTGTTTCATTATTTGAGTAACTTTCTTTTCTATTATATTTTTTTTGCTTGTCTTCATTTGACTTTTTTAGTTTTGTCTTTGAGTTTTCTTTTCCTTTCATTTCCTAAGACTTATCTTGATTCAAAGGATTTCACTTGTACAGTAGAAATTGATTTGTAAAATTTAGGTTCTCTTTCAATGCATAGTTGAGAGTTAAGAGGAAAAAGACAAGAGCATACATTATAATAAAAGCCACCAAGAATGCATACACAATTGATGAGTGTAAAGACATAAGGAGTGGTGAGTTTTTTTCCTTTTATTACTAACATTTTTCTGTGAGAAACTTTCTATAAATAGTATGTACAATATGGATGATAATAGTAGTAATAAAGTCAACAATTACTCTTCTAAATCCAAATGAATGATGAAGCAAATGATCAAACTAGAGGAGTAGTTGGCTAAGCTAGGAGGAGGATTGGAGGTTGTTAAGGCTGACACAACGAGTGTCTACGCTAAAGTGGAGGCACTTAGTAAAAAGAAGGAGAAATTTGCCTCGTCCATATATAAAAGCCCAGGCGGTAGAATTGGGAGTCAAAAGGAGTAGTCCAAAGACCCTCAAGGCTCGTGCCACAATGAGAGGAGTGTAAGGTTGAACAAGGAAAGAGGTATGAGAAGGAGACTTAGAGAGACAAAAAAGAAAGGAGGCATGAAGAAGAACCACGTAAAGAAAGGAGGTAGGAGGAGGATCCTTGGAGGAGAGATGAAAAGCCTCGCAAAGAAAGGCGAGAAAAAAAGTAAGAAGAACCTTACGAAGAACGAAGAATAAGGTACTTTAAGTCACCTCATCGAGAAGAAGTGGAGGGCCTCAAGATAGTCCCTATGGACGCTTTGAAGTGTCGTATTCCCCTATTTATAGGTGAAGAAGATGTGGAATCCTACTTGGACTAAGAGATGAAGGTAGATCAAGTGCTAGCATGCTTTGACTATCATGACTAGGATAAGGTCAAAATGGTCACATATGAGTTCACATGATATGAGTTGGTTTGATGGAACCAATTCTACAAGGAAATCAGAGAAAGGAGGAGGAGGCACAAAAATACATGGACTGATCTCAAACGTGAGTTGAGATCAAGGTTCACACCAACATCTTATGCAAGGTTCAGAAGATCGACTTCACTTCGGCAGATTCAAGCACATACATAAAATGTAATTTAGCACTGGTAGTTAGGAAAGTAGTTAGGGTAGTTAATTTTGGTATTTCTGTTATTTCAAGTGATTAAATCTGTTATTTTAGTTAATACAGTTATAGAATTAGTAGTTGATGCATGTATAAGTAGGAGTGCATGTCAGCATTCATGGGTTAGCAGATCGATCATACACAACTATACTTAGCCTAAACACTTTCTATTCCCCAAGCCTAGTTTCCCTTCACACCTCTTTGTTCAATGGTGCTTCAGTGGTGTTCATTCAGGCTCGAGTGAACGTAGGGTAGAGTTCGAGCTGAGCAGAGTTGCTAGAGATAGACTAACTAGGAGGGACAGATTCATTTGTCTTCACGACATGCTTAGAGGGTACCGCCTCTCATGTTCTATGTTCTCAATTGGTTGAACACTGCAGCTACCATTAGTAGTTATCATGGGAAGCTGGCCATCATCTTTTCCATTGAATCCATCTTTGTATCAATATTTTGACTAATCAATGAATGCATATGTTTCTTTGCACTTGTATGTTTGTAATTCCTATACTTAATATGTTCTTGATTTTATTACGATTGTGCATGTTAAGAATGGATCACGCTTAGATTAGGCTCTGGCTGGAAACTACCTAAGTAATAACATTAGGCGGTTGCCTTAGGAATAGGTTAGCGAGGAAATACTTGCATGCTAGGAATCTAAAACAGCACCACTCTTTGATCCCCTTATATCCAATATCCTAAATATATATTAGATAGATATAGGTGTAATTTCTTACTTAGCCTGTAAATCTTTACTTTTCTTTAATTGATTTAGATAATCTTTACATTTCTTGCCAATTTACTTTTTCTGTTTAAAACCCCTTTTCAATTCTTGATGAGTTTGCATCCTACGTCCCAGTTTCGTAACCCTTGTTTATCCTTACACCTTAGAATATTAGAACAAATGTGTCCTTGAGAAGAATGACCTAGGTTGATCCTGTGCTACTTTAGCTTAGGAAAATCTAGTATTTTGATAGAGGAAATAATGACCAATCCTTGGACTATCATGCATCTCTTCTTGAAGTTTCCTTGACCATTCCTTAGTCATTAGACCTTCTAGTGCAGTGGAATCCAAGTTCTTGAAGTCTTCATGTTGAATATGACATTGCCCCTCCATATATATATATATATCATATTTCTCTTCTTGAAGAGAATTTGATCTCAAATTTAGTGCTTGAGTACCTACATCAAAAGGAGTTAAGTCAATCACATTAAAACTATTACTTCCACGATATTCTTGGGGCATATCAAATTTATAAGCATTATCATTAATCTTTTCCACAATTTTGAAAGGTTCATCCCCCCTAGGAAGGAGTCTAGATTTCCTTAAGTGAGGAAACCTCCTTAAAGATCTTTTCCCTTTTTCCCTTATCTGCTTGCTCAGCATATTGTTCCCCTTTCTTTTCCATATGAGATTGGTCCTTCTCATGCAATTTCTTAACAAATTGAGCTTTGGTAAGCCCATCATCATTCACAAAAGAAGATACAAGAGGTATAGGCAACAAATCAAGTGGGGATAAGTGATAAGTCATATTTTATACACCTCACAAAGGCTTAAGATAGGTATTATTAAGACCGTTTAGTGATTAAGAGTCTTGTCTTAGTTAAGATTCGAATTATGGGCCCAGAAATAGGAAAAATATAAATTTGTGCTAAAACAAGGATTTTAACTAACAAAAGATTGAACTTGTTTTGCAGGCCTGAAAGCCGAAAGCATCTCGGCCCAAAAGGAGCATCTCGGCCAAGTTGAAGCTGAGAGCATCTCGTCCCAGTAGAAGCTGAGAACATCCCAGCCCAAGTCGACTTTAGTGGCCAAAATCACTCCGGCAAAAATGCAGATATGTTTATGCTAAAATTAAGGAATCTATAATATAGATTCGATTTTCCTAGAATTAAGAAATCTATAATACATATTTGATTTTCCTAGAATTAAGGAATCTGTAATGCAGATATGATTATGCTAGAATCAAGGGATTTGTAATCTCCTATGATTGAGAATTTGTAATCAGTAATTCAAATTTGTAATCTCCTAGGATTGAGAATGTGTAATCAGTAATTCAAATTTGTAATCTACTAGGATCAAGGAATCAGTGATTTTGTGAGATTAGATTTGGAATTGGCCAGCTTGTGTATAAATAGAGCACACCAGGCCACGTCTTCGGTGTGGAATTTCAGCAGAATCTAGACCTAGTGCCATCAGCAACTGCAGACACTCCAAGCTAGCACGGTGGTACACGAAGCTTCAGTAAGGTGTCTCTCTCGGTCGAGGAGGTACAAGATTAGGATTTAGGAAGCTGTAAGCTGTCGGAGGTGATCGCTCGGTATAGCCGACGCACTCCAGTGGACGAAAACCTCAACGTCTAGCCATCACTGGTGCACCACTACCGTCCTTCCATTGGCGATCGTCGTGGAAGGCAGACTCTCTAGAAATTCTGAATTTCTCACCTTCGTATTCGATTCTGTTTCAATAAAACAACTGGTTTGCTATTCTATCTTTTGATTTTAATAATTGTGCTTTAATCTGCTTTAACATTGTTAGAGGTAGATCACGTTAGACTAGGGCTAGTCGGAACTGGTTTAATAATCTAATTAAAATCAACCAAGTACATACTCCTTGCCAACTGATGAGGTAGCGGTTATGTAAATCCTCAGTATGGCAATGAACAAATGTTTGACGGTCTTCGTAAGAATCTCGGGTAAATAGGAGTATAATTCTAAGAAAGAATGGTAAACTACTGTGTGTTGATTTCTGAATTGGTACAGTAGATTAGTTTAGCATAGTTAGTTTACTTTCAGTACTTAGTTTATTTTTTGCACTTAAACACAACCCTCCTATTTACTGCTTCCCAGAGTCCAAGACCGAGTCAATCCGACTCTGTTGCATCCGAAACCGAGTCAGTCCGACTCTGTTGCGTCCAAGTCTACACTTAGCCGAGACTGTGTCAGATTCATCTCTACCGAGACCAAATTGGACCAGTCTTTACCGAGAGCAAGTTGGCAATCTACACTTGACGTTTTTGCACAAAACTCTAATTCTTACACTTAGCACAATCTGAACACATTGTGTCCTTGAGAGAATCGACCTAGGTTAGTTATACTATAGTTAGCTTTAGTATTTATTTGAGGCGTATGAGATGACTAAAAACCCGCTTATCAATAAGGGATTAAAACCATAGACCAACTTAAATAGAAAATGAGAAGTAGTAGAATTAACTACCTTATTATATGCAGACTCAATTTGTGGTAGTCATTCTTCCCAAGATCTCAATCTCTTCCCTACAAAGCATATAAGGAATTGGGATAAGGTTCTATTGATCAATTCGGTTTGTCCATCTGTTTGTGGATGACAAGTGATAGAAAAAGGTAGGTTAGTTCCAAGCTTACACCATAGGATCCTCCAAAAATGTTCAAGGAACTTGGAGTCCCTATCTGAAACTATGGTCTTAGGTAGACCAAGTAATCTCACAACCTCCCTACAGAAAATATTGGCTACATGACAAATATCATTAACCTTATGACAAGGAATAAAGTGGACCATCTTTGAGATCCTATCAACCACCACAAAAATAAAGTATCTACCTCCTCTTGACCTAGGTAAACTAAGCACAAAATTCATGGAGATATCAACCCAAGGGGCAATAGGGAAAAGGAGTGGAGCATACAAACCATGGGGTGAACTTTTGGACTTAGTCATTCTACATATCAAGCATCTCTCACAAATATGATGTATATTTTTCCTCGTGTGAGGCCAAAAGAAATGCTCAAACAAAATTTCATAAGTTTTAAGTTCCCTAAAGTGACCTCCATTAGGCCACCTTCAAGTGCCTTGTTTACTAATAAATCTTTTATAGAACTTTTAGGCACACACAATCCCTTTTCTTTAAATAAAAAGCTATCACGCCTAAAACATTCATTGTTGACCAAATTAGCACATAAAGAAAAGACCTTACCAAAATCAATATCATTCTCATACAATTCCTTAAGACATTCAAGACCAAGCAATTTAGTTTCAAGCATGGCAATCAAAACATTTCTCTTAGAAAGTGCATCTACCATTATGTTCATTTTGCCTTGCTTATGATTAATGACATAAAGAAATTGTTTTAAGAATTCTACCCAATTGGCATGCCTTTTACTTAACTTACCTTGGACTCTCAAATGTTTGAGAGATTTAAGATCACTATGGATCACAAACTCCTTGGCCAATAAGTAGAGTTGTCAAACGAGCAAGGTCCTCACAAGAGCATAGAGCTCTTTGTCATAAGTAGAATAATTAAGGTAGGCACCTTTAAGCTTTTCACTAAAGTATGCAATAGGGTGTCCTTCATGCAACAAAACAACCTTTATACCTACACTAGAGGCATCACACTCCAACTCAAAAGATTTAGCAAAGTTTAGAAGTTCTAGGATGCGAGCATGAGTGAGTTTATTCTTCAAGGCTTTGAAGGCTCTCTTTTGGCTCTCTTCCCACTTAAAACTAATAGTTTTTTTAATTACTTCATTGAGGAGGCCTAAAAGTATACTAAATTCCTTTATAAACCTTCTATAGAAGCTCGCAAGCCTACGGAAACTCCTAATCTCACTCACGATTTTAGGTGTAGGCCACTCTTGGATGGTCTTAACCTTTTCTCCATCTAATTTGACTCCATTGGAGCAAACAACGAAATTGAAGAAAACAACCTCATAAGTGAAAACGGTGCATTTTTCAAATTAGCATACAATGATTTCTTCTAAGGATTTACAACATACTCCTAATATGCAAGAAATGGTCATTCACACAAGTAGAGTATATCAAGATATCATCAAAATAAACAACCACACACTTGTCAATGAGACTTCTCAAAACATGATTCATCAATCTCATAAAAGTAATTGGGGGCATTAGTCAAGCAAAAAGGCATGATAAGCAACTCATATAGACCAAATTTGGTTTTGACAACCATTTTCCACTCATCCCCTTCTCTCATCCTTATTTGGTGATATCCACTTCTCAAATAAATTTTGGAAAACACATTAGAACAATGCAATTCATCCAAAAGTTCATCCAAATAGGGAATCAGGTGTCTATATCTAATAGTTATATTATTAATAGTTCTATAATCAGTACACATCTTCTAAGTTCCATCTTTCTTAGGCACAAAGATCATAGGTATGGCACAAGGGCTCATGCTCTCTCTTAGCCAACCTTTCTCCATCAACTTGCCAACTTTTTTTGAATCTCCTTAGACTCCTTGAGATTCATCCTATATGCAACCCTATTGGGCAAAGTACCTCCAAGAGTCAATTCTATATAATGCTTAATACATCTCAAGGGTGGCAACACATGAGGCATTTCTTTAGGGAACACATCATTAAACTCTTCAAGCAAAGCTCCAAAACCTATAGGAAGAGAAATTAAAGGAGAATAAGCATTTAAAAGCATGTTAGTTGACATAAAAAATAAGGGTTCCCTCTTGGCTAAGAGGACCATCTTCACCTCCTTATGACTCACTAGTAGGGATTCCTTCCTTTTGTCCTCGTTCTTGCTTTTACCACTCTTGGTTGACTCTCTTATTTTTCTCACTTTTTGAAGCAACCCCGAATCCACCTTCTTATAAAAACAAACAAAATTACCAACATTTTTCAAAAACTTCATGTACATTAACACATGGACTTTTCCACAAACACTTGGTGTGCAAAATAACAACACACATTGTACTGCCCATATATCATATAATTCTCAATTTGAAAATCCAAGAACATATGGGTTCAAGCTACAAGATATAAAACTAGTTCAAGAATTCAACAAGATTCATAAAAAAACTCAAGTTTTTCTTCATGGCATGTTCATAAACACCTCATGAACACACTTTCAAGAACGTGAATCAAGACTCAATTATGAAAAAGGAAACCATAGAATGGTAGAATAATTTTAGGTGAACAAAACCCAACAAGAATTTTCAAGAAAGCACATCAAATGAAGCTAAGAAAGGCTAACAAAGTTTTTGTGGCACTTACTTGATACTGTCAGCTTGGTGCTGCCATTTCCATGGTGAAAGCTTCATAAACCACTTGAAAACAATACCAATGTGAGGAAGGATGCTCTGAATTCCACTTGATGCAACCATGGATTCTCTCTCTCACAAAGATTTTAAGAAACTGCAAAGGTGGAAATCATGACAAGTAATAAGGAACAAAAGAATAAGAAAAGCATAAAATGGAATGGCGAAAAGGATATGGAACTCACCGCTTACCCAAGGGAAGGGAAGATAAGAGAAATGAGATTCACCACAACCCTCATGGAAACTTGATAAAAATTGTAGGTCCTTACTCAAGAACAAGATAGAGACTCTTCTCTAAAGTTGCAAGCAACACAAGTTTTTCATTTATTCAAAGATGTGTTAAAAAGAGTGAAGGAGGCTTTATATATCCATAGTTACTTACAGTTTTAGGAAGCTAAAGGAAGCTAGGGTGTTTGGATAAGAGGCTAAGGTGTTCATCCATGCAAGGAAGCATCCAAACAAGCTACTTACTAGGATAACTAAAGATTTGCCTATAAATCCTATATCAAATATTAAGACTCTAATGAAACCTAATGTAAACATGTACAGAGGAAACTAAGCTAATACAAAAGAGTTACAAAGTATTTATGGAGTCAAGGTATAAGCCCATACAATGTATATGGTTAGGCTCTATGCAAGCTCTTCTATACTCCTAAGAAGGCTCATCTCCTTAAACCCTTCTTCTTGTAATCTTCTCATCTTCTCATCCCACCCCTTGTCATGGGGCCTTGAAGTGCTTTGGTGTCCATGTTTTCCTTGTCCTCCTTCCTTGCTTGAGATTCTTGTTCAAGGGTTGTCAGGATTTCATCACTTTTATGGCTTTATTTTCTCTCACCCTCTTGCTTTTCTCATTTTTTTCTCTCTTTCTCCTTAATTTTTTTAGTTTTCATTTCATTTTTCTTTTCTCCTCTCTTTTCATCCTCATTTTATTTTGATCCTCACATACCTCTATTGGAGACAAAGGTTTGAGGACTACCTTTTGTCCCATGTGTTTAAATGTAAAACCTATTAGTAACCCCATCATGGGCCACCCTACTATCAGATTGCCAAGGCCTACCCAACAATATGTAAGTGGCTTCCATGGGAACCACATCACAAACTATCTTGTCCTTATAACTTTCTAAGTTAAAAGCCAAGGCTACTTGCTTATATACCACGAACTCACGCCTTTCACCAAATCATTGTAATTTATAAGGTTTGAGATAAGGAAATATAGGGATAGACAACTTCTCAACTAGTCTAAGACTAGCCATATTAGCACTACTACCCCCATCTATGACGCTAGCACATAATTTCCCCATTACTAGGCACCTAAAGTGAAAGACATTCTTCATTTGTGTTTCCTTCTCCTCTTTTCTGCAACAGAAAGACTCACTTCCCTTCTATAAGATTTCTACTAGTGCTACATGCCACATGGATTTCTACTAGTGCTATAATGATTTCTACTACTATTCTAGCCCTAACAATGCTACAACACAAAAGAAAGTAAAAATGACTCACAAACAATCTATACACCAAAAGACTCAACCTATCACAAGATTAGGACACAATAGCTTGTGTCCCCAACAACGGTGCTAGTTTGATAATTGTTGTTGACATACTATCAAATTACTAGATTTCCCTTAATTTTTATGGGGGGTTTAATGAAGAACAAGAAATTGCAGAACAAGAATTATGTAGAACAAGAATTATGTAGAACAAGAATTATGTAGAACAAGAATTATGTAGAACAGATTTGGATAGAACAAATTTGGACAAAACAGAAATGATTCTAAATGAATTGTAGAACATTAATTCAAGAATTCAAGAATTCAATTGTGCAATCAATTATCATGGTTCTAAAGAAAGATACAATTTCATATCAACCTAAGTTTCTTTAGATAATCATCTAACTTTCATCCATGCATATTGAGATCACAATTACAGTCCCTAATTAGCATGGATTCAGGATCATATTGGTTGATTTTAAGTTATCAATTTATTACCTAATAGAACATAATCCAAAACTCAATAAGATCACAATCATGAAAATATATTAAGAATTAGAAAGACACAATGGTAGAAATTGCAAAAAGAAAGTAAAGAATTAAAACTCAAACCAACTACATTCTTGAATCTTGAATTGACAATGAAACTTAGTCTTCCATGGCTATCGTCATAGAAAACATAGCAGAATATAATTGAGAAGAGAACATTGTTGAATAAAATTGAGAAGAGATTGGCCACAAGACAAGCATCATCAACTTTATGACATTGTATAAAATAGACCATTCTAGAAAACCTAATGATATAGATCTCCCAAGGATCTTGATTAAAGCTAGCACTTTCACCCCTTTTTGATGATTGGAGCTCGTGGAATTTAGGAACAAAGGAAGAAGAAAGGGAAAAATGTGGATTAGGAGAAGAATGAGAAGGATACTCACCATTCTCTCTTTGAGGAGGAAGATAAGTGCAAATGAGATTCACCACAAGCCTCGTGAAAGCTTGATAAGAATTGAAGTCTCTTCCACAAAACAAGATAGAGATTCAGCTCTCCAAGTTGGAAAGCAAAATACTATTCTTTCATTAAAATGATATGATGAGTTTATAAAAGGATGAAGGCATTATAGAGGCTTTCTCATGCTCACTCCTTGTTTGGATAGATGGATACCATATCTATTTATCCAAACAAGTTACAAGTCTATCTTACGACTAGTACAAGCTTATGCTAACTTAACCAAACAAACATAACAAGCCATCATGTACTTCAAGAGCTAAGATAAGATTACAAATAATTTCTATATATACAACAAATGCAATCCATATGCTTCTAGGATGTTAAGGAGTAAGCCCATACAATATAGATGGCTGGGCTTGGGTCCTCCAAGCTTCTAAGAAACTCCACCTTCTAAAGCACTTATTCTTATAGCTTCCTTAGCCTTTCTCTTGCCATAAGGCCTTTTGAATTTTGGTTGTCTCTAGCCTCTTGCTCTTCTCTATGTCTTTCTAAATGCTATTTAGTTCTATATCAAGCTCTCCTTCTTGAAAAGAATTTGACCTCAAATTTGAGTCTAGATTACCTAAAAACAAAGACAAGTCTAAGACATGAATGGTATGACTTCCTTCATAAGTACGAGGCATATCAAGAACATAAGCATTATTATTCTTTTTTTTCAAGAATTTAAAAGGACCATCTCCTCTTGGGAGTAGTTTAGATTTTCACAAGTTAGGAAACTCCTCCTTTCTTAAGTGAATCCAAACTAGGTCACCTTCTTTAAAAACCCAAGTTAGGAAACTCCTCCTCATTAGTTGTTATATTTTAGTGTATTGACCAACTTTGGGGTGTATAAGTTATGTATCTCTCTCTTTTTGATGTACTGGTTATGTTTTGAGGAACTAATGTTATTTTATTTCATTTCACTTTGGGATGTAAGTACCATAAAGTACAAACTTATCCACTGGTATATGGAACTCATGGTTTAATCATATGTTATTTTATTTAGTATTCCAAAAATGTATGATATTGATGTATTTACTACTTTATTCGATTGCGAAAAATTTACATGTATTTCTTAAAAAAACTAATTAAAAGTTTTTCTCAAATTAAATGAATCCATATACCTTTAGTTATAGTATGTTTTTTTTATTGTAACGACAATGGGTCGTTACATGAAGGACTAATCTCATCAATTTGAAAATATAGGGACCAATACCAAATTTAAATAGAATTACATAGGTCAAAAACTTATATTTTTCACCAACATCGGTAGAAGTGATAACTACTTGTATCCCTTACCAAAGAGGTTGAGGGTTCTAACCTAGTTTTGGATATGAAGAATATATTAGGATATGAATATCCACTGTCTGGTATGTTCACAAAACCCCATAAAAAATAATCACTATTTTTTATGGTAGATACTTTGCACCTATTTTATAGGTATAAAAACTTTTTTATATAATATGGACCTACTTTATTATTTTTACTTTTTTTTAGCTTAAATATGTTTAGTCGGTATAAAATAAGCAAGTTCTAATTTTAGTCCCTGTAAAATGTTTTAATTAATTTTCATCCCTCTAAAATTTAAAATCACTAATTTTGATCCGTATAAAATGAACAAATTTTGATTTTGGTCATTGTAAAATATTTTTATTTGGTTTTTATCCCTTTAAATTTTGAAATAAGTATTTTTAGTCTCTAATTTTCATTTTAAAATAAATAAATAATATTTATTTTAGGGATTTAGAAATTTTTTTGAAGATGTTATATGTTAACATGATACAACATATGTAATATGATCAAGGAACGAGTTAGACTAGGTTTATTTTTGTCTTTATATGACCCAAAATTTTGATTGAGCCATTTATTTAAACTTGAACTTGACCTAGCCAAGACTCAAAATTTATGGAACAAGACTAGGTGAACCCGACTCTTTAATGTAATGTATTAATCTAAATATTATATATAATTCAATTGTAGAATAAAAGAAGTATAAAACTTAAATAAAAGTATATTTTATAATATATATTTTAAAACAAATAATATTATTATAAATATAATAATATATGATACAAAATGATATATATTAAGTAAAAAGATTTATTATTATTGTTGAAAATAATTATAATTTTTAAGAGAATATGAGACATCGAATTGAGATGGGTCAATTAAAAGTATAACCAAAACTCGTTCTCAAAATACACTGAGTCCAATTTTAAAACTCAAACACGTCCAAATTAACTTCAGGATGGGTCGGGTTGGGTCTTACTTATCGCTACTACATGTATTAGTGTATATAACATGTAAAGGTTCAAAACTCTCCATTAAACACCTAAGTAACTAACAAGTAACTAACTAGTGTCATATAATAATAGTAAAGACAAAAAATAATTATTCAAATTTTAGAAAAATAAAAATCAATGAAAATATTTTATAGAAATTATAATAAAAACTCATTTTTTATATAGATTAAAAATATATTTAAGTATATTTTTTTTATCTTTTTACAATCTCTTTTATGCTCTTTTATTCTCTCACACAGTGTCAGCCACAATTAATATAAAATCTTATGTAATGCATTGGAATGGTACCAAGTAGTAGTACCAACTATCTCTAGCCAGTTAACAAATCTAGCCGGACCGGATCCTTCGTCCACTGTCCAGTGGCAAATGGCGCATTCTAGGTGGTCTCAAATTTTATGCATAGCCACGGTGGTCACTTTATTGTTATGCTGCGGTTTTGCAACATCTTTTTCCACGGACCACCCATTGCTCCAACAATACGAGGACCGGGTTGGTAGGCTCCCAGGTCAAAACTTCAACATCAGCTTCGCACACTATGCTGGGTATATCACGGTCAACGAAAAAGCTGAGAGAACACTCTTCTACTGGTTCATTGAGGCACTTGAAGATCCTCATTCCAAGCCCCTTGTTTTGTGGCTCAATGGAGGCTCGTTCTACTTTACTCTTCATTAACTAATCAACGTTATTTTAATTTGAGTTGTCATTTAGGATTGACATGAAACATTTTTGTTGTGTCTGCAGGGCCTGGATGTTCATCCATTGCTTTCGGACAGGCAGAGGAAATTGGGCCTTTTCATATAAAGCCAGATGGCAACACCCTTCACCTCAATCCTTATTCTTGGAACCGAGGTGACTCACAACCTCCAACCTTATCAAACATTCCTTTTCTCTTTTAATTTATTCCGTTGACATGAAAAGTTTCTCCCTCTAGTGAACCCAACACCGCATGTTTGACCGATACCAAATTTTCTTTCTACTTTTATGGTCTTTGATGTATATGTAGGACGGCTTTGCCCATGTCTCCTCACATCCTTGAATTCCCAACACCCCTCTGTGTTTCTCTATCGTTTTCAATGCTTATTTAATATTAGAGTTTGAGCTAGGGTTTAACTCAAACCCACGATGGCTTGTAAGGTAAGGATTGCTTCCACTTATATACATTATGAGTCATATCTCTAACCAAATACTCGAGAACTAGACATATCAAGTGTAATGTTTGTAGATTGAACATCCGTGGATGGTCTGATAATGACCTGATAACATGTAGCCCAATAAGCCCAACAAAAATTTAAAATATGTTTTGATACCATATTAAAATTTGAGTTTAAACCTAACTCAATTCCACAAAACTAGTTTGGAAGGTGAGAGATGCCTGCACTTATAACATTTGATAAGCATAAGTTTTTACCTGTGTCTACAGGCTACGGCACATGTTGCTTTCACTCTTTCTTAAGTGTGTCTGTCTTGTGCTTATATTTATTTACGCTGCTCTATATGATATATCCTCCAAAAGAATTGCCAAGTAGTTGTTATTTATATTGAAATAACTACAGTAGGAATCTTACTTTTGCTTATAATCATGTACTGTTTTTTATAAGCAGAAATTAATCAATCAATCAATAAATAATAAGCTTCATGAATGCAGTTATTTGTAATGTAACCACTTTTTCTTTTCGTAGTTGCCAACATTATTTTTCTTGACACTCCTGTTGGGGTTGGATTTTCATATTCTAATAACGAATCCGACCTGATGAACAATGGCGATAAGAGGACAGGTAATACTCTTCTCATTCAGCATCCTTTGTTTCAACTACACACATGTGCACGAATGTACACATACATATTAGGTGAAAAAAGGAGCTAATTTTACCATTCAGTCTTACATTGATGATTAATATTGGTTTTACTTAAATCTTATGTTAACGGTCAAGATTGAATGGTCAAGATTGGCCCCTCTCAATCTCACACCTTATATTGATACATATAGCATTCAGTCTTACATTAATTGTTAATATTGATTTTACTTAAATCTAATATTAACTGTCAGGATTAAATGCTCAAGATTGGCTCCTCTCAATCTCACACCTTATATTGGTACCATTTAAATTAATAAAATTTTGGTGCAGCTGAGGACAATTTAGTATTTCTATTGAAGTGGTTTGAGCGTTTCCCTCAGTATAAAAGAAGCGACTTTTTTATCAGTGGTGAGAGCTATGCAGGTAAACACAGTATCTCTTGTACTTTCTGTCTAATATCAAATTTGTGGTCAACTTGAAAATAATTGATATTCTGTTTGTTAGATTTTCATGTTTGTTTGTTTCATTTGGGCTTTTTTTGTTTTAAGTCAATGTTTGCTAGTAGTGGTTATGTTTTCAATTGAAATAGTTTTGGCACTTCAATAATGAAAAGAAAAAAAAAAAAATGGTGATATGAAGACACGTAGGTGTTTGAGTTCTATGATTCTATTCTGTTTATTTTATATAGATTTTATAATGCTCTAATCATATTGGTCAATCATTAATCCCGTGTATCAGGGCATTATGTTCCTCAACTTAGCCAAGTTATTGTAAAGTACAACTCGGCTACTAAAGAAAATGCTATAAATCTGAAAGGTTTCATGGTATGGGCTCCAATTTTGCATAAAATAATTCCTTGATTTATGCTTCTTCTCATCATTAATTTAATCTATATATCTCTGCTGCAGGTAGGAAATGCTCTAACAGATGATTTTCATGATCAATTGGGGATGTTCGAGTTTATGTGGTCAAGTGGTTTGATTTCAGATCAAACGTACAAGCTTTTGAACATACTATGTGATTTTCAGTCAGTTGAGCACCCGTCAGATGCATGTGAAAAAATTTGGGAAATTGCTGATAAAGAACTTGGAAATATAGACCCATACAGTCTCTTTACTCCTCCTTGCCATGCTAATGTTAGCCAGTTAAGTCAGCTGGTGAGAAGAAAACATGTGAGTGTGAACAGATTTTGAATTTATAGTATTCTATACATATCTTGTGTCGTATTTGTAGTACAGATCATTATTGATGATTGTTATGTCATGCTACAGAGAATCGGTAGACTCCGTGAAGAGTATGATCCATGCACTGAAAATCACTCCATTGTGTATTTCAATAGACCTGAGGTCCAAACAATTCTTCACGTTGATCCAGATCATAAGCCTGCTACATGGGAGACCTGCAGGTAATGATCATTAGAGAAACACTTGAAAAGTTCCTACTTGCGTCCACAGTATGTTATGTGAATCTAATGGGTTCTTAGTTAACATTGAAAAGTAGAAGGTAAAACAAGTAGGTGAAAGCTTCAAATACTGTATTATGTGAACTGGGAAACAGTTTTGAGAATGTCACAGATGAGAAATGCTATCTCTCTCCTATGGCTACAGCCTCCCCAAATTACTTACACTAATGATCCCATACCACCCTTCCCCTGCTTCCACACACACACACACCAGTGCACCACCCTCTATTTACTTCATATTTCACCTTCTCTTCCATATTCCAGCACCATCATCTATTCTCTGCTGCCAAGTGTCTATTCTGTTAGAGTCACAAAGCCACATTTTTCTTGCATAACCCCCTACAGTATACAAGAGTTAGAGGATGAGGCTCATGCCCATATCTGAATCAAACAAGAGCAACTGTGCTTAGGCATTTGATGTGGTTATAGTGAATGCATTCCTCATTCGTTGCTGGACATGGTCAAGCAACAAATAGAATGAGGTTTATCGATTATCATTCTGTTCTGTATAATTATTTAAAAATATTTCCTTTTACCATTCATCTGTTATGCTTTCTTATAGTACTCCTTATTATTTCAAATTAACAATTTGAGAATCCCTGCAACTAAATCATTTGGAGATTTTGTAGCCACAGCATAAAATGTATTATTGTACTTGTACCTTTTTTATATTTTACTCCATCTTTGCACGTGTTCTGGTTTCTTTTACCTAATTTACAGAGATCGGAATCCTCTTATTCTCATTCTTTGCAGTGAAGTGGTAAATACAAACTGGAAGGATTCTCCAAGATCAGTGCTCAATATTTATCATGAACTTATTCACATGGGATTGAGGATATGGGTGTTCAGGTTACTCTTATTTTCTAATATCTATATATGACTACATATGTGTTTATTCGATTGTTTGATGTCATACATACGAGTAAAAACTGAGCTAGGAAGGACTTGAAACTAATTCTCAGTAAATGTGTTATGTTGCCTAAGACAGTTTGCTAATTACATATGATCTGAAAATATTGCATATTAAAATGTATCCCTCTTGATCAAATTCATGATTTTGCTTATTTTTATCAGACACTTTAACACAAAAAAAACTGAAAAGAAATACTTAATGACATCTGATCAATTGATCTCTTTAATGTATATAATCATTTCAATGTATTCCTAACTCTATCATTTTCTTTCATGAAGGGTAATAATAATTGCTTTAGTTGGTGTTGTAATTAATGTGTAATGGACCTAAAATATATTAAGAACTATTTATTTAGGGTCTGTTTGGGTAAACTTCTCCATAAACACAAATTAAGTTGTAGAAGCTCTTTCATATTAACTTCTCCAAAAGTTGATTTTTAACTTATACATAAGCTAATTTTAGGAGAAGTTTATTTCGTTTTTCCTTCCTATTTTCTCCTCCTATAAGTGCTTCTGGAAAAATTTACCAAAACAGACTCCTAATAAGGGTACTACGAAGCACATACACACACACACAAAAAAAAAAAAAAAAAAACTGAAAAGAAATACTTAATGACATCTGATCACTTTAATGTATATAATCATTTCAATGTATTCCTATGTTTATCATTTTCTTTCTTGTACGGAAATAATTGCTTTAGTTGGTGTTGTAATTAATGCATAATGGACCTAGAATATATTAAGAACTATTTATTTAATAGATCTCCTCAACTAGAAGCTAGAATATAATTGAAAGTAAAAGGAATTGTGTATTGATTGAATTGAATAATACAATTTCTAATCTCCCTTTTTATAGGGTAAAGGTGAACTACTTAAAGATAATATAGCTAACAAAAAAAAAAGATAACCGTTATAGATACAATGCGATATTCACGATCTCCTAATGAGATATTTAGATATTTGTAACCTCTTAATCTAATGAGATATTTAAAATATTTCCAATACTCCTCCACAAGTTGGTAAATGAATATCAATCATTCCTAACTTGCTATTGAGTTTTTGAAATCTAGTTGTAGGGAGCCCTTTGGTGAAAACATCTACTTCTCGGAGCCCTATAAGAACATGTTCTGTGACTACAAGTCCACTATTCAACTTCTCTTTAATGAAGTGTCTATCAATCTCTATATGCTTTGTCCTATTGTGTTGTATTGGATTATGGACAATACTAATAGCTGAGTTGTTATCACAGAACAACTTTATAGGTCCCTCATATTTTACTTTGAGGTCATCAAGAATAATCTTTATCTACAATCCTTCACATATATCGTGTGTCATGACTCAGTATTTCTGCTTTTGCACTAAATTGAGCAACCATATTTTGCTTCTTGCTCCTCCAAGTTACTAGATTTCCTCCCAGAAACATACAATATTCGGAAGTAGATCTTCTATTCACAACTGATCATGCATAGTCTACATCAGTATATATTTCTATGGATAATGTACCTTCTTTTTTGAACAACAGTCCTTTTCTTGGACTTGCTTTCAAATACTTGAAGGTGTCTTTCCCTAGGATCATGCATAAATTGGTTGATCACAGCAACAACATAGGCAATATTTAGTTTAGTGTGAGATAAGTAGATCAATTTTCCCACTAATCTCTAATATTGGGACTTCTCTATGGTTGGACTTTCTTCACACCCAATCCTATGGTTCTACTCAATGGGTACCCCTGAGGTCTTGCATTCCAATTTTCCTGTTTCTTTGAGGAGTTTGAGTACATACTTCTTTTGGGAGATAAAGATACCTTGTTTGGAATATGCAATCTCTATCCCAAGGAAGTATTTCAGCTTTCCTAACTCCTTAATTTCAAATTGTGTTGCCAACTTTTTTTTCAGAGTTAGTTTTTCAATCTCACCATCACCTGTAACAATCATATCGTCATAGACTAGGAGAAGAGTGAGTTTACCATCAAGAGAATGTTTTATAAAGAGAGTATGATCACCTTGACTCTACCTGTATCCTAGGATATCATGACTTGAGTAAATCTTCCAAACCATGCTCGGGGAGACTATTTAAGTCCATACAATGTCTTTTTGAGTCTACATACCTTGTTCTTTTCGTTATGAGAATAGAATCCTGGGGGAATCTCCATGTAGACTTCTTTTTCTAGTTCTCCATGAAGGAAGACATTTTTAACATCAAATTGTTGCAAGTTCTAGCCAAAGTGAGCGACTAAGGAAAGAATAACTCTTACCGTGTTCATCTTTGCTACAAGCGCAAATTTTTCCTCATAATCTATTCCATAAGTCTGTGTATACCCTTTAGCAACCAATCTTGCTTTGTATCGCTCAAGGGTCCCATCAGATTTACACTTCACAGTGTAAATCCATCTACAACCTACAACTCTTTTGTCTTTGGGCCTATCAGCAATCTTCCAAGTTGAGTTTTTCTCTAATGCCTTCATCTCTTCTTTCATTGCTTGAACCCAATTCTCATCTTTCAAAGCTTCCTGTACTGATATGGGTGTTTTGATTGCATCAATGGCAACAATAAAACTCTGACGTTGTATAGAGAGATGGTCAGTACATACAAATTGAGAAATAGGGTACTTGATACATGATCGTTTCCCTTTCCTCAAAGCAATAGACATATCATCAGTAACATCTTCAATGGGATTCTCAGGAATACTTACCTCCGGCTTAGACAATTGGACTTGTTCTAGGACCAGAGTGGGTTTCATGACTTCTTGAACTTGAACATCCTAAGTAGGAAAAGACAATGACTCAATGACATCCTAAGTAGGAAAAGGTAATGACTCAATGACAAGCTCAACTTCTAGATAACTCTCCCCCTGAAGTGGAGGGCTAACAAAGAATGACTGTGTTTAATGAAAAGTAACATCCATTGAGACAAAGACTCGATGACTCGGAGAATGATAACACTTAAACCCCTTTTTATTTAAGGGATAACCAATGAAAATACATTTGACAATTCTAGGGTCTAACTTCCCAAGATGTGAATTATGAGAATGGACAAACATAACACACCCAAAGACACTATTAGGTAAGCTTAACATTAGGGGAAAAGAAGGAAAGAAGGATAACATATGTTTAATTGGACTAATATCGTTTAAAACATGAGTGGGTAGCCTGTTGACGAGATAGGTGGCAGTTAGGACAACTTCTTCCCAATAAACATTAGGAACAGACATTTGGAAAAGGAGGGCTCTAGCAACCTCAAGGAGATGACGATTTTTTCTTTTTGCAATCCCATTTTGTTGGGGAGTATTCACACACGTTAGTTCATGAACCACACCATTATCTTTAAGAAACTTGGAGAACTCAAGATTTACATATTCGGTACCATTGTCTGACAGTAGTCTTTTAATAAATTTATCGAATTGGTTTTTGACAAGATGGAAAAAACCGACAAATATTTGATAAACCTCAGATTTATGTTTCATAAGAAATATCCATGTCACACGAGTACAATCATTAATAAACGATACAAACCACTTAGTCTCCGATATAGAGTTACTAGCTGGCCCCCATACATTAGAATGAATAAGGTCAAATGGTTCAAGACTTTTATTATTACTAGGAGAAAATGTTGAACGGTGCTTTGAAAACTGACAAACATCACACTTAAAGGACTCGATAGACTCTTTTGTAAATAAATGTGGAAACATTGTCTTAAGTAACCCAAACAGTGGATGTCCAAGACGTTTATGATAAAGTCAAATTTGAGAAGTGGTCCAAGTTTCTAAGTGGTTGCTCATTGATTAGAAGACAAATCTTCCTTATTGGTGTTGTTACCTATCTTTGTATGTTGTAAGTAGTATAACCCACCCTGCTCTTTAGCAACTCCAATCGTCTTCCCTATCGTAAGTTCTTGAATAACACAATGAGAACAAAAAAATGTTACCAAACAATTCCAATCTTGTATAAGCCTATGTATAGAGATAAGGTTGTTAGCCAATTTCGGAACATGAAGAACATTGTGTAGGAATAAAAAGAACTGAAGTTGGATGTTGCTAGTTCGAACAATAGGAACATGATCTCCATTAGCAACAGTAATTAGTTACTTTTTGGATACTTTAAGGTATGATGTAAAATATGAAGGAAATAGGGTCATATGATCTGTTGTCCCATAATCAAGGATCCAAATGCTTTATGAAACTGAACCAAAAATATTGAAGGAACTCTTAACTTTCATGGTCAAGCCACACGAGCCAATAGACTTGTTGAGTTTAGGAGGGCTCGAAAGCGGTCCATCTCCTCCTTACTAAAGGCTTGAATATCCTGGTCAAGTTGCGAGGTAGAAGGAACTTCATTAGGTCCTAAGATAATGACTTTATCTTCTGTCATTATCACTAATAGTAAGGAATAGAGAGACCGACTTTGTTTAGGAAAAATTCGTCTATGTTCGAGACCGACTCTGACTGGATCATAGTCGGCATTCTACATGCACTTTGCTTTTGCATAAAACTCTGATTTCCACATGAAGTCATAATTGAACACACTGTGTCCTTGAGAGATTCGACCTAGGGTTGCACTATGCTATAGTTAGCTCTAGTTTTATTTGATAAGCCACCACAACAAAATGCATTATCATACCTCCTACACCTCCACCTTCTTCACCACCTGAGTTAGTGCCTTCTCACCTACCTAAATATGCTCTTATTCACAAGCCCTTACTATTTACCAACCACCATTTTCTCAACCTCTTTTTAACCTAGCACAACAAGTTTTGGAAGCCAAAAAAGCTTACATTGATCAACATTTTAATCAATTGGAAGCTAGGCTCATGGGAATGCTATTGCACTTCTTTGGCCAAGACCACTACCACTTGTTACATTCTAGTTTTTATTCTATTTTATTATTGATTGTAAATATTTTATTAATTATTATTAATAAGTGGTTTAATTTTTTATAATTAAATAAATAATATATTAAGAGAAATACATCTTGGGTTTTAAATAATTAAATTAAGAAAAATAGGCTATTTAAATATAGCAAAAGCTTAAGTCCAACATCAAACAACATAAGCTCATGTCTCACCTCCTTTTCCGAGAATGACCGAGAAGACTTTGACTAGTCTCGCATCGATGTGTGGGTCTCGTCAGAGGATAACAGTTCATTGAAGTGAGGAAGTGGAAATAGAGCCCTTAAGATCTTGAGCTTTGATACCAAATTGAAAGTAAAATGAATTGTGTATCGATTGAATTGAATAATTCAATTTCTAATGTCCCTTTTTATAGAATAAAGGTGAACTACTTAAAAGATAATATAGCTAAAAAAAAAAATTGTTGCAGATAAAATGTGATATTCATAATCTTTTAATGAAATATTTAAATATACTTAACCTCTTAATCTAATGAGATATTTACAATATCTCTAACAAATATATTAAAAATTATTTATTTAATAGATCTCCTCAACTAGAAGCATATGATAAAGGTACTATGAAGCACACAAATATTGATTGTTTTGGCAGATATTTTAATCAGTAATTGTGTCAGCTTGGTGCATAATGGAGGTAGGTCCAATCACATGATAGTATGGAATAAACATGTTGCTGTAATTTATTTATTTTTTGTCCCCTCTTAGAACCGATGTTTCTTTCAGCATCTATTATTTTTGTTAGGAGAATGCGAGGTTCAAACTAGGTAGCTGACTGTGGATTTTGTGTGTTATGTTTAGAATTTGACATAGTTAGTTCAAAGCTGTCTTATTTATTGTTAGTTAAATAATTTAGAAAGTAGTGTGGAAAATTTTGTGATCACTTGAGGTAATTTAAAATTTTAAATATTTTAGTACGAGTAGTTTAAGTTAATTCATAGCATATGGATTTCCATCTTTGGTCTCTATTACGATTTCAAATTTCATTTCCTGCGCGGTTTGACACTTCAATGTTAACATCTTTCTAAGTTTAAAAGCAAAAAGGTCATTATGAAGGTCCCCAATATGTTTTGGAACCCAATATGCTTGAAACCAGTACTCTATCTTTCTTTCTGTCTCTCCTCTAACATTTTTTTCCTCCAAACACCCATATATCAGTGGGAACACAGATGTGGTAATACCTGTGACATCTACTCGCTACAGCATAAATGCTCTCAAGCTTCCCACCGTGAGTCCTTGGCGTGCGTGGTACGATGATGGGGAGGTAAGTGATTCTACAATGAGTGATTTTTTGTCTTTGACTCCCTTCGGTCCTGAATATAAGCATAAAAAAAATTCATGGAAGTCAGTCTCACATATAAGTAAATCTCAATTAATTTCGTTTTATTTAATGAAATTATTTTAAAAAAAATTTCATTTATTAAAAATTAATTTTCTAATTATGTGTTTTTTTATTCTTGAGTTTTAATGAAGGACAGTTTAGAGAAAAAATATTTTTAAACGAGAATAATAAAATTAAATAATGTAATCGGCATGAATTAGCTTTTTTTTTTTTTTTTTTATTCAAGATTGGAAGGAATATTTCACATGACAGGTTTTCTCTTTGTTTATTTTCTGTTATGCCCTTTGCTATAGTACACTTCATTCAAGTGCACTGCTTTGTGATATAAATGAACAGGTAGGAGGATGGACCCAGGAATATGCTGGCCTTACGTTTGTGTCTGTAAGGGGAGCGGGGCACGAAGTTCCTTTGCATAAGCCGAAACTTGCTTTAACACTGTTCAAAGCCTTCTTATCAGGAACATCAATGCCCAACCTTGAACACTTAGTCAGTGCTTCCTGAATTTACGTTTACAGTTACCATGAACCTTCCTCGACAATATTCTCTATTTAAATAAGTTCTCTATTGATTGTATTTGACCGTGTCATATGGAGCATCTGACTTCATTTTTATGCCACTTTTCTTTCACGCGTGATTCTGTTTGCCATCACGTGTTTTTTTAACAGACTTTGCATGTTTTTGTCCATGTTAGCAACGCACTTTGTAATACTCTTTTGAACAAATTTATTATTATCAATCCAATTTATTAAAAATTACATAATTTTGTGGGTTTCAACATTATATTTAATGAATGCTACTCTTAATTTTGTAATTTTCAATAAATTCTAATAGTAAAAAATGTGTTAAGGTATTATAAAGAGTGGATTGTTAGCAATAGGAGTTAGTGGGTATTTTATATTATGAGAATCAACAAATATTTTAAAATGTCATTATTTAAAAATTAATCTATGTTTAAATTTGATAACAATTAAAGCATAAATTATGGTAATATAAGACATAATTTGTAAGGGTAAGGGTAATTCTTTCGTAAGATTGATGTTAAAGCAAATAAATTATTAAGCCAAGAATAACATAGAATAGTTGATGCAAACCCAAGAGGCCAAGAGGTATCTGACCTCAATACCCACAACATAGCGAATTAGAAAAAAATGCCTCAATTTGGAGTAAAATAGACTATGGCTTGTGGCTTAGCAAAGCAAGAATCTTGGCAAATGTCAATGCTACAATTAGAAACAATTACCTAGTTGATGAGTTGAATGAACGCCGGTGAGAATAGGATAAGTTTGTAGTTCTAAAAAAAGAATTTAGATTTAAAAAATTCTTTATCCTAGTCCTCTTTTGAGTAACAGGCTTACCATTATTTATATTAAGATCTATAAATAATAAGTTTTAATTTTATCTAAATAAATTTTAATAAAACTAATTATAATTAACTAAATACACAAGTTTTAATTTCACATGTAAACTATATAATTTTGAAAAATTATAATCCAATCCAATATGTCAAGTTGAGTTCTCTAACTAATCATTTCACAACTTAGTACTTGGTATGCTAGTCTCGCAACAAGTTTGGTTAAATCTTCATTTGGACTTCCACGAATTTGTCTCTCGCCAAATGTCTTGATTTAGTCCATTAAGTGTTTCCTTAAACTTTTTGCCCTTGCCTTTGTAATTGATTTGATAGTTACTTGGACAAGACCAAGATTGATGCATATTCGGAAGGGTAAGGTCATTTTCCTTTTGGAGGCTTCAAGGAGGAGGAAACCCCTGCACTTGAGGGTCTAATGACAAAAGGAAGGACCAAAAAGTAAGCAACTAATTGGGCACACTCAAGGTCCAAGAGGAGGCCCAAGAAGGGCTAAGATCATTTTCTTTAGGAATCCACGACCAAGGAGCTCAAGAGGGCATTAAGGACATAGAAACCCTTACACTTGAAGGACTATGACTACGGGAAGGCTTAAGAGAATCTAAGAGGAGTTGCAACACAAGTTGGCCACACTTAAGGGCCAAGAGGAGGCTAAGAAGAGTTAGTTTTATATCATTTGTCCAAGCTGCCTTTGGGCAATGTTTAGTGTTGGAAGGACCTATTTTCCATTGTATTTTCATGTTATTTTGGGTAAATTTTAATTAGGGTAGCTTAGCCTTGGACCAAAGCCCATTTTGGACATGTTTTCCTTATTTCTGCAAATTCGCTGCTAATTTCATTTCCAAGTGCATGGCTAATTCTTTTGGTAGCAAGAAGTCCATTTTTGGTGTGTCTTTGGGCTTGTATGCTGATGGGCTTCGTTTGGCTACCTTAATTAGGCTTAGGGGGACCTTAAGAAAGGTTTAGGGAAGGCTATAAAAGCCTCTTTTGTAATTAGCTTAATCACTTTTTGACATATTATTGAATGTGCATTACCCTTTTTTGAGAGCTTCCTCTCTACTCTTGTTTTGAGCAAGAAACCTCCATTTTTATCAAGCTTCTATAAGAATTAATGGCAAGCTTCATCCTCTTCCTACTCCATTTTTACATTTTCTTCTTATTCCTTTTCTGTCACCATTTCCATGGCTAATCTAGGTTTTACTTGAAGCTAGATTTTGATTATGGATCTAAGGGTGCATCAAGTGGTAATTAGAGCTTTCAATCTTCACCTAGTGACTGAATTCAAGTAAGAATTGAATCATTTCAATGGATTCCAAGTGGTTTTGGGTAAACCACTAAAAAGTAAGTAAATCTTCCATTTTAAGGTCTAAACTTGGTTGTTTTGCTTTCTTCTGGTTAGGGTTTGTTCACCTAGCATTCCTCTTCATGTCTACGATTCAGATTTCCATAATTCCTTGTCTAGCTTGTATTTTCAATTTTTAGGGTTCTTATGCAAAGAATTTAGGAAGTTTTTTATTTGCAAGTGATGTGATGCATTCTAGTTGAATTTGTGCATTGTTTGAGTGTATATGCTTTTTGCCCTTGCTTTGAACCTTGGATTTGGTTTGGTTTGCATCAATTACTAAGGAGTAACATTTTGTTTTGTATTTGTGTGAAGTTCACATTGTGTTTGATGATGTGTGTTGAGAAATTGTTCATAAAATTATGCTATAAATTATGCTGAAGTTTCTAAAACAATTGTGGACCAAAAGTTTGTGTGGAAAGAGTTCAAGAGAAAAAGAAAAAGAGTATTCAAGTGGCTAAAATATTGTAGTAAAAACAGAGCATAGTCATATAAAAGCAAAAGAAAAAGAGCAAAAGAAAGAGTTATTTGAAGCTCCAAAGGTAACACAAGTTACACCTAGATACTAGGAAACTAGTGTACTAGTTTTTGTGCATTAATTATGGTACATTGTTAAATGCCATGAACATTCATGTTTGAAATTAATTCCCATGCATTTTTTTTATGTTTGTTTAGTATTCCTTGAGTCTTCTTATATGTCTATATGAATTTCACTTGAGTTTAGCTTTCCTTTCTTAGCTTTTCTTGCTTGGCAATTTTCTTGGCTTCCATAGTTTTGTCTTTGAGTTTTCTTTCCTTTGAATTCTTAAGAGCTTGTTGAGATTTGCTTGATTAAAGAGAGTGGTTTCTTGTTCAAGCTTAGAGTGATAGTTGAGTGGTAAAAGGCTAGAGAGCACCTTAGAGAACAAGCCACTAAAGAGTGATACACGAGTGAAAAGTGGAAACACTTAGAGAGTGGGTGAGCCTTTTTCTTAGGACTTAGTTTTTGGTACTATAGTTTAGTAAGGAGGATTAGGAGGTTTTTGGGGAGTGAAATCTTGGGAAAATAAGATGGGAGAGACAAGCGAAGAATGGGGAAACCTTTCCCTAAAGTCTAGTTATATTATGAAGGCTATGAAAAAGTTTAGGGATATGCTAGATCTAGTTGGAAAAGGTCTAGATCCTGGATACAGTTCAAAAGGACACTCAAAGTGTCAACGTCAAAGTAGAAGCTCTAAGTAAGGGCAAAGATGAGAGGCCTAAGGTGGCTTCTATCCATGAAAGTGAAGGGAGTTTTGAAGAGAGAAATTATAGCAAAGTGAGTAGGAGTTCACGGTCCTCCTTGGGAGAGAGGCATGAGAGGCAAGTAAGGATGGAGAGAAATAGGATGGAGGAAAGGAGAGAAAGGCATGGTAGGAGTAAAGAGGAGCAAAGGGGGGATGAACTAGACATAAAAAAGTGCAAAATCCTTCCATTCTTGGGAAATTGCAAACCGGAAGTATATGTTGGGAGCTCAAAGTTGAGAAAATATTGGATTGTTTTAACCCCATGGATGAATGGTTGTGAGGCTTGTCACCCTTGAATTTGGTGACTATGCCTTAGTGTGGTGGACTCAAATATTAGAGGACATAAGGAGGGGCATCAAGGATGTTAGGTAGCTTTGAAGAGTTTAATGAGACAGAGATTTGTCCCACCTTCTTACACTAGGGACATACATAATAAACTTCAAAGGCTATACCAAAGATCTAAGAGTATGGAAGAGTACCACAGATGGACTTGATAAGGACCCAAATTAGGGAAAGCGAGGAAGCCACCATGGCTAGATTCCTACATGGCCTAAATAGATAAGTTCATGATGTGGTTAAGCTACAAAAATATGCCACCTTAGGAGGGTTAGTCCACCAAGCCATTAAGGTGGAAATGAAAATTAAAAGGAGGAGTGCCTATAGGAAGCCTTATTCTAGTAGTAGTGGAAAAAGTAAGGAGAAGGAAAAGGATAGGCCTAGGAAGGAAAAAAGTCGTAAGAAAGGGAGTGATCCCTTAAATGGATGAAAGAAGGAGAAGACACCTATCACACCTAGTGCTCTTAGAGCAAGTAACATTATATATTTTAAGTGTTTGGACAAAGGCCATATAGCCTTATAATGCCTAAGAGGGATATGGTCTTGAGAGACAATGAGGAAGTGGAGAGTGAAAGTTCTAGTGAGGAACATTCTTCCTCTAGTGAAATTGAGGCACTTAGTGATGATTTTTATTATAAGGGAGACCTTCTCATGTTGTAGACTTAATGAATCGAGATGGAGGAATTCATCTTTGATCTTTTAATTCATGGCTTGTGTAGATAAGCTTGCTCATCAAATGTTCTTCCACAATAGGAAAGAAACCTTCAATGCAAGCATCAAGGGGCTTAAACTTGAGGTCTTTGCAAAAGATAAACACTTGAGTAGATTTTGGAACCTTACTTCCTAACATTGATTCCCCTTCACCTTTGACGGGAATCACATGTTGTAGCACGCTAGGATTTGGCTTATTAAATCTCTAATTCTTTATTAGATTGGGGGTGGATCTTGTGAGGCTTGTGCTTTAGAGGTAATGAAATACATAGAGAACTATTCTTGTTGGTTATCTTGCTTGGGGAAGTTAGGGCATTAGGTGGTGGAAAATAGGTAGCTAAGGGAAGGTAGGTTTGTGTAGAAGGTGGTTCATATTCATAAACAAGTGAGGGTAGTCTGGTCTAAGAATAATAGGTTTTTGGGTTAGGGTGTTTGACGAATAGAACAAGCTAGTCTTGTTTGAGCTTTTCCTTAAGTATACGGTCAAGTACAAAAACCTTCTTTAACTTGTATCTTTTCTTCACACATGAGATGTTGATCACACTTGGATTTCTTCTTCTGTTTAAAGGTATGTAAGATTTGGCTATGTTAAACTAGGTAGATTTGAGGGTACAAAACTTATTCTCTAGGTAAGATGACAAAAGAGTCCATAGAAAGTCTTTGGATAGTCTTTGTCATACATAGTTGGACGGTGATGTTTATAGGTTAGTATTTGGGCTTGTGTTTATAGTTTTTGTTTAGGTATAAGTGTTTGGATCTTGCGTAGGTTCAGCTATAGGTGATGGTGTGGTTGGTGTTTGGTTAAGGTTTTTTGAAGGTGGGTTAGAGGTTTCTTTTGTTTTGGATCTTTTGGATTATCTTTTCTAGAGAGTCTTGATACTATTTTTCTTAGGTATGGAAGGAAAAGTGATATGAATATGGACAAGCATGACAAAGACCATCAAGGTGAAGAAAGCATAAAGTACATAAAAAGGGGGGTTGAATTGTGTGTGATTTAAAAACACTTCTTTAAAATTATTTAGTAGTTATAAGTTCAAAAAGCAAGTTTTTAGAATATACTATCCAAAGCGTGTAGAGATAAAACATGGGAAGGAATAGAGAGATGAATACAAAGTTTTATCCTGGTTCATTCTTCAATAAGAGCTACAACTAAGTATTGTTAAACCTCTTCAAGTTAGAACAACACTTGCAATCATCCTGTTTATAAGTAATTCAAGTATTCTTTGTCACTTAGACTTTTCAGGCTATTACAAAAACAAAGTTTTACAAAGAAGGATAACTCACTAGGTAAGTGTACAATGTTTGAAAAAAAGATCTTAAAACTTTGTTTAGAAAAAGCATGTACACTTTAAGATCAAAGCTATAAAGGTTAAAAATGATTTTACAAGGTTTTCAAAAACATCGTCCAAAGGCATTGAGCACTAATACTTGCTTTAATTTTGCTATCACTTTTCTTTCTTTTTGTTTCTTGCTTCTTCAATCTATAGAAGGACATATACTTGTAGCGACGAAAGTCATCGATCTTTCTTGGAGAAAGAAATATCTTTGTATTAAATTCTAAATATAGTCTTTTTTGTAGATCTTCTTTAGACTTTTGTCTTCTTTTGAGCATAGAGGAAAAGGTATAGTAGAAAAGTTGTTTTCCCTTTTCCTAAAACATGCTTCATTCTTTTGATATGTAGAAACACATTATGCTTGTTTGTATTCTTATAGAAGCTTTGATAAGAATATTTCTTTATCAGAGTTGACTTGTTTCTTTAGAGTTTGAAAAGGAAAGCATCATTCTCTGAAAAATAGGGCATAACAACAACAAACATATAACAGGACTTGAACATTTAAAAACATTCTTAGTAAAACATATGTTTAAATGATATGAGATATTCAATGTTTAAAGATATTTTCAATGTTTAAAGATATTTTCAATGTTTAAAAGATATTGTCCCCTTTATGTGTTTGGACAAAGTCTTTCATTGGATGAGGTGGTTGTTTGGATGAGGTGGTTGTTTGGATGAAGTTGATAAACTTTGCATAGAATGAGTCTTTTTGGATGCATATACCTTTTGTTTGTATTGTGATGACATGTTGTACTTCCAAAAAGACTAAGTACTTAAATAAAAGATTAATCATCATTTTTTAGTCATAATGTTTGTTATCATCAAAATATAAGATGTTTTGGACGCATACTTATCTTGCTCCAACAATCTCCCCCTTTTCAATGATGACAAAAATTATGCTAAGAGAAAGCATAAAAGAAAAGGTATAGAACAGATAATGTATCAAAGATAAGTAACATAGTTATATGGATACAAACATGTATAATCTGAATCAAAGCAAACACATAAAACATGCAAAATAGTATCAAAGCAACTACATAAGAGAAACAAATGCATCTGTATGATAGTTGAGAGAAAATATGCATGGTCATGTGTTTATGCTCCCCGTAAGTCTATGGACAATGAAATCATAACTTAGAAATGAAAAATAGGTAAAAGTAGGTATGAACACTATTGATATAAAAACTCATTATATAAGTTCTTGCTTTCTCTTCTTACATTATCTCCCCCTTTTGTCATCAAACAAAAGGTGAGAAATAAAAACATAGTAGTCTTAAAAGAAAAGAAAAGAAAATTAAAACCAGAAAAGATTAAACTATAGGTGGAGGAGGTGGTGTGACACACTTTACCCCAAATACTAATCAATACTAAATACGATAAACTTAGGACAATTTAAAGTTTGAAGGCATATGTTGACTTGCAAAGGATTCACAAAATATGGTCATATACGGTAATTAAAAAAAAAATATGCATCCCTAATGGCACTCCAAAGGCCAATTTCTAATGTCGCAAGGTATAAACCAAACTACGTAATTGTAAAATAATCACAAAAGTGCCTCGATGTCACATGTTCTATGAGAGCGTAAACCTAAAATTAGAGGAAAAGAGTAAAAGAAGTAATTGAGGAGCCCCAACTCAATCCTTACACTCTTCCTCAATGTCACTTGCAAAATGGCATTTAGCCTAAACACAAACAACACACAATAAAAGGGAGTGTGTACCTTACTCAAGTTTATGGTATGAGCATAATATTAGTAAAGCATAAACATACAATTAACAAACAATAGGTAACCATAATTAATGGACAATAACAAATAAGCATGCACATGAATGATGATAATGTACTCCTAGTACTACTCCGTATGCCATGTGGTACCAATTCTAATCCTGGAAGTAGGCTAGGGGCAACACTGCTAATCTTTGCCTCTAGTTAGCCATACCATGCTAGCATGATGTCCCTTTGGTCGCTCATCAAGTATTATTCTACTTGCATCGTCTGATTTGGCTTGTGAGATAAATCATGGCCATTGGAATTTCGGTTCCATGTAGCCTCCAAGAGGTCTAGTGACCATAGCACTCATGTTCAAATCTACTTCCTCACATACCCGTTTCATTAAATGATGCATGAATGTAGTTCAATTAAATTGTTATTTCACTTTTCAACATTGGGTTGATGATGACCATTTTTTCCTCTCATAGGCTAGGCACATCATCTCTCAACCCATCATAGATTAGTAAGTACCAATCCTATCTCTCATAGGCTAGGTTACTCACTAGATAAATGTCCCTCAAGCCCATTCTTGTCTCTCATAGATTAGGTTACCCTTCGAGAACATTTATATTTATTACTCATTTTTATATCACACCCTATTATCTTTAATACAATTTCAGCAATAACAAAATCAGTATATTTCGTACAAGCATATAAGTTAACAGATAAGTAGTCAATTCCAATTATAACATAAAAACTTATACAACATAGATAAGGAACCATGGACATGCTCCCATTAGCATGGGCATGCATAGCCAATGTGACTGATAAGCGGGTTTTTTGTCGTCTTACGCGCATCAAATAAATCTAAAGCTAACTATAGTATAGCTAACCTAGGTCGATTTTCTCAAGGACACAATGTGTTCAAATTGTGCTAAGTGTAAAAATAAGAGTGTTGTAGAAACGCTAAGTGTTGTGGAATTGTGACTTGTCTTCGGCTAGGAAAATGCCGACTTGGCCTCGGCAACGCTAAGGCCGACTTGCTCTCGACAATCTGGTCTCGGCTAAAAGGGAACCGATATGGTTTCAGCCAAAAGTGATTTTAGACGCGATGGAGTCGGACTGACTCGGTCTCGGACTCTAGAAAGTAGTAAATAAGGGGGGTTTTGTGTTTAAGTGTAGAAAATAAACTAAGTGCCGAAAGTAAACTAAACTATGCTAAACTACCTATACTAACTACTGTATCAATTCGGGACTCAAAACACAACACTTTACTATTCTTACTTAGAATTGTATTCCGAATCAATCTTAGATTCTTACGACGATCGCCGAACGTTTGTCCGTTGCCATACCGAGGATTTACACAACCGCTACCTCATCAGTTGGCAGGGAGTATGTACTTGGTTGAGTTTAGGTTCTCTACCTAATCAGATTATTACACTAGTTCCGACCGGCCCTAGTCTAACGTGATCTATCCCTAACAATGTGTCATGGCAAAGTTAAAAGCAGATTAAAGCATAGGAATTATAATCAAGAGATAGAATTGTAAACCAGTTATGTTATTGAAAACCAAATCGAATACAAAGGTGAGAATTTAGAGTTTCTAGAGAATCCGTATTCCACGACGACCGCCAATGGAAGGGCGGTAGTGATGCACTAATGGTGGCCAGACGTTGAGGTTTCCGTCCAACAAAGTGCGTCGGCTATACCGAGCGATCACCTCTGAAGGCTTCCAACTTCCCAAATCCTGGTCCTGTACCTCCTCGACCGAGAGAGACACCGTAGTGAAGCTTTGTGTACCACTGTACTAGCTTGGAGTGTCTGCAATTGTTGACGGTGCTAGCTCTAGATTCTGCTGAAAAGTCCACACTTGAAAAACGTGGCCTGGTGTGCTTATTTATACACAAGCTGGATAAATCTAAATCTAATCCTAATAACAGAAATTCAAATCCTAAAGATTCCAATTCGAATTACAGATTACAATCTCTTCAATCTTAGGAGTTTCCCAGTTTCCTAATTTCTAGCAGAATCATATCTGCATTCCTAGTTACCCAAATTACAAATTCCTTGATCTTAGCAAATCATATCTGCATCTTAACAAATCATATCTACCACTTAATAAATCATATTTGCATCTTAACAAATCATATCTGCATTACAGATTCCTTGATCTTAGCAAATCATATCTGCATCTTAACAAACCATATCTGCATCTTAACAAATCATATTTGCATCTTAACAAATCATATTTGCATCTTAACAAATCGTATCTGCATTACAGATTCCTTGATTTTAGCAAATCATATCTGCATCTTAACAAACCATATCTGCATCTTAACAAATCATATCTGCATCTTGCTGGGGTGATTTTAGGCAAGATTTTTGTCACTGATGTTGGCTTGACCAGGAGCGCTGGACTGGCTGGGATGTTCTCGGCTTGGGCCGAGATGACCTGGGCCGAGATGGCTTGGGCTGAGATGACATGGGCCAAGATGACCTGGGCCGAGATGACTTGGGTCGAGAGATGACTTGGGCTTGGATGACTTGGGCCTGCAAAATAAGTCTTAATCTTTTTGTTAGTTAAAAATCTTATTTTAGTACATACTTGTATTTCTCCTATTTTCAGGCCCATAATTCAAATCTCGGTTAACACAAGACTCTTAATAATTAAATATTCTTAACAACACCCATCTTAAGCCCACATAAAGTGTATAAAATATGACTCATCAGTGACTTTGCATGGGCATGGAGTGAATATACACGGGTGTGCACAGTTTGCACATGCATGCACAGATTCTGCACATGCATGCACAGATTCTGCACATGCATGCACAACCTACATGGGCTATTCTTCATGAGCATGATCATGCTCAACAACTTACTATCAAATTTCTTGAATTTTGCCATGAATTTCGAATTTAAAAAGGAAAACCTGTGACTTTCTACGTTTTGGACACTTACAATGAATTACACAATCAATTTGACAAATAATAATAAACAAATAACCTAATCTAGGGAGCTTAGCCTCCTTCATAAATAACTAAGGACATACAATTTGCAACTAGATGATTATCAATTATATCATTATTAATAATCTTAATATAAAGAAATGATGCTAATCTAGGGAGTTCAATCTCTCCTTCAAATAATCTAAAGCACACACTTTTGGGGTTTAGGGGAAAAACCCTCAATCCATGACCACAAGATTAAGAGTCTTGAATTTTATCCATTGACACAAATAAGAAACCACAAACAAAAACAATAAGAAAACAACTAAACACTTTGTCAATTGGCAAAGGTAGTCAAACACTAGCACTTTAAATACAAGTACTAAGTAGAAAATGACTAAAAACTCTACTAGTTGGTAGAGGCAATCAAACACAAATAATAAGCAGGGTCCAAGGCCCATGCCTTTACCCACAGTCATACTTATACCCCTTAGCAAGATTTCTCACTCTCCTTACCTAGAATGTTGACTCCTAAGTAGGGTCCTCGTTCATTAGGGTCGTTTCTTCTTGTTTCTTAGGGTTTCCTCTAGAGGTTCTCTTTCTTTCGCTCTCTAGTTTAGAATCATATGTTTGGGAAAACTAACTTAGCAGCACATATCTTTATTTTCCTTCTATTTGCTCCTTTATCAAGTTACAAAATGGGCCTCACAGCTCCTTTTAACAACCCACGTGAAACACAAAAAAATGGTCCCCACATATGTAGAGGAAGCTCTAAGAGATGAGAAAATTTAAACTATATAAGTTCAATGTTTTACATCAAACCCAACTTGTTGAAAGACTCTCTTGACTTTCTTATTGCTTGGTATCCAACTCCTATATAAGAGAAGGAGACAACTCATGAGCTTATATTGCTTGATGTGGGACTTGGGCTATCTTACTCCACGTATAGGAAAAGGAGGTGAGACATGAGCTTGTGTTGTCTGATGTTGGACTTAAGCTTTTGCTATATTTAAATAGCCTATTTTTCTTAATTTAATTATTTAAAACCCAAGATGTATTTCTCTTAATATATTATTTATTTAATTATAAAAAATTAAACCACTTACTAATAATAATTAATAAAATATTTACAATCAATAATAAAATAGAATAAAAACTAGAATGTAACAAGTGGTAGTGGTCTTGGCCAAAGAAGTGCAATAGCATTCCCATTAGCCTAGCTTCCAATTGATTAAAATGTTGATCAATGTAAGCTTTTTTGGCTTCCAAAACTTGTTGTGCTAGGTTAAAAAGAGGTTGAGAAAATGGTGGTTGGTAAATAGTAAGGGCTTGTGAATAAGAGCATATTTAGGTAGGTGAGGAGGCACTAACTCAGGTGGTGAAGAAGGTGGAGGTGTAGGAGGTATGATAATGCATTTTGTTGTGGTGGCTTATCAAATAAAACTAGAGCTAACTATAGCATAGTGCAACCCTAGGTCGAATCTGTCAAGGACACAGTGTGTTCAATTATGACTTCATGTGAAAATCAGAGTTTTATGCAAAAGCAAAGTGCATGTAGAATGCCGACTATGATCCGGTCAGAGTCGGTCTCGGACATAGACGAATTTTTCCTAAACAGAGACGACTCGGACTCGATCTCGGACAGAGACACTGGATTCGAACAAAGTTAGATTAAACTTGGCCTCAGACGGAGACACTGGACTCGGACAGAGTCGGGTTGGACTTGGTCACGGATGGAGACACTGAACTCGGACGGAGTTGGACTGGACTCAGTCTCGGACAGAGTCGGATTGGACCCGGATGAGGTTGAAAGCCGAAACAGGGGGGTTTGTATTATTGGAAATATAGAGTATGACAAAAAGTAAACTAAGTATCTAAAGTAAAGGCGAACTAAACTATAATAGTTATTGTACCAACACAGAGATTCAACAAGCAATCGGTTCTTGGTTCTTTACTCAAGAATGTGATTCCAAACCAACCTAGGATTCCTACAACAATCACCAAACGTTCGTCCATTACTGACCGAGGATTTATACAATCGCTACCTCATCAGTTGGCAGGGAGTATGCACGTGGTTGATTTTAGGTTCTCTTACCGATTACCTAATTAAGTTGTTAGACCGGTTCTAATCGGCCTAACCTAACATGATCCACTCTCACAAATGCACAATTGCGACATAGCAAGATGCAAATTAATGAATAGGATTCACAACCAAGAGATAAGGAAACACAAACCAATTGTTATTGCCGAAACAAAGTATTGATACATGGTTATATGAATTCGTGGATTCTGCTTTCCATAACAATCGCCATGGAAGAACGATGATGGTTCACCAGGGATGGCTATAGCATTGAGGATTCAGTCCACTAGAGTGCACCAGCTATACTAGGCGATCTCCTTTGATAACCTTCGGCTTCGCAGACTCTAGACCTACACCTCTTCGATCGATGAGACGTCGTACTGAAGCACCGTGCACTACCGAGGAATGAAGCAAGAGCATGAGAAGTGTGAAGTGTATGTGATACGATTGACTTCTAAATTCAACAACCTTTAAACGAGCACTTGTGCCCCTTTATATACACGTGTTGGGTTCCTTTCTACGCATGCTTTTCCTAACTATCTTCTAACTGAATTACAAATTCATGATTGACCTATCAGTTCCCTAAATGATTACGTGTTACATGCTATGCTGGAGTGACTTAGGCTCTGAAGCTGGGCTCGGTTGGGAAGAAACTTATCTGGCCGGGACAGCTCCTTATTGGCTAAGGCACTTCTTTTGGGTCGAGACGTTCCTAGTTTTGGCCTGCAAAATGAATCCAATCTTTTTATTAGCTAAGATCCTCAATTTAGCACATATTTATATTTTCCCTATTTTTTGGTCAATAATCTGAATCTTAGCTAAGATATGATTCTTAGTTACCAAATAGTCTTAATAATACTCATCTTAAGCCCTTGTGAGGTGTCTAAAATATGACCTATCGGACTCCCGCACTTACACTTTTGCACTCCTAGGAAAAATTCTAATTTGATAATCAAGGAACTGAAAGAGAGTATTTATTGCGAGAAGCTGTAAATGAATTTCTCAAGATTGACAAAACAAATTAAGCATACATTCATCCCAAAATCAAGGTATTCAAACAATTTATGGAAGCTACCTTCTCTACATCTAAAGCAAACAAGTAACTGAAATCATCAAAGAGTAATCAAGAAGCAAACCCTCAACTGAAATCATCCAAAGCAAACACATTCAGTAGTGATCAATAGGACTTCTATTGGGGTTGTAACATGGCCAGGGGAAAGGTAGGATAAAGGATGGTAAAAGTGAGCTTTGATAACCACAGGGGAGAGAGGAGCAATGGGAAATAAGTTCGTAAGCATGGAGACTATCCCCTCAGACATTACAAGTCTTTTGGGAGCGTCTTTGTTTGCTGCTCTACATTTCCCTTTGTATTTTCTCTTTCTTTTTCTCACTTTTTATTTTGCAGCCTTGTGTTTCTTTTTCTCTTGCAACCTTTTTGCTTTTACTGCCTTTTCTTTTCTTTGATTCATCCTACATTTTCCTTTTCACACCCCGTCCTCTTGTTTCTTTTTTTTTATTAACCCTTTTTCACAACACTGCTCCTTTTCCAAATGCACCACTCTCGCAATGTCTCCAAGTGTCACCCCCACACTTATGCGAGACCTATTCCCAAAATAATTCCAAATCTCCTCTGACCACTAAGGTTGAGGTTGATCATAGTTTTCTGGCTTTTGGGCTTGTAATGAGATATCATATAAGAAAGAATGGTTATATAAGCTCAAAAAGGGTGGACAAGGGATTCAATTTGCAAGGTTGGTCCATTTGGCTAGTAGCTTGTAAAGAAAAATAGCCTAGATCATATCATTCATGCATGTGAAACAAGATGTATCCAGAGAGTCACGGAAAAACCTGGAGTAACCTAGCAACATGGATGCAAAAATAGCACAAGAAAGAAAAGAATGGCGAGATGCAAAGCCATTATTATATACATGGCTCAAAAATTCTCACACGAATAAATTGCTCTATCACTGATGGTTTATCTTTTCAATTTTCAGTCACTTACTACCTAAAGATGCACAAATTTCACTCCTATCAAGTTGAAAAACCTCTTATCCAGGATTATGCACTACCTCTTCCTATTTCATCTATCCTAAAGAAACCCATTAAAAATTTTCTTCAAAGCATTTTTCTCTACAATCAGAAATAAGAAAACAGAAACAATTAAGCTAAACAAAAATGCAAATGAAAATGGACAAAACTCAAAACAGAAAATCAAATCAACACAGATATTGAGAACAAAAAATAGAAAATAGAAAACAAAATCAAATGAAAGGAAAACAAATGTGGGACTGGAGTCGGCGTGCAGACCCGGCATACAATGACACGGGGTCAACACAGACTTGGTAGAAAACAAAAGAAATCACGCAGCCGGAGTCGACATGCGGACCTGGCATGTGTGGAGCCAGAGTTGGCATGGACTCGGCAGAACACAGAAACCACGTGGAGTTAAGAGTCGAATCGAAGAAAACAAATACAATTGAACAGTAAGAAAACTAGAATTAACTACACCCTTTGTACGGAATCGGAGTCAGCATGGACTCGACAGAAAACAAAAGAAATCATGGAGCCGGAGTTGGCATGCAAACCCGACATGTACGGAGCTGGAGTCGGCATGGACTCGGTAGAAAACAAAAGAAATTACGGAGCCAGAGTCGATATGCAGACCCGGCATGTACGGAGCCGAAGTCGGCATGGACTTGGCAGAACACGGAAACCACGCAGAGTTCGGAGTTGGATCGAAGAAAACAAATTTGGTGCTTAACTTTGAAAAATGCCATTTCATGGTGACTGAGAGAATTGTGTTGGGACACCTCATATCCAACAGAGGCATTGAGGTTGACAAATCGAAGATTGATATCATTACCTCTTTTCCAAACCCCTCTTTTGTACGGGAGGTTCGCTCATTCTTAAGACATGCAAGGTTCTACAGAAGATTCATCAAGAATTTCAGCAAAATTGTCCTGCCACTGTCCAAGCTGCTACAGAAGGATATGGATTTCAAATTTGACCAGCCCTGTGTTGAAGCATTCCAGGAGATGAAGAATCGACTCACATCCGCCCCTATCCTCTAAGCATCCAATTGGGACTATCCATTCGAGCTTATGTGTGACGCCTCCAATCCGTCTTAGGCCAAGGAGCCGTAGTCAACAAACAAGTGCATGTGATTGCGTATGCATCCCGAACAGTGGACCTGACCCAGTTGAATTACACAACAATTGAAAAGGAGCTACTGGTAATTGAGTTTGCCTTAGACAAATTTCGCTCATATCTGCTTGGCTCCAAAATCATTGTTTTCTCTGACCATGCTGTCTTGAGATTCCTATTGAAGAAGTCGGATGCAAAGCTGCAACTGATTCGATGGATGCTCTTTCTCCAAGAATTCAACATAGAGATTAGAGACAAGAAAGATGCTGAGAATTCAGTAGTAGATCACTTGAGCTGGATCGAGAGAGAGAGTGACCCGATGTCGGTTCGAGATGTATTCTCTGACGAGCAATTACTGTATCAACACGGTCACACCATGGTTTGCAGACATCTTCAATTTTGTTGTCGCATTTTAGTTTCCACTAGAGGCATCCCGACCGTATAAAGAGAGACTTAAAAGTGATGCCAAGTATTACATATGGGATGATCCATACCTTTGGAGACTCTACAATGATTGACTCATTTGCAGGTGCATCCCGAACGCCAAGATCAAATTGGTCCTCCAATTTTGTCATGCTACATTTGGATGCAACCATTATGGATCCACTCAGACGCTTGAAAAGTCCATGATTGCGGGTTCTATTGGCCCACCATTTTCCAAGACGCTTATCAATTCGTCTCCACCTACCAAAAATGTTAGAAAGCAGGAATGACCATAAGCAGAAGGCACAAAATGCCCCAACAACCCATCTTGTTCTATGAAGTTTTTTATGTTTGGGGTATTGATTTCATGGGGCCATTCCTAGTCTCCAATGGATACTCAAACATTCTGCTTGCCGTCGATTATGTGTCGTAATGGGTAGAGGCCATAACCACCAAGACCAATGATGCGAAAGTTGTAGTGTATTTTCTGAAATCCAATATCTTCTGTTGGTTTGGTGTGCCGAAAGCTCTCATAAGTGACCAAGGGAGTTACTTTTGCAACAGAGCCATGTCCTCCTTACTCCAAAAGTATGGGATGGTGCATCGAGTTGCCACAGCATAGCACCCCAAGACAAACGACCAAGCTGAAGTATTCAATAGGGAAATCAAGAAAACACTACAAAAGATGGCCAATCCCAGCCGGAAGAACTGGAGCCGACTCCTTGAGGACACTCTATGGGCACAAAAAACTGCATACCGAACTCTGTTGGAGATGTCTCCCTACCAGATTGTCTTTGGTAAAGCCTATCATCTCTCAGTAGAACATCGAGCTTACTAGGCAGTCAAATAAAACTAAAGCTAACTATAGCATAGCTAACCCTAGGTCAAATCTTTTAAGAACACAATGTGTTCTATTGTGGCTTAGTGTGGAAAATAGAGTTAATACGGAAAACATTAAGTGTAGAATGCTGACTTGCTCTCGGCAAAGATTGATCTAGTTCGGTCTCGATAGAGACGGATCCGACACGGTCTTGGCTAAGTGCAGACTCGGACACAATAGAGTCAGACTAGACTCGGTCTTAGGTAGACGTGACGGAGTCAGACGAGACTTGATCTCGGACTGAAATGCAAGTAAATATGGGGGGGTTTTGGTTGCAATAAAAGTAAAGACTGGAATTAAACTAAGTATGAAAGTTAATGCAATCTACACTACGCTACTTACCTACTGTATCAACACAAAGATTCAATAAGCAATTAGTTCTTGGTTCTTTCCTCAAGCTTGTGATTCCAAATCAACCTAGGGTTCTTACGACTACCGTCGAAGCTTTGTCCATTTCCATACTGAGGATTTACACAACCGCTACCTCATTAGTTGGCAGGGAGTATGCATGTGGTTAATTTTAGGTTCTCTCATTGATTACCTAATTAAGTTGTCAAACTGGTTCCAACCAGCGTAGTCTAACGTTGGTCCACTTTTACAAATGCGCAACCACGACATAGTGAAAGTAGATTAAAAGCAGAATTCACAATCAAGAGATAAGAAATGAAAATCGATTATATTATTGGAAACAGAGTGCGAATACAGGGCATGAATTTAATGGTTCCGCCTTCCATAACAATCGCTGTGGAAGGGCGGTGATGGTTCATCGTCAATAATCAAGATGCTAAGGATCAGATCCATTAGAGTGCGTTGGCTAACCAATCGGTCCCCTCTGACAACCTTCGGCTTCCCAGTTCTTGACCTGCACCTCCTCGATCGAGAGAAATGCCTCTGAAGCACCGTGCACCACCATGGGTATGAAAGCAATAGCGAGAGAATGGAGTGTAAATGAGTATGGAATTAGGTTTGAATTCCAGCGCCTCTAAGGCGTGCACTAGGTCCCTATATATACAAGAATGGGTCCCTTGTGATGCATGCTAAACCTAACTAACTCTACTAACAAAATTACAGATTCTAAGCTGCCTATTCTACTCCTCTGATAATCATCCTTGCGCTGCAAGCTTCTTCCAGGAGTGACATGGAAACTAAGATGGATTTTGCTTAAGTGAACGTGCCTAGGCTGGATCAGTTTGATTGGACCCCTTCGCTCTCTAGGCTTTGCTGGGCTACAAAGTGGGCCGGTCTGGGAGGGAGCCGGTCTGGCTAGGAGGCTTCTCATGGACCGAGACTCTTCTTGATGGGCTGAGATGTCCATTGCTTGGCCTACAAAATGAATCCAATCTTTTATTAACTAAGATTCCTAAATTAGCACAGATTTATACTTTCCCTATTTCTAGGTTCATAATCTAAATCTTAGCTAAGATGTGATTCTTGACTACCAAATGATCACAATAAAACCCATATTAATCCCTTGTAAGGTGTATAAAATATGACTCATTAGACCCCCACACTTACACTTTTGCGCTCTTGGAAAAAATCAAAATCAAAAGAGAAGATGAATTTTTCAAATGAATTTCTTAGATTCAACAAAATAGAGTCGGCACATATTCATCTCGGGATCAAGAGATTCAAGCAATTTATGAAAATTACTTTTTCCACATCCAAGGCAAACAAGCAACCTGCAAACATTAAAGAGTAACCAAGAAGTGACTGAGCTCTTTCAAGGCATATTCTCTCAATCTTTCAAGTGTTTGGGTTTGTATATACACTTAAACATCCCATGCAACTGGCACTACCAGACCTTGACCAGCCTCTCCTTCTACTCCTTCAAAAACACTTGCAGTAATGATCAAAAGGACTTTCTTTTTTCGCTTGTAACGTGGCTAGGGTTAAAGGGTAGGATATAGGATGGTAAAGTGAGTTTGCTAACCACAGGGAGGAAAGGAGCAATAGGGAATGAGTTCGCAAGCATGGAGGACATCCCCCAAGACACTACGATTCTATTTGAAAACATCATTGCTCACTTCTTCTCTTTCCCTTTGTATTTTTCTTTTTTCTTTTTCTCACATTTTATTTTGCAGCTTTGTTTTGCATATTTCTTGCAACATCTAGCTTTTTGCTTATTTTTTTTAATTCGTCCTACAATTTTTCTTTCTTTTCTTTTTCAACCTTTTTCAAATACATTACTCTTGTTGTGTCCCGGGGTGTCTCCCCCAAACTTGAGCGAGACCCACTCCCAAAACAATTCCAAAGTTCATCTGACCCCTACGATTGAGGTTGACCATGGTTTTCCAGCTTTGGCTTGTAATGAGCTATCATATCAGAGAAAAAATGGTTATTCAGGCTTAAAGAGGTAAACAAGGGATTCAATTTGCAAGCTAGGTGTAGGACCCCAAAACCGTCCGGCCTAGGCGGCCCAAACAAGGCAAGAAGAATCGAATTAGCCCACTCGGAAGAGACCATTAGACTTGGCCCAACGCTTCCAGAAAAAGGGGTCCAAGGCGGCCTACAGAGGAGAGTACTAGCCCCATGGTGAGAGGAAGCCCAAAGTCAAAGCCCAACCCAGCAGACATGCTCCCCAGCTCAAGAGGGAGAGACCCGCGAGAAAATAGACTCACAATCACGGCTTCACCGGGTATGGACCAATTAGCTTACACCAGCCCAAATCCGAGTCCGAGAATCCCAACATAGCGTTGACGAAGCCGACTGGGTCACTGGAAGTGGACACTTTAGAGGAGGATTCCACCTCACCAAGCTTTGAACCATTGGATCCTTCCGCCAGTAGCTTGTCTGTCTCTTCCTTCACCTCCTTCCTCTTTTCCTTTCCAAGCTTTTTCTTCTTTTGGGATAAGCGGCGAGTTCCCGACACAATAGATAGGAAATGGCAAAGGAAGTCAGGGTATATTCTTAGCACGTCCTTTGACGCCCAAGCAAATATGTCCTGATTCTTCGAGAGGAAACAGATCAGTTGCTTCTCTACTCCCACCTCTAGAGCTCCATTGATCTCGTACTCTTTGATGGACTCGAGTTGATCTAGACTTCCTTCAAATCTTCCATCGACTGAGGCCTTAGGTCTTCCTGATTCTAGCATAGATCTAGGTCGAATAAATGGACCTAGGCTCCGCTACTCGTCCTCTCAATCTTTACCCCTTCTCCTCTACTCCTAGCTTTCAAACTCGCCTCGTAACATCGACGGGTGACACGTTGGTGGACCGCATAGTTCCTACACGATCGTCCATTGGGTATTTTATGCAAAGGTAGGGGGCAGCACTACTACCCGGAGTTTGTTCAAGGTTGGTCGACCCAAAATCATATTGTAGGAAGCCCAAGCATTTACAATTTTGAGTCTGACTATGACGACCTTTGCATCTAACCTTGTCCTGAAGGTTGTTCACAAGTCAACCATTACCCAGATCTCCACTTTCTCTTTGCAAAATTGATCAATGTGCTTGAACACTCCTTAAGGCTTGACTCCAAGAGCCCCAGCTTTTGGAAAGTGGCCTAATAGAGCACGTTGGCCGAACTTCCCTGGTCAATCAGTACCCTTTCAACTTTGTACTCCGCAACCACCACTGAAATTACCATGGGATCATCTTGGTATGGTAGTAAACCCTTATAATCCTCATCCAAAAATGAGATGACCAGGTTTCAGGGGTAAGCGATGTTAGCTTGCACAACCTTTACTGAATGGACGTACATCTTCCTCTTGAATGTCATCATCTAGGCATTCATGCCCCCTCTAGATATTGTCGCTATCGTGCCCTGGTAAGGTGTGGTTGGCCAGGTTCTCTGCCAACTCCTATATATAGGCCTCTCTTCAACTAGTGCTTTGACCCATTCAGATCTTGGGTGTTCAGGCCTTCTCCCTTCACCGTTGGTCTAGCACAAAATGGCTCAAGTGACCCTCCACGAATCAACTTATCAATTTGACTCTTTATAGTCTTACAGTTCTCCATTGTGTGCCTCTAGGTATGATGGAATTCACACCTTCTCCAACAAGTGTGAATTATACACTTCCCTTAGGATCTAGGACCTTGCTACCTTTAGGAGGGTGAACTGGGTAATCTCGAGCTCAATTTTATGATTTCCTCCTTGTTCCGGATTCACTTTTCTAGAAGGTCCCTGGTTGCCCTTGTTGGGGAATGAGGGCTCCTCCCTCTCTGCTTGGATACAATTAGCAAGGTCCTCCTCTACCTCGATATGCTTCTCGATTTGGTTTTTTATCTCACCCATGCTACCCGATATCCTTAGGGCCAAAGAGTCACTGAATTGCGCAGCCTTTAGTCCTTTCTGAAAGGTCTTCACAAAGAACATCTAGTCCTAGTCATTAATCTGAACTGTCACTCTATTGAAGCGTGCAAGGTATTTTTTGAAGCTTTTGCCCTTCTTGAAGTTTCCGCCCTTAACCTACTTGATTTTGAATAAGTTAGCCACCTTTAGCTTCTTGGCTTTGTTAGCAACAAATTGCGACACGAAAGTTCATAGTTGCAATCTTCAAAGAAGGTGTAGGATACTCTAGTTCTAGCTTTTGTGGGAACATCACAAGTAAAAGACTCCAAGATAAGTATGCATGTACATCAATATGAATTATTTAAGATGGAGGAACATGAGAGTATTGATCAAATGTTTAGAAGATTCTAAATGATTATCAATAATCTTAGGTCATTAGGAAAGATTTATGATAACTATGATCATATAACCAAAATTTTTCCATGTTTGCCTAGATAATGGAGAGCACAGGTAACATCTCTTAAGGTGTTCAAAGACCTGAAGAAGCTTCCAATAGAGGAATATATTAGCACCCTAAAAATTTATGAGATAGAACTAAATGAGAATGAAGGCCAAAAAAGGGTAAGTCCGCCTTCAAATCCCAAAAAGCTTCAAAAAATCATCGTCCAAAGCCTTCAAACCTAAGGAATCTTGTAAAAAAGCCTCTGATGAAGAAGGATCTAATTAGGACGAGCTCTCCTTCATCTCAAGGAAGACCCACTCCATATGGAAAAACAAAGGAGAATCTAGATGGAAGAACAACTGGAGAAGACACACCAAAGAAGCTAAAGACAAAAGTCAAGTGGTGTGTTACAAGTGTAAAAAGCCTAGACACTTCAATTTTGAATATCCTACCTTGGAAAAGGAAAAGGAGAAAAAGAAAAAAGAAGCCCTTCAAGAAGAAGAAAGGTCTCCTGGCAACATGGGAGGACCTTGATCTATCTTCCTCTAAAGAAGGGGACGAAAAAGTAAACATTTGTTTGATGATTGATACTACTTTAGAAGAAGATGATGATGATAAAAAGGTAATATTTAATGATTTAATTCATATTCATAAAGTTTATCAAGAATTCCTTCCAAATTCTTGAACTCTCTTAATAGGCTATAAAGATTCGAAAAAGATTTTTTTTTTAGAGAGGTTGACTCTTTAAAGAAAGAAAATGATTTGCAAAAGAAAGGGAATGACAATTTGAATGAAGAAAAGACCAATGACTTATCTAAAGTCAATGTTTAATAAGTAAATGGAAAACAAAAGAAATTCATTGACCTTAAACAAAGTTTGGCCAAGTTTGCCAATGGATTTGAAAATCTAAAAAGTTCCTTATACATAAAATACATCCATATCACAAAACTGATGATGGTTATGATAACAAAAAAGATTTTAAGAAAGATAAATCCATTTCACATTGCTTAACCTATGGAAGGTTTGGATACTTGTGCTATGATTGTAGAGATCATCCAAAAGAATCATCCAAACCAACTAGGACTAACAAGAAAGGATCTAAAAGAATTTGGGCACCTAAAAATATGATTATTCTTGTTAAAGATTTGCTTGACAGTAGAAAGGAGATACTAGTCATGGTACCTAGACAATGGCTTCTCACATCACATGATGGGAGAAAGGTCTATGTTCCAAGACCTTAGGTCTAAGATTAGAAGATGGGTTATGTTTATATGTGCCCAGAAAGGTAAAATAGTTTGGATTGGAAAAACTGGTAAGTGATAATGGTGTCGAAACATTATCAAAATCACTATATTCCACTTAATTTTCTAGTGTAGGGACTAACCTAGGTCAAATATCTCAAGGAAACAATCATGCAATGCCTAATCTTGTTGAACAAAATTTGAATTGAATGCAAAAATGGGGGGTTTGTGTGTAAACAGAATCATGTAGAGGAATTACGCAAAAAAAAATTGTGCATAATAGAATTTAACTAAACATAATTTAACTAAACAAAATTACGTAACATCAACCCAAGGATTTAATCATGATTCTTATAATAAGGGTGCAAATTCACATCAACCCAAGATTCATTAAATAATCATCTAACATTCATCCACATAGATTGATATCACAATCATAATTGGTTGATTTTAGATGATCAATCAATTACCTAACATAACACCATCCAAAATTTCAAGTGAAATTATAATCATTAAAACGGGTCAAGAATTGGAAAGAAAAGATAGACATAACATAATTTGCATAATAAAGAATTCAAGAACTAAAATCTAACCACAATCATGGAACCTTCAATTGATTAGAGAGCCTAGCCTTCCATGGCAATCATCACAAAAAATGCAGCACAAAACACAAAGAAAACCTAGAAGAGGACAGAGAATAGAGAGGAAACCTATGATCCAAGAAACCTCCTTAAACTCAAAATATGAAAAATCTCAAAAACGTGTCTCCTCCTAACCCTACTAACCAACTACTATTTATTACATTCTCTGAATCCCAAGGAAGGTGGTCTAGGCTAGAGGAATTTGCAGCCCAAAGGCCCATGAACCAAGGTCCTAAAATTGGGCCAGAATATACAAAGAAAGGCCCAATAAAGAAGGTGCAGAGGCCGAAACTTCTGACATTGAAAATGGTCGAACTAGATTGAGCTCAAAAGAAATAAGTTGTATATCTTTATCTTAGCTTTTCATAGTCATCAAGATTGTCCAATTTAGAGCTATGTAGCTCCAGATATTGCCTACATAAGATAGCAACATCATAATGAAAATTAAGTCCAAAAATAAGCAAAGATTAGTAACTAAACCTAATTAAGTCCAATAACCAAAGACTCAACCAATGTGTCAATACTAACCATAAAATGATATCAAATATGTCCAGCATAAGTAACTATTAAGTGCGTAAAAAAGACTTTATCAAATTCCCCCACACTTGAACTTATGCACTCCGAGCAAAATCAAATTAAAAAATGTAAAGTAAAAGAAATGAAGCAAATAAACTAAAGTAACTACAAATAAAATGCAGCATTTTCCAATGAATTCATAAGTTAATAAATGCAAGAAGAGTACAAGCATTCTAGAATCAAGGTACCCAACAATCTATGAATTTACTTCTAACATCTAAATCAAACAAGAGAACAATAAAACTTAAAGAATGGTCAACAAATGATAAAACCTTCTCAAAATACATACTCTTAATTTCTCAAGTGTTTAGGTTTGTTTTTACACTCAAGCATCTTATGCTAACTAGCACTACCAAGCTTTGACTAGCCTCTAAGTTCTATAACTTGAAACATATGCCCAAATGATCAAAAGGGTTTTTATTAAGGTTGTAATGTGGCCAAGGACAAGGTAAGGTATCAGAAGTAATTTAAGCTTACATAACCAAAGAGTGAAAATGAGTAGTAAGGAATAAGTCAATAAGTATAAAGATCATCCCAAAAGAATACAAGTCACAAAAAACAATACAAAACAATACAAGACAAGTAAGGTCTACTTTGTCTTGATTCCTCTTTTTCTAATATTCTTTCTTTCTATTTCAATTTCACTTCTCTTTTTGCACCACTACAACTTTTTGTTGCATTTTTTTTTATTGATGTATTTTTTTCAAAAAGAAATCATGGTTTTTCACTTTTAGGCTTGTAATTAGCTATAATATCAAAGAAAGCGTTGGATAGGGTCAAAAAGGGTAAACAAGGGATTTAATGCAAGGTAAGTCCATTTGGCTAGTGGCTATAAAGAAAGAAGGCCTAAACCATATCACCAATGCATGTGAAACAAGAGGCATAAAAGAGAGTCAAGGCAAAACCTAGAGTAACTAGGAACACATGTGCAAATCACACGAGAAGGAAGAGAATGGCAAGATGCAAGTCATCAACATACAAGGCTCAAAATCTCACAAGGATAAATGCTCTATCATCAATGATTCAAACTTTAATTTTCAAGTCACTCATTACACTAAAGATGCAAAAGTGGTTTCATATCAAGTTGTGAAACCTTTCAATTAAGAATGATGCAAGTATTCATAACTTATAGAACTTAAAAATCCATTAAAAAGTGCTCAAAACTACAAACAAAAAAAATTCTTTTTTCTCTTAGAAAAAAGGAATTTGAAAACAAATAGAAAAATTGAAAAAAAAAAGCAAAAAATAGCAAAAACAGTAAAAATAGAAAATAGCAAAAAATAGTAAAACAGAAAACAACAAAACCAGTAAAAATGAATTTGACAACAAATAGAAAAATTGAAAAATATAGTGGAAAATAGCAAAAATAGTAAAAATAGAAGACAAGAAAATACAGTAAAAATAAAAACAACAAATAAAATAGAAAATAGAAAAACACTCCCGTACACTTAAACTGAGCATTGTCCTTAATGTAAGCATATAAGAATGCAACACATGCAATAATAACCAAAAAGGAAAGAGGGATAAAGCTCTCTCAAGGTGCAAATGTTTTCACTTATGGGATGGTAAGCTTGACCAAAGAGAGATCCTCCACATCACCCTCCATTATTGTTGGACTATCATGAAATGACTTGAGTTGGTGCCCATTGACTTTGAAGATCTTGCTGGTAATCTCATCTCTTATTTCAACTATGCCATAAGGAAATACGTTAGTAATGACAAAAGGTCCATCCCATTTAGAATGAAGCTTACCTACTATTAACTTAAGGCGAGAATTGAACAAAAGCATTTTTTGGCCTTTGAACTCCTTTCTCAAGATCATGTTATCATGGAAGCGCTTCACCTTTTCTTTGTAAATCTTGGAGTTCTCATAGGTCTCCAAGTGAAGCTCCTCAACTTCTTTCAATTGAAGCTTTCTTGGCCAAAGGCCAAGTTACATCTCTTCACTACCCAATATGCACAATGCTCTATTTCTGTCAAAAGGTGACACGCCTTACCAAAAACTATCTGATATGAGGACATTCCTAACGTTGTTTTATAAGTCGTCTTGTGAGCCCAAAAAGTATCCTCTAGCAACCGATTCAATCATTTCTGTTGGGGTGGTCCACCTTTTGCAAAATCTGCTTGATCTCCCTATTAAAGACCTTAGCCTACCCATTGGTTTGGGGATGATAAGCGGTAGCCACTCTATATACCACCCCATATTCTCAAGCAAGATGGACATGGTTTTATTGCAAAAATGGCTCCCCTGATCACTAATGAAAGCTTTAGGCATACCAAACCTTCAAAAACATTGGATCTAACAAAATCCACAACAACTTTAGTATCATTAATTTTGGTGGCCTTACCTTCCATCCATTTGGAAACATAATCAACAACAAGTGAAATATAAGCATAACCATAAGAAGTAGGAAATGGACCCATGAAATCAATACTCCAGACATCAAAGACCTCATAGAAAAGAATGCGCTACTAGGACATCTCATGCCTACGGGTGATGGTCGCTCCTGCTCTTTGGTACTGCTCACAGGTGGTAATGATGTGGTGGGCTTCCTTGAAAATGGTGGGCCAATAAAACCCACTATCCAATACCTTTTAGGCTATCCACTGCAATCCATAATGCCCACCTCTAGGTCCAAAATGATAAAACTAGAGCACTTACTAGATCTCATGGTCCGATATACACCTATGAATCACCTTATCACTACAAAATTTCAACAAATATGGATCGTCACACATACAATATTTAACATCACACTTAATTTTATCCTTATGTGATCTAGATGCCTCTAGGGGTAAAATAGATGGAACAAGATAGTTAACAATGTCAACAAACCATGGAACAATATCGTCTAACTACATCAACTACTCATCAGAAAAATCATCTCTAATAGGTAAAAGGGTCATTCCTCCCCTCAATTATGCTTAGGTGCCTAAAGGATGGGAATGATGGTAAGTCTCTTTTTCAACTCTTAGAAGGGCTCAATGCATGGCTTATCAAAGACAAACTCTACATCCTACTGTAAAAGCTTGGACAATGGCAAGGCTACTATGCTGAAATTTTAGATGAACCTCCTATAAAATCATACATAGCAAAGAAAAGAAAGAACCTCCCACATAGATGCGGGGTGAGAAAGAGAAGAAATAATATCAATTTTGGCTTTATCGACCTCAATACCTTTATTAGATGCTGATAATTGTTGTCGGCACATTATCAAATTACTATATTTCCCTTAAATTTTGTAGTGTAGGGACTAACCTAGGTCGATTCTAACAAGGAAACAGAAATTGCATATCAGGAATTATATAGAATAGATTTGGAAAAAACACAATTGATTCTAAATGAATTGTAGAACATCAAATGAAGAATTCAATTATGCAATTAATTATCATGGCTCTAAAGAAAGATGCAATTTCATACCAACCTAGGTTTCTTTAGATAATCATCTAACTTTTGTCCATGCATATTGAGATCACAATTGCAATCCCTAATTAGCATGGATTCATAATCATATAGGTTGGTTTTAGGTTATCAATCAATTACCTAATAGAACATAATAAAAAACTCAATAAGATTACAATCATGAAAACAAATTAAGAATTGGAAAGACACAATGGTAGAAATTACATAAAGAAAGTAAAGAATTAAAAAATCAAACCAATTGCATTCTTGAATCTTGAATTGACAATGAAACTTAGCCTTCTATGGCCATCGTCATAGAAAACATAGCAAAATACAATTGAGAAGAGAACCTAGTAGAATACAATTGAGAAGAGAGGAAAAACTTCTTCCAAATTCAAGAGAAACTCTCCAAACTCCAAAGTTTCAAAAACGTCTGCAAATGAACAAAACTCTAACTTTGCTAACTTCTCTAACTATATATGAATTTTACTAACAACTAACCAATTAACAAACTAGTACAAACCAATTAACAAATTAACTACTAACCAATTAACTAACTTCCAAACTAAGCTACGTAACTATCTCATTAACTAAACTACCTAACTAACCTCCTAAATGATAACATGGTCAAAAGTTCTTAGGAAAATTGACTTGGATAGAAGCTTTAGCAGCCCAGTAACCCCACCAATTTACAAGGAAAAGTCCAATCAAGAGAGGTGCAGAGGCAGTATCCATATTTGACACTTCAAATGGTCAAACTGCATTGAATTGTAAAGAGAGAAGTTGTAGATCTTTGTCTTAGCCTTCCAGGGCTATCAAGATTGTTCATGTTGGAGGTCTGTAGCTCTAGATATGGCCTGCACAAGATAGCAACCTTATAATGAAAATTAAGTCTGAAAATAAGCAAAGATTAGCAACTAATCCCAACTAAGCTCAATGGCCCAACACTCAACCAATGTGTGATTATTAACCAAAAAATATTGTCAAATATATCCAACATAAGTCATTATTAGGTGCTTCAAAAATGCTCTATCAAATTCCCCCACACTTGAAATTTTGCACTCCGACCAAAATAAGAGAATCTAAAATAATAAAAAAAATAATTGAAGGAAATGAAGTAAATGAACTAAACAACAAGTAGAAAATAAAATGCATCACCATCCAATGAATCCTTAAGTCAATAAAAGGAATAAAATTACGAGCAACTTAGAATCAAGGTACCCAATAATCTATGAATTTACTTTTGACATCTAAAGCAAACAAGAGAACAATAAAATTAAAGAATGATCCACAAATGATAGAACGCTCTTAAGATACATACTCTCAATCTCTCAAGTGTTTAGGTTTGTGTTTACACTCAAGCACCCTATGCTAACTAGCACTACCAAGCTTTGACTAGCCTCTAATTTCTACAACTTGAAACACATGCACAAATGATCAAAAGGACTTTTATTAAGGTTATAATGTAGCCAAGGACAAGGTAGGATATTAAAAGTGATTTAAGCTTGTACAACCAAAGAGGGAAGAGAAGCAATGAGGAATAAGTCAATAAGCATGAAGATCACCCCCAAAACAATACAAGTCATCCAAAACTAATGCAAAGCATTTCCAAAAAAGTAAGGTACACTTTGTCTCCTTTCCTCTAATTTGTTTTCTTTTTTCAATTTCACTTCTCCTTGTTGCACCTCTACAACCTTCTATTGCATTTGTTTTTTCTTTCAACCTTTTTCTTGAATCTTCTTTTTTTTTTCTCTTTTTTGTTGCCTTTTTCTTTCTTTGATTCATTTTTTTCATACATTTTTTTTTTCAAAAACAATCATCTCAACATAACAAGTACCACTTGCACAAGCAAAACTATCAATGTACCACTTGCAACGCCTTGGTGTATCACCTGGACACTTATTTATAACCCATTCCTAAAACAATTCCAAAGCTCCTTTAAACCCTAAGATTAGGGTGATCATGGTTTTCCACTTTAGGCTTGTAATAAGCTATAATATCAAAGAAATGGTTAGATAGGCTCAAAAGGGGTAAGCAAGGGATTTAATGCAAGGTAAGTCCATTTGGCTAGGGCTATAAAGAAAGAAGGCCTAAATCATATCATCAATGCATGTGAGACAAGAAGCATAAACGAGAATCAAGACAAACCTAGAGTAACTATCAACACATGTGCACATCACACAAGAAAGAAGAGAATAGCAAGATGCAAGCCATTACAAGGCTCAAAATCTCACAAGGTTAAATGTTCTATCGCCAATGACTAAAACTTTAATTTCCAAGTCACTAATTAAACTAAAGATGCAAAAAAAATGGTTCCATACCAAGTTGTGACACCTCTTAAACAAGGATGATGTAACTATTCACAATTTATACAACCTAGAAATCCATTAAAAGGTGCTAAAAATTGCAAAATATATTTTTTCTTCTTTCTTTTTAGCAAAAACGAAATTAAGAGCAAACAAAAAAAATTGAAAAATAGTAGAAAATAGAGAAAAAAACAACTAAACAATAAACAGAAAACAGCGAAAACAACAAACAAAAAATAGCAAAACAACAAAAAAATAGCAGAATTTAAAAATAGTAGGAGAATTTTAAAAAAGCAACAGAATTGAAAACAACAGCAGAATTTTAAAACAACAGCAAAATTTTTATAAACAACAGCAAAATTTTAAAAACAGCAACAAAATTTTAAAAACAGCAGCAGAATTTTAAAACAGTAGTAGCAAAATTACATAATAGCAGAATAATTATTTACAATAGATACAACAGAAAATTATTTACAAAAACCACAAATAGAATTTTTTTTTAAAAAAAACTAGAAGTAGAATTTTTTTTTACAATGGAGACAATAGAAATTGTAAACAGAAGTAGAAAAATAGCAAAAACAAAAAAATCATAAAACAGTAAAACACTACTAAAACACCCCCTACACTTAAAAGAAGCATTGTCTTTGATGTAAGCATATATGAACATAACACAAAGAGAACACAAGGAGCAATAATCATAAAGGAAGGGGGTGAAATAAGAAAAAAGAAACATCTCTCTCAAGGTTGAAAGAATGTGCAAAATATTGCATCTAATATTTTTGCTCCACTTCTATTCGTAGTTGCTTGGGGGAGCCTCCTCGTCATCCATGTTAACACTTCCAATGTCACATCTTTTGGTGGCTTATTAACAAAAACCTTAAAGTTGAATGTTTGATCAGGTGCTCATAGAAATCTCTCAACTTCTTCAAGTCTTGCAACAGCTTCTACTTTTGCTCAACTTGGAGTATATTGGTCTTTAATTACTAGGGGCTACAATGGCTGCACCATGGATGGCAATGGAGGTTGCACTGCTACAACTTCTGAAATATCTGTAACTCCTACACCTACATATGCATTAATAGCATTACTAATTTCTACACAAATAGGGCACTTAGTTAATTCACTACAGGTGCAATCACAGTTTTTAAAATCATCAAAATTAGGGAATTTATAATGCAATTTTACTTATTTCTATTGTGGTAGCTCCTTGTCACTCGTTAAGGTTATATCACTCAAATTTGCTTGTGGACTAAGAATGGTCTAAGAAGGAATCTGTCCAAGACCCTTGGACTGTGGTTGATTCACCGTGGTGGTCAATTGACCAATCTGTGTTTGCAAATCGTGAATTGTGGCAGACACATTCTCTTGGAATTGAATGTTATTCATGGCCATTTGCTTGACCAACTCCTCTAAGGAACTATGTTGTATAGGCTACATGGGTTGTTGTGGTTTGAGTGGAGGTGGTGGTTGGTATCTATGAGGTTCAATTTCTTGCAAAGTGGGATAGGCATTAGTTGCATGTTCTATAAAAGCACACATGCCACATACTCTCACTGGTGGACTATTGTGGTGTTGTCCAATGGCTAGCTATCTAACAAGAAAGGTTAGTTCAGTTATCTTATTTTCCAATCTCTGATTGTCAACAACAACTACCTCATTCACTATTTTGGATGCAAGAGACCCCCTAATGCTAAATTGTTGAGTGTTACCTACAATTCTATGAAACTTAGGAAACAAATAGGTTAGTCCAAATTTATGCTCATATGATTGGGCTTGTTCCCATTCAAGGTATCGAATACACCAAGGTTGGTACATCAAATCAAGTGTAGCCTACTCTGTCAAGGTCCTATCATCGTTAGCCATATTATCCAAACAAAATGGGGATATACCAATAGCAAAATCAGAACAAGAACTAGAACTAGAATTACCAAGATCAAAATCAGCAATATCAGAATCAACACTATCAGAATCACAATAACAATCAATTTCTAGATTAGATATAATATTAGTAGGATCAAAATTAGAATTCGAACTAGAACTAGCAACTATGGAATCCTATCTATTTTTGGGTCATATGCATGCAAGTTACCAAGATTACTCCTAGCCATACATAGTAAAAACAGATTGACATGAAACTGTAGAAACAACAGAAAGAACAGCAAATAATGAAATGACAAAAATACCACTACAATAGTAAGCACATGTCAAGAAGGGTATAGGAGGGGTAAAATGATACCAAACAATTTTTAAAAAAATTTCTAACACCATAGTGACATTATATGATGTACTAATGATTTTTTGGAATTTTTTGGAAATTTTAAAAATCATAAAAAATTTGAAAAAGTGGTCTAAACGATCGAATTTTACAAAAACAAGGCTATCCCACTATGTTTAGACATAGTGGCCTTGATCTATGAATGTTTTTCTATCTTGTGACCAAGTTTCGACCAATTCTAGGTTACTCAATTTTTTAGCCTCTAAGATTTCTACTAGTGCTACATGGATTTCTACTACTACTCTCCCTAACAATGCTACAACAAAAAAGAAAGTAAAAATTACTCACGCAAACATATTATACACCGAAAGACTAAAACTAAAACAAGATTAGGACACAACAACTTGCATCCCCAGCAATGACACCAGTTTGATAATTGTTTTCAACACACTATCAAATTACTATATTTCCCTTAGTTTTTGTAGTCTAGGGACTAACCTAGGTCGATTCTCACAAGGACACAATCATATTATGACTAATCTTGTTTATCAAAAGCCAAAATGGATAAGAAAAATGAGGGTTTAATGTAGAACAAGAAATTGCAGAATAGGAATTATGTAGAACAGATTTGGAAAAAACAAAACTGATTCTAAATGAATTGTAGAACATCAACTCAAGAATTCAATTGTGCAATCAATTATCATGACTCTAAAGAAAGATGCAATTTCATATCAACCTAAGTTTCTTTAGATAATCATCTAACTTTCATCCATGCATATTGAGATCACAATCGCAATCCCTAATTAGCATGGATTCAAGATCATATAGGTTGATTTTAGGTTATCAATCGATTACCAAATAGAACATAATCCAAAACTCAATGAGATCACAATCATGAAAACATATTAAGAATTGGAAAGACACAATGGTAGAAATTGCATAAAAAAAGTAAAGAATTAAAAACTCAAACAGATTGCATTCCTGAATCTTGAATTGACAATGAAACTTAGTCTTCCATCGCCAACATCATAGAAAACATAGAATACAATTGAGAAGAGAGGAAAAACTTCTTTTGAATCCAAGAGAAACTCTCCAAACTCCAAAGTGTCAAAAACATCTCCTAATGAACAAAACTCTAACTTCTCTACCTATATACGAATTTTACTAACTACTAACTAATTAACAAACTAATTGCTAACTAACTAGAAAACTAACTACTAACCAATTAACAAACTACTATTAACCAATTAACAAATTAACTACTTTCCAATTAATAAACTAACTACTAATGAATTAACTAACTTCCTAACTAAACTACCTAACTAAATCCTTAACTGAACTACCTAACTAACCTCCTAAATGATAACATGGTCGAAAGTGCTAAGGAGAATGGACTTGGATAGAAGTTTTTGTAGCCCAACAAGCCCACCAATTTACAAGAAAAAGTCGAATGCAGAGTGGTACAGAGGTAGTAACTTCACGTCCATATTTGACACTTCAAGGCTACCAAGATTGTCCAATTTGGAGGTCTGTAGCTCTAGATATGGCCTGCACAAGATAGCAACCTTATAATGAAAATTAAGTTCAAAAATAAGCTATGATTAGTAACTAATCCCAATTAAGCTCAATGGCCCAACACTCATCCAATATGTGATTATTAACCAAAAAATAATGTCAAATATGTCCAGCATAAGTCACTATTAGGTGTCTCAAAAATGCTCTATCAGACACTAGATGCCCTAAGACTATACCTTCAGTCACCATGAAATGACATTTCTCATAGATTAGCACAAGGTTAGTCTTATTGCACCTATCTAGAACTCTAGAAAAACTCTTAAAGAATACATCAATGAAAGGTTATACACAATAAAATCATCCATAAAAACCTCCATGCAACTCTCTAATAACTTAGAAAAATACTCATTATACACTTCTAGAAGGTGCTTGAGACATTGCACACGTCGAACGACATCCTAGTGTAGGCAAAGGTTCCAAACAAACAGGTGAAGATGGTCTTATGTTAATCTACATGTGCAATATGAATATGCATGTGCAATATGAATCTGTATATAACCTGAAAAGCCATCCAAAAAACAATAGTAGGATTTACTTGCCAGTCTGTCCAAAACTTGATTAATAAATTGAAGAGGGAAGTGGTCCTTACGAGTTGCATGGTTTAGCTTCATGTAGTCTATGCACACTCATCAACTATTTTGAACTCTAGTTGGAACAAATTCATTATTCTGGTTCTTCACCACAGTCATCCTAGACTTCTTAGGAACCACCTATGTAGGACTAACCCAATGACTGTCTGATACGAGATAAATAATCCCTGTTGCAAGTAGCTTCATGACTTCTTTCTTTACCACATCAAAGAATGGTGGGGTTAAACTGCCTTTATGGCTTCCTCACTGGTCGGGCTTCCTCCTCCAATAATATCCTATGCATGCATATAGAAGGATTAATCCCTAGAAGGTTAGCTAGACTCCAACCAATGGCCTTTCTAAGCTTCCTCAAGATCTGCAACAACCTCTCCTCTTGCTCAAACTATAGGTTGTTGGCTATAATGACTGGAAGTTTTTGGTCGTCCTATAGGTAAGCATACGTCAGGTGCTCAGGCAATGGTTTTAGCTCTAAGACTGGTGGCTACATAATAGATGGTGAGGAAGGTTGACTTGCTACAACCTCTACAAGCTCTGGACCTATATTAATAGTAACACATATTTATACACAAATTAAGCACTCATTACCCCCATTACAAGTGCACTTAAAGTCAGCAAAATCAACAAAATTAGAGATTACAAAAATGCCAGAATGCAATTGCATATAATCATCAACCAATACATCAATCACATCTAACCCAAAGACAGAATGATTCTTTGTGGGATGTTTCATGGCCTCAAATATGTTGAACCGCACCATGTTATCACCAAACTCCATGGAGAGGGTTCCAACATGTACATCAATCTTGGTCCTTGCTGCCATTAAGAATGGTCTGCCAAGGATTAAGGTGGATCCTTTGCTAGATGGCTCATCCTCCATATCTAACACAAATATCTGTGGGGAAAAATTAATTCATTTAGTTGGACGAGCAGATCTTCTAGGATGCCAAGAGGATGTGCAATGCTTTTGTTAACTAGTTGGATTATTACACCAGTTGGTTCTAAATCACAAAATCTTAGTGATTTATATACTAATGAAGGCATAACATTAATCGATGCACCTAAATTCAACATAGCATCAGCAAAAGTGCACTCGCCTATGGTGCATACAATAAAGTACCAAGACCACTTCATTTCTTTGGCATGGCAGGCTGAATCAAGGCAAACACTTGCTCGTTCTTGATCAATGCAGAAACATTTTTTCCCATCTCCATATCTCCTTTCAACTTCTTCCTCTTATGAGTACATAATTCCTCTTATGGATGTTCTATAGAAACACAAATGCCATACACTCTTGTTGGTGGACTAGTGTGGTGTTGTCCAATGGCTAGCTATCTAATAGAGAAGTCAATTATCTTATTTTCCAATCTCTAATTATCAACAACAACTAATTCATTCACTACTTTGGATGCAGTAGACCCCTTACACTAAGTTGTTGAGTGTTACTAGTCATATTGGAAAGTAGATTTGTTGTAGTAGCTAGGGTCTTGTCCATTAAAGCTCCACCACTACCAGGATCCATCATACTTTTGTCCATTAACATCAGCCCTTCATAGAAGTAATGGATCAAAAGCTTCTTATTGATTTGGTGATAAGGACAAGTTGTACATTGCTTGATGAACCTCTCCCAGTACTCATGTAATGTCTCACCATTGTGTTGCCTTATACCGCAAAACTTCAAGCACATAATTGGTTGATTTTAGATGATCAATCAATTACCTAACATAACACCATGCAAAACTTCAATCAAAATCATATTCATGAAAACAAGTCAAGAATTGGAAGGAAAAGAGAGGCATAATAGAATTTGCATAATAAAGAATTCAAGAACTCAAACCTAACAACAATCATGGAACCTTGAATTGATAAGAGAGCCTATCCTTTCATGGCAATTGTCACAAAAAATGCAGCACAAAATACAAAGAAAACCTAGAAGAGGAGAGAGAATAGAGAGGAAACTTATGACCTAAGAAACCTAAAACTCAAAATCTAGAAAATCCTGAAAACGTCTCTCCTGCTAACCCTACTAACAAAATACTATTTATTACATGATATGGACGCCAAGAAAGATGATTTGAGCTAGAGGAATATGCACCCCAAAGGCCCACCAACCAAGGTCCCAAAATTGGGCCAAAATATACAAAGAAAGGCCCAATAGAGTGAGTATGGAGGCTGCAACATCATGCGGACTTTTAATACTAAAGATGATTGAACTAGGTTGGTTCAACAGAGATAAGTTGTATATCTTTGTCTTAAATTTTAAGAGCCATCACAATTGTCCAATTTGGAGGTTTGTAGCTCTAGATATGGCCTACACAAGATAACAACATCATAATAAAAATTAAGTCCAAAAATAAGCAAAAATTAGCAACTAAACCCAATTAAGTCCAATAACCTAAGACTCAACCAATGTGTCAATATTATCCATAAAATGATGTCAAATATGTCTAGCATAAGTCACTACTAAGTGTCTAAAAAATGCTCTATCAATAAGCATCCTTTCCCATCTAATTATAATGTGTTATTTGTTGAAGGCTTAAAACACAATCTACTTAGCATAAGTTAATTATGTGACAATGGATATGATGTTTCCTTTAACAAAGGAAAATATATATTCAAATATCCAAATGATTCATTAATTTTTTCTACTAAGAGATAGAACAATTTGTATAAGATTAATCTGACAAACTTAACAAATCAAAGTGTAACTTGTATGGTCTTCATAAATAATGATCAATGGACTTGGCCCAAGAAACTTAGAGATGCAAGCTTAACGCTCATCTTAAACTGAAAAAGCATAACCTTGTAAGAGGTCTTCCAAGTCTTGTGTACAAGGTAGATCTTTTATGTAATCCATGTTAGAAAGGGTAATAAGTTAGAGGATCATTTCAACACAAAAACATTATTTCAACTTCTAGACCTCTAGAGTGGCTACACATTGATTTATTTGGTCTAACCAAAATTGCTTTCATGAGTGAAAAACATTATGAACTTGTAGCGGTTGATGACTAGTTGATAAGCTCGTGTTTAACAGTCGTCTTACGTGCATCAAATAAACTAAAGCTAACTATAGTATAGTCAATCCTAGGTCAAATTCTCTCAAGGACACAATGTGTTCGATTATGACTTAGTGTACAAAACAAGTAATGTAGAAAACGATCAAGTGTAGAATGCCGACTTGCTCTCGACAAAGACTGATCCGATCTGATCTCAGTAGAGATGGATCCGACACGGTCTCAACTAAGCGCGGACTCAAAAGCAATAGAGTCGGACTGACTCGGTTTTGGACGGACGCGACGGAGTTGAACTAGGCTTGATCTAAGACAGAAATACAAGAAAATAATGGGTTTTGGTTGTAGAGAAAATAAAGTATAAATTAAACTAAGTACGAAAGTAAATTCAAACTACATTAGACTACGACTACAACTACTACTGTATTCATACTCAGTCCTAATACACAAGTCGGTTCCACCTCTTTTACTCAAAATTATGTCTCTGAATCAATTTGAGATTCTTATGATGATCGCCAAACATTCGTCCATTGCCACACCAAGGATTTACATAATCGCTACCTCATCAATGGGTAGGGATTAAGCTTGAAGTTGATTTTAGATTCTTTTAATGGATTACCTACTGAAGTTGTTAAACCGGTTCTGATCATCCTAGTCTAACATTGGTTTACTCAACAATGTGCAATCACGACACAACAAGCAGATTATAGATAGGATTCATAAACAAGAGATAAGCAATGGAAACTACTCGTATTATCAGAAATAGAGTGTAATTACAGGGCGTGAATTTAATGATTTCGTCTTCCACAAAGATTGCCATGGAAGAATGGCGATGGTTCACCCTTGGTAATCAAGACGCTGAGGATCAGGTCCATCAGAGTGCGTTAGCTGCGCCAATCGGTCCCCTCTGACAACCTTTGGCATCCCAGTTCCTGACCTGCACCTTCTCGATTGAGAGAGATGTCGCTAAACACCATGCACCGTCGTTTATGGTGGATGCGAGAGCAAGTGGAGTGTTGGTGAATATGGAATTAGGTCTGAAATTCAGCGCCCCTAAAACGTGCACAAGGACCCTATATATACAAGAGTGAATTCCTTGTGTTGTATACTAACCCTAAATAACTTCCCTAGCAGAATTACAAATCCTGGATTGCCTATTCTACCCTTCTAATGATCTTTCTTGTGCTGCAAGTTTCTCCAAGAGTGACGTGGCAGCTGAGCTGGATACGACTGATGTGGCACTACACTTGGGCTACCAATTGATTGGGCCGCTTTGCTCTTCTTTGGGTTGTTGGATTGCAGAGTCGGCCGGTCCGGGAGGAAGTTGATTTAGCCGAGGCGGCTTCTCCTGGGCTGGGACTCTTCTTGATGGGCCAAGATGTCCTTTGTTTGGCCTGCAAAATGAATCCAATCTTTTATTAGCTAAAATCCTCAAATTAGCACAAATTTATGCTTTCCCTATTTCTAGGTCCATAATCTGAATCTTAGCTAAAATGCAATTCTTGACTACCAAATAATCTCAAAAGTACCCATGTTAAGCCCTTGTGAGGTGTATAAAATATGACTTACCACTATTCTACATAGGTTATGTTCCTTACACAAGGATGAGTATTTCAAAGTCTTCTCTATATTTTGTAAAAGAGTTAAAAATGAAAAAGGTATTACATTGCCTATATCAAAAGTGATCATAAGGGAGAATTTGGAAATGAAAACTTTCAAAAATTCTATAAAGAACTACTGCATATATGGAAGGGGAAATCCATGTACTTAAAGGACCTATCACTAGAGGAAGGCTTAAAAGGATCCAAGAGGAAGTACAACATAATTTGGCCACCCTTAAGGACTAAGGAAAAGACTAAGGAGACTATACTTTGTATTGTTTGTATAGCTACCTTGTAGACAATGTATAGGGCTAGAGACACTTTGTTTTCTTTGTACCTTCATTGTATTTTCAGTAAATTGCATATAGGATAGGATAGCCTTAAGCCAAGGTCCCTTTCGGATGCCAAAATCCACCTAGCCAATTCGTCTCCAATTCGATTGCTAAAATTACCAAAATTTCGATTGTAAAGACTATGGCTAGCATGGCTTGCATTTTGGGCCTTGTTTCTTAGACCTTCCTTGGGGCCTTAAACATGATTAGTGGAGCCTAATACAGCCATTAATCATGCTATAAAAGGACCCTTTTTACTTACGCTTAAAGAACTTTTTATCATATTTTCACTTGCGAAATAGAAGGTGCTTTGCACTTGTGAGAGCTTTCTCTCTATTTTTGGATTGCCCAAGAAGCCTTTATTCTTATCAAGAATTCATGGTGCTTGTGAAAAATCTCACTACTCTTATCTAGTTCTCTTTCAACTAGTGGCTAATCCATTCCTAGCTCTATCTTCTTTATTCCTTCCATATTGGTTTTTTTTTGCAATTTCTTGCATTCTTCTTGTGTCTTAGAAATTCTTGCTTGCTAGGTTTAATTCATATTATGAGGCCGTGTCAATTGCTAGAAATGGAAACCCCAACACTTGATGGACCTATCACTAGAGGAAGGCTTAAGAGGATGCAAGAGGAAGTACAACACAATTTGGTATCCTCAAGTACTGAGGAGGCCATACTTTGTATCGTTTGTCCAATTGCCTTGTAGGCAATGTATAGGACTAGAAACACTTTGTTTTCTTTGTACTTTCCTTGTATTTACAATACATTCCATATACAATAGGATAGCTTTGAGCCAAGGTCCTTTTTGGATGCCAAAATCCACCTAGCCAATCCATCTCCAATTCAGTTGCTAAAATGACCAAATTTTTTGTTGCAAAGGCTATGGCTAGGATGGCTTGTTTTTCAGACCTTTTTTCTTATTCCTTTTCATATGGCATTAAGCTTTATTAGTGGAGCATAATCCACCCACTCATCATGCCATAAAAGGATCCTTTATACTTATGCTTAGAGGACTTTTGATAATTTTTTTCACTTGTGAAATAGAAGGTGTTTTGCCCAAGAAATCTTTATTCTCATCAAGCATCCATGGTGCTCGTGGCAAATCTCACTACTCTTATCTAGTTCTCTATGAGCTAGTGGTGAATCCATTCCTACCTTATCCATCTTTTTCCTTTCTTCCTTATTTGTTTTTCTACGATTTCTTGCATTCTTCTTGGTTCTTGGAAATTCTTGCTTTCTAGGCTTAATTCATGGTCTGAGGGCATGTCAATTGGTATTAGAGCTGGAATTCTGCACCTAGCAGCTGAATGCAGCTCCAAATTGAGAGGAATCCATGGTGTTTGAGGTGGCTTGGGCGAATAATAACCATGTAAGTTCATCTCCATCTTTTTTATCCCATTCTTGTTCATTTTTCTTATTTTATGTGGGATTTTGATTGTATGACTATTATGCTTAGTTCCACAATTCAGTTTCTCAAAATTCCTTGAGTTGTTCTGTTCTTGATTCGTCAAGTTCTTGATCCTTTTCAGTGAGGATTTGGTCGGATTTCATGATTTTTTATTCATGCTAGTTAGTTTTTGTATAGCTTGTGGAGTTATGTTTTGCCATAGGAAAACAGAGTAGAATTGTGTTATTTTTGTCGCATTATGTTGCTGCCCTGCACCTAGGTGATGTTCACCATGTGTTTAATGAAATGCCTTTGAGAAATTATGCAAGAAAGTGTGCTAGAATTATGCTTGTGCTGTCAAAAAAATTAAGGGCCAAATGTTTGTGAAAAAAGATTTGTAAAAGTGAAAGAAAAAGTTCTCAAGTGGCTGTATTACTACAGTAAAAATAGATCTTAGCCACTTAAAAACAAAAGAAAAAGATCCAAAGAGAGAATTGTTTGAAGGTCTAAAAGTCTATAAGGCACACATGGGTTCCAGAGTGCTAGTTTTGCTGCATTGTGAGTGTAGTAAATTTTTGCCTATTTCTTGAGTTCCTTAGTGTTTCTAAATATATTTTAGTTGTTCTTTGAGTCTTCTTACATGTCACATTAAATTCCTTTGAGTTTAGCTTTCCTTTTCTTAGCTTTTCTTGCTTGTCAATTTGCTTGGCTTCTAGTATTTTTTATTTGAGTTTTCTTACCTTTGCTTTCCTAATAGTATCTTGAGATTTGCTTGTCTTTTACTTGTAGTTGAGATGTTTGATTTAGAGAGTAGGTTTCTTAGACAATCTTAGGATAAGAGTTGAGAGGAAAAAGGCTAGAGAGTAACTTAGAGAAAAAGCCAAAAAAAATGCAAAACACAAGAATGAGTTGCAAACACTTAGAAAGTGTGGTGAGGCTATTTTAGTGTAGTGTGGTACTGCATGAGTTTCAAAAGGATTAGAAGGCTTTGGGGAATAAAGTAGTGAAGGAAGAATGGGAAGTTCTAGTATCAATCAGGAAGGTCTTTCACTTAAGCATGAGTACATCATAGATACCATGAATGAGCTTAAAGAGAAGTTGGACCCAATTGCCAAGGGGCTTGATGTGGTGCAAAAGGATGCACAAAGCACTAATGATAAGGTTGAGGCTTTGAGTAGAGCCAAAGCGGATGGTTCTAAAGGAGGTAACTATAGTGACCACAATAGGAGTTCATGACCCTCTAAGGAAGAGAGGCGTGAAAAACATGAGAGGAATAGGTAAGAGAAGAGACATAAGAGGCGCGATAGTAGAGAAGAGGATAGGAGGGATGAATTAGATAAGAGCAAGTGTAAGATACCACCATTCTTATGGAATTGTAAGCATGAGAGCTCAAGGTTGAGCAAGTGATAACTAGTTTTGATATACAAGGCCAAAAAGGGGTGAGGTTGGTAACCTTAGCTTTTAGGGACTATGCCTTGATCTGGTGGACTGCTATGATGGATGATATAAGGAGGTGTAGCTAAGCCTTGTGAGTGATAAGGTCGCGTTATTTGTCTTCACGTGTATCAAATAAACTAAAGCTAATTATAGCATAGTCAACCCTAGGTCGAATTCTCTCGAGGACATAGTGAGCTCGATTATGACTTAATGTGAAAACTAAAGCAATGCAGAAATATGCAAGTGTGGAATGCCGACTCGCTCTTGGCAAAGACTGGTCTGATATGGTCTTGGCATAGACGTATCCAACGCGATCTCGGCTAAGTGCAGACAGACGCAACAGAGCTGGACTGACTCGGTCTCAAACAAACGTAACGGAGTCGGACTAGACTCGATCTTAGACTGAAATGCAGGAAAAATAGGGGGGATTTTGGTTGCAGGAAAAGTAGGATAGAAATTAAACTAAGTAAGAACATAAATTCAACCGAAACTAGACTACCTTTAATGCTACTACTGTATTCATGCTAAGTCCCAATAATCAAGTCGGTTCCAATTCTTTCACTCAAGATTGCGTTCCATATCAACCTGAGATTCTTCTTATGACAATCACCAAACGTTCATCCACTACCATACCGAGGATTTACATAATCGCTACCCCGTCAGTTGGTAGGGATTAAGCGCGGAGTTGATTTTAGGTTCTCTAATTGATCACCTACTAAAGTTGTTAAATCGGTTCCAATCAGCCTAGTTTAACATTGGTCTACTAAACAATGTGCAATCGCGACAAGGTAAAGCAGTCCCCTCTAACAACCTTCGGCCTCTCAGTCCTTGACCTGCACCTCCTCAATCGAGAGAGACACTAGTGAAGTATCGTGTATCACTGTGAGAATGGAGGCGTGAGTAAGAAGGTGGAGTGTGTGACGTATGGAATTTAGGTTTGAATTTAACCCCCCATTACACCATGCCCAATGCTTTCTATATATACACGAGCTAGTTTGCACGCTATGCCTAACGACTTCCCTAACAAAATTACAGATTGAATTTCCTAATCTACCCTTATGAAGATTCTTCTTGTGCTGCAAGCTTCTCCAGGGGTGACATGGCAGCCGAGTTGGATGGAGCTGGTTTGGATGCACAGGCTGGATCGCCTACATGGACTGCATGAATGGGCCACTCCATCTAGGTTGCTGGATTACAGAGTCAGCTGGTCCTAGGATGAGTCAGTTTGGCCAGGACGGCTCTCCTGGGCCAAGACTCTTGATGGGCCAAGATCATTTGGATTTGTCCTGCAAAAAGGAACGAAGCTTTTATTAGCTAAAAGTCTCAAATTAGCACAGATTTATACTTTTCTTATTTCTAGGTCCATAATATGAATCTTAGCTAAGATTTAGTTCTTAAGCACCAAATATTCTCAAAAACACCCATCTTAAGTCCCTGTAAGGTGTATAAAATATGACTCATTAGTGAGAGATGGTATGATTTGAAAAGGTTAATAAGGAAAAGATTTGTTCCACCTTCATATGCAAGGACCTATACAATAAGCTTTATATATTATACCAGGTGTCCAAGAGTGTGGAGGAGTACCATAAAGAGATGAAAAGGACCTATTGAAATCCCAGCTTAGGGAAAGAGAGAAGGCTACTATGGCTAGATTTCACTATGGGTTAAATAAGGAGATCCAAGATGTGGTAGAGTTACAGAATTATGGTACTTTAGGAGAGTTAGTGCATCAAGCAATAAAGGTAAAGATGTAGCTAAGGAGGAGGAGTGCATCTAAGAGATCAATCATTGGTTCTAGTAGTTGGAATACAAAAGATACAGATGAGGAGAAAGTTAGGAGTGAGAGGAGTCCTAACAAAGAGAGTTAGCCCTTCCAAGGTCAAAAGGAGACAATTGTTACACCTTCACCCAATGTCCCTAGACAATGTTGTCAAGACACTGTCAAAATCACTAGATTTCCTTTAATTTTGTAGTATATGGACTAACCTAAGTCGAATTTCTCAAGGACACAATCATGCAATGTCAAATCTTATTAAACAAAAACCAATTTGAATGCAAAAGGGGGGGGGGTTGTATGTAAAATAGAATTATGTAGAAAACAAAATAGAATTGAAAAATGAATTATGTAACATCTAGCCAAAGATTCAATCATGTAGTTTGTTATCACGATTCTAATAAAGGAGAAAACTCATATCAACCCAAGATTCATTAGATAATCATCTAAAATTCATCCATACAGATTAAGATCACAATCAGAGTCCATAATTAGCATGGATTCAAGCACATAATTGGTTGGTTTTAGGTGATCAATTGATTACCTAACCTTGATTAGTTTGGGATTAATCAATCCTAACCTAACACAATCCAAAATCTCATACAAAATCATAATCATGAAAATGGATCAAGAATTGGAAATAAAAGAAAGACATAACAGAATTTGCATAATAAAGAATTCAAGAACTCAAACCTAACTACAATCATGGAACCTTGAATTGATAAGATAGCTTAGCTTTTAATGGCAATCATCATAAAAAAATACAGCACAAAACACAAAGAAAACCTAGAAGAGAAGAGTGGAGAGAGAATAGATAGGAAACTTGTGATCCAAGAAACCTACTAAATCTAAGTGTATAAAATCTAAAAACCTCTTTCCTAAACCTACTAAGCAACTACTATTTATTACATGCTCTAAATGTCAAGGAAGGTGGTGTAGGCTATAGAAATTCGTAGCCCAAAGGCCCACCAACCAAGGTCCCAAAATTGGACCAAAATATATAAAGACACGCCCAGTAGAGTGGGTGAAGAGGCCCCAACGTCACATGGACTTTTGACACTAAAGACGGTCGAACTCAATTTTCCCTAAGAGAGAAGTTGTACATCTTGTCTTAGATTTCCAGAGCCACTAAGATTGTCCAATTTGGAGGTTTGTAGCTCCAGATATGGCCTACACAAGATAGCAACATCATAATGAAAATTAAGTCCGAAAATAAGCAAAGATTAGCAACTAAACCTAATTAAGTCCAAAATTCAAGACTCAACCAATGTGTCAATATTAACCATAAAATGATGTAAAAAATATCCAACATAATTCACTATTAGGTGCCTAAAAAATGCTCTATTACCCTTAGGGAAAACAACATCAAATGTTTTAAGTGCCTTGGCAAAGGTCATATAGCTTATCAGTGTCCTAATAGGAGAGCCATGATTATGAGAGATGATAGCGAGGTAGCGAGTGATAGCTCACATAAAGAGACATCTACCTCTAGTGATTCAGAGAGTTTGAGTGATGATTCCTATTTTGAGGGAGATTTGTTGATGGTTAAGAGGTTGATGGGTAGCTAGATGGTAGATGAATCTAAGACACAGAGGGAGAATATTTTCCATTCTAGGTGTCATGTCTTGGGTAATTAGTGTTCCATAATCATTTATGGGGGTAGTTGTGTAAATGTGGCTAGTGATAGAGTTATGTGGAAGTTAGCCCTACCTACTCTTGTACATCCGAGACCATATAGGCTTTAATGACTTAGTGAGCATGAAGAGTTAGTTGTGACAAGCAAGTTGAAGTGGCCTTTACCTTGGGAAGGTATGAAGAGAAGGTGTTGTGTGATATGGTGCCAATGGAGGCTACATATCTATTATTAGGTAGGCCATGGCAGTTTGATAGGAAGGTGAATCATGGTGGAGTCACAAATAGGTTCACATTTGTACATATGGAACAAAAGGTAGTTATTAAACCTTTGTTTCCAAGAGAGATTCAAGAAGATCAAAATAAAATGAGAGAAAAAAGAAAAAAAATTAAAGAGGTTGAGAAGAGAGAAACCGAACAAAAAGAGAGAAGAAAAGTGAGAAAAGCAAGAAGAAAAGTGAGAAAAACAAGAGTGTAAAAAATATGGGTAAAAGAACCAACCAAGAGTGGTAAAAGCAATAAAGAGGAAAAAAAGGAAGGAATCCCTACTAGTTGGCCCTAAGGAGGTGAGAACAGTCCTCTTAGATAGGAGGGAACCTTTATATGTTATGCCCACTAACATGTTATTGCATGCTTCTTCTTTGGTTTCTTTGCCCACAAGTATAAAGGACTTACTAGAAGATGATACCCTATGCTTAGGAATGGGAGGAATTAAGAGATTTATGCCTGTGAAAAAGAATCATTTCTTACTAACTTCTTATGACTTTCATTTGTGTTGTGAACCTTCTTTTTTGAAGGTATGAAACAAGCTATGAATAGGCTTGAAAATGGCATTCATGGAGAGCAAGATTTTAGCTTCCAAATTCCATGTTCCATGATGTCACCTAAAGATACCTTTGCACTTATGCCAATAGACCCACTACCTTGCGCAAACGGATTGTTTCCTAAAGCTTTTATTATTTCCTTGCATGCTATTTTCAAATATTTTGAACTTTATGGTGTTTTAATGTATGCCCAAGCATATGATAAGTTGATTCTTAATGCTTCATTTACTTTAAATGGACTATCCTTTACTTGTGTGCATGATCGGTGTAGTTATAAGAGTAATAGGTTATTATGTGTTCAAGGTAATGAATTGTCATACTTGGATTTTAAGTTAGAGGCCAATGACCAAAATAAAGTCAATGAGATTATGGATGGATCCTATTGTGAAATGCCTAAGAGTTGTATGTATAGATCTTGGAGTAGAGGCATTACTTTTGAAAGTTTATTGTGGGTGCTTGAGTTTTTAGGAGTGTTTGAGAATCTTAAATTGTATGAAGATTTCACTATTGAGAATTCCTATGAATTAAAGAGGGAAAATATATCATGTTCATATGAAATCCTCAAGCATTCCTTGCATATGTTAGAGCATGAGAGGCTTGATATGTCATCTCTTGATGTTGGAAATGGTAGTATTCATTCTTGTGATTTGGAAATGATTGGTATGATTTTCCTTGATAAAAAAGGTGATGATATATTTCTTACAAGAAGGCATTCTTTCCTTGATTTTGTTGTTGAGCATTCCTTTGAATTAAAGAGGAAAAATATATCTTGTTCATATGCAATCCTCAAGCATTTCTTACATATATTGGAGCATGAGAGGCTTGATATGTCATCTCTTGATGTTGGAAATGGTAGTATGCATTCTTGTGATTTGGAAATAATTGGTATGATTTTCCTTGATAAAAAAAAGGTGATGATATATTTCTTACAAGAAGGCATTCTTTGCACCTATATGAGTATTTTGGTGATCTCCCTTTGGAGTATGTTAGGTTTAACATACCAATTAATAGCCTTGCTCATGGGAACATTTGTAAGACCATTGGTGATTCCTCTATTCATGTATTTGATCCAAGAGGAACATGAATTTAGCATTTTTGTGGGTAAGTTCTCTTTCTGTAATCATAACATACTTATCCTTGTCTTTGTTCTTGTAGGTGCTCAAGTACTGAATTTAAGGGAAAACTCTCTTCAAGAAGGGGAGAATTACACATATATGGAAGAGTAAACCCATGCACTTGAAGGACCTATCACTAAAGGAAAGCTTATGAGGATCCAAAAGGAAGTACAACACAATTTGACTATCCTCAAGGACCAAAGAGAAGACTAAGGAGGTCATACTTTGTACCATTTGTCCAGCTACCTTCTAGGCAATGTATAGGGCTGGAAATACTTTTTTTTCTTTGTACTTTCCTTATATTTTCAATATATTCCATATAGGATAGGATATCCATGAGCCAAAGTCTTTTTTGGATGCCAAAATCCACCAAGACAAATCATCACCAATTCGATCGCTAAAATGACCTAATTTTTTGTTGCTAATCCAGCCACTAATCATGCTATAAAAAGACCCTTTGTACTTATGCTTAGAGGACTTTTGATCATTTTTTCACTTGTGTAATAGAAGATGCTTTGCACTTGTGAGAGCTTTCTCTCTATTCTTGGATTTCCCAAGAAACCTTTATTCTCATCAAGCACTCATGGTGCTTGTAGCTCTTTGAGTTAGTGGCGATTCCATTCCTACCTTCTCCATCTTTTTCCTTTCTTCCTTACTAGTTTTTTTTGCAGTTTCTTGAATTCTTCTTGGTTCTTGGAAATTCTTGCTTGCTAGGCTTAATTCATCATCCAAGGGCATGTCAAGAACATGGCATTCTTCATAATTTTGTTGTCCAAGAACACCTCAATAGGATCAAGTTATGCAAAGGAAAAACAAATCTCTTCAAGAGATGACCATAACTATGTTAAATGATAATAACTCTCCTAAATTCATATGGCCAAAAGTAGTTAATATAGCTTTCTATTTAAAAACCATAATATATATTAGACATATCTTGAAAAAGACTCTTTATGAATTGTGCAAGGGTAGACAACCCAACATATCTTATTGTCACCCTTTTAGATGGAATGTTTCATTCTAAACACTAAGGATAATCTAGGAAAGTTTGATCCTAAGTCAGATAAAGGAACATTCTTAAGATACTCCAATGCTTCCAAAGCCTACAGAGTGTACAACTTTAGGACTCTAACAGTAGAGGAATCTATTCTTGTGAGATTTAATTACTCTAATCTTGATAAGGAATTATTAGAGCTAAATGATTCTTTTGCAAATATGGATCTTAATGGTTTACAAACACTGTCCAAAGAAACCTATTTGGACAAGGAATCAAAAGATGATAAAGATGAGCCTACATCAAGGAATTAGCAAATGAAGACCTACCATCCAGGGCAATAGATTCTTGGTGATGTTCAAGCCAAAGTACAAACAAGATCCACCTTTAAGAATCAAGCTTAAGTTGCCTTTCTTTCTAAGTTAGAACCCAAAAGCATAGATGATACCCTTTTAGATGAAGGTTGGATAAAAGCCATGCAAGAAAAATTAGACCAATTTCAGAAGAATGATGTGTAGAGTCTCTCTACTTGAAGATAAGCCCATTATTGGCACAAAATTGGTTTTCAAAAACTAGCTAGATGAAAATGGTAAGGTTGTTAGAAATAAGCCCAGATTAGTAGCTCAAGGATATTCTCAACAAGAAGGAATATACTTCACTAAAACTTTTTCTCTTGTACCTAGGTTAAAATTCATTCACATCTTATTATCCTTTACAACATATAATCATATGAGACTACATCCAATGGATGCTAAATGTGATTTTCTTAATGGTATAATAAATGAGGAAGTTTATGTGAAATAATCCCCTGCATTTGAAAGTGATGCTTTGTCAAACCATGTTTTTAAATTAAAGAAAGTCCTTTATAGACTAAACCAAACACCTCGTGCTTGATATGAAAAACTAAGCTCTTTCCTTATAGAAAATGGTTTTAAAAGAGGAAAAGTATAAATAAACTATTACTCAAAATTTATTATAGTACAAATTTATATGGATGATATTATCTTTGGAGCAATTAATGAATCTCTTTATAAAGATTTTCTAAGTTGATGTAGAATGAATATGAAATAAGCATGATGCAAGAATTGAAGTTCTTTTTAGGACTTTAGATTAAGCAAGTAGATGATGGGATCTACATCCATCAAACAAGTATGTTAAGGAGTTACTAAAAAAGTTCAACCTTGATGATTGTAGAAGTATATCCACACCTATGCATTCAACATCTATCCTGACTCTAGATGACTCTGATAAAAAGGTAGACCAAATAGCATATAGAGGTATGGTTGGTTCTCTTTTATATTTAACTGCAGCTAGGCTTGACATCATGTTTAGTGTATGCTTGTGTATATGTTTTCAAGCTGATCCTAGATAATCACATATCACAACAATAAAACATATTTTTAGATATCTTAAAGGTACTACTAGCCTTGATTTGTGGTTTAATAAATCTGATAAGTACAAGCCAAAAAGCTACTGTGATGCTAATTACGCTAGAGATAGAATAGAAAGAAAGAGCACTAGTAAAGGTTGCCACTTCGTTAGAGCCTATCTAGTCTCTTGGGAAAGCAAGACACAGAGCATCATTGCCCTATCCACTATAGAAGCAAAATATATATCTGTTGTTTGCTACTACTCTCAACTTCTCTAGATTAAGCACCAACACGAAGACTACAACATCTTTGAGAGTAACATTCCTTTACTTTGTGATAATGCTACTTCTATAAATCTTTCCAAAAAAAAAAATATCATACTACATTCTAAAGAAAAACACATAGAAACTAAATATCATTTTATAAGAGATTATATTTAAAAAGGGATTTTTGATATAAAATTTATCAACACATGTGAACAACTGGCTGACATATTTACTAAACCCCTTCCTGAATATAAGTTTATTCATATCCAAGAGCTTCTTCGTATGAAATTTATATCAGAATGAAGTTTAATGTTTATGTAATTTATATGTCCAAACCATTTTGCATCCATAAGTCTCACAACATCCAAAGCATGTGCGTCCAAAGCTTTACTTGTTACTGAGTTAGTTTATTTCTTTTAGTAAAAAAAAAAAGCTTTTGACCATTGTAAATTTCTAACGGCTATGCTTTTACCATAAATGCTTTTGGCATTTCTGAAAAACAATTTCTATAAAATCTCCTTTTGTTTCAAGAATTTTTCATCAGGAAATCTTGTTGAGTCTTGCAAAAACTTATCTTCTCTCTCGTGATCTTTCTCTAAACCCCATCTTACATCTACCATATCTAACCCTTTTCCTTCAACCTCTCAAGCTCTCTCACTCTCTATCAACCTCATACCTTTCAACCTCTTCCAAATTTGGCTCAACAGGTCCTATATACCAATAAGGCCTACATTTGTCAATGTTTTGATCATTACAGTCTTAGTTCATGAGAATGCTTTCCCATTTTCTTAGCCCTCGACCTCCACCACTTTCACCACCTACACCTTAACCTTAAGCTCTTTTTTTTTTCTTCCTTTTTTATGTCTTTTATTTTTTTTTTCTTTTGATTATGATGTTGTTTATTTCCTCACCTTTTTGTCTAATAACAAAAATAGGGTTGTAAAAGAGAAAGAAGTTACACCCAATACATGAGTTTCTGTTTTCACCTTCTTTATATATCTATTTTCCCAAGTGTGGATGTTGCCATCCAAAGACCTAGGAGGAGCCTAAGCTATTTTGTCTACTTATTCTATATTCTTATGCTTCTCTATATTTATGCTCTGATATATACACATACATAAGCATTTTGTTTATTCTTTTCACATATCTCTCTATCTTTCTCTTAGCATACTTTTTGTCATCATCAAAAAGGGGGAGATTGTTGGAGCAATTTTTATATGCATCCAAAAGTCTCATATATTTTGATGATAACAAACATTATGACTAAAAAGTAATGATTAATAGTTTTTATAAGTACCTAGCATTTCAAGAGTACAACGAGTCATCACAACCTTTATCAAAAAGGGATTGCATTCTAAAGAATTAGAACTTTTCTTTGACAAGATAACCATCAGCATCCAAAAGAATTTATCACCCATAGAAGGACGCCGTCCAAAGCTGATTGAGTTATTATCTTTCTTTATATAAGTACATATTGTTTTGTGTGATTATGATTTCTCGTAACTTGGTTTTTGCTTTATACATATAGGCTACCTTGTCTCAAAATGCTATGCTCAAGAAATTTTTTAAACATTCATATCTATCTATATGTTATGCTCTATTGTGCTTCATTTTTTTCAAAAAGGAAAAGCTTTCCATATCAAACTTTGAAGAAATAAGTCAACTTTGATAAAAGAGTGTTCTGATCAAGCTTTTATAATCTAAGGAATAAGCAAAATGATCCTCTACGTATCAGTTAAAGGTACCATGTTTAAGGAAAGAGAAAAATAACATTTTTACTACACCATTTTCTTTGTCCTCAGAAGAAGAAGACAAAAGCTAAGCAAAAGTTTTTCTTTGGCATTTAATGCATAGATGCTTCTCTCCTCCATGCAAAACAATGACTATCTTCTCTATATCCTTATATATCCTCTAAAGGAAGATGAAGAGATGCAACAAGTGAAAAAGTTCTAAATGACATACAAGTGTTAGTGTTGCTTTGGATGACTTCTTAGAAATTTTTTTGCTAAAAGTTTTCTAAGCATAAAAGCTCTAATCTTATCTTTGTATTTACTTTGCAAAGCAAAGTCAAGCTTTGTTTTGTAACTTATATATGCTCACCTAGTGAGATATCTTTTGTAAAAACTTTGTTTTGTTTTCATGATAATCTAAAGAGGCAAAATGTTAAAGAGGCAAAATGTTAAAAAATACTTATGTTTGCTTATAATCAAATAGATTACAAGTGTTGTATAACTTGGAAAGGTTTTGAGAATACTTGGTTATAAAGTCTATTTGACTTAGTATTAAGCCTTCAAGTTGAAGGGACTAGATGTAGCTCTTGTTGAAAAGTGAACTAGGATAAAACCTTTATCTCTCTCCCATATTTGTGTCTTTGTTCTACATGTTTTGGACAATCCCTTTAGATACCATTTGTGAACTGATATTCATTGCATTTAAAAAAAGTGTTTTAAAAATTACACACATAACTCAATCCCTATTATTGTGTGGTTTCTTGTTTTCTTCAAACAATACTTGTAATCACCCTAATTACAAGTAACCCAAGTATTTTTTGTCAGTTAGCCTCTTCAAGCTATCACAAAAAAAAAAGAGTTTTATAAAGAAGAATAAATTACTAGGTAAGCATGCAACGCTTCAAAAATAAAACTTAAAACTTTACTTACACAAAGTAATACACTTTCATATCAAAGTTATACAACTTAAAAATGCTTTTACATTAAATGCTAAAAAAATAATCTTTTTGTAGTTGCTTCAGACTTTTGTCTTCTTCTTAGGACATGGAAAAAGATAATCCTTGAATTGATGTTACACAAATCATTTTAGATCCATTCTGTTTTGTATGAATCAAGATAAACAACTTGTGTTGATTTCTCAATCCCTATCTTTTATATTCTATCTACACATTTATGGACAATGTATTTGAAGCAATTTGTTTTGAACTTATATCTTTTGTTAAAGGCTTTAAAAGTTCTTATAAACACAAATGCCCAATTCAACCAACCCCTTTTTTGTGTGTATATTCTGTTAAATTCAAGACTGCCCTCAAACTTTACACCAATGAACAATCGATAGTGACACCACCAAGAAATAAAGGTAATCTATTGCTAATGATGTTCGCAACATGATATCAAGCTTCACCAACCACATTAGTAAGCTCTTTTCGTTATTCTAATAAGGTTTTGATTAGGACATAAGTGTAGACCAAAAATAACCTTCTCGTATCGTTACTATAGTTCTGGAGTTTTGACAAGATTCAAGTGATTTATCAAAGAGAGGATAAGAATGTCGATGCTGAATGACTTGATGAAAAAACACAACAGACGCGTGGTGGTGACCGTGGTGATTTTCTATTGTGAGCCTCTCATGGCATAGGTGTGCAAGGTAGATGGAGTCAAATATGTTGTTGTTGATTTTGTGCTTCGTGTTGAAGTAGTAAGTGGAGGAGGCGAACTCTTCGTGGGAGACAGCTTGAAGAGGTGGAAGGATCTTGTTGTGTCATCACCAATGACTTCAACCTCCCAAAACGAAGAATGGCAGTGGTAACTGAACAAAGAAGAAGAAATGAGGTGAACCAATGAGATAAGAGAAAGGCGTTAAGATTTGTGAGGGGTAATAGGAGAAAAGTAAAAAATATACGAAGATGTTTTAAATGATGTGTCAATTTATTATAGGGAATGAGACACAATTAAGATACAAGAGATTTGAATTAGTTAATCAAATATTTAACCAAAGTAAAAAATATTTACCAAGAAAAGTAAGTATATTGTAGAATGTGTTTTTCGAATTTATGACCGAAACAATCTAAATCAAACACTAAATTGACAAAAAAAAGTGAAGCAGTTATGTAATTGCGCGAGAAGTACATAATTTTGCCTAAGTACATAATTTGCTTTAAATATATTTTTAATTTTTGAAAATAAGAGGAAAGTTATTTTTTTATTAGTTTTACTTTTTTATAAATTTTAATTTTTTAAATAGTTTACATTATTATTTATTGATAATTTCACATATATTTATATAGTCATTAATTTGAATTATGGTAATATTTTTTGTCTTCTACGAGTTTCTCTTATCCTACTTGACTATGCACTGATCTTGTTTCGTGGATTTACAACTAACATTAATCTGAAGAAATTTTTGCACACTCTAAATATTAAATACTAATATTTTTACTAAATAAATCACTTTTAATAGTTTAAATATAAAAGTATCTTAAATTTCGTCAACCCATCGAGTTATACTTAATGAAATATATATCTAGATTTTCAATCATAAATAGCGAGAAAAACTATTTTTTAAAAATAATAAAACTTATAAAAAGTAAACAATTTTTTTTAAATATAGTTAAATTTAATTGCATTTTACATATAAAGTAAGAAATATATTTTGTCCTGCTTGATTCATATATATCGTTTTACTGCTATGAACCACGCTGTGCTTTCCAAAAGAACTATGGTATTTTTGATTGGATCAGCAGCAACAACTGCAAGCGCCACACCACACCAGGATAATCAACGAACAGGATTACATTACAGGATGAGATGAAAGCAAAATGAAGTGCTTCCATCACCACCGGTTACAACACTACCCTTACCATCTCCTTCTCCTTCATGGCCTCCATCAGATTCTCCCTTTCCCTTGACGCCTTCGACTCCAAGGCCTCTCTTCACGCCAACCTACCTTCCCCGTTCAAAACCAAGCTCATTCAGGTCCCCGAGGCGCACCTGAACTCCAAGCTTCAGCTTCGGGGTTCGAAGCGAGCGCCGAAGCCAAACCGAGAACACCTGAAACTCATTAACTTATCCAAGAACATCGCCCCACCAAACACGGATAAGCTCTTCTCACGCGATGCTGACGTGGACTTCTCTTCGGAGCTCAGCACTGAACACTGCAACGCAATCCTGAAACGGCTCGAAGATAGCGCGAACGGCGACGCCAAAACCCTATCGTTTTTCGAACAGATGAGGGCAACGGGCAAACTAGAACGCAACGTCGGCGCTTACAACGTAATAGCTCGCTTACTGAGCAGAAGAAAAGACTGGGAAGGCGCGGAGAAGCTAATTTCCGAAATGAAGGCCAGTTTCGGTTCCGAGTTGAGCTTCCACGTCTTCAACACCCTTATCTACGCGTGCTGCAAGCGAAACCTCGTGCAATTGGGAACAAAGTGGTTCCGAATGATGCTGGAGTGCGGCGTGGTGCCGAATGTGGCCACCATTGGGATGCTCATGGGGCTTTACCGGAAAGGATGGAACCTCGAGGAGGCAGAGTTCACAATTTCCCAAATGAGAGGGTTTGGCATTGTGTGTGAATCTGCGTATTCTTCCATGATAACGATTTACACGCGTTTCAGGTTGTACGAAAAGGCCGAAGGCGTGATCGAGCTGATGAGGAAGGATGAGGTGGTGCCGAATTTGGAGAATTGGTTGGTGATGTTGAATGCTTATAGCCAGCAAGGGAAATTGGAGGATGCTGAGAGAGTGTTGGAGGCAATGCAAGAGGCAGGGTTTTGTGCTAATATCGTTGCTTATAATACTATGATAACTGGTTATGGGAAAGCTTCTAGAATGGATGCTGCGCAGAGGCTGTTTATGAGGATGCAGCGGAGTTTAGAACTGAATCCGGATGAAACTACCTACCGGTCAATGATTGAGGGTTGGGGTAGAGCTGATAACTATGAATACGCGAGAGAGTATTATAAAAAGCTCAAACGGTTGGGGTTCAAGCCCAGTTCGTCGAACTTGTTTACATTGATTAAGCTGGAAGCTAAATTTGGAGATGATGAGGGTGCTGTTGGGATCCTTGATGATATGGTGGATTGTGGATGCCAGTATTCTTCTATAATTGCTACTCTTCTGCATGTGTATGAGAGAGCTGGAAAGGTTCATAAGGTGCCACGTTTGCTCAAAGGTTCGTTTTATCAGCATGTGCTGGTCAGCCAGAGTTCTTGCGCCACTCTGGTCATGGCTTATGTGAAGCATCAGCTGGTGGATGATGCAATGAAAGTGCTGGGTGACAAGAAGTGGCAAGATCCACGGTACGAGGATAACCTGTATCATCTTTTGATTTGCTCGTGCAAAGAGGCAGGTCTGCTGGAGGATGCTGTAAAGATATACAGTCGAATGCCCAAAAGTGATGGCAGCCCAAACATGCACATTGTGTGCACCTTGATTGATATTTACAGTGTCAGGGGCCTCTTCAAGGATGCACAAGTATTGTATCTGAAGTTGAAATCTTCGGGAATTGCCTTGGATATGATTGCTTTTAGCATTGTTGTAAGGATGTATGTCAAAGCTGGATCTTTGAAAGATGCTTGCACAGTTTTGGATTCAATTGACGAGCGACCAGATATTGTTCCAGACAAGTTTTTGTTATGTGATATGCTGCGTATTTATCAAAGATGTAACAAGGTGGATAAATTAGCTGATTTATACTACAAAATCTCAGAAAATCGAGTGGATTGGGACCAGGAACTGTATAATTGTGTCCTAAATTGCTGTGCTCAGGCTCTGCCAGTTGATGAGCTTTCCAGGATTTTCGATGAGATGGTACAGCGTGGATTTGCACCGAGCACAATTACCTTCAATGTCATGCTTAATGTCTTCGGGAAAGCCAAGCTTTTCAAGAAGGTTTGGAGGCTGTACTGCATGGCTAAGAAACAAGGTATGGTTGATGTGATCACTTACAATACCATTATAGCTGCATATGGGAAAAATAAAGACTTCAACAACATGTCATCAACAGTCCAGAAAATGGAATTTGATGGGTTTTCAGTTTCCCTTGAAGCATACAATTCGATGCTGGATGCTTATGGGAAAGATGGCCAAATGGAGACATTTAGATCTGTATTGCAAAAGATGAAGGATTCAAATTGTGCCTCTGACCACTACACATACAACACTGTGATCAATATCTATGGAGAGCAAGGATGGATTAACGAAATTGCTAGCGTGCTTACAGAATTGAAAGATTGTGGACTCAAACCTGATTTGTGCAGCTATAACACTTTGATCAAGGCATACGGGATTGCAGGAATGGTTGAAGAAGCTGTAGGATTGATCAAGGAAATGAGAAACAATGGAATAGAACCTGACAAGAAAACCTACACTAGTCTTATCACCGCACTGAGACGAAATGATAAATTTTTAGAAGCAGTTAAATGGTCGTTATGGATGAAGCAGATGAAATTATGAATTTCATAAAGCTATGGCATTATCTAAAGTGGTCATGGACCCTCTAACCCTTGTTCTTTGATGAATATTTTGACCTTGAAGTCCTACATGAGTACAGCCTCTGACCTATTGCTTCCTTTGGTAAGATTATTTTGTATATCTTGTAGCAAAAATAAAACAAATAAACAGAAGATATACGTTGCTGTATCAAATTTTGCTAATTTGTGTTGGAGAAACAGTCATTCATCCTTCTGATAATTGACTGTTTGATGATGTTCAAATATCAACATCATACACAGGGAGAGACAGATCTGGTGAGAGAGATATTTATATATGAGTGAGCAGGGAAAATATTAACAATTGGATCTTACTGTAAATAGTCAACATTAAAGCACAAAAGTCATGTAAGATCTTTAAAATCATCTAATTTTTTTAAGTGATTATATGACTTCAAGCATCCTTTAATCTTGACCGATTATGAATGATTTGGTAGTCAAGATTTACTCTTCTTACCCTTGCATAAAAATAGTAAATTCATCTCCACTTACCCCCCTCCCCCATGGTCAACATTAAAACACAAAAGTGATGTAAGATCTTTAAAATCATCTAATTCCTTTAAGTGGTTATATGTAAACTTTAATCTTGACCGATTGTGTATCATTCGGTAGTCAAGATTTACTCATTCTGCCTACTAAATACATCTCCCCCTCCCCCACAGCATATCTATATGCAGTGTATAATTGTGAAAGCTTATTATTGTGTCGTGAGAAATAAGATCTATAAGTATAGTTTATTAGATCATATTTAGATAAGATTAAAAAATAAATGTACATAACTTTTTGAAGTAGTTATAGGATCATTAACTATTAATCTTAATCATTCATATATAGTTGAATGACCCATATTTATAGTTCTCATTAGCACAGGTCCTTATTTTATTCTATAAATTGTGTGTTATATGGAGAATAGAATTTCATTTTTATTTGCTTTCTACATTCGTTCTTGTCATGGTTGAAATCATGATTGACCTCTGAATGAGTCCAAATATCCTGCTTTTTCAGTAGAATAGCTGTACAAGATATTGACTTGGTAAGGTGTTAGGTATGAAATGGAAGTATGATGAAACACCATGGTAAGGAAGGAAGGTACTGTGATGACCTTGAATATTTCTCACTCACTGCACGAGCACGATTTGCACTCTCGCATTTGCAACCAATTGGTCGAGAAGATAAAATGCCACTTAAGCTCCAATTAGGAGGCAGATTTCAGAAAATGTCTGCCAGAGTTTCCAGCTCCAAAGCAGCCATATGATTGAATCTGGAATTGTAATTTTCAATGCATTTTCTCTATAATGGTAGTTTACCCCATTACATAAACTAGGTCTGCGATTCTGTATTATTACTACAAAAAATGTGCTTCTTTTCGCTATATATTTGTTAGGTACATGATACTATTACTTGTGATTATGTACTACTACTAGAAAGTGATTACAATTCTTTATACGGGCTTTCTGTTCCCATTACTATTGCGCTATGAAACTGTATATAACCCCTTCTGAAACACAGACGTAGATCTTGCTTTAGTTAGTACTTGTGGTTGGTTATCCTTCGTATTTTTTAAGTTACTAAATGCTAATTCTGTGACTATAGAAGAACAAATTCCCTAAAACATGCCCGTGTTTTTTTTTTCATCTATACAATGATAATAACTTATTCCTTTCATCATACATTCCACTCAATTCAAGAGTTTGTTGAAATCGATATAACTTACAGTACTATAGGTACATTGATAGAATAAAAAACTTCTATTACATAGATTACTGAGTTGAAACTTTAATTCTAACTGAAAAATAGTACTTATGATACTACATGTAAGTTTTGTTCTATTGATATACCTTATGTGCGGTATAGGACGTTTGGAAGGAAGAACCATAATTATGTTAATATAGCATAAGCTCTGTTAACTAACCCCACTAAAGATTAAATGTGAAATTTCGAGTGACTCGAGTCCCCACTAATGTGAAGGCACACCACCATAATTATAGTTTTATTATAAATTGGCTGCCATTGTTTTTCGCCGGGGAAACATTAGAATTCCATCAGTATGAGTCTACATAGATTCTAACAGCAACCATTTAACCAATGGAGACCAACATTCGTATTTTGCGCAGATTTCATAACTCACGGACATGTTGGTTGAGCTAATTTGTGCTAGCGTAAAATTTTCCTCCAGGGACTTGCAAGACAACCTGTTGCCGGTGCAGTGCCTAGGCCTTTCTTCAACTCAGACAAGGCTTTGAAAACCGATTGCATTGCTTTTTCATGCCACTTCGAAAGGCATATGCTTGTTAAATGGACATTACCCTGTATTTACCCCCATCGTGAAGTTCTGACAGCAATGAGACAAAATACGTTGTTGACCGTTTCAGTATTTTCCGCATATTATGATCAGAATTTAATGATTTCGCATTAACTTGAGTGCAGATAACGGCATGCGAACCAATGATAAAACAGATACTTGCAGCCTAAATATATAAATGAACTGTAATTTAATTCACAGCATTAAAGTAATCGGAAATTGTCCAATTTAAAGCTGATATAAGGACGAACTACGCTATCCTTTTGCATTTTTTCTCAATAGAATACACTTTATAATTGAATTTCATGTAAGTAAATAATTTTATCAGAAATCAGAAATAACAGCATGTTTCTATCCCTAACGAACTTCCTCTGACCTACACTTTATAATACAATTAACATATTTTACATGTAAAAAAAATGCATTGTCAAAGTTAACCCTGGCCCTAGGTTCCGCACTGTACAGAAGATTCTGCTGCAACCATTTAGCACTAGCCACGTCTATTGCCCAGCAGCAACTCAATTCAGGTGTTGAATATCACCAACATTTAAAATTCATGGTGAACTTCCCTCCCTGAATATTGATTATAAATTTGAGGTGGTAAAAGCTTATCTCTTAAGCCGCCTTATGTTTAAATAGATCTCCACATCAGTAAAGTTCAGAGCATTCCAGAACAATATACTTTTTCAAAATATTATCAGAACATATTTTCTTTCCTTCCTGGCCTTCTCCAGAAGTAATGTTGGATCATCATTCCCATCTCCAAACAGGATGAATTGCACACCAGAAGCTCATCCATATTTTGCATTAGAAGTAAAATACTTCCACTGCAACTTATAATTGTTGACTGTGGAGAATTACTCAGTTGAAGAAGTATGGAGAATCAAGAACCTCTTGTAAGTCAAAATCACCTCTCTTTGGCAACGGAGGGAAATCCAATCCTGGATAAGTAGTCTGGAAGCCCTCAAGCAACTGTCAACAAATCAAAGTTTCATCGTGAGACTCTGCTGGTCTAAAAGTCTTGCAATTTAACTTTCCGTGGATAAATATTTTTATAAGAAACATATAGCATTCTCTCAACCAACATCAGTAGTAGGATCAGATGAGCTTTAGAGTTCCTAGTTCACAGGGAAAGCAATCTATACAAACTAGGTTTATAAATAAACATTTAATCAATTCAACAATAATTTAAGAGATAGATAAAGTGCACAAGACTCCCACTAAGTGGGGTTTGGGGAGGCTAGATGCAGGTAGGCTTGAGCTCGACTGTTTTAAATTCATGACACCTAGGCAGCAACCTGACAATTGCACCAAGACATTGACCACAATAATATATATTTAATTTAAGTATCCAGGCAATAGAAATCTAATAATACTTGAGCTTCCGGAGTTCTAGTTTTCCTGTCCTCATACAAGTACCACTATAGTATAAGACTAAAATCTATGACCAATCCTGTACTTAAATGGTCCTCATATTAATGAACATGTGCAAGTCTTATGATGTATATTTGCAAGTTTATGAAAATTTAACCTCAATATTAAGTTCATGGTATTACTTCTGTTCACGTAGAGGGGATGCAGTACTCTTTGGGATCCCAAAGTCCAGCAATCTGACTCAAGAACCCAGCACTCCAACCTTCCTCTCCATTTTCCATGAACCTGTCTCGAGGATGACTTGCTCCCCTTTTTAATGTTGACAAACCTCTAACGGTCCTTTTTGATACGCCTCAGTTGCATACGCCTTTACTTGCCTATTGGTTGTTGCTGGTTGTAGCACAAGAATGTTTCGGACATGTCAGAAACGCGCTTGGTGCGCCTCCCGGACATGTTGGGGTGACATACTCTCTGCTCCTGCAACAAGTCCTTGGTGATGCTTTGTCAAGTGCCAAAGCCTCCTCCTTGTCTTCTAGTAATTGTTATGCCGACTATGCTACGTCCTCGTTCAATCACATAAACTGCGACTACTCTCACCTGGACTGGCTAGTCCCCTTTTATTAACTACTTAGTGGTATTAATATATTATATCTCGATCAACTACCACCTGACCGACATTCAGCCTCGCATTTATCTAGCATCATAAGTCGTTTGAGGTTTGCCACGCTCTTTCGACCAATTGTTGCCTAGCCTAGTCTACCTTAGCACCCAACCCAATCCACGGTCCCTCGAGCATCGAGCTAGGGGCATGTTGAATCGAGCTATAAGTGCTAAGGTGGACAAGGCTGGCCAAGGACATGCTAAGACAGTACGGTAATCCTCACAGATGACTGGCCGATAGAGCACGACAAACCTCAAACGACTTGTGTTGCTAGATCAATGGGTGGTTGAATGTTGGTCAGGTTGGTAGTTGACCGAAATATAATACAACGACACTACCAAGTCTAGCTTAAAGGGGACTAATGAGTCCACATGAGAGGGGTCATGGTTCATGTGATTGAATAAGAATGTAGCAAGACCGGCACAACAATCACTAGAAGACAAGGAAGAGGTGCACAAGTGCATTTTTAACATGTCAGAAACATTCGGTGCTACAGCCAACAGCAGATAAAGGGCAAGGAACAACATACGTAACAAAGGTATATCAAAAAGGATCATTGGAAGTTTGCCAACCACAGTAGTTAATCTCAGATAGTGGAGCAAAGTGACCGACTCCTAAACTGGGATTGCAGAATAGCGGGATGACCACTTTTCTAATATTTTATATATATAAAATTATTAATATATATATATAAACTCAAAAAGATAAATACGACTCAAACTTCATCAACTAACAACCATCATTAATAAAAATATTAATAAAAGTCTTAAAACCTCTAAACTCCTTAATTGGGACAACAGAATAGCAAGATGACCACTTTTCTAATATTTTTTATATATATAATTATTAATATATATATATAATTATTAATATATATATATATATATAAAAAGCTCAAAAAGATAAATATTACTCAAAATTCATCAACTAACAACCATCATTAATAATAAATATTAATAAAAGTCTTAAAACCTCTAAAACATAAACTGTAAAGTACTAAGTATTAACTAGACAAGTAGACATTAAAATTCAAATAGTAAACAAATACAATAACTTCTTAAATACTAAAAAAAAAACTTTAAAAGTTGAAACTTCAAAGGAGCATGCTAGAAACAGAACTGTTGCCAGAGATGACAGAAACTCGTCGAAAAATGTAGATGGTGGTCACATCGATGGTCATGAGTGGTCGTGCTAGTGGGCTTTGGTGGTTGCACTGGTGGTCGCCAGAGAAGGAGGAAAGGCAATAGTAGAGAGGAGGAGAGTTAGGACTTGGGGGGGAGAAGAAGGAAAAGAAGCACAAGAGAGTTTTGAACGTTTTTCAAAACCCAAAAATTCCCTCACTAACATTTTAAACATGAGGGTATTTTGGGTTTTTACCATTACAACCAAGAAAAATGCAAAAAGGAGATCGCACTCTATTCCGCTCCACCACGATCTTAAACTGGACTGCAACGTCAGTGTCGTCATGCTTCGCCTTCGCTTCGCTGTGATAGTAGCCACTCCGGCTGCTATTGATAACATAGTCCCCAACATAAAGAAGGGGTGCATGTCATCCTCAAGGCAGGTTGACAGAAAAAGAAGAGGAAGGTTGGAGTGCTGGGTTCTCAATCAAATTGTTGGACTTTGGGATCCTAGAAAGGACCGCATCCCCTCGATGTGTACAACTTCAAAATGGGATAAATTTCAAAGAAAAATTCTTTTCTATTGTAGTTTTGCAACTCATTGTACAAATTATGTTTTAGTCTTAGATTTTGAAATTCTTTAACTTCACCCACTACGGTGGCAATTAAAGGTGTCGAATATGGTAGAAGAATCTGTTCAAATTCTTTGGAGCTTTTTTAGGAGCAATAAATCTGAATTAAATCAATTCAGATATGTTAAGAAATTATGAGCATTTATTTCCATATTTCTCTCCTGATTATTAAGAGATTTGTTTTCTACTTAAGAGCTATTATTCTTTTCTATATTGAGAGAAATAAAATATTTTCTCTAAACCTAGAAAAGGTCAATATGAACTTGCATATATTTGATAATAAGATGAAAAATATTAATTTTCCCCATGTACTCCTAGAAAATAAGCATACATTTCTTGGAGCAAGAACTTACATTTTCAAGTATAGGCATGTTATAAAGCTCCACAAATTTTTCTCTAAGAATCCAATTCATTTTCTCAACATCACATGGGTGCGTCCAAAATGAATCATGAACCCCTGTAAACAATTAGTTCACAAAATTTAAGCAACAAGATACATGTAAGAAAAAAGGCATATTTCTCGAAGTTGAGCATAAAAAGTGAACATAAATGTAAATATATTCATAGAATCTGAAAGCTAAAACTGGATTTATATTCTTAAAAATGGATTAACCTAAAAATTTCTTGAAGCTCATGGTATTTTAGAGTGTAGATGTCTTGAGCATTTCAAATGAAAGTAGATCGAACCATAATCTCAATATCTTTTGTATATTCACAGCACATATTTAATAAGACAAATTAAGGTTTGAGATGAAGAAAACAGAAAAGGATCAAGACCCAATAATGAAAAATAACATTTCAACTAAAGAAACTATGATATACAACCAATCCTACTCATACTTGGTGAACTAAACATTGAATTTTCTATCTCACAAAAAGAGAGAACAAAAAAGATTCTGCAGGCAATTTTCAGAAAAATTAATCACTAATATATCATATAGTAATTCTAATTGTTTCCCTATTGATGAATTTAACTTGAAAAAAAAAAACGGATTCCATGAAAAGGAAAGAAAGAGAAAGAAGCTCCTCTAAATGCAAGCCTCAAACAAACTGCATTTTTCCTTACAATTGTGCTAACGTTTTACAATTGTAAAAGTAATTGATTCCAATTCCATTCCCTACTCGAAATACAATTAAACAAACACCAAATCCAATTAATCAAACACCAAAGACAAAACAGACAATTTCTATAGACTTAAAAAGTATAACAAACTAATATTTACTAATTTATTATTTTAAAGGGAAACTTAATATATGTTTATTATTTCATAGGTAAAATGTAGTCTTCAAACCTGCAAAACATAATCCAGCATCGTTGCAGGCTAGAGCTGTCATCATCATGTGCGAACTATCCAATGAATGTACAAAGTTAGGAGGAAATGCACTTCTCTGCTTCTTGACAGATACCTAGAATACACAGTCTTAATAACGAAAATAGTTCAAAAAGAAAAGAAAACTGGAATGTAAAGACTATGTATACTTACTGCAGTTCCTTCCCTCTGCAAAGCCAAGAGCTGAAGAGATGTTCTTATCTGCAGTCCATGGTGAGATTCATTAGTAAAATCTACGGAGATCAACCAAAAAGTTTAAAATCCATATAATTTGACCAAAACCATAGTAGTTAATCCCAAATAGCGAAGCGGAGCGGCCGACCCCTGAACTGGGATAGCGGTTAGCGGGATGGCTATTCTAAATATATATATATATATATATATATATATATATATATATATATATATATATATATATATATATATATATATATATATATATATATATATATATATATATATATATATATGATTAGATATCATATGAATAGGCCCGGCAAAAACCTTGTATAGCTTCTTCGATTTCTCGATAAAAAGAAATATGACCAACAGTGGTTCGAATGTATATAGAACGAATTTCTTTTTTTTTACTTCTTACTACTAGATAATGTCCATAAATTTCATGATAGGTACCCAAAGATTCGTAGTGAACTTCGATAGGAACTTCTCTTGACGAAATAATGCGTTCATCTAGTCGCCACCAGAGCCACAAAGGATATATATATATATATATAATAGTTGTCAATAATGGTCAGAGCAGCTGCTATCACAACGAAGTAGGGCGAAGCAGCGATGAAGCGCGACAAAGGTCATGGAGCGGTGCGGTTTGGTGTCGCGATGGTCGTGGCCACAATCACAAGTGGCCCGGGCGGATCACGATCCCAAGAGAAGCGTTTTCCATGGCTGCAACAGTGAAACGCAAATGCGTTTTGGTGGTTAGAAATGAAAATCCGAAAATACCCTCACATTTAAAACGTTAGTGAGGGTATTTTCGAGTTATTAGGGTTTAAAAGAGAGATCTGTCTTCTCCCCCACTCCATTTTCTTCTTCCCCGATTTCCTAGCGGCCTCCTTTCATGCTCTATTTTGTGTTCCATTTTTCTCTAGTGACCACCATCGGCATCTCTCTGTCTTCTTTAGTGCTATTCCTCGAAAACCACCAACTAACTTCTTTAGTGCTATTCCTCGAAAACCACCAACTAACATCGACACGACCACCATCGACGTCTTCCAACATTTTTCTGTCTTCTTCAACACTCTTCTCCAAGGAGCTCAGCCTTCTCCAATGCTATTCTCTGGCAATTCTCTGGCAAGCTCTGTTTCTAGCCTGCCCTTTGAAGTTTCCATTTAAAGTCTTTTTTTTCTTTTATTAAATTTGATTACCCTTTTCTTTCTCTCTGGGATTGCTCTTTCTTTCTTGTGCTGACAATAGCAGTCATCCTACTATCCGCTATCCCGCTATCCCAATTTGGGGGTTGGCCACTCCGCTCTGCTATATGGGATTAACTACTATGACATATATATATAAGCTCAAAAACATAAATATTACTCAAAATTCATCAACTAGCAACTATCATTAATAATAAAAATTCATAAAAGGCTTAAAATCCAAATAGTAAACATATAGTCAAATATAATATCTTAAATTAGTAATCTTCTTCATCCTCTTCAACTTCCATGTCATTGTCTTCATCACTCTCATTACAACTAGAATTGCATTCTTTCTCCCCTTCATCTTGACTTGATTCATCTTCATCCTTTTCTTCAACCACTCTTTTTCCTTTTCTTCTTAGACGTAGATGCAACTACCTGCCATTTGCTTTCTTCCTAATGTACTTCAAAGGTTCAGCAGCCTTAGTTGTACTAGCAACATCTCTCCAAGTCAAAACATCATCATCAAAAACTAATTCATCTTCGGCATCTTCACCCTTTCCATCCAATTCTCCCACTATTATCATCAATGTATGTTGGAGATATTATAGATATCTAATAAAATATGATAGGTAACTCATTAAGATGTTACAAATATCTAAATATCTCATTAGATTAAAAGGTTACAAATATCTAAATATCTCATTAGGAGATCGTGATTATCGTAGTTTATTTACAATAATTATCTTTATTTTTTATTATTATCTTTAAATAGTCTTTACCCTATAAAAGGGAGATTAGAAATTGTATGATTCAATTTAATCAATACAAAATTTTTTTTACTTTCAATATAGTATCAAAGTTTAACCTAGATTCGTTAAAGGGTCACTCACCATATTATTCATGCACCAAGCCCAATTTTGCTAGATGTGAAGGGGTGTAATGAATAAAACCCAAGTCCAAGTTCAATAGTGCTGGGCGTGAAGGGGTATATTGGGAAAAGAAACCCAAGTCCCACATTGGCTAGAGATAGAGTCTGAAAAGAGTTTATAAGTGGGGAGCAATCCTCACCTCTTAAGCTAGCTTTTGAGGTTGAGTTAGGTTCGAAATCACTTTCTAAGAAAGTCCTTTAAAGCAATATGATCATTAAGATTATGACACTCGTGTTCATGAAGAGCTTGGATATATTTAACATAAGTCAAGTCTTGAAGCTTTTGGTGCTCGAGCCTACTTCTCTTCTTTGAATGAATCTATAATAATTTAACAAACTTTGTTACATTATGATTATATAAAATTTTAAACTCAAATTTAAAATTTCCACTTTCACATTAACTTACATGCTCAAAGGTACTCCAATTATGCTCACATCCCAATGAGCTACAAGTCAAACTTAGAACTTCAATGGCAATATTTTGCAAGTGTGGTGTATGTACTCAAATTTGCAATTTTGAAATGTAATCAAAATAAATATGCAAATTACAAGGAAACTTTCCCATTTACCAGGAGCCATCATCATTCTTTTCCTCACTACTGCAGGAAAACCAAACATACCTCTAGCTCTCTTATATATTAACAACTCATTGTGGATGTAATCTACAAACTCGTCACTTTCACCGAGCCTGTCAATACATTTGTAAAGGCCTTCCACTTATCTTCATTGTCATTAAAAGATTTTTGAATCGCCTCTTTGGCTCTATCTATTGCTTCATAAATATAACCCATTACGGATCTTTTTCATTATCCACGAACCTCAGTACATAAACAATAGGGCCCATAGCCTTCAGGGCCCATAGCCTTCAGGGCCCATAGCCTTCTTCCCTTTGGAATCCTTAGTTGCCTTAGACTCCACTCATTCATCCAAAGTGAACATTCTTCTAAGATTATTTTTTCGCTTGTGCAATCTTTGCAACGTAAGAAAGGTGGCTGCAAATCTTATAACTCCATACCTCACTAATTCGAACTAGTTAGTGAACTTCCGCATGGTATTCAAAGTCATTGAGTGGTTGTAAATGTGGCCTACTAGCTTGATGTCTCTTTGTATAACTTTTTTTACTTTGGCAATCTTCCCAATATCTTCTAGCATCAGGTCTAGACAATGAGCAGCACATGGAGTCCAAAATAATTTTGATCTTGCAGCTTGTAATAGTTTACCCAAAAATTTCAATTTCAATGTAAATGAATAACAATTAAAATTTATACTTCTAAAACAAAATTTCAATAAGAATTAGACTTACCCACCATAACATAATTACTCTTGTTATCCGTTACCACTTGAATGACATTTTTTTCTCCAATCTCCTCAACAAAGCTATTTAAAAGTTGATATATTTTGTCCTCGATGTTCATGAATTTGGATGCATCAAATACTTTTGACAAACATTATTCCCAATGAACAATTTACCAAAAAAATTAATCAATGTCCTATTCTTCCTATCAGTCCAATCATCTGACATGATTGAGCATCCATATTTCATTCGTTCCTCCTCATGACCCTTCAACATGTCTTTTGTATATTGTAACTCTTTTAAGAAGTGGAATTCTCAATTCATAATAGCTTGGAGACTTTAGATGAGGACCATAGTTTCCAACTGTCTCAATCATCATTTAAAACTATTTGATTGGGACAAATTGAATGGAATTTCATTCCTATAAAAGAAATGAGCAATGTATTGAATTGTCCTTACTTGTGCTTCCTTGTAGCAGACATCAATTATGCTTGTTTGTATCTTGTTTTTTACCAATTGGATGGTTTCTTCATGTTTTTTGAAATGCAAATCAAGAGGCCCTTAACATTGACATTTTTTTTCTTGGCAACAACTTAAGTAACCTCTGTTGATGATGTTGTAGGACTTTTTCCATTTTAAGCCTTACAATCTCTTCCACTTCATCCTCTTGCACTCCCTCCATATATATTTCATTTTTTGCTTCTTTTTTTGTTCAAAAGTTGCCTTCAATTCCAACCTAAAATGTCTTCTGGTATTTTCCTACAAGCATCCACATCCTCTCTTATTCCAAGTTGATGTCTTTTGGCTCTAGTGATTCCTCCAGTAGACGTTTTTAGGCAAAAATCAAAATGTTACACTCTTCCTGTTGTTTTTGTCCTTCAAGCTATTCCACTTCCATGCAATGTCAATATTTTGACTAGTGGGCTTGAACATTACATTTGTAGAGATCCCACTGATGGTATAGGTGTAACACTGCCACCAACTGTAGTAGCGAGGATGATTTTTTCTGTCGATTATTGATTGGTTGGGAACTAGATGTCATGATTGACGTCTTGAAGGTTCTGTTGGCCAAAATAAAGAAGGTACAAAAATTAAGAGAAATGTTGCTTTGTGACCAAGAGAGAGGAACCAGAGAAGGAAAAGGGGTAGGTAGAAATAGAAAGAAATAAACGAAAGGAAAAAAATTAAAAGTCGGAGAAGACAAATGGCCGGAGAAGACGAGTCGCCGAAGACAAGAGCTGAAAACCAGAAACAGAAACACGAAGAAGAAGAAGAAAGTTGAAAACCAAAGAACAGAAACCAGAAAAAAAAAAAAAGAAAGTTGAAAACTAGATAACAGAAACCCGAAAAAGCAAAAAGCTGAAAACAGGAGAAGAAGAAAGCTAAGGACCAAAAACAAAAAAGCAGAGAACAACCAACTAAAAACATAGGAAGGGGAAGAAGAAGCAATCTGAAAATGCAAATATTTGAAACCCTAAAAGCCAAAACCCAAAAAACTAACGTTTTAAACATGAGGGTATTTTCAACTTTTACCCATCTAGAAACCCAAACGCAAGAGCATTTAACAGTAGCGGCCGCGATGGTCACGATTTCTGAGATCAAGCACGCGCTGCGCCACCGTGATCACGGCCGCAACAGCAGACCACACCACTACATGTCAAATGTTGTGTCTTCGCCCTACTCCACCACGATAGTGGCTGCTCCAACTGCTATTGATTACTTTGACTAAAACCTGGCATGGATTTCTATTTTCTACCATTTACATTTATTTATCAATGTTATTGGAAAAAACCCAAGTACTACATTGACTAGAAATAATGCATGAACAATGTATATAAGTGGGGAGCAACCCTCACCCTATGAGCTAGCTTTCAAGATTACATTAGATCCAAACTCATATTCTAAAATAGTATCAAAGTCTATCTTAGATCCAATATTAGGCCACCAACTATATTATTCACGCATCAAACCTAATAGCGTTGAGCGTGAAGTATTGAGAAGTCTTATGTTGACTAGAAATAGTACCTAAATAGTGTATATAAGTGGAAAACAACTCTCGTCCTATGAGCTAACTTTTGGAATTGAGTTAGGATCAAACTCATTCTAAGAAATGTTGTACAAAAACAACTCTGTTTTACTAAAAACTAGAATTTCTGAATATTCGCAGTGTAATTTGAGATGCATTTCTCAACTGAAAACTATGGCTTACTAGTCAAGACATTTATGAGGAAATACCAGGTTGTCAATATACTAGTAATTCCAAGTGCAACGAAATGTAATGTCCACTCTCACTAACTTATTATTACATGTCTTTTAATTATGCTTTTAATTCTATTTATATATACAAAAGACTGCATAATTAACAATTAAAAATATAATGCAATTAGAAACAATTATGTTTTTAATTATATAAATAAATATATACAATTCTTTTAATTATGTTTTTAATTCTATTTATATATACAACGTCAGATATGGTCACACGCATGCAACAAAGAGATAAGAGAGAGAAGCATCAAATGACATCAATGTTATAGATGGAGGATTATGCCGATGGAGATGTGACATGATAGAAGGCAATTTGGTTGTAGGTGAGTATTTGCTATTAAAGTTGGATCTAACGGCACAGTTGATCGCCTCAAAGCCTGGTTGGTGGCCAAAGGATATACTCAGGTATATTGTCTTGATTATGGAGATACTTTTTCTCCTGTGGCAAAAATCACTACTATCCGCCTTTTACTTGCAATGGCTGCTATTCGTAATTGGCCTCTTCATCAATTAGACATCAAAAATGCTTTTCTACATGGTGACTTGGATGAAAAATATACATGGAGCAACCTCCTGGTTTTGTTGCTCAGGGGGGGATCTAGTTTAGTATGCAAGTTTCGTAGATCCTTGTATGGACTTAAACAATCCCCAAGAGCTTGGTTTGGAAAGTTTAGCCAAGTTGTTCAAAACTTCGGGATGACAAGAAGTGAAGCAGATCACTCTATATTTTATTGTCATTCTTCTTCTAGTAAATGTGTATTTGATTATGTGGATTATATTGTCATCACAGGAAATGATGATATCAAAATTTTCCAGTTAAAGCAGTACTTATTCAGCCACTTCCAGACCAAAGATCTTGGCCACTTGAAGTACTTTCTTGGCATAGAGGTGGCTCAATCCAAGGAAGGCATTGTTATCTCTCAGAGAAAATATGCTTTTGATATCTTACAAGAGACTAGTATGAGTAATTGCAAGCCAGTTGACAGTCCCATGGATCCAAATATGAAGCTAATGGTAAAACAGGGTGAAACTTATTTTGATCCAGAGAGGTATAGAAGACTAGTGGGAAAACTCATTTACCTCACTATCACTAGACTTGATATCTCCTTTGCAGTGGGAGTTGTAAGTCAGTTTATGCAGGCACCTTGCGTTGATCACTGGACAACAGTCCTCCGTATTCTTAGATATGTCAAGAAGACACTTGGACAGGGTTTACTATATGAGGATAAGGGAGACACCTATATATCAAGTTATTGTGATATTGATTGGGCAGGATCTCCCATTGACAGACAATCTACTACAGGTTTTTGCATATCTATTGGGGGAGATGTGGTCTCTTGGAAAAGTAAGAAGCAAAATATTGTTGCTTGTTCTAGTGCTGAAGCAGAATATCGAGCTATGGCTTCAGCCATTTGTGAATTGATATGGGTAAAACAACTTATTCAAGAATTGAAATTTGTTAATATCCAACCAATGAAACTGTATTGTGAAAATCAAGTGGCTCTCCACATTGCTTCTAATCCCGTATTTCATGACAGAACCAAACACATTGAGATTGACTGTCACTTTGTACGGGAGAAGTTATTGGCCAAAGAAATAGGTACATAATTTGTCAACTCGAATAATCAACTTGCTGACATTTTCACTAAATCTTTAAGGGGACCACAAATACAAGCTATATGTTCCAAGCTTTGATCTTATAATCTATATGCTCTAACTTGAGGGGGAGTGTTGGATATATCTTTTGTTTATAGTTGTTTTCCCCTATTTTCCCTATAGTTGTTTTTCTAATTGCTTTCTGTAGTAGTCTTTGTTCTCTCTGTATCCTTACTTTACTTGTAAGCATAACTTTACTGTGTATATGATGATGTATTTTGCTGGGTTGTGTAAGCAAGAACCTAATATAAATAAAACTCAAAGTGTGTATCATGGATACCACTTAGTTCACTATATTTTGTCTATTTAACTGGGTCCAAGCCCAGCCATATACTCTATATGGGCTTGCTTCTTAAGTTCTTAAAAACATGAGAATGTCATTTGTGTTTCAATTGGAAAGCATTTGTAAATCTTAGCTTAAGTCTCAAAGTACACTAAAGGCCTGCTTGTTTGGCTATGTAAATAGTGTAGTCTTTGTTTGGCTTTGTAGCTAAGCTAGCCTAGGATAGGCTTGTAGCTTGTTTGGATAGCAAGATAGGATACTCTCCTATCCAAACAAAGCTAGGCATGAAAGAAGCTATATAAGGCACCTCCATAAATCATAACTTTGATAAATGAAATATAGCTTGTTGCTTTGCAACTTTGAGAGTTAATCTCTATCTTGTTTTGTACAAGAGCCTTCAATTCTTATCAAGCTTTCAAGAGGTTTGTGACGAATTTCATAATGATCTCTTATCTTCCTCAAGCTTTGAGTAAGTGGCAAGTTCCTCAATCCATTCCTTTCTTACTCATATTTTCGTGTTTCTTCCCCTTTGTTCTTCATTCCTTTTTCAATGAAGCTCCTACACCTAGGAGGCCTATGATGTCCAAGACTTCAAGGAGGTCCTAGGGACTTTACTATATTAGTATATCAAGGTTCTATTGTCATGGGTATGTTCTAGGATCTATTTAATTACAATAATTAGGCTATTAGGATATCCATAATTATTTCTTTATTTATTATCCATAGTATATAATAATATGCTCAGTTGTGTAATACACTCATGGAATCAGTTATGACTCTTGTTTTCTCTTCCTTTCAACAAATACCAAAAAGAAGAAAAGAAAATATCAATATACAGAAGGCTCACCTGATAACGTTCAGTTTTACAGTATGGTTGTACAACAGGAAGACCAAGAGGAGTGGTCCAGCGAACAGACTGGTTTTCACAAGCAATCTCCTGTAAAATGTTTCAAAGGCCCACTTTTTAGGAAAAGAGACAAAGCAAAGAAAAATGCAGCCACCGGTATATATATGCATAAACCCACAAGCAAAGTGCCAAAAGTAACCAATAGCATCATTTGGAATCCAACATACTGCATGTGATAAGAGAGCTAACCTTTGCACAATCCCCAAGCCAACCCATAATGCCACGCGCAGCTTCAAAAACTTCTCCAAGGGCAGCTAATGTCACCTATAGAAATTAAGTTTGACAATGTCAATCAAACTTCCTAATAACATGAATCACAAAATTATAAAACTTGATGGAATGTATATGTCAATAAAGATTTTTGTTCTTTTTTTTTATTGCATAAATGTAGAGATCTTGGTAGAAAGAAAACTTTACAGTTCTATTCTACTAAGTATTAACCATTCCAGAAGGAAGTGATCTCACAATGCAATGATAATAGATTAAATATTGCACATCAAGGCAGCTATTGCAATCTCTAACAGCTAAAATCCTAGAATATAGTGTAGCTGATACTCACCTTAGCTGCATAGCAAGCTGCAGTATATAAAAGTCTATCATCAGTAATGAGACCTTTCTCCTCTAATCTTCTCTTAATTTGCTCTCGCGCCCCGATATAAGTAACACCGTAAACAGATGTCATTACTGTCTGTTTGACCAGTTTTCTATCAATCTGAATACTTCCAAAAGTTTAGAGTATGAGAACAGAAAAACAGACCATAGCTAACTGCTGAAGTATAAATTTTATCATTTAACAATTAGCACAACTTTGAAACTTTAAATCAAGACTGACCTGATCAATCAACACCTTTGCTAACAAAGCATTTGGAAAGGTATCTGGATCTTTGTTGCTGTCTCGTCTCATTATATCATAAACCCTACTCATTACAATTTAAGTGACTAAAATATTAATTGTCCAAAGTAATTATGACAAGAATCAATTGTATACTCATGGGATGATGGATTACAAAAGTTTTTTTATGAGTTGGATAATTTACTCAAGCATTAAGATTTAACAAAAATACAACTACCCCAATGAAAAACACAAAAACATGTAAAGATTTCTATTCAGTGAGAGAATACGATGATAACAAGAAAGGGTCAGACGTCAATATATTGTAGTAACAACATCAAATGAGAAACACAGAAATTGCTGAAATGAATTTAATATACCTAACAGCAATCTCTGTGTAAACATCAGCAGGTTTCTCTTTAGCAACCAAGTTAACTGCACTAGCCTCCAGCTGAGAAAGTACATTTATTCCAGTAAAGTGAGATTAGTAAATGCCACTAATCAGAAATAGCAAATATTATAAAATAATTTATCATTTTAACCACTCTAGTAATATAAGGCAATGGATCAAAAGCAAAGAAGGGACCATATGTGTGTGGGGACAGAATAATAAACTCTGCACTGACTAAGATCATGGTAGCAGTTATAGAATGCGATTAAATAAAAAAAACACCTTAATTGCCATAGAAATGTAATTAATTATCAATCATTGCCATATATAAGTTGATTCTGGCAATACTAATCAACGACTCAGGTCAGGAAAATAGGATAACAGTACAAAGCATGGCCAATTTTAAATAGATCTGATCCAACATGCCAGAAATGGAACAGAAAAACTAATCACCCCATCTAGCTAGAAGCATGTTGATGCACATAAATTTAAAACCAATGATTGGAAGAATGGGCAAGCAAATTAGCAAATTATAAATGGTAAGATTGCTATCATTTAATAGTAAAATTACTTGCAATACAATAATAAGTTACCTAGCATGGATATATCATCATATGAAGGTAATGAAGCAGCAAAAAGCTACCAAAATAATAAAAAAACAAAAAGGAAGACCATTTTTCTATGAATTGAATAAGCTAAATCGAATTGATGTTATAGACTATGATAGGTCTGTTAGTTGATGACCTTAGTGAATTAGGGGTCAGTTTGTCAGTGTTTAGTGGGTTACTCAATTAGTGAGTCAAGTGGATGATGATGTATATAAAAAGAAGGGTTGAGAGGGGGGAGTCATTCATTGTGTGGGAATTTGCATAGGATTGGGAGTGTTAGGAACCCAAATGAGAAGATAGAAGAAAGGAAAGAAAATTGTATTTCTTGATTGGAAAAGAAAAGAAAATAGGAGAGATAACTCTCCTCCAAGGGTTTCCCCTGCTGGAGCCCCACTACTAGAGTTCGAAACAAAGATCCAAATCAATCCCACGAGAGGTTTCCAACTTGAGACCATAATAATTAATCTCAGATAGCGGAGTGGCCGACCCCCGAACTAGGATAGTGGGATAGCAAATTGCAGATAGTGAGATGATCGCTATTTTAATATTTTATATATATACTAAAAAATTATTAATATATATATATATAATTTCGAAAACATAAATATTCCTCAAAATTCATCAACTAACAACTATCATTAATAATAAATATTCAAAAAAATCTTAAACCCTCTAAAGCATAAACCATAAAGTACTAAGTAGACATTAAAATCCAAATAGTAAACAAACAGCCAAATACAATAACTTCTTAAATCTTATTAGTAATCTTCTTCATCCTCTTTAAGTTCCATGTCATTGTCTTCATCACTCCTATTAGAACAAGAATTGTACTCTTCCTCCCCTTCATCATGACTTGATTCATCTTCATCCTCTTCTTCCACTACTCCTTTCCCTTTTTCCTTCCAAGATGTAGATGCAGTAGCTGCCCTTTGCATTTGTGTTTGCCTCCTAGTGTACTTCAAAGGTTCAGCAATCCCAATTGCACTAGCAATATCTTTCCAAGTCAAAATATCATCATCAAAAACCAATTCATCCTCAGCATCTTTACCATCTTCCAATTCTCCCACTATCCGCTCATTGCTATGATCAATGTCATTTAAAACAATAGAATCAATAAGATCATGACACTCATAGTGTTCTTGAAGAGCTTGGTTATATATACCATAAACCAACTATTGAAGCTTTTGGTGCTCAAGCCTCCTTCTCTTCTTCAAATATATCTATAATAATTTAACAAACATGTAAGTTTCAACCTCCATGTTTTATTCTTGTTACAATATATAAAATTCTAAACTCAAATTTAAAACCTTCACTTTCACATTAACTTACATACTTCAATTATGCTCACATCCTAACAAGCTACAAGTCAAACATAGAACTTTAATGGCAAGATTTTGCAAGTGTGGTGTATGTGCTCCATACATCTTCCAGTTGTAATGCAATTCATACGCATTAGTATCAAATGATCACTCAAATTTGTAATTTGAAATGTAATCAAATATGCAAATTTATAAGGGAATTTTCCCACTTACCAGAAGCCATTGTCGTTTTTTTTACTCACTCCTGTAAGATTACCAAACATAACTTCAATTCTCTTATATATTAGCAACTCATTGTGAATGTGGTCTACAAACTCATCATTTTCACTAAGTCTGTCAATACATTTGCAAAGCTCTTCCAACACTTCACAATCCATTTCAATGTTTGGATTGCTATAAAAGAACTCAGGATTTAGAAAATAACTGGCTGCATGCGGAGGGTGGTGAAATTGGCAATCCCATCTTCTATCAATGATTGCAAATATATCTTCATACTTATTTTCATTGCCATTAAAAGCTTTTTGAATTGCCTCTTTAACCCTATCCATTGCTTCATAAATGTAACCCATTGCATGTCTTTTTTCATTATCCACCAACCTCAATACACGTACAATAGGTTCCACAGCCTTCAGGGCGTAGACAACATCATTCCAGAATGAGAGTGGTTGCAAATCTTGTAACTCCATGCTTCACTAATTCGGATTTGTTTGTGAACTTCCTCATGGTGTTCAAAGCCAATGACTGGCTGTAAATGTAGCCTACTAGCTTGATGCCTCTTTGTATAACCTTTTTGACTTTAGTAATCTTCCCAATATCTTCTAGCATCAAGTTAAGACAATGGGCAACACATGGCATCCAAAATAATTTTGTTTTTGTACCTTGTAAAAGTTTACCTAAAAATTTCAAATCAATTAACTTAACTTTAAATTTAAACAAGTAACAATAACTAATTATAATTCTAAAACAAATTTTCAATAAGAGTTAGACTTTCCCACCAAAACATAATTACTCCCGTTGTCCATCACCACTTGAATAACATTTTTTCTCCAATCTCCTCCAAGAAAGCTATTTAAAAGTTAATATGCTTTATCCTCGTTCTTCATGAATTCGGATGCATCAATACTTTTGACATTGTTCTCAATTAACAATTTACCAAAAAATTAATCAACGTCCTATTCTTCCTATAGGTCCATTCATCCAACATGATTAAGCATCCATATTTCATTCGTTCCTTCTTGTGACCCTTTAACAAGTCTTCTGTATATTCTAACTATTTTTAAGGAGCGGAACTCTCAATTCATGTTAGCTTGGAAGCTTTAAATGTGGACCATAGTTTCCAACTGCCTCAATCATCAATTTAGAACTATTTGATCGTGCCACATTAAATGGAATTTCATTCTTATAAAAGAAATGAGCAATGTATTGAATTGTCCTTGCTCTTGCGTCTTGACAAGCATCATTTATGCTTGTTTGTCTCTTGTTTTTTCCCAATTGGATAGTTTCTTCCCTTAACATTGACATTCTTCTTCTTGGCAGCAACTGAAGAAACCTATGTTGATGATGATGTAGGCCTTTTTCCACTTTTAAGCCTTACAATCTCTTCCACTTTGTCTTCCTCATCTTCATACTCTTTCACTCCCTTCATATATATTTCATTTTCTCCTTTTTTTGGTCAAAAACTGCCTTCAATTCCAACCTAATGTCTTTTAATATTTTTCTACAAGCACCCATGTTTCCTCTTATTCCGAGTTGATGTCTTTTGGCTCTAGTAATTACCCCAGTAGACATTTTTAGGAAAAAAACCACATGTTACACTCTTCTTGTTGTTCTTGTCCTTCAAGCTATTCCACTTCCATGCAATATCAATATTCTAACTAATGTGCTTGAACATTACATTTGAAGATCTCACTGACGATGTAGGTGTACCACTTACCACCACCACCACCAATGGTGGTTTTTTTTTATTGATCATTGGTTGGTTGGAAACCAAATGCTATGGTTGACGCCTTGACGATTCTACTGGCCAGAATAGAAAGGGTACATAAGTTATGAGGGAAAAAAATATTGTTTTTGTCACTTGTCAACAAGAAAGAAAGAGAAATCAAAGAAAGAAAAGGATGAATCAAAGTTAATAAAATAAAAAAAAGGAAAAGAAATTAAAGAGAAATAAATACTTGAAAGGTTGAAAGGGAAACTTCAAAGGAGCAAGCCAAAAACAAAGCTCGCTAGAGAAGGCAGAAACTCACCAAAAAACGTCAATGGTGGTCAAGTCAATGCTCGTTGGTGGTCGGGCAGGTGGGCTTTGGTGGTTGCTATGATGGTCGTCAGAGAAGGACAAAAAATAATAGAATGGAGGAGGAGAGCTAGGTTTTCAGGGAAGAAGGAAAGGGGATGCAGGACAGATCTAAACAATTTTCCAGAACCCTAAAAACCCAAAAATTCCTTCACTAATGTTTTAAACATGAGGGTATTTTTGGATTTTCCTTTACGGCCAACAAAAACACAACTAGCTTACCTGTTGTGGCCATGCAAAACACTATTTTGGGATCGCGCTACGCTTCGCACCATCGCGATTGCAGTTGTGACCCTAAATCGTGCTACATCATCAATTCTGTCACGCCACGCCATCGCTCTAGCCTTTATTAATAACTATGCTTGAGACTTTAGGTGGTCTTTGAATGAGGCATCCTCAACAATCAGCTTGCATCCCTAGTGCCTTGACAATAATGTCTACCTTTGAGGATTGTGTTTGGTGGTTCCATCGATGGTGATAAGCTGACTAGCTCTTCCTCCAAGAAAATAAGTTCCTTGAGCTTCAAGGATTCTAATGATCTCCCTATGCTGATCTTGTTCAACACTTCATTGTATTATTTTATTTCTAGTTATTGAACTTACACATAGATAGGGTGTTCCCCTTTTGTTTCTCCCTCTGAGTAACCACCAAAGGGGGGCTAACTCCATGTTTCTTGTCCAAGAATGAACCTCTATATTATTGTAGCATTTTGACCCACTCCCTTCCATGGTCTTCTTGACATGCTTGGTTGAATGGGGATTGATCTCCTCTTAAATGCTTTGCTCATTTGCGACCTTGTCCTCCAACATTATGTCTTATTTTTGCATCCACCTTTCTAGCCCCTGTTTGATCTCTTTTATTTCCTCAACCTTAATTTTAAAGGGATGTGTCTCCACTCTTTCATCATCTTTCACCCTTTTCTCCTAAAGAACAATTTGCTGACTCTTTCGTATCTTGTGCAATTTATGCTTTTAACTTTAAAATGCTGGCTTTGCAAGAATGATGCTGCAACTCATGCCAATAGGCTGCCTCCCTCACAAATACCTCCTTCAATTACCCATCTAGTTTTGGCTCAATTTCTTGTTTCTTCACCAACCATTGCAACATTTGCTTAAGCTTAGATAGATCATTGGTCCTCTTTCAAGAACACTATGGAAGTCTTCATTTCTTCTCAACAACAAATTTGGCAATTTCTTCTCCCCAGAATTTGGATCCATTCAGCAATTTCTTCTCCCTGGTTGGATTCAATCCAACAGATTGGATCAATTTTTAAGAACCCAAATTAGACAATAGAAAAAAGTAAAGAAAGATTATATTTCTTGATTGCAAAAGAACAAAAAATAGGAGAGAAACTCTCCTCCAAGGGCATCCCCTTCACAAACGATTTCTCCTTTCACAAAGAGCTAATGCTCAATCAACAAATGAACAGATCTGAATCCCTCATTTCCCTTACATCTTCCTATTTATTTAACTCATTAACACCCTAAATAATTTGAAAAAATGAGAGAAAAATTTCTGAATGTATTTGAATGAAAATTTCACCTAACATATTGATTTATTTATAATAAGAGTATTTACAAAGAGAATAAATAACTACTATTTTCAAGAGAATAATTAAATACTACAACTTCCTAAGATACATCGAACTTGGCTAAACATTAACTAAGCTTCTTTAGAAGGGTAATAAACATTTAAATGCTCTTATTTCCAACACTCCCCCCCTTCAAGTCGGAGAATAGATGTTTTCCATTCCCAGCTTGTATATTATTCTTTCAAAATCGAGACTGCACAATCATTTAGTAAGAATATTTGCAAGTTGACCTTGTGAAGGTACATATGGAGTACAAATCAAACCATTATCCAACTTTTCCTTGATAAAATACCTATCCACTTCAATGTATTTTGTTCGATCATGCTAAACAGGATTATGAGTTATGCTAATTGCTAATTTATTATCACAGTAGAGTTTCATAGGTCCATCCCATTTAATCTTCAAGTCTTCTAAGATAATTTTCAATCAAAGCAATTCACAAATACCTTGTGCCATAGCTCGAATTTACCTTCAACACTAGATCGAGCTACAACATTCTATTTTTTACTTCTCCAAGTTACTAAGTTTCCTCCAAGAAAGGTGCAATATCTAGTAGTGGATCTCCTATCAATTACTGGCCCTGCATAATCAGCATCAGTGTAGGCTTCAAGAATGGTATTCCCATTGCTTCTATACAAAAATCCTCTACCTTGCGTCCCTTTAAGGTATTGCAAAATTCTATAAGTGGTCTGTAAGTGGACTTCTCTTCGACAGTGCATAAATTGGCTAACCAAACTTATAGAAAAGTAAATTAATTTTCCCACTAGACGTTGATACATCTCCTTATCCACTATTACATTATCATCTGCACTACCCAATTTAAGTTTTGAATCCATGGGAGTACTTGAAGGTTTACAAGCTATCATACCTATCTCCTTAAGAAAATATGTGACATTTCTACTAAAATATAAAAATACCTTTCTTCGAGTGGGACACTTCAATTCCCAAAAAAATATTTTAGCCTCCCAATAGTTTTTATTTCAAACTACTTTGATAAATGTTGACTCAAGAATTGTTGTTCCCTCAGATCATCACCAGTAATAATAAATTCATGTACACTAATAATATAGTCACTCCCCCCTAGATCAAGTGTTTGATAAATAAAATGTGGTCTCCTTGACTTTGTTTGTACCCTAAGGTTGTCATGACCTTAGTTAATCTCCCAAACCATGCCTGAGGGGATTGTTTCAACCCATATAAAGTCTTCTTTAGTCTGCAAACATAATTGGTAGCAAGTTATATCTTGGTGGGACCTCTATATAGATTTCTCCCTCAAGCTCCCCATGCAAGAAAGCATTCTTCACATCAAATTGTTGTAATTCCCAACTGTATTCATCTTTGCAACTGGAGCAAAGGTTTATGAGTAATCTAAGAGATGCCCATTTTTCCTTTCTGCAATCTCATTCTGTTGAGGTGTTTTGATACAAGAGGATTAATGAATTATACCCTCTTTTAGACAGAATGATGTAATGACTTGATTAAAATATTATTTTCCATTATCAAACCTAAGTCTTTTTATGGAATCACCAAACTAATTTTTAATCATGGAGAAAGAAAATTTGGAAAACAGAACTCACTTCAGACTTGTGTTTAAGAAGGAAAGTCCAAGTAACTCAAGTACAATCATCAATGAAAATTATAAACCATTGAGCCCTAGACACATTTGGAATAGGAGATGGACCCCAAACATCAGTATGGATGAGATAGAACAAAAATGTGCTTCTTTTGTTACTTAAAGGAAATAGTATACACTTGTGCTTTGCAATTTCACATACATCACATTCAAAACTTTCAACATGTAACTCAGAAAACAATGATAGAAACATAACCTTGATGGTTTCAAAAGAAGAACATCCTAACTGAGAATGAAAAAGGAAAATTTTTTCCCTTTTCAACAATAGGAATTTTGACATTAGTGATTGAGACAGATGTGCATTTTCTATGACAAACAAACAAGGCTCCTCAAGATAGTAAAGGCCATTCCCTTCTCTAGCATGTCCAATCATCCTCCCTGGATCCTTGTTCTAAAAAACACAACAATTATTGTGAAAAATCACGACACAAGATAAGTCTTTTTTGTAAGTTTTTGTATCGAAACAAGGTTTGTGGATAACTTTGGAACATGAAGAACATTTTTTAAGGTTACGAAGGAATTTATTTTAATATTTCCTATGCCAGCTACTGTTACAAGTGTGCCATCTGCAGTGACTATTTTTTTATTGTTGGACAAAGAGAATATGTGGAGAAATATTTGGATGAAAGAGCCATATGATCTGTGGCCCCAAAATCAAGTATCCAAAAGGATGGGGAAGATGTTTTTGAGACATTAAATCCTAATGAAAGTAGAAGCATACCTAAATACGCCTAAGTACAAGTTCCTAATGGATTTCCCATGTTTTTGAAAAAATTTATTACCATTTCTACCTTCGCCGAAAAGTCACAGGAAAGTCATCAAAGGTTGCTAGAGGTCACCAAAGGTTGTCGGAAGGTCGCTGGGAGGTAGCCGAAAAGTCACCGAAAATTCAAGTGGATGTTAGAAAAGTTGCCAGAAAAATCTGACAATCGAGAACTTAATAGAAAAAATTTGGGAGAAATTGCTGGAAAAAAACTAATTGTCACTACTAGAAAATTCTAGTTAAGGTTTTAGATGTCTAACAGCTTCGAGAGCCTAGTCAGACCTTTTACAATTAAAATGAGAAAATGAGAAAGAAAATTTTCTGAATGTGCTTGAATGAAAATTTCACTCAACAGATTGATTTATTTATAATAAGAGTATTTACAAAGAGAATAAATAATTACTATTATTTTCAAGAGAACAATTAAAATACTACAGCTTCATAAGATACATTAAACTTGGCTAAACATTAACTAAGCTTCCTTGGAAGGATAATAAACATTTAAATGCTCCTATTTCCAACACTAACTAATCAATATCCTAATTGTCTTAACTTACTCCCTCTTTCCCATAGTCCTAGCAGAGAGACATGGAACTTTCAAAAGTCGAGGTCCAAGTGTTCATTTCATTGTTTTTGCTTTGTTTATTATTTTGAAACAACATCGGGACCTAGAATTGGGAATTATGGTTCTTATTAAAATTCATTCCTTTATTTGCATTTGAACAAATTTCTATCAACTAATATAAGAGCTCCAATCCTAGAGTTGTGGGTGTCGATTATTGAAGATGATTCCAGAATTTGAAGGAAAAGAAGCCTTCTAGTGGCTAATTAATGTAAAGCAGCATTTTAAGGCCACAAGAATAAGCAAGGAAGAAAAGATACAAAAGGTTTGGGAACACTATGCGAGGACATGCATCTGTTTAGAGGTATGTGTGGAAAGGGACCATCCAAGAGCATCATGGTGGGAATTCTTGAAGGTTTTGCTCAAAGTGTTTCAACCAAAATTTGATCTAGACATACCACTACCAGTGTGGGTCCAAGATGAGGATTAAGAATCTTGGTTGCTAGAAAATAGCATAGAAGATGAAGCCCTTGAAATCAAGAATCAGGCTAGGGAGAACAACTTATACTATGGAAGTAAAGAATGATGGAAAGTTAGAGCTTATGGCATTTGAAGACGAAGACGAAGACGAAGAATCTTGGGAAGAATTCAAGGTGAACATGTGCATGGAGGGTCAATTAGAGACTAGGAGAAGAGCATTGAAGCTATGCAACAAAGCTTGGAGGAAGATCAGAGGCAAGCAACACGTGTATGCCAGAAACAATCCAAACAAGATCAAAGAAGTACACTACAAAAATTCGAAGAATCGGTGACCTTGAAGTAGGTGGAAGCCAAGCGAATGCAACAAATGGTATAGCAGACCAAAAGTCAAGAAGATGAAAGGGAAAAAAGAATGTTTGAAGAAAAAGAGCCAAAATTGATGTAAAGGAAGAGAATCGTGGAAGCAAGAAAACAAAAAGGGAGAGGAAGTAGTGAAGGAAGGAAAACTAATCATTAATTTCTAAACAGAAAATGAGAAAAATAAACATGAAAAAAGATGTGGCAAATGAAGAACTTGATTGGCCAATGGAAGAAAATGAAAAGATGAAAAACATGAAGAATATAGGTCATGACAACCATAATATGGGTATCAAATGAAGGGTGAAAGAAAAGCTCTCTATGGGTGGGTCATTAGTTGTGAGTTGTGACTGAGTTTTGTGGAAAAGTTGCAAAAGAAGTGCCCATGTAAATGGTGGCTACACCTAGATGAGGCATATAGGAAGGAGAAGAAAGAAATGGTTGAGTTGGAATTAGACAAAGGTAACTCATTTTCGAGCTTGATGGACCAAGCCCAAAGAAGTAGGGAGAAGAATTGGAATTTTGGAAGAGGAAGTTATTTCTTTTCCAAATTAGAGTCCAGTCTAACAAAAAAAGTGGGAGGAGAAGCAAACCGGAAATACAATTGAGTTGTTCCCATGTCCTAATGGGCCAGGTCAAACAAAATAAAGTAGATGAACTTGGTAATCATCAGCTACAACCACATGTAGTAGTGCAAATGTGCAATTATCTTCTCAATAAAACTATAGAGGCTTGTTTCATGGCCAAAACTACTGTAAGAAAGAGAGTAATAGAGAAGAATAGACGCACTCACATATTTGTGTTTTACCCAGGAGGATGTGTAGTGGTCCTGTTAGCTTGGACATTCTGCTTCAAACCATAATAGTTAATCCCAGATAGCAGGACGGAGTGGTCGACCCTCGAACTGGGATAGCGGATAGTGGGATAGCCGCTATTCTAATATATATATATATATATATATAAGCTCAAAAACAAATATTACTCAAAATTCATAAACTAACAAGTATCATGAATAATAAAAATTCATAAAAGGCTTATTATTTTTGTCCTTCAAGCTGTTCTACTTCCATACAATGTCAATGTTTTGACCAGTGGGCTTGAACATTGCATTTAAAGATCTCATTGATTGTATAGGTGTACCACTGCCACAAACAGCAATAGCAGTAGCGGTGGTTTTTTTCTATTGATAGTTGTGTGGTAGGGAACCAGATGCCATGATTGAATTGAACAATAGAAGGTTCTGTACTTCTATTGGCCAAAAAAAAAAAACAAGAACAGAAACAGAGCATGAGTTGCTGGAAACAGAGAAGGAAAAGGGGTACTGGTATAGGCAGAAACAGAAAAAAAAAAAAGAAAAAAAATTACTTCAAAGTTGGTAGTAGCCGGAGAACTGGTCGGAGAATAGACGACGACTGGTCAGAGAGAAGACGCATCGCCGAAGAAAGCACATCGCCAGAGAAAGCAAGTCGCCAGAGAAGAAGAACGAAGGTACGTCACCGGAGAAGGTAAGTCGCAATAGTGAAAACACAAGGAAAAAAGAAGAACAGAGAAGGAAGAGGGAAAACAGGCTGAAAGATTATTTAAACTGAAACCTTAAAATGCAAAAGGTCAAAAATGCCCTCACTAACGTTTTAAACGGGAGGGTATTTTTGACTTTTCCCCTTCATGTGGACAGTAGCGGCCCACTCTGCCATGATTTCCCGCTATAACAGCCGCTCCGCTCGGCTGCTATCGCTGCCGCACCACGACATTAAACTGCGCCGCGCTACGCAGGTTCTGTCACACACCGCTACCGCTCTGCCACTATAGCGGCCGCTCCGGCCGCTATTAACCACTATGCTTCAAACAACTAGAACACATATGGGACTTTATTTCAGCAGCCACAAGTTGTTCACCTTGGGGACAAGGTGAATGTTTACGAGGGAGTCTTGATAGGTCTATTAGTTTATGGCCTCGGTTAGTTTGTTAGTTAGTTAGTTAGTTAGGGGTCAGTTTGTTAGTTAGTGGATTACTTGGTTAGTTACTCAAGTGGCTAGTGATGTATATAAATAGGAATAGGAGTTGAGAGGGGAGTCATTCATTGTGTGGGAATTTGTAAAGGAATTGGGAGAGATGGACCTCTCAACAATCCAGGTCCAGGAGTGTTCATTTCATTATTTTTGCACTGTTCATGATTCTAAAACCACGTCAGGGCCAAAATTGGGAAATGGTTCTTAATAAAATTCATTCCTTCATTTGTATCTGAACCAATTTCACTGGTTATTTTATTTCAATACACTATAACAAAACTTATCAAGGCCCACTTCTCTAAAAGCTTAATATGTTATGTAGAGGCCCATTAATGATTTTACATCTAGAACACACCCTTCATGCAAGAATTGTATGGTTAAAAGCATGAACAATGCATAGACACTTTATACCTTATTATTAAATTCAGCTTATGAAGAACAAAGGTATTACGGATAGAAATCTTGACCACTTGATCATAGAGACTCTATTATGTCACAGACCAGCTTGCCTAGAAGCTTCCAGTATTAAGTTAAGGTCTATGTTCCATAAATGATTTTCATTGTTAACCATACTAGCACATTCAATGTCAAAGTTGCTCAAGGATAAATATTGAAGAAAGCTATATAAAAACATTATATAACAGCAAAATCGTCACAAATCCAGGAAGTATATGAATTTAAAAAGAATAGATTATATTAAGTGTGATTGCAAAAGTAGAGAAATGAGATAAGTAAACCTACATTATCCCTTCCCAAAGCTGCATAGTGCTGTAAGCCATTACAGGAACCATCCTAAAAATTCATCAGAGCAACATTACTAACAAATCTTTTTGAAAACATAAGAAAATAAATAAATAAATTGAAAAGTGATCCCATACCATATTTGCAACATAAAAAAGCCCACAATGCCTTCACTTTTAGGGTTTTGGTACAAAATTTCATGTTTTCTTTTTTGGTTTTCTCTTCGATTGCATGCAGTGTTATCAAATAGCAGCCATGGCAGCGCCATGGCGGAAAGCAGAGGCAGGTGTTTGACAAGGCGCCATCAAATAGCAGTGGTGGGGCGGGTTTTGAATGGCAGCCTATGGTGGCCGCCATATGCATGGCCCTCATGGAGGACATGGCGGCCATGGCAGAAATAACAGTTTTTTTTTAATAAAAGGAAAGAAAAAGGGAAATGGGTCATGAAGCCTGACCTGACCGGCTTAGTAAAAGGTTAAAAACCCTAAAACAAAACAAACAGAAGCACAAAAACTGCTCTTCTCTTATGCTACTTGCTGCTGCAACTTGCTGCACAAAAACGCCAAGCCCGCATGACTTCCTCTGACAACTTCAGCACCAGAACTGGCAATGTTCACTGGCGACTTCACCTCTCATGACCATTCTCCAACGACCACCATCTTTGGTGACCCCTTTTGCTCTTTTTTCTTTTGGTTCTAAAATATTAATTTTAATTCTTTAAATATTTTGTTTGTATTTTATTACTCTATTAATATTCTGTTTTCTTCTATTAGTGGTAAATAGTTACTCATTTTCTTTGTTAATTCAGTTTTCTTGTCTGGAAATGTTTTGTTTTCTTCAAATTCTTAATATTCTGTGTTTTAATTTAATCATGTCTTCGATTTATCATTTAATTTTAGTTTTTTATTTATATCTACTACTTTTTAGTGTTTTTTTTTAATTTATATCTACTGTTTTTTAGTATTTATATGTACATACATATAAAAAAAAATCCGCCATAAGCCACCACACCATCCGCCATTAACAACACTGGTTGTATATTACCTTTTAGAGAGTAAAATTTTATTGAAGATCTAATTTGGTCTTGAGGGTCTACACTTGGAGTCAATTTGATGAATATCAAAAGAACCCAAAAGCTCTAACAGCTTTCTTTTTTCATTGCTTTAAAGGCTTCCAATGAGAATTTAGTCTTTACCTGATGAATTGGAAGATGTGAGATAAAAGAATTTGGTGATGAACTTCTTAAGGCCTCTGATAGATTAATACAAGCAGCAAGGCACTGGAAAGGATCCTCAGCCGTTAACCACCAACAATTTCCATTAATAGGGTTATCAGCAGAATCAAATATATCATGAATATGATTCTCTATAAATCCTAGGCGCCCATCATAAGACTGCTTCTCAACACCACCTGCATACAAATTTGCTAGATGTATCTTCAGCCACCTAAGACCAGACTTTCCTAATGGCCGCCCTTCAGCAAATTCAAGTAGTCCTCGACACAGATCAGAACCTAAATGATTTAAATGAGGATGCATAGGATATGCTCTGCCACGGAAGTCAAGATTGTGTGGATAATAAAAGCCTTCCTCATCTTTCATTTTTCGTGCCACCTGATTCAGAATATGTATTTTCTTGTAATTATCACTCATCTAGTGAAACTTAGTTCAGATTATGCGATTAATGATCACATTGAACAAACATAAAACTTTGAAAATCATGTCTAAGTATGTATTTGGATCCTTTTCCTTTCATTTGAGTACGTCATGTGAACAGAGAAATAGACACAACCCTACACAGGGCTCGAAAATTATCCTGTTCAGATTTCCTTGTGTTTGTCTCAATTGACATAACCCTACCACATCAAAAAAAAAATTGAGAATCCAAATCCAAGTGTGGTTATGTTGACCAACATCCTACTATGTAAGATGTAAGTAAAACCATTGGTCACTGATATAACTAAAATTGGAATTTTCAGTTGTTCCCGATAGTTCAAACATAGCATAGAAAAGATATTTCACAGTGAAGGAAGATCTTACAGAAAGCTTAAGTTCAGTGTCACATCTTAGAGAATGCCTTTCCAGATTAATTTTTTTTGCCTTCCTTACACTGGATTTCCACTCCTGAATTAGCTTTAAATCCTCTACAGGCGGCTTATCTGGTAAAGGAACCTACAATTCAAAGAAGAATATATGTAGGCCAGATTAATTGCATAGCAATAGGCAACATTGAGAATTCATTATATGATTGACGAAATAATTTGCAGAGTATTTTTTTCAACATGTGTATAGATTGGCCATCAAATGAATTTGGAAATTTTATACTGTGATTACTCCTGACAAATTGCAGTCCAGTTACAATTTTACAAAGCTTTATCATTTAAGGACATCAAATGATTCAAATACTACCATGTAGAAGTGAATATTTAGTTCATGTAAAGCCCCTTTTTACCTCACCTAGTGGGATAAGGCTTTGTTGTTGTTTGTTTGTTTGCAAAGCCCCTTTTTACTTAGCTTTGTAGTCTAACTATCAAAAGCAATGCGTAAATGGGGGGAAAAAGCAGAAAGAATACAATCATTCTTTTATGAGGACTTCAAAATCTGCACCCTCCCCCTTTTATATCTTGAAATTTTTGTTTATCCATTTTTTGCAAACATAAAAAAAGATATTCATTTGGATGAGCAGAAGAATATTACAATAATCAATTATATTTTATTTATGCTTACATCTTTACAATCAACCAGTCCTGCGATGTTACCTCCTCCAGCCCAAATTGACTCCACAACTCTAAGCACTCTTCTATTTACTCTCCATTTGGTGTTGCCAAGAATATCCAAGGCCTGCATGGAACAATTATGCCCTTTTATTATGAAAAAAAAAAATGATGCCCTTAGCAGAACTATAGATACAATTCAGTGAACCAGCAAATGTAGAAGACTACAAATATTGAAATTGTTTAGAAATACTGACAACAAACTTTTAGTAATAAAGTTTGTAACCATTGAATGAAAGCAAATTACTGATCACCAAATTGGCAATGCATACAATGCATCAGAGTTTTTAACAGATCATATTTTTTACACAATACTGCCACACACTTTCCTTGGCAATCAAAAAATGAAATGGAAATTTACATACACTAATACTACCTCAAAAACTTTCTGCATCTGTGCTCCATTGACATTCTTCATTACATCTTGCTGCTTCCTAGATCCATGAGTTCGCATGATATAAGATGGTAAGAACAAGTGTCCACCCTTGTCATATCTGGAAAGAGTGTTATTAAATGTTAGACACACAAACACACAGGTAAGCTACTAAGTCGTGAAGGATTATATATTTAAAAAAAAGTGAAACTTGCATCCTTTACTATTTTCATATATTTTTGCAAATTCGGGTTCATTTTTAAGTTGAAATTAAGTAGCTAAAAGTCCATTCAGTAGTTGCATTCCTTTCTCTTTGGTCTTGAGGAAGGTTGAAACTGAGCACAATAAATCATGTTATATGTTATAACAATATAAAACCAAAGCAAATTCAGGCATTTCAAAATACAATACAAGAGGGACACCCATTCCATTTGTCATACCCTTTCCATTTTTTGGGAGGTATTAACATTGGCATGTATGGTATTAACATATGTTTAGCCTGCACAAAAAAGACCCGAATCAGTAAGTAAAAACCTCAAGCTATACACTTTTTGTGGTGCATGCTAACTATCCTGAATGAGTTAGAAGTATCTGATGTTTAATTTAAGCCTAATGGCATGCTTAATAGCAAACAAGTTTGACAATAACAGAACAAACGAACAGCATTTATGGAGAAGTTCAGAAGTCACTATTTCAACAAAACTCTTCATGATTTTAGCTAGTCATGACATGAGGAAGTAATAAATACAATGTATCAGATTCCATGCAAATGGAACACCTGGAGCAAGATGCTTATGCAGATGAATAAAAATAGTTCTTTCTCTTTGGGGAAGAGGGGAATGAGGTTAAAAAATAGTTCCAATTTACAGGACTATCATACACATGTAAGAGATAATATTATAATAATGGATTTACTTTGCATTCATGAAGCTATCATAAAAGCCGTTATCATGAGCAGAAAAATTTCATCTATGACATAATATTATTTAAGAAAAGGAAGACAATGTCTCAACTTACACATTTTTCAAGCCCAACTAGGACTAAGGGATCACATTGTATAACGCCATACTTCTTCGAAAACTTTTGCCTACAAGCACAAAACAGTTATTTGGAATTATAATTGAAAAACAAGTGCAATAAAGGAACTTCCATGAATCCCTTGCATACCTACTCTTTCAAGATAAATCGTTGGTCACAGTTTAAAACATCTACCATGATAGATATGGGAAATTTTGAGAACCTCTTTTAAAATGAGGACTATTATTCTTCCATTTTCTTAAGCAAAGATTATGTGTCAAACTTGATCACAATTCATTCTATGCTGGGGAGCATCGGCATCTTTTTTATATGTTCATGTGTGCATGCATGTTCAAGTCTGTGTGTGTAACTGTGTATGTGCACACAGCTGCGCATGTGATAGAGACTAGAGAGAGATAGAAATAATAACAAGACACATTAGATATAATACACAAATTATCTCCTGTCACAGAAACAGCCAAAATTAACTTTCTCTAACCAGATAGTGTCACTTAGTTGTTAAGGGGGTCAAGGCCCTAAATCTTAATTACCAAGTTACCCCCTCCCTTTTCCAGAAAGAAAAATGTGAACCTCACCCTGGATGCCATGGTACAGCTTTAAAACCATGCCTGAAAGCTGGTCGAATATCAGGTGGAGTATCAGCAGACTGGTTAACCGGAGAGTGTACATATGCTGTATCAATTAATAATTCTATTAATCGACTTCCCAGCTGCATAATTTCATAGTGTTGAGTCATTAAATTCCATTTTTAAAACCAAAAGATAGAGAAGATAATTGATTACTCAAAGAAAAACCTTAGCCTGTGTGTCCCGGCTCCAAGGACTACATTCTTTTTTCAATACCATCTGCACTTCTTTCAGTCGATTTTTTTTAATCAAACTGTTTAAATAATTCCTTTGTCTTTCTTTATCACTATCCAAACTGTCTTCAGCGTCAGCCTCTGTCTTCTTACTCCGGCTACTTTTATTTCCTTCAATGAACTTATGAATCCTAACCTGAAACACAATAAGATAATTACAACATCTATTAAATAACTGCATCAAATATGTTTTAGTCAAAGGGGCAACTTCTCCAAAGACTTTGATTAAGGTCCAATTTGGATCAATTGTAAAACCTTACTGCTAAGACTTTCCTAAAGCAAGAATAGGTGTTTACGGATAAGTTACATGAGATGTTTTTTAAAATGTTTAAGTTAACTAAGGCAAAAAGTTTGCTAAGAAGTTCATCCAAACTGACTCTAAAATCCATTATTAAACCACTTAAGCATTAGAGGCTTATCTAGTTCTATTCTGCATTGGCATTCATGATGCAGCCAACTAACCACGTCTTACACAAGTGGTCAGTCACATGGAAGTAAACTCTAACTCCAAGTGGACTTTACCTACAATATCAATAATAGTTCAAAAGCTACCTATACCGAGGATTTTACTCAACCACTGCATTTGAGCGCAAGGTTAATCTCATAGCTATGCCTGACCGAAAACTAATCCACTCTTCTAATTCTAATTCGGAAACAAGATACTCCCATTACCTCCTGTTCTACCGCCATGCCAATATGAACAGCAGCATGAACAAGCTGAACACAGCCTTCCTCATTCTCCATTACCATGGCCATCATCTTATGCATCACAATGACCGCCACCTTATCAGCCGGCAAGTCGTCAACGTGGGGAGCAATAGAATCCTGCTGCTTCTTAGGTCGCGTGCGGTGGGCTGTTTGCTCGGCCTCCACGGCCGCCCTGAACGGCTCGAACCAGCCCAAGAGAAGTGCCTTCACGTGCGGCAAATTGGGCGCCAACATCTTCTGCCGCATCTCCCTCTCCAATTCCCTGTACTCCTCCACCATCCTCTCCCACGCCTCCGTCTCCGCCTCAATCTGCCTCCGCCGCAGCAAATTGTACTTCTCCTTCTCCTTCTCCTTTCGCCTCACCTCTTCCTCCTGAATTAGCCACCCCTTCAGAAATAACCACGGCGGCTCCTGGATGAAGATCCTCGGAGCCGGAGACGCCTCCTCCTCGACCGCGGCGCCGAGGTCTTCCACGACGAAGTTGCCGTCGGTGGAGAGAAGGTGGTGGTGGCGAAATTGGAGAATTGGGTCGGAGTGTGTGAGTGGAAAGGAGGAGCAAGAGAAGAGGAGCGAGGACGGAGAAGAGGTAGGGATTAAGAGAAAATGGAGGGTTCGGTGGGGCTTGCGTTTAATTTGAAGGTGGCTTCTTCTTGTGGGGTTGTCGAAGGCGTGAACCTGAGGAGTGGGGAATGAAGATGCCAATGTCATTGTTGAGGGTGGAGTGTGGAGTTCTAGGTATTGTAGTGTATAAAACGAATGAAAAGGGTGAGTATTAGGTGTTCTGAGAGACCGGACCGGAGCGGAACAACGCTGGGAGAATGAGCGAAACGGAGAGGATGATTGTGTGTTGCCTCTGTCTTCGAGGATGAGGTTGAAACCTCTCTTAAACCTTGTAATCCTATGGAGTATGGACCCGGCACAAGATTTTTTTGAAGTAAATATATATATAAACCTTGTAATCCTATGGAGTATGGACCCCGCATAAGATTTTTTTTTTGTTAGTTTCCTAAAATATGAAAAATATGTTATTTATTCATATAATTTTTTTTCTTTTTTAATTAAGACTCAAGGGAGTTTGTTTCAAAATATAAAATTGTATTCATAGGAACCGAGAAATATTATGTTTAAGAATATTATTCTTAAGAATATGTTTAGTTGATATTTAGTAATTCTAAAAAAAATATTTAATTAAAAAATAAAAGTCAAAGAATAAGATGAAATAATAAAATAGAGATAAATAATTATTATAAAAAATAATTTTTATTTTTATAAAAATATAAGATACTCACATTTTATTATGGAAATATGAAGTTAAATAAGTACAAGTAATTTATATTTATAGGAATCAATAAGATTTTTAAAATATTTTTTCAAAACTTGTATCAAACATGATAATATAATATTTCAAAATTCGCTTACTTGAGAATTTTTCTTGATAAATTGAAACAAACACAATTATAATTATCTTGTTAATTAAAGGGATGTTCACCAAGTTTAGTTGTGAATCTAACTCAACATAATCGTTAAAGCTTAATGACACTTTGATTTGAGTAATAAATTTTTATTTTTTAACACTTTTGATGATCCAACCCATTGATGTAATATTTTTATTATTTATATATTTATTTATTTATTTATTATTATTTATATTTTTTTAGAAATTTGAAAATAATATTTTTAAACCTGACATGTCATTGATTGAGTTGATTCGTTCAAGTTTAATAGAAAAAATGCACAAACTCAATCAAATCCAATCCAATATGAAGTATGTTTATCAGTTTAGGTAAGCCAAACTTGACCCAACTTGATGCATCCTAGGATCCATAATCAAAACCTAGCTTCTAGCCATGGAAATGGAAATTGAAAATTAGAAGAAGAAGAAAAAAATAAAAATGTGGAGAAGGAAGAGAATAGAGCTCGCCACTAATCTATGGAGAATTAGATAAGAAAAGTGAGATTCACCACACGCATCATGGAAGCTTTGTTTAAGACAAAAGTAGAGAGGAAGCTCTCACAAAAGTACAATGCACATTCAAATTCATTCAAAAGTGATTATCCTAATTACAAGAGAGACTTTTATAATCCTTCTTAATCCCTTCTTAAGGTCCCCTAAGCCTAATTAAGGTAGCCAATTGAAGCTCATAAGCATACAAGCCCAAAAATGCACCAAAAATGGTCACTAGCAATCGCGGATTTAGCGATAATTTTAGTGACAAATTTATAAAAATAAGAAAAACAACTCAAAATTTGGCTTTAGCCCAAGGTTATGCTATCCTATATGAAAGGCACATAAATAACTATGAAAATACAAGGAAAATAGAGTTCTTCCAGCTCTGAACATTGCCTATATGGCAGTTGGACACATGGTACAAAAATTGGCCTTCTTGGCCCTTAAGTGTGGCCAACTCATGTTGCACTTCCTCTTTGAGTAAGACAATCCACGAGAGCGATTCCAATAAAGAACTATCCAAATCCTAAGTTTTAGAATCTGAATCGTATCAGGTGGTATCAGAGCTCATGAGCTTTGGTATCTGATATTCATCAAATAGAAATTCCCAGATCCATTTCACAATGTGTGCAATTGAAGCACGATCTTCACAATTCTGCATCCTTCAAACTCGTGTTAAGAGGTAATCCACTCAAATGCATAATCGAGCTTCAATTGGTGTTACGTTTTGCTCACCTAGCTATTGTTATAATCTAATTGGTGCAATTTAAGTTTTAATCAGTTCAATTGCCAAATTTCTTGGTGAAATTGCATTAGCATAGTTCAATTTTAAAAATCTAAGAAAAATAGAGCATCACAATTAAGTTTTTCTTTTTAGTTTTAATGAAATTCTTGATTGTGAAAATTGATTTCGATTTGAGAAAAAGTTTTGTGGTAATGATTTAAAACAAAGTTGGATCAAAAAAATTGAAAAAGAAAATGAGTAAGATCACCGAGATCCATGGCGAAATCTAGTGCTGCAAAAATAAAGCATAAGAAAACGAAAGTTAAAAAAAAAGCATAACAGAAAGTTAGTTACAAATCTATGCACATTCCACACATGCCTAAAAATAATTTTCTGTTATTTTCCTAACCTGTTTTTCTATTTTCGTAACGTTGACTTGTATGATCTTCCATTGACCATTATGAATGTCCATTGACTTATACAATCGTCCATTGACTTGTACAATTTTCCATTGACCTATACAGGTAGGTAGCGTTTGGAAACCTAGTTTGGATGGAGAATATTTTGTTTCATTTTCTTTTTCAAATTTGATAGCATTCTAACTCAATGTCTTTGTATTGTCTTAATTGTGATTCCTGATTTGAGTAGTTTTCTTTTCTATTATGTTTTTTTCTTATCTTCATTGGCTTCTTTAGTTTTGTCTTTGAGTTTTCTATTCCTTTCATTTCCTTAAGAGTTATCTTGATTCAAAGGCTTACACTTGCCAATAGAACATGATTCGTTGAATTTAGGTTCTTTTTCAAGGTGTAACTAAGAGTTGAAAGGAAAAAGGCAAGAGTTCACATCATAGAAAAAGCCACCTAGAGCGCATACACATGTGCAAAGTGTAAACACGTAAGGAGTGGTGAGATTTTTCCTTTTATTACTAACTTTTCTTTGAGAAATTGCAATTAAATAGCAAGTGTAACATAAATGCTAGTAGTAGTGATGACATTAACAATTACTCTCCCAAATCCAAGCATATGATGAAGCAAATGGCCAGACTAAAGTAGCAATTGGTTAGATTGGGAAGGGGCCTAGAAACTATCAGGGTTGACAAAACGAGTGCCCATGCTAAGGTCGAGGCACTCAGCAAAAGGAGGGAGAAATCTGCCTCGTCCATACACGAGAGTGCAAGTAGCAAAACTAGGAGTCCAAAGGAGAAGTCCAAGGACCATCAAAACTCAAGCCACAACAAGAAGAGTGTAAGGCAAAATAGAGAAAGGGAGGAGCCTTAGAGAGAAAGAAGAGAGAAGAGGTGAAAAGAGGAGTCATATAAAGAAAGGAAGCACGAAAAGGAGCCTCATAGAGAGAGGGGGGAGAGAAGATATGAGGAACCTCATCACGAAAGGAGGAGGTATTTTGAGTCACCCCATAGAGATGAGAGGGAGGTTCCTAGGAGAGCTCTAATGGACACTCTCAAATGTCGCATTCCCTCATTTGCAGGAGACAGAGACGTGGAGTCCTACATGGACTGGGAGCTGAAAGTAGATCAGGTGTTGTCATGCTTTGATTATTTTGACTATGAGAAGGTCAAGAAGATTACATATGAATTCATAAGTTATGCACTAGTATGGTGGAACTAGTTCTCTAGAGAGATTAGATAAGGGAGGAGAAGACATGCAAATACTTGGGCTTATCTAAAGAAGGACTGGAATCGATCTAACAACAAGTTAGGTAATCGTTAAGAGAACCTTAGATTAACCAAGAGCGTAATCCTTGCTTCCTCGAGGCAGCAATCGTGTAAGCCCTCAATAAGCAACGGACGAATGTTCGGTGATCGTCATAAAACTTGAGTAGGTTTGGAATTGTATACAAATCATTAGGAATCAAAAATGGTTGTTGATGAACCTGTGAATTGATATAGTAATTGTTCATAGTTTAGATTATCATTGTTTTCATAGAATAGTTTACTTCCTATCTTGAATTTATGCACAAACCCCCTTTGTTTACATTTCTATAAGTACGTGGCCGAGTTCGAATCTGTCCGACACAACCTATCTCTGGCTCAAACTGTTTGTGTTTGTCTATGTCCAAGTCCACGCTTAGCTAAGACAATATCAGATATAGCTCAGTCGAGTTTGTTTCAGATCCTTCTCTACCGAGAGCGAGTCGGCATTCTACACACTTAGTGTTTTCCGTATGACTCTGTAATTCCGCATTAGTTACAATTAAATACACCGCGTCCTTGAGAAGAATGACCTAGGGTTAGCTATACTATAGTTAGCTTTAGTTTTTATTTGATAAAAGCCACCACGACAAAAAGCATTATCAGACACCCGGGCACACGGCAAGAGAGTGTATTTGAAAAAGGTTGAAAAGAAAAAGAAAGAAAAATCGCAGGATGAAACAAAGAAAAGAAAAGCAGTAGAAAGCTAGAAGTTGCAACAAAAAGAAAAAAATATGTATCATAAAGCTGCAAAATAAAAAGTGAGAAAAGGAAGAAAAGGAAAATACAAAATGGAAAGAAAAGAAGTGAGCAAGTATGTTATTGAAAAGACTTGTAGTGTCCTTGGGGATACCCTCCTTGCTTATGAACTCATTCCCCATTGCTGCTTTCTTCCCTATGGTTAGCAACTCTCTTCCCCGTCCTGTATCCTACCTTTAACCCTGGCCACCTTACAAGCCGAAAAGAAAGTCCTTTTGATCATTACTGCATGTGTTTTTGAAGGTGTAGACAGAGAGGCCGGTCAAGGTCTGCTAGTGTCGGTTGCATGGGATGTTTGAGTGTATATACAAACCGAAACACTTGAGAGACTGAGAGAATATACCTTGAGAGCTCAATCACTTCTTGGCCACTCTTTCGATGTTTTATAGGTTACTTGTTTGCCTTAGATGTGGAGGGAGTAACTTTGATGAATTGTTTATCGTGACTCTAGGATAAATGTGTGTCAACTCTGTTTTGTCATAACTTAAGAGATTCATTTGAAAATTCATTTTCTCTTTCAAACCCCTTGAATGATCAAACCTGATTTTGCCCAGGAGTGCAAAAGTGTAAGTGTGGGGGTTTGATAAGTCGTATTTTATGCACCTCATAGGGGCTTAAGATGGGTAGTTTTGAGATTATTTGGTAGTCAAGAATCATATCTTAGCTAAGATTCAGACTATGGACCTTGAAATAGGGAAAATATAAATCTGTGCTAATTTGGGGATCTTAGCTAATAAAAGATTGGATTCATTTTGTAGGCCAAGCAAAGGTGTCTCAGCCCATCAAGAGAAGTCTTGGTCTAGGAGAAGCCGTCCCAGCCAGACCAGCCGACTCTCTAGCCCAGTAGCGGGTAAGTGACCCAATCAACCTAGCAGCCCAAGCACAGTGCCACTTCAGCCAAATCAAGCTCAGCAGCCACGTCATTCTTGAAAGAAGCTTGCAACGCAAGGATGATCAGTAGAAGGGTAGAATAGGCAATTCAGAATCTGTAATTCTGTTAAGAAGTTTGTTAGGAGTAGGCGTTTTATGCGGTGGAATTCATACCTAGGTTTTAGGCGGTGGAATTCATACCTAAATCCATATTCATCTACACTCCATTCTCCTCACTGCACGCCCAAACCCATGGTGGTGCACAGTGCTTTAGAGGCGCCTCTCTCGATCGAGGAGGTGCAGGTCAAGAATTGGGAAGCCGAAGGTTGTTAGAAGGGACCGATTGGTTAGCCAACGCACTCTAATGGACTTGATCCTTAGCGTCCTAACTATTGACGGTGAACCATCACTACTCTTCCATGGTGATTGTTGTGGATGGCAGAACCAATGAATTCACGCCTTATATTTGCATTCTATTTTCAATAATACAAGTAGTTTCTATTGCTTCTCTCTTGATTATGAATCCTACATTTAATATGCTTTGCAGTGTTACGATTGCACATTATTAAGTAGATCAATGTTAGACTATACCGATTGGAACCGGTTTAACAACTTAATTAGGTAATCGATTGGAGAACCTAAAATCAACCCCGAGCTTAATCCCTACCAACTGATGAGGTAACGATTATATAAATCCTCGGTATGGAAATGGACGAATGTTTGGAGATTGTCATAAGAATCTCAGGTTGATTTAGAGATGTAATCTCGGGTAAAGAAGTGGAACTGACTTGTTTATTGGGACTCAGTATGAATGCAGTAGTAGTAGTAGTTATCCTAGCTTAGGTTGCATTTACTTCCATACTTAGTTTAATTCCTATCTTTACTTCCTCGCCACCAAAACCCCCCTATTTCCTATAATTCAGTCCGAGATCGAGTCTAGTCCGACTCTGTTGTGTCCGTGTTTGTGCTCAGTCAAGATCGAGTTAGATCCGTCTTTGCCAAGACTGGATTGACACCCATCCCGATCAAGCACGAGTCAGCATTTCCACACTTAACATTTCCTGCATTGACTCTATTTTCCACACTAAGCCATAACAGAACACACTGTGTCCTTAAGAGAATTCAACCTAGAGTTGACTATGCTATAGTTAGCTTTAGTTTATTTGATGTGCGTAAGACGACTGTAAAACAGGTCATCACATATCTCAAACGATGGATCCTGCCCAAGTCAACTATATGACTATAGAAAAGGAGGTATTGGCAATTGCATTTGCCTTAGCAAGTTTAGAGCATATCTACTAGGCTCCAAAGTTATAGTTTTCTCTGATCATGCAGCGCTGAAATATCTATTGAAGAAGTCGGATGCGAAGTCGAGATTGATCTGGTGGATACTGCTTCTTCAAGAATTCGACCTGGAGATCAAAGACAAGAAGGGTGTGAAGAACACTATAGTAGATCACTTGAGCCGCCTAGAGAGAGATGTCGATCCGATACCGACCCGATATGAGTTTCCGGATGAGCAGATACTGTAGATGACGCATGCAATTCCATGGTATGCGGATATCTGCAATTACCTTGTCACATCTACATTCCCTAAAGGAGCATCCAAAACTGTCAAGGAGGCTGTGCAATGACCAAGTCATGCATAGGTACATTCTAGAATCCGAGATCAAGTCGGTCCTCCACTTTTGTCACTCAGTGGCTGAAGGAGGCCATTATAGATCAATGCGGACAGCTCAAAAAGTCCTTGATTGTGGGCTATATTGGCCCACCATATATTGAGAAGCACACAAGTTTGTCATAGCCTACGGATAGTGTCAAAAAATCGGAGTGGCTTTAAGTCGAAAGAATGAAATGCCCCAGTAGCCTATGCTATTTTGTAAGGTTTTCGACATATGGGCTATTGACTTCATGGGGCCATTCCTTGTCTCCTATGGAAACTTTTACATCTTATTAGTCGTTGATTATGTTTCACGATGGGTGGAGGCTATGGCCACCAAAACTAACGATGCTAGAGTTGTAATGGATTTCTTGAAATCACACATTTTTTGCAGGTTTGGTGTGCCGAAGGCATTGATTAGTGACCAAGGAAGTCACTTCTACAACCGCGCCATGGCTATCTACTTGAAAAGTATGGAGTGGTGCATCGAGTTACTACCACTTATCATCCTCAAACCAACGGCCAAGCTGAAGTCTTCAATATGGAAATAAAAAAGTTACTACAGAAGATGGAGAATCCGAGTCGGAACCATTGGATCCGCCTCTTGGAAGATGCTTTGTGGACACATAGAATAACTTACTGAACTCTGTTACCGAACTTAGTAAGAATTAGAATTAAGATCACTAAGTGGTAAATCAGGATGGTAATAAGATAAATATGTCTTAGTAGTCTTAATAATACAAGTAACCTTAATGAGTCGTAGATAGTCTTAAATCTTTATGCTCTTTAAGTGTTCTTTACATTGCTTGTAAATTTACGTTTCCTATAAAAACCCCCTTTTCAATTCTTGCTAGATCTACATCCTACGTCCCAGTTTCGTAACCCTTTTTAGCCTTACACCTTGGAAATATTAGAACCAAAGTGTCCTTGAGAAGAATGACCTAGGTTGACCCTATGGTGCTTTAGCTTAGGAAAATCTAGTATTTTGATAGAGGAAATAACGAGTAATCCTTAGACTATCATATATCATTAGTTCTTTGGGCATCCTTTTGCACTGTGTCAAACCCTTTACCTACTAAGTCTAGTTTTACCCTTAACTCATTCATAGTATCCATGATATACCTAGACTTAGGTGAAAGACCTTCCCAATTCATACTAGAACTCGCCATTCTACCAATCTCTCCCAAAAATCCTCCTAACCTCCAAGACTACAAAGCACCACAAACAAGGAAAACAAAACCTTACTCACTCTTTAAGTGTTTCACTCACACTCATGTTTCACATTTTTTAGGCCTTTTCTCTAATGCACTATTTATCCTCTTACATCTCAACTCTCACTACCTAAGATTGACTAAGAAACCTACTATCTAAAAATGAAGTATCTCAGCTGCAAGTGAAAGCCAAGCAAATCTCAATATACTCTTACAAAAATTAAAGGAAAGAAAACTCAGACAAAACTAAAGGTAGCAAAATATTGGACAAGCAAAACAGCTAAGAAAAAAAGCTAAACTTAAGAGGAATTAAATATGACATAAAAGAAGACTCAAGGAACAAAGAAATGACTCTAAAACATACCAAGAACTCATGATGATTGGCAAAAAATTACTGCACATTCCATGTACCAAATCTAGCAATTCAAAACTCCAAAATTTACACATGCACCTTATAACTTTTGGGACCTTCCAACACTTTTTTCTTTTGATTTTTTTTCTAAGTGGCTACGTGCTTTTTTACTATAGAGAAACAACCACAAATTACTCTTTTTCTTTCTCTTTTTTTCCAATTTTTTTACGCAAACACTTGGTCCTCAAACTTTCAACATAAAGGCAAATTTCTAACACATTTCCATAGTTTTTTTTCACAAGCATTTCTACAAACACATGGTAATCATATCTTTATAGAACTCCACATAATAACAACAAGAAAATTACTTTCTCTCACTCAGATTATAGCAAGAATCACATCCAAGATGAAAAATACATGTCATGCAAAAGAATCAATGCAAGCATTAAGTAGTCAAATGAAAAGAAATGACCAACCCTTAATGAAAACAACTTTCAATCGTGACTATAAAACTAAATGCACAGAAAAAATTTCAGCAAATTAAGATTATGACTTGAAACTAGACTTAAATATGAAAAGAACATAACAAGAACAAATGAAAACGGATAAGAAATAAGCAGGAATGAAGCTCACAAACTTACCCGATGTGGTTCGCATAACCACTACACGGTACATCAAAAACTTCCACATTTTGGCATTTTACGAGTTTCCACCTCGATTTTCCAATGCTAGAGTTGGCTTTAGATACCACTTCACTTGGTTGGACTCGACCTCAACTAGAACTCATAGGAATTATTCAAGAATCCTCCAAGAAAGCCTATGAAGGATGCTTGGACGCAAGAAATAAGTAAAAGAATAAAATGAAAAATATGGTGAAGGAAGAAAGGGGTTTCGCCACTAGCCTTCAGGGCTAGATAAGAGAATATGGATTTTCCATGAGCACCATGGATGCTTGATGAGAATAGGTTTCTTAGGCAATCTAAGAAGTAGAGAACTCTCTTAAAAGTGCAACGACAATGCTCTATCCCTTTAGGAAAATGAATCGAAAGTTCTTGCAACCTTGCATGGGGGAATCCTTTTATAGCATGACTAGTGACTAAGTGGGATTCACTAATCATGCCTAAGGCCCATGGCAAGGTCCGAAACACATAGAGTCCAATAAGTAAAACTAACCCTAACCCTAGCTTAGCAACCAAAATAAGACTAGCCTTAGCCATGGATTTGGAGACCGAAAATGGCTAAGTAGCTTGGGCTATCCAATAGCCTTTATCTTAAGGCTATCCTGTTCCACAAGCTATACAAAAGAAGGTATAAAGATATAGAGTATTCCCAATCCTATACATTGCCTTCAAGGCAGTTGGTCACACAATATACAATAGAACCTCCATGGCCTTCTCCTAGGTCCTTGAGGGTGGTCAACTGATATTAAACTTCTTCTTGAATTTGCCTTAGCCTTCCTTTAGTGGTGAGCCCTTAAAGTGTAGGGTTTTCTCTTTCTGTATATGCATCATTTTCTCCCTCGTCACCTTCTCCTTCTCCTTCCCCTTCCATCCACTAGAACCCCCAAAGGCCTTCCTAGATGCACTCCTCCTAATTTGCATCTCTATCTTAATGGCTTGATGGACCAACTCTCCCAAAGTATCATAGTGTTGTACCTCCACAACATCTCGAATTTTCTTATCCAAACTGTGGAGAAATCAAGTCATAGTGTCCTCCTCACTCTCCCTAATTTAGGCCTTCATCAAGTCCATCTCTATCTCTTTGAGGTATTCTTCCACACTCTTTGCCCCTTTGTAGAGACTTTGTAATTTATTATGCAAGTCCCTAGTATAAGATGGTGGGAGAAATCTTTTTCTCATCATCCTTTTTAAATCTCTCTAACTTTCACAAGGTATTATCATACCTCTCCTTATGTCCTCCAACATTTGTGTCTACCACACTAAGGCATAGTCACCAAACTAAAAAATGACAAGCTTTACCACCTTTCGGCCATGGAGGTTAAAACAGCCCACAATTTGCTCAACCTTGATGAACATTCCTAGTATTAGAATGCAACCCTAGGATCTATAATCAAAATCTAGTCAAGCAAAATCGATAATTAACATCAGAAAAACAAAGAATAAAGAATTAAGAGAACAAAAATAGAACGCGAATTAAGAATCGAAATAGCTTGCTACTAATTCATAGGAATTAGATAAGAGATTGTATAGATTTGCCACAAGCATCGTGGAAGCTTGATAAAAATTGATTTCATGCGGAAGACATGAGTAGAGAGAATGCTCTTGACAATGCTTAGGTGATAAAGCATTTTTTAGGAACTTAATAGTGACCTATGTTGGACATATTTGACATTATTTTATGGTTAATATTGCACATTGGTTGAGTCTTGAGTTATTGGACTTAATTGGGTTTAGTTGCTAATCTTTACTTATTTTCGGACTTAATTTTCATTATGATGTTGCTATCTTGTGTAGGCCATATGTGGAGCTATAAACCTCCAAATTGGACAATATTTATGGCTCTGGAAAGCTATGACAAAGATCTACAGTTTTTCTCTTTTGGTCTTAACCTAGTTCCATCATCTTTAGTGTCAAAAGTTCGTATGAAGTTTCATCCTACACTCACTCTATAGGCCTTTCTTTGCATATTATGGCCCAATTTTGAGACCTTGGTTGGTGGGCCTTTTGGCTGCAAAATCCTCTGGCCTAGACCACCTTCCTTAGCATTCAGAGCATGTAATAAATAATAGTTGGTTAGTAGGGTTTGGAGAGACGTTTTTGAGAGACATTTTTAGATTTTACATACTTGGATTTTGAAGGCTAAGCTCTCCTATCAATTATAGGTTTTTGAGAGACGTTTTTAGATTTTACATACTTATGCTACATTTTCTATGATGATTGCCATGGAAGGCTAAGCTCTTTTATCAATTAGAGGTTTTGTGATTGTGGTTAGGTTTGAGTTCTTGAATTCTTTATTATGTAAATTTTGTTATGTCTCTCATTTCTTTCCAATTCTTGACCCATTTTCATGGTTATGATTTTGCTTGAGATTTTGGATTGTGTTAGGTTAAGATTGATTAATTCCATTCTAATCAAGGCTAGGTAATCAATTGATCACCTAAAACCAACCAATTATGTGCTTGAATCCATGCTAATTGGGGATTATGATTGTGATCTCAATCTGTATGGATGAATGTTAGATGATTATCTAATGAATCTGAGTTGAATTTGCACCCTTATATGAACTGTGATAACAAAACTACGTGATTGGATCTTTAGATTGGTGTTACATAATTATGTTTTCAATTCTATTTTGTTTTCTACATAATTCTATTTTCAACATAATTCTGTTTTACATACAAGCCCCCCCCCTTTTACATTCAAATTGGTTTCTATTCAACAAGGTTAGGTATTGCATGATTGTGTCCTTGAGAGATTCAACCTAGGTTAGTCCCTACACTATAAATAAAAGGAAAATCTAGTAGTTTTGATAGTGTTTCGACACCATTATCAAACTAGCATCGTTGATGGGGACACAAGCTGTTGTGTCCTAATATTGTGATATTTTGAATTTTTATTTATTTATTTTTTATATATAAATTTTTTGCATGAGTTGTTGACACTTCCTTTTGTGTTGCAATATTATTAGAAGGCATAGTAGAGTTAAAATGTAGTGGTAGTAGTAGGTAGAGAATTATAGTAGAGAGCCTAATATAATGAGTGGTAGTAATAGGTGATAATTCATATTATAGACATCCAATAAGGTCTTAAGATGGACATACTAGACTCTATTTTGTAGTTAAGAATCATGTATTACTTAAGATTCAGATTTCCAAGGTAAAAATAGGGAAAATACAAATATGTGCTAATTTGAAGGTTTTAGCTAACAAAAGGTCTAAACTCATTTTGCAGGTCAAAATTGGAGTCCCAAATGAAGTCATTCTAGTTGAGATTAGAGTCGTCCCGGTCAGATGAAGCCGTCCCAACCAGACGAGTTCCTCTCCAAGCCGACACTGACTCCGTCTCCACATGCTGACTCCGTCTCCATTAGTCAAGTCCACTCCATGTGCCGATTTCGACTCTATAGCCGACTCTAGATGCTGAAGTCATCCCAACCATCCGGATCCCTCCTGGCATCAAGATCGACTCCACTCTAGCGATTTCGAGCATGTGGTCATTTATGAATTAGTTAGTTAGTTTGTTAAGTTTGTTATTTCTGTTATTTTAGTTAGCTAGTAGTTAGTTAAGTTCGTTATTTTTGTTAAGTCAGTTAAGAAGTTAGTTAGCAAAACGTGTATAAAAAAGGAAGCGAAGATCATCCATCGGTTAGTGATAGAGAGTGACGCATAAACACACTTATGAATTCATACTCTTTCATACACACCTCCGTTCAGGCTTCACTCTCCAATGTTTCAATGGTGCCTCAATGACTCTCAGTTGATCAAGTGAGCGTCGGGTAGAGTTCGACTGAGCAGGTTGCTAGAGATAGATTGACCAGGAGGGACAAATTCGTTTGTCTTCACGGCACATTCTAGAATGTACCGCCTCTCATGTTCTTTGGTCTTCTTCAATTGAACATTGCAGCTCTACCACGAAGGTCGTTGTAGGAGGCTGAGTTCACATTCCATAAGTCCATACACTTCATGTATCGCTACAATGGTTATCCAATGAAATGAGTTTGAGTTTCTCTACTTTTATGTTTGTACTTCCTGTTAGTTTCTCTATTTCTGCTTGTGTCACAATTATGCATGGTAGGAATAGATTATGTTAGGTTAAGGGTCGATCAGAACCAATCTAAGCAACATTATAGGTAATCGATAGAAAACCTACATCAACCATGGGTGTAATCCCTGCTAACTCGAGGCCGCAATTGTCTAAGCCCTCAGTAGGCAATGGACGAATGTTAGACAATCGTCTTAAGACATAGGTTGGTGTGGAATTGCATGCATAATAGGAACTGGAATCGGAACCATTTAATTGATAACTTTGGAAGTGATATGATAAGTATATGTCTTTGTTAATTGTAGTTTGTTTTTACTTTCATAGCTAGTCATTTACTTTCTGCATTAACTAGTAAGTATAAAACCCCTTACTTTCCGTTGTCGAGTCCGCATTATGCACTCCCGATTCTGAATGTCTCTCAGACTTTTACACTAGGCATCACAAGAATCACGTGTCCTTGAGAGATTCGACCTAGGTTGCCCCTATGCTACTTAAAACATAGGATATCTAGTTATTTTAATAGCTGATATAACGACCAAAATTAGGTTTATCAGTAGGTAGGCAGTTGTAGTAGAGAGCCTAGTATAATGAGTAGTATATCAATTATTTTTATTTTTATTTTATTTTCATGATTTTTAAAAATCACTAAAAAATTGGAGAAAATCATAAATACATCATATAATGTCCCTGTGATGTTGATTTTTTTTTGTTATCATTTTACTGTTTTCTATCAAATCTGCTATTTTCTATTATTTTCTGTCAATCTATTTTTTTGGTATATGACTAGGAGTAATCCTGGTAAATTGCATGATTGAATCCATAAATATATAGGACATTCCATAGGTTGATAAGAAATCCTAGGAGTAGTGAAGTAGCTAATAGTAGTCATAATAGTAGTGCTTTTACATCTGGTTCTAATATTCTCAAATCTGATAATGCAATTTTGATTTTAATCCTGCTAATTTTGATTTTGATTAGGATGTTTTTGCATATCCAAATTTAGTCTAGATAATATGGTTGACAATTATAGGACCTTGAAGGAGTTGGCTACACATGATATTATGTGCCAACCTTGGTGTATTTAATATCCTGAATTGGAACAAGCTCAATCATATAAGCTTAAGTCTGAACTAATCTATTTGTTGCCTAAGTTTCATGGTCTTGCAAGTGAAGATCCTCACAAGTATCTTAAGGAGTTCCATGGTGTAAGAAATTTAATTTCCAATATGGCAGGTAACACTCATCAATTTGGTGTGACGAGGTCTGCTGCGTCCAAAGTAGTGAATGAGATATTTGTTGTTGATAATCAGAGATTGGAAAATAAGATAACTAAACTGACATCTCTTGTTAGACAACTAGCCATTGGACAACACCACACTAGTCCACTAGCCAGAGTGTGTGGAATTTGTGCTTTTGTAAAACATCGAACTAATCCGTTCCCCACTTTGCGAGAAACTAAAATGAATAGTGCTAAAGTTGTTACAACGATGGGTGGTCAACAATATAGGAAACCTTATGACCAGTACTCAAATCTGAGATATGGTTCTTACCCCATGCAAAATGTACCTCAGAATCACTAAAGATACCAACCACCACCTCCATTTAGACAACAACAACATGTATAACAAAACTCCTTGGAGGATTTGGTCAAGCAGTTGGCCACTAGCAACATTTAGTTTCAAAAAAATGTGAATATTACAATTCAGGACTTGTAAACACAAATTGGACAATTGGCAACCATTGTGAACCAACTATAGTCCAAAGGTTTTAGACAAATTGCCTCTAAAACCATTCTTAGTCCACAAGCAAATATGGGTGTCATAACCTTGAGGAATGGCAAGGAGCTACCACCCTATCAAATAGTAAATCTACATTTTGAACTCCCTAATTTTGATGATTTTACTAACCATGATTGTACATTTACTAGATTAACTAAGTGCCATATTTGTGTAGAAATTAGTAATACTATTAACACAAGTATAGGAGTTGCAAATATTGCAAGTGTGAATATTCCAAGAGTTGTGGAGGTTTTAGCAGTTCAACCTTTATTGCCATCCATTTTGTAGCCATTACAACCCTTGGTAATCACAACCAACAAACTCCAAGCTGAGCAAAAGGAAAGGTTGTTGCAAGATTTGAAGAAGCTAGGAGATTTCTATAAGCACCTTGTCAAACATTCAACTTTAAGGTTCTTGTTGAAGAAGCCACTAGAGGATGTGGCATTGGAATTATTAAGATGGATAAGGCTCCCCCAAGCAACTATAGATAGGAGTAGAGCAAAAATTTCGGATGCAAAATTTTGCACATATTTTCTACCTTGAGCGAGGAGTTTTTTTTATTTCATCCCTTCCTCTATTATTATTGCTTCATGTGTTCTCTTTATGTTGTATTCCTATATGCTTATGTTAAGGACAATGCTTATTTTAAGTGTGAGGTGGCATTTTAATGTTTGTTGCTTTGTTATTCTATTTTTCTATTAATCTATTTTCTATTTTTCTATTTTTTTGTTTTTCTTCTGTTTTATATTTTTACTGGTTTTATTGTTTTCTGTTTTTACTATTTTTTTGTTGTTTTCTATTTTTATTGATTTTGCTGTTTTCTATCAAATTCATGTTTGCTAAAAAAATAATAAAAAATATTTTGTAGTTTTGAGCACTTTTTAGTGGATTTCTAAGTTGTATAAATTGTGAATGGTTGCATCATTCTTGATTGAGAGGTTTCACAACTTGATATGAAACCACTTTTGCATATTTAGTGTAATGAATGACTTGAAAATTAAAATTTGAATAATTGATGATAAAACATTTATCTGTGTGAGATTTTGAGCCTTGTATGTTGATGACTTGCATCTTGCCATTCTCTTCCTTCTTGCATGATTTGCACATTTGTTGCTAGTTACTCTAGGTTTTGCCTTGACTCTTTTTTATGCCTCTTATCTCACATGCATTAGTGATATGATTTAGGTCTTCTTTCTTCATAGCCACTAGCCAAATGGACTTGCCTTGCATTGAATCCCTTACTTACCCCTTTCAACCTATCTAACCCTTTTTTTGATATTATAGATCATTACAAGCCTAAAAGTGAAAAACCATTATCACCCTAACCTTAAGGGTTAAAGGAACTTTAGAATTATTTTGGGAATGAGATCTAAATAAGTGTGGGGTGAATACCCCAAGGCTTTACAAGTAGTACCTTGATAATTTGGCTTTTACAAGTTGTGGTGTTGGGTTGATTTCTTTTTGAAAAAAAAGTGCATCAAAGAAAGAAAAAGGCAACAAAAGGGTTGAAAGAAAAAATGCAACAAAAGGTTGTAGTAGTGCAAAAAGAGAAGTGAAATTGAAATATAAAGCAAGACTATAAAAAAAATAAGAGGAAAGGAGGCAAAGTGGACCTTACTTGTCTTCTATTGCTTTGCATTGTTTTTGGTGACTTGTATTGTTTTAGGGATTATCTTCATGCTCATTGACTTATTCCTCATCGCTCCTCTTCCTTCTTTGGTTATGTAACCTTAAATTACTTCTCATATCCTATCTTGTCTTTGGCCACATTACAACTTTAATAAAAATCGTTTTTGATCATTTGTGCAGATGTTTCAAGTTGTAGAAATTAGAGGATAGTCAAAACTTGGTAGTGCTAGTTAGCATAGAGTGTTTGAGTGTAAACACAAAACTAAATACTTGAGAAATTGAGACTATGTATCTTGATAGGGTCCTATCATTTGTGGGTCATTCTTTAAGTTTTATTGTTCTCTTATTTGCTTTAGATGTTAGAAGTAAATTCATAGATTGTTGGGTACTTTGATTCTAGGATGCTTGTACTCTTAATCCTTTTATTAACTCAAGGATTCATTGAAAAATGTTACACTTTAATTGTATGTACTTTAGTTCATTTGCATCATTTCCTTCTACTTTAGATTTTTTTATTTCTTTGATTTTGCTTGGAATGCAAATGTTTACGTATGGGGGAATTTGATAGAGAATTTTTTAGGCACTTAATAGTGACTTATGTTGGACATATTTGAAATTATTTTATGGTTAATATTGATACATTGGTTGAGTTTTAGATTATTGGATTTAATTGGGTTTAGTTTCTAATCTTTGCTTATTTTTGGACTTAATTTTTATTATGATGTTTCTATCTTATGTAGGCCATATCTAGAGATACTAACCTCCAAATTTGCTGTATTTTTCTATGATGATTGCCATGGAAGGCTAAGTGCTTTTATCAATTCAAGATTCCATGATTATACCTAGGTTTGAGTTTTTGAATTTTCCTTATGCAAATTCTGCTATGCTTTTCTTTTCTTTCCAATTCTTGACCCATTTTCATGATTATGATTTCGCTTGAAGTTTTGGATTGTATTATGTTAGGTAATCGATTGATCAACTAAATCAACCAATTAAGTGCTTGAATTCATGCTAATTAAGGATTGCAATTGTGATCTCAATTTGTATGGATGAATGTTAGATGACTATCTAATGAATCTTGTATTGATATAAATTTGCACCCTTATTATAATTGTGATAATAAACTACATGATTGGATCCTTGGATTGGTGTTCTACAATTCAATTATATTCTATTTTTATTTTGCATTTTGCAACCTTGTAATTATCAATTTTATGTTTTTGTGATATGCACACAAACCACCCATTTTGCATTTCAATTTGATTTCGGCTCATCAAGATTAGATATTACAAGATTGTGTCCTTGAGAGGTTCAACCTAGGTTAGTCCCTATATTATAAATATAAGGGAGATCTAGTGGTTTTGATAGTGTTTTGACAATGCTATCAGTATCTCTCTCATCAACCACTTAAAAGCTACCCAACTCTCGCAAGGATCCCTTATACCGCTCCTCAAATCCTCCAACATTCATGTCCACCACACTAAGGCATAGTCACCAAACTTAAGAGTGACAAGCCTTACAAGCATGCGTCCATGAAGGTTAAAACAACCCACTATTTGCTCAACTTGGAGCTCTTAATCAGCATATACTTCTAGTTTGCAATTTCCCAAGAATAGAGGGATTTTGCACTTGCTCATGTCTAGTTCATCCCCCCTTTGCTCTTCTCTTCTCTTACCATGCCTTTCTTTCCTTTCATCCCTTCTATTTCTCTCCACCCTCACTTGCCTCTCACGCTTCTTTCCTAAGGAAGACCGTGAACTCCTACTCATTTCACTATAATTTCCCTCTTCAAAGTTCCTTTCACTTTCATGCATAGAAAGCACCTTAGGCCTCTTCTGTTTGCTATTACTTAGAGCTTCTACTTTGGTATTGACACTTTGTGTGTCTTTTTGAATTGTATCCAGCCCCTTCCCTACTTGATCTAGACCTTTTCCAACTAGGTCTAGCTTCTCCCTAAACTCCTTTATAGCTTCCATAATATACCTAGACTTTGGGGAAAGGTTTCCCCATTCTTGGCTTGTCTCTCCCATCTTCTTTACCTAAGATTTTCACTTCCTAAAACCATCTAAACCTCCTTAACAACCTGCAGTATCGAAAACTAAGTCCTAAGAAAAAGGCTCACCCACTCTCTAAATGTTTCCACTCTCACTCGTGTGTCACACTTTAGTGGCTTTTTCTCTAAGGTGCTCTATAGCCTTTTACCACTCAACTCTCACTCTAAGCTTGAACCAAACTCTTTAATCAAACAACCAGCTACAAGTGAAAGCCAAACAAATCTCAACAAGATCTTAAGAATTCAAAAGAAAGAAAACTTAAGGACAAAACTATGGAAGCCAAAAAAATTGACAAGCAAGAAAAGCTAAGAAAGGAAAGCTAAATTCAAATAGAATTCATATAGACATATAAGAAGACTCAAGGAATACTAAATAAACATTAAAATGCAAGGGAATTAATTGCAAACATGAATGTTCCTCGCATTTAATAATGCACCACAATTAATTCACAAAAACTAGTACACACTAGTTTCCTAGTATTTAGGTGTAACTTGTATTGCCTTTGGATATTCAAATAACTCTTTCTTTTGCTATTTTTCTTTTGTTTTTGTGTGGCTATGCTCTACTTTTATTGTAATATTTCACCATTTGAATACTTTTTTCTTTTTCACTTGAACTCTTTTCACACAAACTTTTGGTCCACAATTCTTTTGGCAACTTCCACACAATTTTATGCACAATTTCTCAACACAAATCGTTAAAGACAACGTGCAATTTACACAAGTACAGAACAACATGTTACTCCTTAGTAAATGATGCAAACCAAACCAAATCCAAGCTTCAAAGCAAGGGCGAAAAGCATATACACTCAAACAACGCATAAATTCAACTATAATGCATCATATCACTTACAAATTGAGATCACAATCGTAGGGCCTAATTAGCATGGATTCAAACACTTAATTGATTAATTTAGGTGATCAATTATTTAACTAACATAGCACAATCCAAAACTTTAAACGAAATCATAATCATGAAAACAAGTCAATAATTGGAAATAAAAGATAAGCATAACAAAATTTGCATAAGGAAAATTCAAGAACGCAAACCTAACAATAATCATGGAACCTTAAATTGACAAAAGATCCTAGTCTTCCATGGCAATTGTCATAGGATGCATTAAAATACAAGCAAAAATGAAATGAAAAGAGAGGAAATTTGTGATCTAAGAAACTACCTCAAATTAATGTGAAAGGTCCCTAGAGTGTCTAACCATATTCTCTAACTAACTAACTAACTATTAAATGCTTTGAATGCTAAGGAAGGTGGTTTTGGGCCAGAGGAATTCGCAGCTCAAGGGCCCACGAACCAAAATCCCAAAACTGGGCCAATATACACAAAAAAGCCCAATAGAGTGGGTGTAAAGGCCGTAGCTTCTCTCGACGTTTTGACACGAAAGGCAATGGATTAATTTCAATAGATAAAAGTTGTAGGTATTTCTCTTAACTTTCCTGAGTCACCAAGATTGTCCAATTTGGAGGGATGTAGCTCCAGATATGGCTTGCACAAGACAACAACATCATAATGAGAATTAAATCCAAAAATATGCAAAGATTAGCAACTAAACTCAATTACGTCCAATAACCCAAGACTCAATCAATGTATCAATATTAACCATAAAATGATGTCAAATATGTCCAACATAAGTCACTATTAAGTGCCTTAAAAATGCTCTATCAAATAGCCATGGAAATAATGACCGAAAAGGAATTAAAAGAAAACATGAAAATGGAGGAGGAAGAAGATGAAGCTCGACACTAATTCTTAGAGAATTAGATAAGAAAAGTGAGATTCACCATAAGTATCATGAAAGCTTGATAAGAATGAAGGTTTCTTGCTCAAGATAAGAGTAGAGAGGAAGCTCTCAAAAAGTGCAATGCATATTCAACAATATGTCAAAAAGTGATTAAGCTAATTACAAAAGAGACTTTTATAGCCTTCCTTAAACCCTTCTTAAGGTCTCCTAAGCCTAATTAAGGTATCTAATTGAAGTCCATAAGGATACAAGCCCTAAAACACACCAAAATGGACTTCTCGCTAGTAATGAAATTAGCGATGGATTTGCGAAAATAAGGAAAACATGTCCAAAATATCCTACCTAAAATATACCTAAATAACATGAAAATACAATGGAAAGAGAGGTCCTTCCTACACTAAACATTTCCCAAAGGAAGCTGGAAAATGATATAAGACTAGCCTTTCTTAGGCTTCCTCTTGGCCATTAAGTGTGGCCAACTTGTGTTGTACCTCCTCTTGGATTCTCTTGAGCCTTCCCCTAGTCATTGGTCCTTCAAGACCAGGGATTTCTATTTCCTTAATGCCCTCTTGGGATCCATGGTTGTGGCCTCCCAAGGGAAATGACCTTAGCCCTTCGTGGCCATCCTCTTGGCCCTTGAGTATGGTTAACTTGTTGCTTCTTTCCTTGAAACTTCTTGGCCCTTCTCTTTGTCATTTGACCATCAAGTGTAGGGGTTTCCTTCTCCTTGAAGCCTCTAAAAGGAAAATTACCTTGCCCTTTCGAATATGCATCAACAATTCTATAGGGGAAGTAGGCATATGATTCAAGTCCTTCGTGGCGACTTAGGCAATAAACTATGTCAGAAGTATGTATATGTATTGGGACCATGTACCTGAATCTATTAAGAAAATGATTTGACAAATTATTATGGCATGTCACTTTTACCTTATATGCATTTTTATATGTATTATTGTATTTGCTTTATATCTTACAAAATTCTCTAACTCTTTGATTTTGTTAGGTAGTGTAGTTTACCTTTAATATTCCTTAAATAAACTTGAATAGGAGAAGATGGATTTCTTATGTTGGTGGGAGAGGATTTAAGACTCAGCTTAGTTCCAACTATATACATGAAAAATATAAGGATAAGTCTCCGTTGCAGACTTATTGGTAGGAGTTTACTCAACAACGCCTCGATCCTGCCTTCTAGGGTAGTTTACAATACTTTCATTTTAATTATTTACCTATATAATTATATGCATTTGCTTATGTTAGTATTTTGTTCTTTGTAATAGGAGAAAAGGTAAAGGAAAAGAACATTCAAGCAAAGAATGTCCACCCTCACATTTGTCTTGTGGGGTTATAAAGCTTTACAAAATAAATTGGAGGTTGAAAAGCTCAAAGAGGTCAAGTTAGAAGGAGTAGAAATATATGCTTCCTCTGCTAAAGTTTCACACCGTGAACTATAGAAGAGAGCTCAACTAAAGTCGTCAAGCAACTACATTTCTAACCCCTCCAAGGAAGTTGTTGAAAAGATTGAAGTTAAACCCTTTTTTCAATATTTGTGAATTTAACACATGATTAATTGTTTATATATATTGACCAACTCTTAATTGTAAGATTCTTTAGTTAAGGAGAGCACACAAGGAACCTTTGTTCCCCCTGGCTGTGAGGATATCCTCACCATTGCCATTGGGCGATCAAAGCACCTTGGTCGTGTTTGGACTATTGGATGAGATGTGGTGCTTCACTAGTATTTTGGAACACCTTCATGTGATGAATTTACCTTAGTAGCTATCTCTAAGGAACAATTGACAAAAATGACCCAACAAATTTATGATTAGATTTCATTAGAGTTCAAAGAGAAAATGGCCCAAAAGTTGAGAAAAGAGATGCAACAACAGTTGAGGGATGAGTTGTCATCTACGCCTCTCTCAACCATAGACAACAGTGCAACCTACTAATTAGAAGCCTTGACACTCGAGCACAAAGGGTAATTGTGTTGCTCCTGATCCATTAGAGGAGGACACTTACACTTATTTGGGAGATCAATGTGAGTTGTATGTAGATGAGGAGGCTCCCCTATTTACTATTTAGTGACCATTGGGAAAGTATATAAGTTAGGCTTAACAATGCACTACCAAACATTAGATAAAGATCACATGAGGATGGTGGTTAAACAAAATTGAGATGCAAATGCTCAAGTCCCTATGCCCACTAATGAAGTTTAGATGGTAGGGCAAGCCTTAAATACTTTCATCGCACGACTCAAGAGTCTTGTGAAGCTTGTTTCTACCATGGTAGTTATAATAAATAATCTTATTATATCTATAATTCAAATTTATTTTGTTTTCTAACATGATTCATTTTGTTGTTTAGGACTTTGATGGATAAAAAAAAAAGTTCAACCTAAAAGGTCACAAGTAAAGTTTATCCCATTCAACATTTGTAAAAGGTGGCAAGTAAGATTAGTGGGAACCTTATAGAGCTAGAATTGGATGCTAAAATCATAGGCATAAACTTTACTATCCCACTATACTTGTGCTAGAAGGATATTTTGGAAATATCTACTAGTGGCGAAATGCTCTATATATCTGTTATATAGTTGTAGTTGATGTAAGTGTTTTTAACTTGTTACTCAAGTTTAGGTTAGTTAAGTATTAATAAACTTACAACTAATATTGATTTTAATATTTTAGGTATATCCATCAACTTTATTTGTCAATGAGGAGTGAACACCTATATGGATTCATTGACCCTCCCCCTTTAGACCGTAGGTAATAAAGCAATTGAGATTCAAAAACACCTATAATAGAGACTCAATGACAGAAAGGAAAGGTGTTACCTAGTACCTTACGACTATTTGTAGGTATAACTTTACATTTTATATCATAATTTTTTATCATTGATGTTAATTTATGTGTCATCATGTTCTTAATTGTTTCTCAATACAGGTCCTATTGGTAATTGCTTGTTCTTTGCTCACAAGATAATGTTATTGTCTATTTTTGTTCAATGGGACATAACTTAGACAAAGAGATACACAAAATACTAGACAATTAATTATTTACTTGTAATACATATGCTTACATATGTTTAACATTTTCTATTATAACTTTTAACACTTTGGAAGAAGGCTCACTGATTATTAATTGATGACAGTGCTTTTCAAATATACGGTAGGATACTGGGTAAATATTCGTCATAAATAAAGAAACCAAGACTGATTAGCCTCGGTAGTAAGTAGTTTAAAATTGTAGTTCAATTATAGTTTATAATACTTACTAACTTCAATATTTATAGTGACTATTTAAATTCTTCTTTATTAGTAGACTCAGAGACAACCTGGAAATTATGAATGCGGGTATTATATGATGAAACATTTTCTCAACATTGTCTTTACAACTATTATTGGTTCATGGATGGAGGTAATACAACGCCTTTAGTAAAGATTAATTATGTTTCCTTTATTTAGTTCATGACCTATTGTTTTAATTCTTCTTATTTGAAACTCTAGGTATTAAATGATAATGCAATACCATTCCTTGAAGAAGAAATCATGACATCAAGAGGTATTGGACAAAGTTCTTCCTATGCATTAGTAACTCTTCTATATATTTTAGATAAAATACTTAATATAGTTTAAGATATTTATTGTTACAAAATTTATAGTTTAGAATATTTATTTTGTTTAGAAAATTTTTAGTTTAGAGAACATTGATAGTTTATATTTTTTTATTATAAATTCTTATTTTCAATATATAGATTGTTTTCTATTATTGGATATTTTCTACCTGGGAATTTTGTGGCCTAATAGCAATTTTACAAGAATGGATGTAACAAAAGAACAAACCAAATATTTAAAATAACTCAACTTTTTACATTGGTTATGTTCATAATCGATGTAAATGTCCACATTTTACATCAGTTATGCGCTTAACCAATATAAAAAAATTACTTTTTGCATCGGTTACTAACAAGAATCGATGTAGAAAGTCACAATTTTGACATCAGTTCAGTGACCGATGTAGGAAGTCAAACTTTCTACATTGCTTGATTCTACATTTGGTTACGAAACTGATGTAAAAGGGCAATTTTAACTGATGTAGAAACCCATTTATGTACTAGTGTGGTTTGTTTGTTAAAAGACTGCATCCAATTCTTGGTTAAATCACCAAGATTTCACTATAAGTAAGAGCTCTTTTACTTACAAACAAACCACACAATAAGCCAACCTAGACTCATCCTAAGTATTCTTTCAATTGCTTCTCCAAGCAATAACCCAAGTATTCTTTGAATTACCTCTTTAAGCAATCTCCTAAGTATTCTTTACAACAGACCTCTTTAGGCTCCACAATCCTTACAAGTAAGTATATAAAAGGGTTTGACTCTTATCGTCTATTGAAATGTATGAACAAGTAAGAGCGAGTGTAGGACTTTAGCTTAGAAGAAAATATATATCTGTAAGTGTACAATTGAAAGCTTACTATGTCTCTATTCTCTTGTGTATATGTTGCATTTCTCTTTTATATCCTTTTTTCTTCTATTATTGAGGTATTTATAGAACTTCTTCAAAGATGTAACCATTGAGGATCTCCAGAGTTCTTCCTTGTGATTTCAAACCTTCTAGAGTCTATAGAGACATTGGATCATTTCATGCGAACATTAAATTCTTTTCACCAACTAGTCACTTTGATATGATAAAGCAATGTACTTGTCTCCATTTTAAGTAACTTAGGTGTGTTGTTCTAACTTTGTTATACCTCAAAGGGTACATTACTTAGAGTTGTTGGAGAAAGTGACTTAATGTGACGTCTTTCGGTTTTCTTCAAAAAGATGTGTCTTAAAAATGTTTATCAGTATATTAATATTTTAGAAATATATTTCATTTAATCAAACACTACGTTTAGACATAAGCTATCATCTATTGATAATAAAAGCATATACAACAACAAATAATGTGTTGATAAGTAAACTGTTCAATACATTATAGCTTATGTCTTTTAATATGCTTCAAAAAGATATATCCCAAAAACTCTTATTAGTATATGGATATTTTAGAAATATATTTTATTTAATAAAATATTACGTTTAGACGTAAGCTACCATCTGTTAGCTTATGAAAACCATATATGATGACAGACTATACGTTGATAAGTAAATTGTTCAAAATATATGTATTGCTTGATAGATAAGACGAAGTGCTAAAAACTATGCTTGCTTAGTTCTTATGAAAGCCTTTATTTATATATATATATATATGAAAACATGACACTATAAGTTTATTTAAGTTTGTTTTTCAACTTCAAAACATCTTTGAAGGTCTAATAATATTTAATTAAAATATATCATATACAATATATATTATTAATTTAATAATTTATTTTCATAATTCTCCTTAAAATCAAGTCTTATTTCTTTAATTTATTCTTCTTTAATATAATAGAATATTTATTATTAACAATAAAATATTTATTATTAACAATAAAATATTTATTATTCTAATTAAGTTTTAATTTATATATTTTAATTAAATTTAAAAATACCTATACAATGTATGAAAAACTTACTGATTTAACACATTGAAGTAGATGAAATATTAACTTTTACATGTGAGTATCAATGTCTAAGTTTAAGAATTAATTATTCTTAAAGAGTCAAAATACTACATTTAGAAATACTTATATTAAATGATTATGTTACTAATGTTATATAGTGGTGTTCAGATGATTTAACAATGATCTCTCAATTTAGTTACAATAATTGTTATAATTAATTTTTTTATTAATTTATTGATTTTATACTAAAATAAAGTGCAAGTAATGATTACGAACATGGTAGTAGGATCGAGATTTAAATCATGAATTGACCTATTTTTTCATTTGCGAATTGTATCACAAATTGTAAGATACATGGTTAATAACAAAATATAACATGTGTATATATAAAAGATATTTATAAGAATACATTCATGATCAATAATTAAAAAAATAATTCTATGAGTATTTTAACATAAAAGAAACATGAAAAATAATACGTACATTAATAAATATTAAGCTTACATGACTTTTCAATTTTTCACTAGAAATTGATGAAAAAATAGCAAAAAAGACAAAATAATGAATCATTAAATTATGTATTCTTATCTATGATACGAAATTAAATAAATTCATTCATGTATGATAGGATACAAAGTTATTTAAGATTCATCTTATGATAGGAATCCTCAAGAAGTCAAATTGTATTGAATCCTAAAATATGAATCGTGGATCATAAAATTCTGATAATATGATTATGAATATATAAACATTTAACAAATATAAATATAAATACCCTAACAATACATGGTGATCATTAAAATTAGCATCCTATCCTAACTCATCCATTCGCATCCTTTCCTATGGGTCAATAAGCATTCCCGGTTGTTTCTGCAATGTGAAACTCAAACTTGGTCCTTTCATGCATTACTCTGCAATTTACATCAAAACATAGTGTTCCAATCAAAACACTAGTCGTTGTACTTGCACTCGACAAACATACCGAAACCACAATGTGTGTCATCAACTCATACATAATCCCCTGTGAGCATGCCTATTAACCAAGATTATCCTTGTTAACAGCACACCTTCCACTACTTCAACGCGTATCCAAGAAACAAATGAAAATGACTGACGCTAGGCACAAAAATATTATTACATTATCGTTAATGAATAAAAAAATTGAATATAGTGTTAGGCCGGCAATGATGACAGGTTTACTACTATAGCCAAAAGTCCCTTAACGTTGCTTTGGTTGCTGTATCTTTGGTACCCCTCGTGTAATGCATAGATAGGTCAATTTCAAAGTCAAACGACATACATCCACCACTTCAACGATAGTTAGGCACAAAAACAAGGTTCAGATTTTTCCGCCACTCCTACTACTTTCTTCTTGGTCATCATGTCCTCAGGGCTCCTTATATTGAGCTACATTGAACTTGCACACACCAAATCCTGTGCATCTTTCTTTGATTTTTAACGTTTCCTTCATTGTTATGTTTTCTTCAGATTGAACAGAAACGATATTAATGTATTCCATGATGGGTTTGCTTCCATTTTCAATGGTTCTATTTCTCTTTATAACCATTGTTCATTTTGGAGTTTATGGGGAGGAAAACGTGACCTTAGTGAATGAAAAAAATTCACTTGTTTCATTCATATCAAACATTGTTTCTGACCCCAAAAACGTTCTAAAAAGTTGGAAGTCACCAGGTGTACAGGTTTGCGATTGGTATGGTGTCAGATGCAACAATGCAAGTAATAGGATCATAGAGCTTGCTCTTAATGGAAGCTCCCTAGGGGGCACTATTTCTCCTGCTCTTGCTAACCTCTCTTACTTGCAAATTCTTGATCTTTCTGAGAATTTTTTTGTGGGTCACATTCCAAAAGAACTGGGCTATTTGGTTCAGCTTCAACAACTCAGTTTATCTGGGAATTTTCTTCAAGGGAAAATCCCCCCTGAGTTGGCTTCACTTCATAACTTGTACTACCTTAACATGGGAAGTAATCAGCTTGAGGGTGAGATTCCACCCTCACTTTTTTGCAATGGGTCATTCACATTGGGGTATATAGACCTCTCTAACAATTCCCTGGGAGGACAAATACCCTTGAGCAATGAGTGTATCCTCAAAGAGCTTAGGTTCCTCTTACTTTGGTCTAACAAATTTGTAGGCCATGTTCCTTTATCCCTTTCAAACTCCACAGAACTAAAATGGCTTGACCTGGAATCGAATAGGTTGAGTGGGGAGTTACCATCTGAAATTGTAAGTAATTGGCCACAACTACAATTCCTCTACCTATCATATAATGACTTTGTTAGCCATGATGGTAACACCAAACTTGAACCTTTCTTCTCTTCCTTGATGAATTTGTCTAGAATGCAAGGCCTCGAATTGGCGGGAAACAATCTTGGAGGGAAGCTACCTCATAATATTGGTGATCTTCCTACTAGCCTGTTACAACTTCACCTAGAAGACAATCTCATATATGGTTCTATACCTCCAAACATTGCAAACCTTGTCAATCTGACTCTTCTAAACTTTTCAAGCAACTTGCTAAATGGATCAATACCTCCCAGCCTCTGCCAGATGGGGAGGCTAGAGAGAATTTATTTGTCAAATAATTCACTGTCTGGGGAGATTCCTTCAACCCTTGGTGGCATTCAGCATCTGGGGCTTCTTGACTTGTCAAGAAATAAACTTTCTGGTTCAATACCAGACACTTTTGCTAACCTCACCCAGTTAAGAAGGCTTTTACTTTATGATAACCAGCTTTCTGGAACCATCCCACTAAGTCTGGGAAAATGTGTCAATTTGGAGATTTTGGACCTATCCCACAACAAGATTTCAGGGCTGATCCCTAAGGAAGTTGCAGCCTTGACTAGCTTGAAACTATACTTGAATTTATCAAGTAATAACTTAGATGGATCTTTACCATTGGAGCTCTCCAAAATGAACATGGTTCTGGCTATTGACCTATCCATGAACAATCTCTCTGGTAGAATCCCACCACAGCTTGAAAGTTGCATAGCACTAGAGTACCTCAACCTTTCTGGTAATTCCTTAGGAGGCCCTCTCCCGGATTCATTAGGCAAATTGCCTTATATTCAAGCACTTGATGTGTCTTCAAATCAATTGACAGGGGTAATACCACAGTCCCTTCAGTTGTCCAGTCTCAAGAAACTTAATTTCTCTTTCAACAAATTCTCGGGGAGTGTCTCAAACAAGGGAGCCTTTTCATCTTTGACAAAAGACTCTTTCCTAGGAAATGATGGTCTCTGTGGCTCGGTAAAAGGCATGCAAAACTGCCACAAGAAACGAAGGTATCATTTGGTTCTCCTACTAATTCCAGTGTTACTATTTGGCACCCCCCTTATGTGCATGCTGGGCTACCCCACAATGAAAAAGTCAAAAGAAAGAAAGCAATTGGCATTAGTTAGCAAAGGGGATTTTGAGGATGAAGATGAGCAAACGAAGGAGCTCAAGTACCCAAGAATTTCATATAGACAACTTATTGAGGCCACAGGAGGCTTTAGCGCTTCAAGCCTAATTGGTTCGGGTCGGTTTGGACAGGTCTACAAAGGAGTTCTCCGAGATCACACAAGAATAGCAGTGAAGGTGTTAGACACAACAACAGCTGGTGAGATTTCAGGGAGCTTTAGAAGGGAATGCCAAATTCTGAAGAGGACTAGGCACAGAAATTTAATAAGGATCATCACAAGCTGCAGTGAAAAAGAGTTTAAGGCTCTTGTTCTTCCACTGATGCCAAATGGTAGTCTTGAGAGGCACTTATATCCGACCCAGAGGTTGGATCTGGTTCAGTTGGTGAGGATCTGCAGTGATGTCGCCGAGGGAATGGCTTATTTACACCACTATTCTCCAGTTAGAGTAGTGCACTGTGATCTTAAGCCGAGCAATATACTACTTGACCACGATTTGACAGCTTTGGTAACTGATTTTGGTATTGCAAGGCTTGTAAAAGGTGACGACAACATCCCCACAAGTGACTCATCTTTCAGTTCAACACATGGCTTGTTATGTGGCTCCGTTGGCTACATAGCTCCTGGTATGTACTTTGTCCAGACTAATTCATATAATAATTTACTTGGAAATGACTTTTTATGAGACATTGGCATTATCTTGTTTTCCTTATACATCACAAGATCCCAATTAATTACTAATCTTTTCTTTGTTAAAATCAAACAATTATTCAATTTTCAGTGCTTTATTCAATAAACTTTTGCCGTTACACCCTTTGCTGAATTAGTCTCAAGAAGAGTGAGAGTAGAATATGTTTAGGCTTCAAATGTATATATAAAGTGTTCATTTTCTGTTTCACAACTGTTATTTATCAGTTTTGTGCCTTCAAGTTATTTCCTTGTTCTTTTTATTGACAGAGTATGGAATGGGAAAACATGCATCAACTCAAGGTGATGTTTACAGTTTTGGTGTACTTCTGCTAGAAATAGTGACAGGTAGACGCCCAACAGGTGTCCTTGTCCATGAAGGGTCTTGCTTGCATGAGTGGGTTAAGAGACAATATCCACACCAGCTTGGTAACATTGTTGAACAAGCATTGCGAAAGTGCTCTCCTTCTGGCATGCCTAGTCACTATCACAAAATTGGGCAAGATGTTATGTTGGAACTCATAGAGTTGGGGCTTCTGTGCACACACCACAATCCTTCAACAAGACCAAGCATGCTGGATGTAGCCCAAGAAATGGGGAGGTTGAAGGACTACCTTTCTCATATGTCATCTTCTCTGCTGATTGAAGATAAATTTAGTGAAAAGATAAATAACTAAATTAACTAATTTTGATATTATAAACTAATTCAATAACACATTATATATGATTTTTAAAGTTAATAATTTTCATTGATATGACAATTTAAGATGAATTCACGGTGTGAAAAATCTTTACATTGTAAATATATTTTAATTAAATTTAAATTTTAATATCATACAATCTCCTTTTTTTCTTCACGTCCCAATATTCATCATCTAACGTAACTAATATTATGATTGTGTTTTTTCTGTGAAACACGTGAACGTTTTAGTGGCTAATGGATTAACAACATTTTATGTAAGGGTCAACCAACTCCCTTATCTACTGGATTAATTTCATTGTTTAATGCATCGTTTTTCATTACCAATTACATTCCTAGGATGTGCTATCATTTACTTCCAATAATTCCAAAACGTGGATTATACCTTAACCAAACCTTCAATTCTATTGGTCTTATCATCCCCTCGTAAAAGTGAGCTTGTGCTTGTGGAATTCCAAGGTGAACTCCACAAGAGAATTTGGCCAGTTATTTGTCTTTCTGCCTACCTTTCTGTATATATATAACTGTGAGTGGAAGTTCATATACCCACATTATCATTTTAATATAATTGATGAAATCCACATGAATCCTTTTCAATGTGCATACATAGATTACTTCCACACGAGAAAACCGCTATGCCGTGATTATTTGCGTTGGTAGGTCATCCTTGACAGACATAACCAAAATTGCACAATCAATTCCCATCATTAGTGCTATTCAAATTTAAAAAAAAAAAGTTGTTACCAGGTGTTGTCCGTAAAACTTTTTTGACTTATCAACCGTGAAAAATACTAATTACCAACAAGTTGATTCCCTTAAAGCGACATACATGAGAAAGAGATTATGTTCCTCAATTAGATTCTTAGTCTACTCCAAAGAAATTTTAAGCCGTCATAAAATTGAAATCGACTATATTATGCTACTCCTATGGAAATGCTGTAGAGGAAATGTTGTAAACGATTAAAAGCGGTATAGTAAGCTGTAAATGAAAAGTAAATGGCCAGAAAATAATAATTTGATTGATTTGGTAGGGAATTGTTTTACATCAACAATTTTGCTATTTATAATGTTTTCTAAGCAATACAAGCATCAATATTTTTTGGTAAAATAATAATTAGAAAATAAAGAGTTGTAAGATGAAGAGTCGTCAATTACTTTGGATTAAGGAGCAATTACTCTGCATTAAGAGACAATTACTCTACATTAAGGAATAATTATTTTGCATTAAGAGACATTATTATTTTGTAACCATTATTTATGAGTATTTAGTGTGTTAATTAAAAGATGTTGTAATGTTATGAATTGCTCTATTACTTATAGGTATCAACCTATGTAACTGATGAGCCAAGATATAAAAATATTTTTCTTCTCTAGTTTATCTAACAAAGTGGTATCAAAGCTTAGGTTTAGTGAATTGAGAGAAACATTTAGTGAGTGAGAGATGACAAATAATAACTTGAACTTGTTTCAATTCCCTTGTCTTACTAATGAGAATTATGACAATTGGTGTCGTCGCATGAAAGCCTTGCTAGATTCCCAAGATGCTTGGGAGGTTGTGGAGAAAAGTTATACTCTCCCTGAAGATGTGACTATTTTGTCACAACATGAGAAGGAGATTTTAATAAAGACGAAAAAGAAGGATCAACAAGCACTTACCTTCATCAATCAAAGTTTAGGTGAAGCTATGTTTGAGATGGTGTCTAATGTATCCACCTCTAAAGAAGCTTGGGAGATTTTGAAAACCTCTCTTGAAGGTGTTGGTAAGGTGAAGAAGGTGCGCCTACAAACTCTACAAGGAGAGTTTGAATCCTTGAGTATGAAGGAGTTTGAATCAATTTCAGATTTTGGCAATAGGGTGATGACAGTAGTGAACCAAATGAAGCGTTACGGAGAGAATATGAAAGATATTCGTGTGGTAAAAAATATTCTTCGTTCTTTAACCATAAAATTTGATTTTATGGTTTGTGCAATTGAAGAGTCAAAAGATTTAGAATCGATGACAGTGGACCAATTCATGGGTTCACTTCAAGCATATGAAGAAAGGTTCAAGAGAAGACATGAGGAGCCTTTGGAGCAAGTCCTAAATGCCAAACCTTCTTTGAAAGAAAATGGAGGAGAAAAATATCAGAGAGGACGTGAACATGGACGTGGACGTGAACGTAGCCAAGGAAGAGGAGGAAGAGGTAGAAGAGGAGATCATGATAACTTTTATAATACTGAAAGGAGTGATCAACCCACCAAAAGTCGTGGAAGAGGAAGGGGTAGAGGTAATTTTGGTAGAACAAATGAAAGGAGGTATGATAAATCTAATGTTGAATGTTATAATTACCATAAATATGATCATTTTTCTTGGGAGTGTAAAACCAATATTGAAGAAAAGGTAAATCTTATTGATGGCAAAGAAAAAGGTGAAGAGTCATCACTGTTGCTAGCACTTAATGAAGATAGTGATAATAAGAGCCTATGGTATCTTGACAATGGAGCAAGTAATCACATGTGTGGTTACAAGGAGAAATTTGTGGAGCTTGAAGAGAAGGTGAGGAGAAATGTTTCC